>OW804096.1:96961518-98161518 GCA_942159475.1 Sthenelais limicola | reverse complement strand
TGTGTAGATGTAAATTTATATCTTTGGGTTGTCTTTTGCACGTACCTGACTCAACTTTCCCAGCTTAGGGGTTGCTATTTATATCACTGCCATTTCTGGCACCAAAACTGGCAAAAGCCGCAAAAGGGCGAGGAATGAAAAGTAATACAGCGCGAGAAATTATTACACATGCTGCCCGAGACAGAAATTCCAGATGGATCAGCAGTTGCTGATTGCTTGGGTTTGGGATCCTAACGGATCATGCATCATTCATTATGTGGACCTGAGTCTTCCGTATGTCAGTGGCGAGAGATCGATCTAAACGCGCCGACTTGGTACGCTTAAAAAGGAAATAGCCGTACCAACAGTCTTGTCATGATCGATTGCCTTTTTCCTATATGATATGTAGGTGTAAGATCGCACATAGACATAGACGTTGATTTTTCCCATTCTTAAATTGCATTAATATTCTATAGACTGTATAATATCTATATATCCTAATGACTGAAATCGCTTTCATAATTAGCCAAGCTTACTCGAAATGAGGTATTATCTATCTATATGATGTAACATAAAATGTGCGTCGTAACTGAATAGATAAATATGCTAAACTAGTAATTCAAACATATTTAAACCTACTTTTATGAATGGAAGGAATTTACTGATGGCCCTTAACCTTTTGGCACACTACATTCGAAGGGGATCTTTATTCCACACCTCCGCATTTTCTTTCTCCTTTTAAAGAATTTGCCTTTTTTCGAGGGCACAAATTAAGTGTGGAAAGACCATGATTCTGTTAGGAAGAGGGATGTCGCCAAACGCCAGGATCCCCCTTTTGTAAATACTCATCACCTTGGCTAAATGTAATGACATCAAAGCCTGTAATCACTAATGGAAAAGCAGCAACAACAGCACCGGTGCGATGTGAGGCAGTTTGTAAATATGTGATTCCGTTTTGGGCGAGGAATGCTCCTTGATGGTGCACAGTCCGATATTGATCAATGCCCTCGAGATATTAAGTGAGAAAATATTTTACTGGATTTACGGGCTGCATAAATTCCGTTCAGGGAAGTCATATAGGAAGGCAGGAAGACATGGAATTTGGGACCCAGAGCTCCCTGCAAATTTCTTGATTGATTTTCTCCAATGAATCCGCAATTTCTATCCAATCTTTGGAGCAGATTGGAGCTTGGAGACGTATTCTCAGAGCGGAAACCTACTTACCCATTTCAAAAGAGGGACATTCATAGAATGAAAACACTATAAGGGTCTATTCGAATCATAGTTTATCCCTTATAGGTAGACAAGAGTTGGTTTATGACCGCTCCCTTTGGAATAGGAAGTTCCAAGAGTGGGTCAATGATTTGAAAATGGCTGCCATTCTATACTCCGCTCCTCAATTCTACTAGAATATTGGTCGGAACTTTATTTATTTGTGGATTACTTACAATATAAAGTTTCATAGGAGTGAAGTTTTACATCACTGATAAAGGTTGACTCAAATTTTTAGAGCTGGCTATTTGTGCATGTCAACATTTGGGTCTTCATTACCAGCGAACTTTCTCAAACCATGCTCTCCTTCTCTACCTGATTGTAAACCTACAGCTCCATTCAAAGATTATTACGTGTATATATTATGCATGCATGTTTTTACAGTACTTTTGTCTTCTATACATAGAGAGAATGGGACGAGCCGGCAATAATCGAAAATTTATAGGACGAGATTCGTCCACATAAGCACGATGCCGTAGGCAGAGTGCTTATGTGGACGAATCAAGTCCTATAGATTTTCGATTATTGCTGGCGAGTTCCATTCTATATTTATTATATGTGCATAAAATTTGATCATCATCAGATATCACTGAAAAAGTATTAAAGAACTCTCAGAGAGCCCCAGCTGCCCCGCTGAGAGCACCTTCAGTAGGCTACAACAGTGAGCTGTCAGGACTGTTATGTGTGATCATGAAGTGTTTACTTACTGACTTGGTTGAACTAAAACATTCATATCGTAGCCATTTCTTGAGCTACAATAATAAACCTTACATCATTTGATAGAGAATTTAATTCTCTATTTAATGGTGTGGTGTTTATTATGTATTTTTATAATCACAGGTGGATTACCGATCGCGGGGATCTCCGCGGGGATCTCCGCGGAGACAGCGGAAATGCTGAGTCAGAGCTATTTTTAGACAACTACATTTTTATAGGACGCGTCCTATATGACTATTTTTATAGCACCCCACTTATAGCACCTCTCATATAGCATGCGCGTATAATAAAACATATTATAGGATAGTATTAAGTCCACGAACACTTGTACCCGAATATAAGTTTATTGATTATAGAAATAACCTCGACTTGTTTTTCGCTTTGAGATTCACTGAGTGGAAATCGAACCAGAGGTTATATTTAATGCACATCTTTCTTTTCTTATTTTACTGCCCGGTCTTGTCAATATCCCCACATATCCGCTACACAGATTGCTTGTCTGAATATGGATTGGGGCTGCTAGACGAGAAGGCCATTTGTAGGGTGGGTGTTGGAAGGGTGGAAAGGGACAGAGTAGATAACTGACCCCTGTTGGATGGGATGGTTGTTTTTGGATAGTAAACTACAGCTAGAAAATAACCTATCCCAAATGGATGGAGATTGATAGGATCATGACTACCTTACAAGTTACAAGGGAAACACCGTTGTGTGGGCTTACCTGTTTGGCGACGTCAATGTTTCTAGGCACGCGTGAATGCAATGGTTCTCTTGGATGTGCTTCCTTTGTTGACTTTACGAATTTTGTCTAATCTCTTTCAGTATGTGAATCTGGATCTGTTTTATTTAGAGCTTAGTACATGATGTTTGTTGGTATCTCGGCTTTTAGATGCTTCTAAAACGCAATAAAAGCCGATTCCAACAAACAGAATGATATTCAGAACTGATTGGCATAGATTCCTCTAGCTTGGCAGCATTCATAGGGACTCTCCTACCCGTTCTAACCTTTATGTCATTGAAGTGATTTGCTGCAACTTGACGCCATTCTCAATTTTGCCTCGCAGGTCATATGCATACTTTACCTCCTGAACAGATGCTATGTTTGACATGCAGCACTCTCATTGGTCACGTGAAGGTACTACAGTGACAACTAGCCACATGTTTGCACATATGCAGCGAAACTGCCCACTGTGTTTTGATTTTGCAGAACTAACTAATCAAATTATCCAGCCAAAATGTCCCTGGACTTTTATTATCATTCTTTTAGAGGTCCATCTCACTGATTTCCTTCTGCCATGCACTTGTTGATACATTCCTTTCAAGGGCCTGTTACACAAACAATAACATCTTTCCCTTAATTAGGCCACAGGGCATGTACCAACTACTAAGTGCGCATCTACCGACCTTAGATATGCAGGTAGAGAGCGTTTTTTTCAGTGCCTCTATAGCAGGAGGTGTGGTACTAAAATGTTATACCCGGAAATCCATGGCAATCAGTTCTAAGCATAGTATTAACATCTCTGGTGGATAGCTTCCCTTGGAACATGTGTAAGTGCTGTGTTAAATTATATAGCCTATATTATTTAATTATTAAATTATGTAATGATGGAGCTGGTTTCCGGTTCCTGTTTGAGAAAGTTCAGAGAGCTTTGGCTCGTTTCTTTTTTTCAGGATATAGGAAGCATTAAGCATTGGTCAATTATCAAAAAGTGGGAAAACATAGTTAAGACATCAGTGATTTTAAAAGACAAGTCAGATCGGACTATTTACACAGAATTGAGAAGAATCTAGCATCTCTAGAAGTGACTCAGTAGATCGGCGGGAGCAAATTCGTTTTGCCCGCCATTACTCAGTCAACAGACAGTACCTTTCAGGACGAGAGCACAAGAAAGACTATAACAGTTATTCTAGAACAGTATCATGTTGGATTTGTCCATGAATATAGAAGGAGTTGTTGGAGTTGTGAAAAGTTGCTTTAAAAAGATAATGCTCTGAGTTTTACAGAAGTCAAGTATTAAGCTAGATCATTGTGGGACAACCAGAGAACTACGCCGGGAGCAAATTCTCAAGCAAGCTAACGTCAGCAGAATAACAACAAGGATACTATCAGAATAACCTCGGAATTCTACTCGGAATTTCCAATAACATTGCTTTGACTAAAGGTCAAAGGAGAAATACTTCTGGTCAATTTGACTCATTTTTTGGCTAAGAAAAGGAATAATTATAATAGTGTTGTCACCAGATCCTGAATCCACTATGGAAGAACAGTTAACCAATGCTGAAGTTATGGCGATGTTTCAGGAGTTAAGCCAGATGTTTTTTGACTTGTCCAAACAACTTACTAATTCTACCAATACTTTCACTGAAATAGCACCAAAGATATCTAGAAGGCTTGATGTCGTTGAATCAGAGAAAGTGGGGAAAAAAAGATGATATACAAAGCAAATTGGATGAGATTATCACAAGTGTCCCCCAAGTGACATGGAATACAATGTTACCCAGATAGACGAAGGGGAAACACCACATATTTTACTGAAGTTTAACGATATGAATGGAGGAGAAAAGATCTTGAGAAGAGAAAATCACATTGGAGAACAAGGAAAGGAGCAAAAGCCTACATGGTTAAAAAGGAACCTAAGTTACAATGGGATTCTGAACAGGAGGAAGCATGAATTTTATGAACTCAAATTTCTGCCCAAAGAGATATCTCTCTGTTTCCTATCCAAGAGGGAGAATTATCGTGAGTGGGGAGGTAATTGGCAGAAAGGGGACGAGATGGGGTGAACCAGAAATTTTTAGATGCAAATGGTTATCCCTATTTTAATCGAATAAATTGAGAAAAAAGCCAGATGAAATATTTGAGGTTATATGTAGTATGTGCATAACACAAATGCTGCATGCATTCGAACTTGAGTATATTACCAATATATTGCATCATATGTGGTTCTTTAAATTTAATTTACTTCATAGATTACTTTGTATAATATATTTCGAATATGATTAGATATCAATTATGCGAGAAAAGATAATGCTGTATTTGAAATGATTGACCGGATCCATGTTCTGTTTATTTTTTTTAATTAATTTGTATCAGGTTTTGAATATGATTAAATGTATGTATAATGCATAAGGAATGCTATTATAGTGCCACAGATGAGAAGAGATGAGGAGATCGATGTATAATTATGTGTAAAGGTCCCTCGGAGAGAGTGCTTTGTTGACAAACCTGAAAACAAATTATGTAATGATGATATGAATCGGATCTTAAGCTGGCTTTTATTAAGGGAATTTAACAATGTCCGTCGTGCACAGGGAGATATAAAGGTATATGGAAGGATAAAGAACAATGACAATATACATAAGAATGGTAAGACAATTGTTGTATTTTAAGTAAAGATGACAGGACACTAACACATGCAAAGGCGAAGAATCATACTTTACTATGGGTTTGGTTTCTGGGTAATACTTGCAACCAAAAATAGGAATCACGACCCTATTCCTTATTCTCTAGGTACAAGATATCCTTTCAACTATCAGGATATGTCCACGTACAGCTCCATTTAAAAACAAGGCAAATAATACTTAGACCAGGCTGAAATTAAATTATTTATTGTGAACCCTTTATACAATTTTGGAGTAGGAGTAGGAGAGAAAAACCAAGCTTGTGCCACGTAGAAAGACTGGTTAAAAAACATGTGCATTACAGGAACTCTATGGAAACATTCCCAGCTGGCTTCCCGCCCCGACACTTGTGAAGGCAATATGTGCCTGGCTTTCTAAGTACATAGTCAATAATTATATCGACACCCTTCTGATGGCAAGAGTAGCTCATCAAACTACACTCATACAATATCGCACTCCTGGTGCTCCCACACCTGCTATAAATGCAATTGGGGTGTAGCTGTTTTGTCCACACATAGGAAATGTCATCTCTGTTGTATTCTATGTGTGGGTGGTGGACATTCTAAACAGCTCCAGCATGCGAGATAACGGAAGGGGCACTTTAGTAACGCATCGATCTGAATGCAATGTTGGCTTTGATGTTCTATATCAAATAATATATTCCATAAAATGTTGGCAGTTGTTAGCGAGACATACTTCCATCTCATCTTGATGTCCAACTGGTGTCTTTTATAGTCCTCATATATGCTGTTGGCATTGGGAAATTATGCTATGGAAATGCGAAGTACATATAGCACGTTTGATTGTATTTCAATCAGTCAATAGTAATGTATACAGGGCGCGATCGAGTTGCAACTGCGCAACAAACGTATCTTCACACTGGTATAAGTAATAGCTTTATAAAGCTTTGTCCCTGTTGGCATAGATGGGTAGGCTTCTATTTCATTAAGAGAATCTGATTCTGCCATCTCCATTGTACCTAGTTATCCATTTTAATTTCCTGCGCCCACCCTCTTGAACAAGGGTCCCCTTTAGACCTTCCCTTAGACTATTCCTCTCCATGTATAGACAGTTGTATGGGAAATAAAGGCGAAGAATCATGCTCGCTGACAAGCCCTTTCCACTTACCCTCACCTCAAAATATGTTTCAATTTCCTTTCTGACTCGTACTGTAGTTAACCTCTTGGTTGTAAAACCAGTTATTCGATTTCCCTTGATCCAAGTTACAATCCCTTACAACAAAATACCTTATAGTCTTGTGATAGGCATGACAAATAAAAATATATTGACAATATAAAGTATAATACTAATTATTAACATCTCCTATCTGATCCAGTGCAGGGCTCTAACTCACTCTCAAACGCTCCCTGTTTGAGGACCACTCAACCCATCTCCTAAACCCTACCATTATTACTTCATTATCTCTATTTACCCAGCACAGGGTTCATACTCTAACTTATTCCAAAGTTACACTCCCAGTACAGGGAATTCCTTTTATCCCTTCACAGGGAAACGTTTCAGTTTACACGCCCAGTACTAGGGCCCTTTTCCATTATATCTTGACCTGATCCAACCTTTTTCTTACGCGCCTTTAAGACATAAGACAGGTTAGCTTTTTAGTGTGAGGTTGAGTGGCTGGGGAGAAGATGGCTAGTATGACGTCACGTCATCTTATAGAGAAGGTCGCACCTGGTCGTATCAAATAATTAGATTCCTCATCTACCAATTCATTTTATCCATTTATATCCCACCATGCAAACCACATACTTAAAAAAAGCTCTCATTCCTATTAAGGGTCCAATAATATACCAGCCACGATCAAGTACACTGGATTCCACTCTTAAGCCTAGGGGTAAACAAGCAACCCAAGGCCTGGCTGTCGCTAGTGCTAGAGCAGCACGGAGGTACTCCAGTAATTAGCTAATGCATCCTGCTGGACGGGCCAGGAACAGGCATCCCCCTCCTTTGTGCTCAGGTCTGCCTTCTGATGGCTCTAACAGCTCCTTGTGAGGAACTCTATTGCGTGCTCACTCGCCACCTAATATCTACCCCCTGGTTCCATTCCTACATTACTGATTAAAGCACCTAATCCCCTTCCTGGTGCCTCAAATATTATATCGATATTGTCCTGTGTGTCAGTGGAAGTCTTGAATATCGGTATGTCCTGCACAATGGCCATGGATTTAGTTGAATATTGGCATGTCCTGCAAAATGGCCATGTATCAAGTTTTTTCACTGATCCCTAGTTCCGGACACATTATTTCTTCAGTTTCTATTCTGTTGGGAGTGTGAATGATAAACAATACCCGAAATACAATTAAATATCAATTCGTCAAGCCGTTTGCAAATCAGACACTGTAAGTAATGTCCTCTTTAATGCATATCAACGGTGGCCCTAAATATTTTTCATTAGTCCATGTGCCAGGATTATAGAAACTTCAAAATCATTGTGTAATTGAGGAAGTCATTAATTGATTGCGACAATCACTCACATTTCAGACTTTGTAATTGTTACTGACCTAGCAGAACTGAATCTGGTTATAGCTCTGACAACATGGGCCTGAGACAGATCCTAGGATGAAAATCTTGTGAGTGGAATGGGGTACAATGTACTTCTTAAACGACATTCAAGCCTGCTGGGGAGCAACCTGTCAACGATTGTAAATCGATTAACTAATCTGATTTACTGAAGAAGTGGAATCATAACCCAACATGATAATTATGCTGTGCTAATGATGTTAACTTATTCTAATTATTAGTAGGGAATTGACAATCTTCCCTGAGGTGCTTGGCTCCTCTGATCTCTTCAGTTCACCTTCTCCATTGAATCATATATGTTTGCTATGGCACAAGGCCTACTAGGCCTTTAGTAGTGTTTTAAACTATTGCAATGGATATTCGTTCAGAAGATTACTCTAATGCTTTCGGGGTATTATCACCACTGATACTGATTCATGCATATGTAATGGCACGACTGCATTGCATGAGCATTGAAGTGGCATTTTTTCCCTACCATTCAAACTTGTTTTTCTACTGTTTTTAAACAGGACTATTGATATTTTTGCTGGAGCTGGTGGGGAATCTGGTTGCGTCAGCTCACAGCAGGAGCATTCTGCCCATTTACTGGCAATAGCCGGCATCCATTCACTTATAAATTGCCTCGATAATCTGGCCGTCACGAGCAAGGCTAGCGGTCGTCAAGAACACAGACACGGAACCGTCAGCGGTCAGGCATGAGGCTTATTCTGGCCATGGTAGAGGATTTACCACCATAAGGACTCAAGTGAAAAGAACATGGGCTTCCTCAAGGATCTCTGCCAAAAAATAAAATAGGGACAACTCCCATGAGAGTTGCTCGCAAAATAAAATGGACTACTCATTTTAATGTCGACGGATGTGCTGATAAAAAAAGCTTTGAACTCGGTTATGATATTAAAGGGAGGGCGTATTTAAAAAGGGTTAATGCTTTAGGGTTTCGATAATCCTGCATGATGAGCAGTGTCAATGCTCCAAACAGCTTAGCCCTCTTAAATCTTCTGTCCCTGTTATGTGTAGGCCTGGACAATCCGCTTGCCAGTGTCAATAAATACTTTTATTTCACTTCTCGACTGCCCTCAAAATACAATTTGATTAGCTCGCCGACTAATGGTTACACTTTAAACGATCTTAGATAACACGCCCCTTTTTTTTTCATTAAATTTTCTTAAATGACCTCAGAATCATGCTATCTATTTATTTACCTAGTTAGTTTCCTTAACTTCTATGGATACGCTACGATAGATCATCATACATAATTAACAAGCCTTGGAGGCCGCCTAGTTGGAAATTAGAAACAGGAACGTTTGACCATGTCATGATGACGCCAATTTGAAGCGATTTGCAGGAGTAATACTGAAAACAAGACCTCTGTGCTGGGGAAGGACATCACCTCCCTCTGCCCCTCCCACGCAGCCATGCAGACCAAGCATTTGGCCTTTTATTTGATCAAATAATCGCTGCTCCATCAAAGACGGTGCTAATTTCCGCTTGTTAAAGGCTTCACGGATGCTTGTCTTCAAGTTCTCTTGGTGGAAGGAACCACTCATGATTTGGGGGCTTCTTGACGTCAACGACGTGGCACGTCGCCGGCGTCGTAGTCATTGCTCGGCGATCGATAGTAGAAGGTTTCTTTCATTTCCATCGCCCGCTCAACACGCTACGGGTTCAATATAGACCTGTCTATTATGTGTTCTATCGCAGAATTTAGTGCTCCAGTTGAGTGCAAGAGTCGGGTTCCAGGAATTGGCTGGGGCAAGGAAAGATTGGCATTTCTGTTACCGAAGGATGCTTCTCTTAAACACTAAATCCTACAGATCTAAGATTAGGTATAATCATTGTATTACATAGCGAAATACAATGACTATCTTGTGAGACCTATTCCTCCTCTGTCCATCGACCTTCTCGGAGGGCAAGGATGAAGAATGTTGTCGTGATAGTTCAGTATTTGATGTAGTGTCCTCCACCCGATCCTTTCTTTGATGTTGACTCAAACAAGGCAAGACGGATCTTCGTGTCCTGTCTAGTAAGGATGGCTGTTCTATACGTATGATAGAGGAAATGTAAATTAAATTTACATTTCGTCTATCATACGTTTTTTTTTCGCCCTAGCGAAAACATCGTTCAATTTCCTCTATCATACGTATGTATTTTCTCTGAATTTTAGAGAAAATACATATATAATTTCAGTAAAACAGGATAACATGCAATTGCAGTATTTTCCCTGCACCCCTTGCATATCAAACTAATAAAAGAAAACCAAGTATTTTTATGTGGATGCTTTGATAATGATTTCCCCTATTCGACGAATACTTTACTTTAGTCTTACCGAGTCGCTACAGGGGAAGTGACTACACAAATGACGACAATCCCAGAAACATGAAATATGAAGTCGTCCTTATTCTGGTCTATAACATCTACTTAGGCAAAAGCGGCAGTGGTCAGCCCGTCCGGTTGATGTGGAAAACAGTTTTGATCTCACAGATGAAGATGCGTCTCTGGTGGCTTCCCCCAATTAACCCAGGCAACTGAATGCTTAAGTATAGCAGTTTGACAAGTGTGACAGTTGACTGGCGAGTGAATCTAAGCTGCTCTGGGACAGGACAAACTGCATGACCATCCCTGTGCTATCTATCATCCATTATGGAGAGTTTAGGGGCTTTGTGAATCGCTTCTATAGAATGTAGAATGATAGAGGCCATTGTGACAAACATTATAGAGAGTTTGTCCATTCATTAATTTGTCCAAATAACACTGAGACTATTGAACAAAATCGCTTTTGAGTATTCACGTTCAGCTCCATATATATGCGTCATTATTGTACAGTATATATAGTTGATAATGGAAAAGAATGTGAGAATTCGTCTCTTTGATGGTTGGCGGTTTTCTAATAACAGGAGCGGTGGTGGGACTCCCTCTGTCAGTAGCCAGTTGTGGGGAGATATTATATTCGTGTATTTACTGATCATTATACTTAATTGCTTCATTGATAAATAATGTAGATCTACTTTGTCAAGTAGTGGAATTTATGGAAAGCCGGGTGCCATTTTTAGGAGCAAAATAAATGGAGGCCTGGGTTCTATTGAATTTTTGGAAATAAGTGCATAAGCACATAAAAATAGAATGTATAATAAGTGCGTACACCAGATGGATATAAGAGTGATACATATGCCAGTTGGATATATATAGTGATTAGTGAGTAAACTCTTACATACATAGCAATTACTGATTACTGACATATGTATGTATATTGGTGATTATATATGTATTAGCGATTATACATGTATTGGTGATTACACTGGTACTATATATATAGGCAAATTGGGGGGGGGGGGGGGGTTTACACTAATACCTAGTACTTGTATTTTATGGCATGAAATGCAACACTCTTATCTCGGTATATATGCCTGATCGGTAGTTCACCGTATTACATCGAATAGAAGACCTGACTTGTATTTCTGTCATCCTCCAGTGTATCTCATAACCTTACGTTATACCTGTAAGTCAGTACTTAAATCATCAACCAGGTTTATACTTGCGACTGGACTTATGCGTAGGTCACGATGCCCACCTGAAAACTTGTAATGTTTGCATGCATTGAATACAGGTATTTGAAATATTTTTAGAATTACATGTAATACATACTTGCACGAGACTCAAGATATATTTGTTAGGGATTTTCTGTTTTTGATACTCTACATCATCAAAGGACGAGTTACTGCCTGTCATTCTTGCTTCTAAGATCTATGCATGTATTGTTGATCCCACACAGTACCCAGCGTATGATAAGGGGACTGAAATAGACAATAGTGACATGGATAGGAAAGTGTCCTCCCCCTTGCTTTGGATCAGCGAGTATGCACTTGGCGTGTACTTTGGCCTAGGAGCCAACATTTTGAGGAATTATGCATATATATATGCGCGTTTGAGAGGTTGACATTCATTTATAGTGCAGTGTGAATCTTAGCTCCCCTTCGTAATCATGGCACTCAAAAATGGCCAACGATTAGAGAGCTCTGATAACTGTGGGTATCTATTGTTCGTGTATAACACTCTTAATCTCGAGTAATGTATAATCTCTTCGTACAGGCGGTGGCCTCGGTTATAGACAAACACGTTTAGAAAGCGGCCTAGTGGAGACGTTATGTACAAGAGCTGGTTTTGGCTCGCAAGACAACTTGTGTGTACGGATATTACCATACATGGTATTATGTTGGGCATTTTAGTCTCGGATTTATATAACCTGGCACTGCCCCCTCGACACGAAGAGTCTCTTATTGAGGCCCTCTGAGTCGCTCATGGGAAAAGGAAAGAGGGAACTAATGGAACTGTAGCCTGGGCGAAGGTAGGATGGAATGGCTAGGGAAGATAACTGCCCCCACCCCCACCCCTTTCGAAATGGCAATGCGGTGCGCCTCTTAATGTGCGAATGCTAACAAGCATATCCGATATCGCTCGCCTAACATGTTTACAGATGCTAGCCGACCATTACACACCCAGACTACAGTAACTCTGACCAGAATTTTGAGAAGCCACTCAACGGCTTCCCAACCGACGCAAATACATATATACGCAGTGCATCTAATTGTTATATCGATTACACTGATGCGCTTTTGCAAAAGGTCTCGCCAGGATTAACGCTCCTCTAATGCTTCCCGCCCTCGCTACATAATTACTAATTGCCCATCGACATAACCTGTGCACCGGCTGTAACCTATTCTAATGTCCACCAACATGTGAGGCCGCTTCTGGTAGCGCTCATACGAGCTGTGCATAATGAAGAAGCGCCTGAGGGGAATAGTAGATAAGAAGACAGTGTAGTGGGCTTGTCTAATAGCGCATGTCCTGCAGCCTAGGTGGTAACCTTTATTGCGTGTTGGCATGTTGTAATTTGTTAGTCTCTTGCTCGCTCTCTTGAGTCTCTCTCTTGCTCTTGCTCTTGCTCTCGCTCTTGCTCTTTCTTTCTTTCTTTCTCTCTCTCTCTCTCTTTCGCTCTCTCTCACTCTCTCCTCCCTCCCTCTCCGTTTCTCTCTCTCTTTTGTCTGTCTCTCTCTGTGCAGAGCACACTGTAAAGGGAATGGTTCCCTTCTTTTGGTGTTAGCAACTACCGTACACTCATTCTAGGCTGGGCACGTCGGCGTCGCCAGAGGTTTTATAGGCGTGGCCTGTAGGGAGTTGCTGTAGCCACCTAAATCAGACGACCATCAGAGCGTGTGCTCCAGGCCACCCAACAGCCACCACTACCTACCACCACCACCACTCTTACTAGCTCCACAACCACCCACTGCATACTCATTTTTATTACGACTGCCGAAAAAACCTGACTGCTGCCTCTTTCAACAAACAACCCATTCACCACTCTGGATCGCTCAGTCATTATCTCCCTACTGCCCCAATGCCCCATCTTCGGAAATTCTGGCTTGTTCCCGAACCTCCCACATGCAGCAGGCCGCCCCCATGTCGCTTCTCTCCATGGGATTTGGAGAATCTCACCCTGCCTTGGGAGAATATTTCCCCCCTAATATTTTGCCAGCTTTACCATCAAATTTGTCTATACCATATTGGTAAATGACCCAAAAGACGCCCACTCAAGAATATAATTAAAGACTGACCCAGCTGGATGCTTAGTTTGTTTCTATTACCGGAATAAGGGCATGCTAACTTTATCACCTGCAACCAGATTGCTTGCTATAATCAAATCAGGAGCTTTCTTGGGCCATATCTGCTTCCTTGCTCCTCCCAAAAGTGTAAATCCTCATGTGCTCATCCTATAATTGACATTGCTGTATTCGTTACAAGGCGAATGCCCTGCCTCCATTGTCTCCTCTCCAAAACCTCATAGCTCTTTTACAGCCACCCACGAGCCCCAAGTACTTCAGTTGAATCAGATGTGCCAAATACGAGCAGCGCAACACACATACTACACGTCTTCTTTAAAATATCTGCTCGCAATCAATTCTACTCCAGAATAATCTATTCCGATTCGGGATTCGTTTTGCGAGGGTTTCTGCCTTTCGATTGGAGTGACTTTTAGTTGATGATGGAGATACAACAGGAAATGCCATGGTCTGATATGGCTCTGATATGAGCTGGTGTGTCTTGGCCCGCATATTCTTCTCATTTTTCTTGGGGTCACGGATCTGTCACTTGGATGCAATGTTCTCGACGGATGCCTCTTTTATTCATTTTCCCTAAGCCTTGCATCTTGTTTGTTTCAAACAGCAGGCGCTGTATTAGTATCAACGTCGGACTGTTTGATTATTCCCTACGACAGACCCATTCGTTTATGTCCTCTGAGATAAAGTGTATCCCAACTGGCGAGAGGCGGTTGTAACAATTGGTTCAAGCCGGGAGGAAATTAAGAGCCGCGTACGGAAAATCATGCCTTGACTTCCTAAACAAACAATATGCTGACAATATATTGACGTGACCATACGAAAGGACAATACTCTCCTTGTGGCCCTGAATATAAATATTTCGCTGCTGCTATCGCTACGCGACTGTTAAGTATACCTGGTTGTGATGATATGAAGACACGATTCATCTCACTTTGAAGGTATGCCCCCGAGAAATCAACTCTGCGATGCTCTGGGAGAGTACATGGAGGCACTAGAATGCGGGCCGCTGGTGCAGCTGATATCTTCCATACAGTCAAATTTATTCATTGTTTGTTGTTTGACATTCGACTTTGGTGGATTAGTGTTCATCATTCTCAGAAGCTCCATTTTTGACTATCCATAATTTGATATTTTCTAGTTGATGGTCCTTCGTTCAGCTTGCCTTTCATTGGTGTGCTTCTTGGCACTCAATAAAGACACAATACGAGACCCATGGCAATACAGAATGCAATTGACAGAAATGAAACTCTGACTGAGCTCCTGGCCTATTGCGTATGCACTACTTTCTTGTTACTGTCATTCTTAAAAGAAGGTAGACCGTTGTGTATGGCCTCCGACATCACCTGCTGTATGCCAGCGTGCTGCAAACTAGGGACCAAGCCACTTGAGCAGTGATGGATGAAGATAGCCCAACTCAAGGCTGGCATCACGGCACAAGCAACCGGTGGTGGTGATCGTGATGGTCTAGCTGCATTTTTGCCCCACATACTCCCACTACCAGTCAGTCAGTTTTCCCTTTTTCGTTTGTATTTCTTTGCTTTAGTAAATCCGGTTTCTGTCCTTTATACAAGCTGTGATGACTTGCCCGTCTCACAACACCTAAACAATTTTTACAGTACAGGCGATACATATTTGTTTTCATTGATGAATTCAGTCTGGGCATCCTGGCCAGATACATGAGCTATACTGATTAGTACTTGAAGCACATGTTAATTTTACATTCCCTGTAAATACTTGACTTTAACTTTACACCATATTCAATTATTAGTTTGTTGTTTAGCTCCCTTCAAGATATGTCGGTAGAATAACCTTCTTGTATGGATGAAAACACATACAAGTCTACTCATACATGTATGTTTTAAAATGTAGAGTCGTGTGATAAAATGTGCAACTGTTGCAACTTCCCTTTGGTTACTGCTGTGCTTGGTAAACTTACATTGATTCAATAAATGCCGTGTTGCCTAGATCGAATACATTTTTCCAGTTCAGCCAATATCCCCTGTCTCTCCCAGACAACCATATAGTTGCTCACCCGTACCGCCTTACTTCTCTCAGTTCGGCAAGACAGAAATAAAAAATATCGTCGTGATCTGACTGTATGATGGGGAATAGTTTCTGAATGTCTATGCTTTAGCCTACTGCCATATCAATGCTATCAGTGTGCCTTGTATTGCTGTACTCGAATGACTTCTAACACCACGAAGAGGTGTTCCATAAAGCCCTAGAGTTATGTAGATTGCCCGCTTGTCATACTAGCCCCACATTGATGATTCATGTCTTAGACGCTTATCATAAGATTTATGTAATGATGTATATGCATCACAATAACTTGTAAAGAAGCACACACAAAGCAGATAAACACTTGCATTGCATGCATGTCCTATCCGATGCCTGCAACGTATGCAGTGTTCCTCATTGTACGTTTCTATGTTTGAAAAGCTTGCTTGAGCTGCGTACGCACACCGCCTTACACATGAAGGAAAATGGATTGTCATGTTGTCAGGTTCTGCTGTAGGCTTAACGAATCTTATTGGGAGGGTCAAGGCTGCACACAGGTCAGAGGGTTCAAAGCCCGTGGCATTGAGGGATGGGGGAGGTGCGTTGATATAACTATACAATGGAGTGGTGGCATTCTAGCTATTGGACACTTGACCTAATCCAGTCCATAGTTCTGACAAGGTACAATCAGCCCGTGCACCCTCTGCTTATGTGAGTGGAAGACCACGAGCCCTCGCCCCGCCCTTTGCTTTAGTTACCTCCCTCTCCTCGGCTGCCCAGGCAAAAAGGTCAGAGCCTATACCCGTGCCATAATACAGTTCCTACATTGGCCCTGGCTGACCAATGCAGTGCAATAACCATGACCAGGCACACACCACCCAACACTGCCTATTGGCTGTAATGGTTGAATTGGAAATGACCGTCGGTGGAGGTGTTGTTGACTGTGAAATGAGACTTTCTAGGTTTGTCATTGATTTATTCAAATGACACGTATTTAGCAACATAATCCTCAGACAATATCGATCTCGCTCGCGGCCCCCAAACCTGGGTTGAACTGGGTTGAACAGTGGAAGGAGTTCCATTAGATTTATCTCCTGTAATAATGTTTGCGGGCGACAAGAGTGACCCATGCGAGTCGAGAATTCCCCTCTCTAACATGATACCAATGGCTGTTGGGAGTAATAGTAGTATATGGAAATGGGACTATTCCTTGGGCAATGCCGTCGTGGCCGACCGCCGCTATATATATATATACCTAATGCTACTCCGGGAGGGTCGATGCCTGTTGCCGCGGGAGTGTTATAGCAGCTACTGCTATATTCCTGCAATACGGTGTTAAAGGAGATGAAGTATATGCAGGTCCATGAAATAAGCGACCAATGCCTCTCTTGCTTCCAGTCTCCGGTGGCTGATTTTTATGATGATGGTACCACTGCGACTAATCCCTTATTAAATGAGAGATTACTGAATGGTTCTGCATGGCTGAACCCAACGCTGAGCATTGTCTGTGGAATGGTGTGAAGGCAGGGTTATGGAGACAGTGGGTTTCGACACGCTCAGTGCGGTGGAGCCTTGTTGGCCATGATTTGTTTCCATACACATCCCATCCAACAACACGCCCAGCGTGATCATTTCTTCCTCCTGCCCTGCTACTGTGATGATGAAGGGCCACTGCAATTTGCCACGGTATCGAACTGCCAATTTATGGATTGTGTGACTTCGGTCACTTGTTTCCCCCCTTTTTGCAGATGCCGCGAATTAAACAAGTTCTCATTGTCACTGGCTGAGCAAATATTATTGGCAGGTTCTGAACACTGAGTTGAAATAATGTGTGTTATGAACCTCTTCATTACTGAGAAATGATCTCCTATTTGATTTGTAATTAGATTATGCATTAATAAGCGATCTGTTCCCCGCATTAAATTAACGAGGGCGTCACGAATTCCGTCCGTTTTATATGGGAACAAAGGTGTAATGCAATGTACCGCTCTGCTTCTGGCCGCAATACACTCTTAGGTTGTAACCTAACGCTCTTCATAAGACACTTATTATATAGGTATGTTTTCTGCCCTAATTAGAGTCCCTGTTCTGAGGTTCTCTTTGTTTCCCGGCAGCGGTTCTTTTTGTTTGTTTTAGCATTTTGGCTGGTTTCTCCGTGTGTCCCAACTTAATCACCTTGCTCTAAATTACATTCGACCTTCTTGTCTGTCTGCTGCACACCCAACGTAAGTTACTTAGTTCTAACGTTCTAAACGTGCTATGCCATCATATCATTCAGTCAGCATCAACGACTCCCTAGGTCGATATACAATTGTTGGCCACATGTATTGGTTAATATTACAATTCATATTCAGATATTAAGGGGTAGGGAATAGGCGCTTTCTGTGAGACGTCTATTTGTGCCCTTCATCCCTGTGGGAATTGTGGCCTATGGAAATAAATACGGCCACCAGGACACATTGTCCTCAGGGGACTTCGGCCCGCCTCAATGCCAAGCCGGGCCAGTCAACCCGAGTAATTAGTGATGTTTCTATGGATGCTAGGCGAGAAACTTCAATACGTTGCTCTGTGCTGAAACATGTAGCTACATTTGGCGCAGAATGGATATAAATAAAAACCCTGATAAATTGGACAGCCTGTGTTGATATGCATAGCTTTGGATGAGTTGGGCTTACGCGTCTACTGCTATATTCCTGCAATACGGTGTTAAAGGAGATGAAGTATATGCAGGTCCATGAAATAAGCGACCAATGCCTCTCTTGCTTCCAGTCTCCGGTGGCTGATTTTTATGATGATGGTACCACTGCGACTAATCCCTTATTAAATGAGAGATTACTGAATGGTTCTGCATGGCTGAACCCAACGCTGAGCATTGTCTGTGGAATGGTGTGAAGGCAGGGTTATGGAGACAGTGGGTTTCCCGAGTAATTAGTGATGTTTCTATGGATGCTAGGCGAGAAACTTCAATACGTTGCTCTGTGCTGAAACATGTAGCTACATTTGGCGCAGAATGGATATAAATAAAAACCCTGATAAATTGGACAGCCTGTGTTGATATGCATAGCTTTGGATGAGTTGGGCTTACGCGGTATAACTCATTGGGCTGTGTTTATGAATAGGTCCCCTTTTTTCGAGCCATCGGGATTTTCCTTCGCGAATAATACTTAGAAATCTCTTTAATCTTATCTCCCTCCTTCTATCTATACCCATTGCTTGAGACTGGACCTATTCTTCAGCATTTAGGAAGGCATTCAATTCTTTCGGCGACGTATCATATTACCGTTGAACATCACTGGCTTAACATCTATCGATTTTCGGCAATGGAAGAAGGTTGTCCTTATTTTGCAATTTCTACTTAATTTACCACACACTCCACATCTTACAACTAACAAATGTGTTTTATTCATAACTATTTTCCTCAAAAGAAACAAGTAGAATAGTATTTCATCATACAAGAATGTGCTCGAGTATTCTGGCCACTGTGGTTAGGATGATAGGTAGTGGTGGACAGGGCAGTTAGGGAGAGTTAACAGGAGGAAAAAACACTTTTTACACTAGTTGTGATGAGTACTATCCAAATGGCAATGCACTGTATGTCCTCTCAACGAGACTAGAGGGGAGTCTGAGTGAGTGGATGAATAAGTTGCCCGTGTCCACGCCGAGCTGCCCCAAGTTATTCCGCTCAGGACAGTCTTTGTTGACCGGGACTGATGAAGCTGGCCCAGCCCGATCATTGGTCGAGTAAACATTGCTGATAGGAGAATTACACATTGTATTAAGGGGCTATTTTAGCCTGGATGACGAGGCACGTCCATGATGCATATTAATGCCTCCGAGGATATTTGCTTTGATGGGAGCCAATGAAATTAAAAGGTTCGAATTAGGTGCTGATACAGGTGTTTTATTTTATATTCTGTGTATGTACACAAGGATTGGAAATAAATTGCCTTCTTGGAAATTTTCCATCGTCCAAAATGTACAGTGGCTACGAAACCAGCGTTTCGCTCATAATATGATCTTAGTACTGTACAGGAAGTATCTAGGTGAAAATAGAGTGTTTCTCATGCTGCATTAAATATGCACGTTCTTTGTGAAAAGTTGGTGTAGCTGTAAAGCTTGGTGTCCTGTCATATTAAGTATGAAAAGATTACAAACAGGGACTTCCCGATGTTTAAATTCATATTGTCATGTCTGCATTAAAAATACCTGCCAGCCCATTCCACGGGCTGGAGCCATTCGCCAGTGAATAGTTTATTGAGGATATTATGGAGAGATAATAAATCGGTTTTGTAGCGATCTATGGACTCGATTTGGGGATGTTTTTCAACTTTGTTTCAAATGAGACCGTTGTATCACGCAATGCTGTTTTGTTTTTAATTGATCGATTCTCTCTCTCTTGTTCGTTCCAGGTGAGTAACTCTGATTATGACAATTGATTCCCCACTGCAGCGTCTATACATGGTAAGAAGGTTTATTAGCCTAGATGTAGCGATAAGATAGGCCTTTGCTTTGCAAAAAGGTAGGATTTATGTTTTCAAAGATCAGTGATCCTAATTGGAGTGCGTTCATTTTAGTCCATGTCGTGGAGGTGCGAGAATGGAATTATGTGCCCCTTGGAATAACCTGTTCAATTAACACTTAAAATAATAAAATCTTTAAAGAATAAAATAGAATTGAGTTATTATGGAACGATTACATTATTTAAATGTTGCCCAGTTTTGTTAAAACGTTTCTACCATGCTCTGTGTTGGACTTCCATTTAGGTTCACTATTATCGTATAGTAAATATATTCTGTATTGTTATGGCACCTTGACATCTTTATGACGCTCAGTGCACTGTTATTTTCGACGCATGTGAACTCTACTTCATCGAGCGAATCGTCAGATCCCCAATGCCAACATGTAAGGTAATAAATATAAATAGATAGCGACAATATATCAAGATGTCTTCGCAAGTTAGAATAAATTATATCTTATATGAATTATATAGTGTATTTACTTTAGACTTACAGAAAAACAGTTTAGTAACTCTGCCTATACCAGACGGAATGAATTCGGTGCTGCTGGGAACTTCAGAAAGTGTTCTGCTAGTGCCATTGCACAGATCATCTGTATTATGAGGGAACGAGAGAGCAAGAGCTTGTTTAATACGTATGTATAGAGATGTGAAGCCAGCAGAATGTATTCCCCTCATGATGAAATAAAGGTAGTGGCCCAGTATTGGCGCAAAGGGGAGGGGGAGGGGAGGCCACACTTTGATGCAGGTAATGATAACACTAGATAACAGCAGGCCTGGCCTGTTCACTTGGCTTTCCCCTCTCTCCCATTGTTCCTCGGCGATTGCCAAAAGTCGGTACTGAGCGTTGCATGATGATGACGTTCTATGGTGACTAGGGCGACCAGGCCTGGCCCTTTGGTTGTACAAATTTGCTCGGGTCTGGTTGTGGCAAGAATACAGACTTTGATGGCCAGACTTGGAAGTCTGATATATCTAGACGGATGGGCGTAGGCGCATGAACATGGCACAGCAGTTGGACCCTGCTTGGGACGCCATCTCCCTGTTGACCATCGCTTTATATTATTGGGGTAGTGGATCCAGATGAGAGGAGAGTTCCGTGGGGGATTTTCTCCACAGTATTATGAATCATCCCCTTTACAAGCTCATCTGCTGTATTGTGCTGGCCCAGCCTCCCTACAAATAAAACAGTTCAAACTTTATTGACTTTCCAGCCCGACCCACAGCGATACAGATGTATTTGCTGGAGCAATAAATTTCGACGTGCTGTGAAAAAGTGCCAAACAACGAAAGTTACAAAACCAATATAATATAACTTTGCCTTGGTTTTATGAATGTAATTTCGAATACATTTGCATATAGTCTGCTTAGCCGACCTTATTTATCTGAACCCAATACCCGGCAAGGGGAGAAATATTTTGTCAGTCACCTATTTTAGATTTATTTTGAAGCGACACGAAGCTTCCTAACTTCAACAATAACGGACACCACCAGGCTACGGATCTGGCCCTGACAACTTCGAGCTCCCTTTTAATTTTCTTAGAAATGATTCTTTCAACTCTATCCGTTGAACTGATCATGTAAAGCCCATAAAAGTTAACAAGGCCCTTCGCGAGTATAATTACTTTTCGTCGGCTGCAGATGGCATTTTGCGTTTGAGACAGCTGCGACCGCCAACCAGGGACATGAGCCCTGCGTTCGTACTGTTGGGGACCAAGCCGGATGAATGATGGAAGGATCAGTGGGTCTGTCCAAAGTACATGACTGCATTGTGAAACCAGATCACTTGATATCTAGCCGAGGAAATCGGTGGCAGCCATGCGGCCCTAGCCAAGGAATCATATCTGTTTAATTTCTGGCTTTCTCTCGAGTGTAAACTAATCCGTCAGGCTCTTGGGCCATGTCGATAGGGAAAGTCCTAGAGCTTTGCTTTAGCACTTCGCTAAACCACTGCTGGGACCTAGGCATCGGTTTTCTCAGTGTACATACTTTCTCAGAGGAATTTCCGATGCTTACTGCCCCCCCCCCCCCCCGACGAAATGTTTGAAACATACTCAATATGCACATTTTAATTAGTATTGCAGCAAAATGTAAGATATTCCCATGAAAAATTGTCGAAACATTAACATTAGAAATTTTTCAATGACATTAAATTTTAAAAAGGTGACCTCGTTTTTAGAAGAACCAGGCCAGGGCATTTAATTCCAACAGAAAGGATAGTCTAGTTTCACATCCCCTCGGATCAGATTACAGATAAGAATGGTATGTCATAATTGGACGCCTACTGCAGTAATAGCATTTCTGACCCTGGAGTAGGCGGAAATAATGGGATTTTAATGGTATTATGCGGTTAGGAGCGAGAGGCCTTGCCTCGGTTTGGAGGGTCTCTCAACTCTTTAGTCTAGACTGGATAAATGCTGAAGACTGGGAATTAGGATTTTTCTGGAAAGAATAGTGTCCATCAGAGATATGAGGGAGTAATGATCATAGAACTGGGACAATCTACATTCTTTTGACAGAACACAGTACATAAATTCGTAGGAGGGAAAATACAATAGAAAGAAGTAAATTTCCCTCATCTTTGGCAAAAATAATATTGTGAACGTAAATATTATTTTTGTTTTCGGCTACCTTCAGTCAAGCAAACAGAAATTCAGGCAAAATAACAATCCCGTTGCCTATCTGAAATATAAGGGAATGTATGGAGTATAGAAGCGGGACCAAAAACTTTCTTTGGTCAGAACAATATTCACACGAATCACAAGTATTTTCCCTGGTCCTGCCCTGCTTGTTTTCAAGGCCAGTGAGTAAGATCTAATCTTGTCGTACCAAATGAAACAAAAACACTTTGCCAGTGGTTTTATTGCAACATTTGATAACCGGCACTAGTCTCATTTTCTACAGAAACTGGACGCCGGCGAAACCCTCAGAATGTATTCGGTTTGGTATTTTCTGTGAGTGGCGAAGTATTGACATACCATCATTGCATTTTGCCTCTCGATTGGACATTAGCAGGGGATAAAACAGGTCTATATTGAACCGAGATGGGATTAACCACATAGCTGTTTACTCCCCACACAATGTACTGAGTCCATCCATATTTGTCTCATCTAGAAATCAAATATTTCCTCTAATTTTGTAGCGACCACTCTTTATGCTCTAACAAAGGGTGTATATAATGTATAGGATCAATACCTTCCGTAAATTATAGTCACATCCTTTGTTGTGAAACATTTTTCCATGCTGATATAACGCTGGAAAATAGAGACCACCATGATGTACCCTTCTTTAGCTGACATCCATATTTTAAGATAATCGATCCCACTTCACTTTGTGTTGTCATCTTGGGAGATGGCCGGTTGGTGTAGGGTGATGGTTTATCAATGAATATATCAAGAAAATGAGAACCGAATTAATGTACCTATCTTCTAGAGTATCAAGATCTTTATGCCGCATCTGCCAGTTTCTTTCATGGATTGGCGATGATTTGAAAAAAGAACTGTCTGGACATTTGCTGCAAGACACTCAAACTCAAAAACCTGCTTCTTTCGGTTAAACAATCGCTGATCCAATAGTAATCGGCACATTGTCAACGCCAGTCCATTATATTATTCGCGTTAACTCCTATAGTGTCACAATGTGCATCTTATGTGGGAACAACGAGAATGGTGGGAATGATTATGTAAATATTGACTCCTATCCAGAAAAGTGACCCGCACAAGGAATAGGAAAGCTTAGGAACGTTTTGCAAGGTTAATTTAGGAAGATTATGTTTGTTATCATCTCTATGCCTCCCCCCCATATTGTTTTTATATTTAAGAATAAAGGATCGTCGCAAAAACGGCCCTCGCAAACCAGCCGGGAGTTTCCCAGCTCTTTCTATAGAGCACACAAGTTGTCAGGCATTTTGCCACGGTCTGCAGTTGACTTCATGGCTCCGCCATCAGACACCTGCAGACATTTAGATTTTAGCAGAAGAATCTATATTTCGTTAGCTTCATTCCAGAGTTCTACAGCCAAATTCCGTCGTTGTTAAACATATCAACACTACCGCTATCCATTTTGAATATATCCCATTTGCCGGTTACGTTTATTAGCGTAAACGTGACTTCCGGGGACGTTATGGAACCGGTACGGAACTGAATCCTATCCATTTTGAATTTATCCCATTTGCCGGTTACGTTTATTAGCGTAAACGTGACTTCCGGGGACGTTATGGAACCGGTACGGAACTGAATAAGGGATCGGAATGGTCACGCGATATTGCAGATAATGAATGTTTTCAAAACAGCATTGCTGTACCATAAATGTATGTATTCCTCCAATTAAAAGATGATTATATGATTATAGCTTTCGATTAAGACCATTTAATCTGCTGTACGTAGTGTGGAAGTTTGTGAACTGGTTGAGCTATATGGCATAGGTATTACTGGGAAATGACCGGGATATCATGCGACGACTTCAATTTTTAGTTCCGTGGCAATCCGCCTCTTCAGAGGGCTGGGTGGTCGCTAGTGGTCCACAATATAACCGTGAGATATTAGGATTTGTAGGGTTAGCTATAGTTAATGTTAGGTTATATGAATAAAGAAAAACATTTGCCGACGCACTCCCCTCCACCCAGCCGTCCCATTCTCTCTCCCCCCCCCCCCCCCCCCCCCCCGCCCCACCCACACAGCGCAGTTCTCTCTTAAGCAGCGAACAGCACTGCTAAGATCGCTATATTATGCAGGGGCTAGACCATAGAGTGCATGCGGTGGCGAGTGCATGTACTAAAGGGCGGCAATGGGCGCTTGGTACAAATCATAACACAGCAATCGAAAGTGGTAAATCTTTTCTGGACAATAATGTTCCAGTAGTAATCCATGGCTAATTACGATGTATATCAAACAAAGCTAGTACTGAGGCAGGAAAAAAAGCTGAATGAGCATTTATTTCGTGGGCAGAGACAGCAGCAATTCCCTTTTCTTCTACTATGTGCGTAGGACCGTGATAACCGGTATGACTGCTCTCATTTTTGTGAATAGCCGATGGCGGCTTTTTTCAAAAGCGGTAGTCGCGGGAGAGTCCAGCCCCATAAGAAGTGGGAGATGTTCATCTATCATCCTTCATCTTAGATATCTTCTAGTTCTCTTTTAGATAGTCCTTTTCACTATTCAGCTACATGAGAAAGGTCAAGATATTTGTAAGGTAATAGCCACTTTACCAGACTTAGCTAGACTAAGACTGAGGCTGTTCCCTACCCGTCCTACACACTATCTTGTTAAGTTTATAATATGTATTGAATATCTGTATTGCAATGTTATCTATGTGTATTGACTGATAAATACTCCTAATAAAATAAATAAAAAATATTACTCTCATATTGACCAGCCCTGATAAGGCTTTTGAGAATCATGATATTGGGGTCAGGATCATTGGCCAGACTGATACTGTTGGACTTGATCTCTCTTCATAGAATATGGGATTTTAAAAGCCTCCTAGTATTGCTTCCAGTCGATCATTTTAAAAAAATCAAATACACATGTGCATTTTAACATTCAATGCATGTCCGGTGTTGTGTGAGATAAAGAACACTGTTAAATAAAGCAGAGGATCTACTTTCTTAGAAATACAACGGCATCTCCCTACGATCCAACAGTAGACTTAAAGGACACAGGAGTCAAGAAATGGGAAGGGACAAACGTATCGAACTGGTTAGATATTAGGAGAAATAAAAACAGATTGCTGGTGATTATCCTTGCTACCATATAGCTACACAGGGGAAATTAAATTCAGAATAATAACGCAGGGCAAGTGGTCCTCTTAATCAATGGGAATGTTTCTCTATCTTCTCCATCTCTCTTTTCGAAGAAAATCCCTTTTCAATATTCAATTCCAAGATGCCCATAAGCAAAGTCGCCCTATTATATTAAGCTCCCGGGAGTGGGACGTAAAATGTCGGATCAAATTAATTCTGAACGAGAGTAAAATAACCGGAACCGGAATTGAGTGCGGCCTGTATCCCATCAGGCCCCACGGACCAGAGTATTATGGGTAGTAAAGGTTAGTCGTGTATGCTTGGATTTATGTTGCATGTTGACTGACCTGATGCCCAGATCTTTATTGTATCTATGGAATATCGTGTTGCTAAGGCAACCGGTTTATTGCCCTCTAGGTGTCTATACCGGTATTGCATTTGCAATGCTTTGTGAAGACCGCACATCCATTTCCCATAAACTACCTGGAGTTGTGTTTATCGTGGACAGGATATGTTGCAGTTTTGTATGATGTTCTCAAAGACAAGTGTCCATGCCCCATACAAATATACATTATATACGTGAAATGTCAAGGGCTGTCAGTTTGTGGAATTGAGGGCTGCGTGAAATATGTTCGGAGCTATATTATAGCGCCTATCAGGTACAATACTCTCAATACCATGCCACTTTTGTAAAATAAAACCCCGCCATAACCACACATTCTACATAAATGATGATGACTGATGAATCTCTGCTCATATGGTAATCCAATATACAACATGTACAGAAAGCACGACATTTCCTCCCTAGCCTTTCCAAATGTCATTCTTAGAAAGCAAACAAGATGTCAAATATACTTTGTGTGCTAAGACAATTCTTAAGTTGAGAACACGACAATATTTAATACTGTGGAACGAATGTTTGAACAGTTTTTTTCAGGGATTTATGTAGGTATTTGAAGAAGGTTGTTTTAGAGTTCGGAGACTATTCTGAGTTCCCTCACAATACCAAAGAAATAGATTTAGAAAGAAATTGAGGAACAACACCGTCTATAAATATAGCTAAACGGTCCAACCTCTTTAACCCTGAGACGGTCAGGGTCCAAGCAATTATTACTGATTTTACAAAGAGCCTTATATGATAATCATGAAGTTGGTAATGTTTAACAAGGTGATTAAACCAAAAAATATTCATCAATTTTAAACTAGAATAGTATGCCATTCTGTATTAATAAAAACAACTTGGTGGATTTAGAGAAACATGGATGGATGTAATAGTGCCTGACATGATTGTTGGGTTGATAGACAAGGCTCTCTAGAATCCCCGATATTATATTGATGAATGCGCTTCCTGTAAACCTTGATTGTGTTAGGAGCCTACGCCTGGCCGTGATACGATCAAATTCCCAAGTTGGGTATATCGGAGATTTAATTCCTGCCTATATCCCAGCCTCAATATACGTAGAAAAATATAATCTTATTCCCTCGCGAGTCGGACACCCGTCCCCTTTTCCTTACCAGAGCTTTTATCATGGTAATATTCGCTTTGGAGAATATTCCCTTTTGGCTTAGATAAAAAGTCCCTTTCGGCATCCCCCTCTTGTGTAGGCCAACCTGTACCAAGACATGGAGCTTGGTGCGTTACCCACCGAGACAAATGAGTTTTCATTTCATTCTGCCTCTGACTTCCCCACGGCCGGTAGGTGGGAGGCTATTAGACATGTCGCTCTCAGTCGCGACCATACGACAGGCGCCTGTCGTGTTTACTATACATTACCTTATCGCTGGCCTAGCGAGGAAAACAAATGGAATGGATATATATGCAAAATTAGCCTGGCTTTATGGGTGGGAAGGGGGAGATACCCAGACAGAATGAGCCATTTCTCATGGTCGTCATCAGGGACAACATGATGAAGCCGCCCTTCACTTTTCCCCAGTAACCCCTCTTTTTTCGGTCTCAAACGACGTCTTCCTCATGCCGATTTACACCGCTTTATTTTAGCCTGGCGTGACAGTAGAGATATTGTCGCTGACCCCCATGGGGCTCTAGTTGACCCTGGCACACTGAGAAAAGACCATAATGCCACCTAATGGAGGTCAGCGGAATCCTGAGACGGTCAGGGTGCAAACTGAATCTGGCGCCCCGAAATCACCGCCTGCATATAGATGGAAAATCCAAGGAAATTATTAGTTGTATCCCTTTACCAGGGTCGCCGTGCCTGGAGAGCAATTCAGACTGGACTTTGTTTTGTGAACTGCTCATTTTCATCGGTTCCTATGTCGGATCGATCTGGAGATATCCCTCGAAAATAAGTAAGTCACAGGACAGGACGCTTCCCCCTCTTTGTAGGCCACACCCCACATGCATACATAATCCCCGGTCCCTGGGATGAAAATGATCTACTTTAAATTGTCCGTACCTTGCCTAGAAGAAATGTATAAAAGTGTACCTACTTACAAGAGCCACTCATGATCGTAATTGGGGATTTTTTGTTTCAATGTGAACTGCTGGAGCACAGCCTAAGCTCAGATTCTCTCAGATCAGATAAGAACGGTAGGTCAGTTATTGGACTCCTACTGCGCTAATGGCTTTCCTGACCCGAGAGTAGGGCGTCCTAATGGCATTTTAATTAATGGCATTTTGCGGTTTGGAGCGCGAAGCTTTCCCTCAGTTTGGAGGGGTTCTCTCATCTCGGAGCCTAGACTAGGCAAAACTTTATCGCGCTCTTTAATGTGTGTGTATGCTGTATATATGTACGTCATATATTTAGGTTTTCCTTAGTATCCTAGTCCTTTGTGTACACATTATAGTAGTGTTGTCAAATATAAAGAAAACCATCTCAAGATACACCTCCACCACCATTCTGTGATCCTAATCTTTAGCAGCTGAGCTACGGGACAAATCTTCTGGTTTGCCCTGCAAAATTAACCAGCACTGTTTTCCCCTTCTAATACCCCCGGCAAACAAATAATTTGAAAGAGAACAAAGGTTTGAGTTGATGAGCAAAGTTTGTCGTTAAAAGCCCATGTTGATCTTTCTCCCCGTTTCTCCTCTCATGAAAGCCTCTCCTCACCTCCTGTTTGTTTGCTGCTGATGGGGGGCTGAAGCTTCTTGGAAAATGAAAGCCCTTATCTTTTGCGAGGAGCGCATTCGACGATGCTCCCTCGCAACACCATAGCCGAATGGACTTCAGATTATTTTTAGACCAGCTTTCCATTCATTTTCTCGCGCGCGAGTTTCGGCGCGCGGTTTTGCTCAGTTCTAATGGATTTTTCTCCCAAAATGTGGCTTTCCACCTGAGCTATTCGGCGTGCAATTTAGTGGTTTGTACTATTTTTCTACACTATAGTATCCATTTGTTTTCACTAAAAAAACATGCACATATCATAGCAGCTTCATTGGTTATTCCCCCGCAGACCTTGCAATGACACATTGAAACATAGGCCTACAGGATTCGACCTTAGAGTAAAACAGATTCGACTTATCTCATGCACCGGAAAAACTCGCGCACAAAAACGCGTGAATGGAACGCTGGCGCGTACATATAACATCTCTAGTGCGCAAGTTCATAAAAGTAAAAAGAAGGTCACTATTTCTTCAACACCTCGTTACAGTCACACTACAGAAAACGCAGTAAGAATCGTGAAAGGAATGGGCCATCCAGTAGCAATTCAAGTCCTATAATATTTAACATCTAAATGGACGAACATTTCCAGGAACTAAAGAAGTGATACGTTACCTAGAAAAATCCTGTCCCTATACACATGGAGCTTGAAAACAGACCGTATGTGCTTCATTTATCTGAAAATAAATACTAGACCGATTTTTCTGGATCGATGCACTTTATTATCACACTTAGTAGACCTTGGTATCACATGGGAATGATATGCGGCAGTTGATAGTCTACTGTTGATCCTAAACACACTCTCATACCTGGTTTAATTGCTAAGGTGTATATCGTCTCCTCCCAGATACCCGTTTACAATTCTAACTTCTAACGCCGTATTGATTTATTAGGAGAATAAATCACTGGCCTGCCACTAGCTAGTGGCCATATTATATCCCTGCATGGTCTTCCAGCTAAATTATCCTACTCGTAGTATTCATGGAAAAGTAAATTGGAATCGAATGTTAAGACGTAGATGTGAGGGAATCTAACGCAAAATGACTCTTAGATGCATGCGACGCTGCCATTTTCCTGCATCCTGAGAGTCAGATACAATTTCCATTTTGTTTTAGAAACAATATAATCAATTTCTCTTTAGGTACAATGACCACAGCCCTGGACCCTTCCCCAACAGGTCATGCATGCCACAGGTGCTTGCGTAAATTTAAAAAATACAGGATAAAAACCCTTGAATGAGGAGTGGAAACAAATAAATATGGATGAGCGGATGAAATAACCTGTTTGATGGAAAACAAATTAGCCCGCGTGTCATAATGCGTATGACGGCTTCGTGTCAGCCTGTCTGCAGGGAGCATCTCAAGCTGGCATGCCGCCCTGAAGATGTGTGACGTCACTTGTTGGGTGGTTGGGGGGAGGGGGGGGGGGGTTAACTTGTGAGATGTCATCATGTGGGTCTTCTCGACACCTTCACCAGCCTCACACGCTCTGGATCAATAATCGAAAGTCAGGGATGCTTCCTGACGGAGATGTTATATACAACTATCCATTTCTATGAAAAGAAAAAAAAAGCCAGGAGGTTCCTGACTCCCGTTTCAGTTTCAATCCGACATTTACTCCGATGTTTCATCAATCATCCGATCAAGGGAAGTGACCATTTAAATGCCACAAACGAGTCCATTAGTTAACAGTCTCGCCCGGTCCATTTCTAAATGTGTTGCTACTCTTTCCTAATGAATTTCTTGTCCTCGCAGTCTGCAAGTCAAAATGGAAAAAAAAATCGTGTTTGCCGAAGGGAAGGGGGCCATAACACAAACAAGTGGGAGGAATAAGAAAGAACAAGTGCCGGTAGTAAGGGGATATGATGAATGAATTAAGAACAGATCGATTTATATATAGAAAGCAGTGCTGCCGTGGGTGCCTCTGCCACGTGAGATAAGGTAAGTTTGGGTCTTGACCCGTGTCATTGGAGCCCCCCTGATTCCACCCCTGGGATGCTCGCCCCAATATTGTTCCTGATAAGGGTTACTGTATGACAGAGATATGAAAGATTAGAATAAAAGCTTGGGGGTCCCCGAGGGGAGATGAGTACCAGACTGGGAGGATCTCGATGGGGTCTGAAATGGTTGGCATCAACTTTCCTGGCTCTGACTCCCTGTGTATTTATAAAGTGGTTATTGGGGATAAAAGCCAGCGAATTGTCCATTTATCATCATCAGGTTCCTCTAGGAATACAAACCATTGACGATAGACGTGATTAGTTGTGTTGAATGGCTCCTAGAACGACATCCTTTGTGAATGAAAAATGATTATTATGGAAATTAATTCAGCATGAGAGAAATTTCCACGCGAAATCACCATGGGCTTGATGTCGGTTTCAACTTTTATTTGGGTCGTATGTCGGCAGAATGGCTCCGTGTCTAGTTCATTAGCTTTGAAATAATGAATAATAAATTGAGACTTGTCTTCGCTCGCTGAGGTACAGATTAAAATGGTCTTGCATTTACTTGCAACAGCTGATTCTATCTTCCTGGCGCCCCTCTGGGTACCTATTTCTTAAAGATCTTCTAAGTTCTTCTTATCTTTTACTCCGACTTCTTACGAGCTAACTTGGGGATTGGTTCGCCAACTTATACAGGGGTTCTAATTTGCTTCTTCTGCTTCTCTCAGCATGGTGTAAAAACATCTATAGGCCTAATTACTACTAGGATAATGGGAGGAAGAGGTACACTGGATTAGGTAGGATAGGATACGCGACCGAGTCTATTAGAAATGATCCTACATATTTTAGTTAGCCACACTTGAATATATTTTTCCGGGAAATATTGCATGTGAGAACAAGTATTGCTGATCAATGCATCCTTGTTCATCAGAATGTGAATCAAGATTTCATAGCTTCGAAAATGCGCAGCTGCATAGAGCTAGGCGTACTAGGGGAGGGGCGGGGGGCGTTGTAACGAAACAGAACCTCCCAACTCTTTATCTATATTTCTGTTCATCGATATAGTGTCATTAGTTTCGATGGCGACCAATGAATTATGAATGAATATGGATGGACTCATGTGTCTACATGGCACAAACTCCGATTAGCATTCCCCTTGAATGAACTTTATTGTAAAGGCATTATAAATTCATTTGTGATGAATCCCGTGTGGGATTAGCGCCTGAAACTTTGTATTATTTCTGCTTAACCTTCTTGCATTATGACAATTGAGACAATAGACTATTGTACCTGTCCGATCGAAAGCGATAATCTAACAAAAAAAGTCTAACTAGGTTAGTTACCATAGCAACCATCACACCAGACTTGCCCGTCTAGTGTGTAGTTGTGAGTGGTGCCATCTGGTGTTATAGGCTCTTGAGGTCACAGCAGGTAGGCCTACATGTGGAGTCAAGTTTTAAAAAATAGTAATGGCGGTGGTATTGATTCTATCTCAGAAAAGTTACTCTGAGGTTCTATGAGTATAATGGGGTCTATCCATTGCTGTGTATGGCGCTGCGTATGGTGTGCAGGGAGGCTGGCTGCCGAACCTTGCATATATATATGCATCCTCCTGGTGTATGTACTCTTGAGATAAAGATTATTTATTTGAATCGCCGTGCCCGATTTTTCCATATCCACTGCCGCGGCTGTACTCTTGGTTTTGTGTATGAGTGTAGCGGGGAGCTGGCCTCTGATTGGCTAATCACCGGTGACGTCACCATACGCTCAGGGCGGCTGTGCGTATGCGCATCCAAATATCAAAAAGTGCTATACTCAAGCCATATTTAGGGGCTATACGCAGCAGTGGATAGAGCCTATAATAGGCTTGAGTATGGCATGAGTATAGCTGTGCATATAGCTAGCGGCTCATACTCCTGAGCCCATACTTACTAGTGGATATACCCTTGCAACTGACCCCCCACCCATTTAAACGTGCGTATGGTCGGCGGCTGATACTCAGCAGCCGCGGCCCATACTCACCCCATACTCACCAATATCAAAACTTTTTTATATTTGGATGCGCATACGCAAAGCCGCTCCGAGCGTATGGTGGTGTCACCGGTAATTAGCCAATCAGAGGCCAGCTCCCCACTACACTCATACACAAAACCAAGAGTACAGCCGCGGCAGTGGATATGGAAAAATCGGGCGCGGCGATTCAAATAAATAATCTTTATCTCAAGAGTACATACACAGGAGGATGCATATACAGTGTAATCCGTTTATTGTGGACACATTTGGGCCAGAGGGTTTTGTCCCCTTTATGCGACTGTCCTCTCTATCAGGAGTCCTGTATGCTAGTACTAGTATGGTGTGAGATACACAATAATTAGAGACACAATTAATAGCAACTGATATGGATTTATTTAGCAGATATTGAGAGTAGGCTACACATATAAAAGAAATACATATACAATGTTTTTCTTTTGTTGACATTAAGAATAAAAATAATTCATGCATTTAATTGGCCATCCTTTTCTATCTTGTTCAAAAGATCAATTTTCTTCTTTAGAGACAAATTCTTACGTCCGGGCATAGTGGGGCTTACAAAACTAATGGTGTGTGTTGGGAATTAAGGTTTACAAATTATACCTGTAGGGTGTGCTCCCTAATTTTCGGTGATTGGCCTTATGCATGTTTGTGCAGACACAAATTAGAGAAACTACAATCCCTGTGAAGCCTTCTATCATGTTTGTTTTACATTTGTATATCAAATGGACAGGACAATAGGGGATTAACTCTCCTTATCAATGTGTTTGCTGCCAGCCGTATAGGGGCTGTTTGGAGAAAGTAAGAGGATGCAGCCTTTGTCCTGTTGTTTGTACAAGCAGTGGTGTAGACAGATTCCCTCCATTGGACTTGCTGTGATCTGCTAATCTGATGTGACATTGGATACATGTGATTTCATCATTGCCAGGAGAAATGGGTCTGAATCTGTCCCAAATAGGCTAGCCGAAATTATGGTCAAAAACACTATTTTATGATAGGAATGATTTTGTCCCAGACCATCTGTCCCAAAAAACCGAATGTACCTATTATCCATGTCCACAATAAACGGATTACACTGTATTATGCAAGGTTCGGCAGCCAGCCTCCCTGCACACCATACGCAGCGCCATACTCAAGGCCATACGCAGCAATGGATAGACCCCATAAATGAGTGGGCTCTAGTATGTCGAACATGTGCCTGAACTGCTTTAGTGTACCTTAATTGTCACAGTGAGGTTCAGCTCAATATATCTCTCAAGGGTATAGATCTACATCTACTTCGATTCTCCAGAGCTATGTATACATCTCCTGATTGTTTAAGGTTAATTAATCATTGCACCGTTCCTATAGATCTACTGACACTGATTGTATCATAGGGCCAAACACTGATCGAAGACTTGACAATTGTCCCCAGATCATGGCAGACGATGTTATTTGGGTAGGTGCATACAAATTATGAGAACCATTTTTGGCATGACAAAATTCCTTTAAAAGAGTTATGAATCATACGTCAAGCACGTAAAATGGTGTGCATAATCAGTTGTCTGAGAAATCGTGAAGAAATGCGCACGGAAGTCTTGACGCCTTTTGGTTCCATATGGTAAATAGTAAGTCTCCCTCTGGTGGCTAGTGATGGAACCTGCCGAATGTGCCGCACATCACGATGGCGTCCCTCTTACGCCGGTTACCATATTTAGGCCTAGTCGGATAACCTGCTCCCAGACTTACTACCCTAAAATGGGGCGTACTTTGGCCAAGGCACTAGGATTTTTTTGTATTCCCCTGAAAAACGTAGTGGGGGAGGGGCTGGTACCGTGCAACTACGCCCCCTGTCTGGCAACTGGTGATTCTTGCTATTTATGGATGATCAGGCCGTCATAGGTTCCTCTGTGGGCCACGTCATCTGTATGGGCTGTAAGGCCTACAGCTAACTCAAATGTCAAATGTAGGTTTGTCATGGAGGATTGTGCAAGGTGTGTAGGCCTATGCAAAAAGGGCAGTTGGAAGTGCAATGAATTCTACTTTTGCCATAGTGAGAAGTAAGGCTAAAAAGTGCAGTATGGCCTAATGACGATTTATTGCCACCATTTTATTGCCATTTATTGTGGTCCTAAGGGCTTAGAAGTTGAGATATTGGTAGATTTAGGTTTTTACATGATGGCGATCTTTAAAATACAAGATGGCAGTCTAGTATATTTAAAGGAAGTGGATCCTATCAGAAATGGAAAGTTAAGGCCATGGGCAGCATGTGGGATAAATTTAGCACTTTTATCCACCCGCATTACATCTATCTCAAATCTGGCCAACAGGGTCTGAAATATTACATTCTTGTTCCTCAATGGCAGCCAGATTGGACTTTGACCTTGAAAATGACATTGAAAGAGATGGAACATTGAAAGAGAAAAATTGACTTAAATACACCGGAAATCAGAACAAATAGAAGAATTGGTATATTAAACATGGATCATTGGATGTTGGGCTAACTGGAGCTGGGATGTGACCTTTTTGTTTCACAACAACAGTCATATTGAATTTTGACCTTAAAATGACCTTGATACCAGAAATAACCCTCAGAAATGAATTCTTCATACCGAAAAACTTTTTAAAAAAAAGCAGTATCATGCTCCAAGATCCAGCTAGTAGAAGCCAAGATAATTGTGGTGCATTTGATGTTTGGTGGCCGCCATTTGGAATTTTGCAGCTACTGACCACCAGGGGTCTATCAACTTGTACCCAGTGGTCTTTTTAATCTCATGGTCTATCCTAACGCCATGCCAAATTTCATAAAGGTACCACAAAGTGCACGCTAGTAGACTTCCTCCCCCGCCAGTAGACTTCCTCAAAATCTACATCAAATTCTCAGACTGTAGATTTGATCAGGAGAATTGTCATTATGAAACGAGATCGCTATTTGATACTGTATTGAAGTAATCTATAGTCTGGTATTCAAAATTCGAAACTTTTAAATGGGTTTTTAAACTTGCAACTATATCGGTTGCTATGGTCTGATATCAGCTGTCTATTTTACTCTGACGTGGATAGTGTTTTAGGCCATTATCTAACAGTTCATCTTCTACAATGATTGAAGATAGTCCACTTTCCTTATTCATATATTTAGATTATTCTGTTCGTTTTGTAGGTTTTACCTACGCTTCGACAAATGTACAGTCAACTTTCCCTTGGATCACAAAATATTTACATTTTCTACCAATTATCATGGTTATATCTTTTTCATAGTTTTGATCTATTTCGATTTATTTCCATGCATGATAGGCATAATCATGCTGTGCTACACAGATAATGAGTTAATTACTTGACAATAACCCAAAAGTATCTTTATCAATAACCGATCACTCTATCGGTGAGTATCTGACTATATAGATTGAAATGAAGAAAGGTCTTCTTGGGGGCGTAACATCTTATACTTTTCTCAACCCTACCACAGTCAGCCGGTCTAGGCTCAAAGTTCAGAGAGTCCCTTCAATCTGAGGAAAAGCCTCTGCCTCCAAACTGCAAAATGCCAATGTAATCCCATTAGGTCCGCAAAATACCATTATAATCCCATTAGGACGCCTACTCCTGGGTCAGAAAAGGCATTTGCGCAAAGTGAGAGAATGATAGGGGGTTTTGAAATTGCATATAAAATATATATCCTTAGAGTAAAATAGTCCTATCTTTCTCTAAGATACATCTAACAAATTTATGGTTTAGATTCAGAACATCGTTATCTTCCGACCAGTACACCTCTAGCATATACTCATTGATCTTTCGAACAACGCCCACGTCTTTCATATTTAGAGCTTCTTCATTGGTTAATTGGATCACATTTTCCAATGAGACAAGATGGCTTTGTCCGCCATGACGGCCTCGAGATCCATTCTAAAATAATGATTATCTCCCGAAATCACATTTAGAGACTGATATTTTATCTTCTATTTGGGATCTATTTTGATCCCATGATAACAATATGGGAACACCTTAAAGATTATATCTAAGTTGCTTTAAATTAAGTACTGTGCGAAATTCTGATCGTTCTACGTTTTTTCCTAAATACGATGTTTTTACACCATACTTTCGTATGTATTGGTTCATATCAGGGCGGCCAGAGGAAAAACACTAATGGGATGCAATACCCTTCTCTTTTGGAGTAATAAAATGAGTATACTTGAAATATGTGGGAGAGTGGACTCGCGTGAAAATATGCGCATGGAAAGGAAGATAGATTTTTTCTTGTCTGTTTGTGCTGCTAGTGATACACAAACTGATACAAATCGTGGCACCAACTGGTGCAATGTTTGTTCCACGAAATGTAATACAAGTGGTTTTGTAGCGAAGATGAATCACAGAATACCACTATGTAACAGTCAGAAATGAGAACCATTTAAGTAATCTGTACGACCATCTGTTGTGAATGTGTCAATTATAACCAACAGGTTGCTCATCAATTTTAAAATTATTTAATGAGATTTCTCGCTGGATCGAAGATATGACGTATGACGTATGAGGACTAATAGTGTTTCCCCCATCTTGCTCAAATTTCGTGTTTATAGTAAAACACTACTATAATCTGTTATTACATGCCAACATTCGACATTTCAAGCACATGTGCCATATGCTATTAGCTGTTAAGACTTTTTAAAACCCTGCGCATTAGATGTATTTATTTATGTTTAAAACCCCACGTCATTTTCCTATTCTCCCGTATTTAGAGTCGCGGGCAAAATTATAACAAATCTGGGAGGGTTTTGGAATTCATCTAGCAATCTGGCTCTATTCAGTCTCAGGGTTTTGGCTCGCCATAAGAGGTACCCACACAGAGCTCATTCTACGGCCGATTTGGCCTTAAGATTATGGCTACGATTTAATTCCAACCCCCGATTAGTCGTAGGATCCTAAGACTAATCGTAGGACCAATCGTGTTACTTTTTGTTCCCCGATTTGGAAGTCACAGGGCCGATTTCACCGCCGATTCGCCAATATTTAGTTGTACGATTTGGACATAGAAAAAAAATGTATTTTTTTCAGTAATACGATCTGTGATGCCAGTGTGGGCTGTGTCCCTATCAGTCGTAGCTTTTCCTATAATGGTCTACAACTGATCGGGAGAGGTCCTACGACATTCCATTTAATGGAAAGTCGTGGCCAGACCCCCGATTTATGTCTGGGGAAAAAAATTTCGACACTATTTTTTTTTACCGAAAACTCAAAATTCAGTATCTTCTACGATATTAGGGATACAATAACTTTTCATACATTAAATAATTTTGTTGTCTACAAATGATTTAATATTTTAATATGCACAAACCTGTAGGATTGATATTTTGGTCGGTATTCAAGAAAACGTGAAACAAGCACAACCTAGCAGCCGTAGACAGATTTCCCCAGTCATATATACATGTACATTTTTTAGAAATGTATTATATATTACTCTATGTCCAATTATATATTTTTTTTAAAGAAGCAAGTTAAATCGTGGTGAATTCAACCCAGTGTCGGTTGACTTCACCACGATTTCACTTTTTCCCTGAATCGGGCCAGATTTTGGGTCTGTGTGGGTAAAAAAAAGTCTGTCCAAAAAGTAGTTGACACGTGATTCCTTAGTCCCTTTAAGGGGAGGGAAAAGTGGGGGATTTCTGATTTCTATTTATGACAAGGACCTGTCCACTCTTTGCCCAGCGAGTCGCTCATTGCAATCAACCATGAAGAAACAGGGCCAGTATAACCAGCTCTGTCTTCCTTCTAAGCAAAACAACAGCTGCTGCACATAGAACAGAGGCAGCGCAATACAGTACAGCTGTACATTTGGCCATGGTTGGTCGCAAACGGCCGTGGTCGGTCGCAAACTGAATCAATGAAAAATGTTCACAAAAAAATGTACATTTAGATTTTCTTTTGCCAATTTGACCCCCAAATTTGTTCATCCTGCACCCTCCCCTGAACTCAGTCTATGAGACAAACCCCTAATGACCCCCTAACTTTTAGGGACTAGGGGTTTCCCATTAACTGTTTGAATGCAGATTATTTTTTCCAAATAGTACAAAATCCTTAGAAATAATGATAATAATAGTTTATGAGTGTGAATTGCTCTCCTCTCAACCTCCTATAAGATTGCCTATGAAGCTCACCATGCTGGCTGGGGTAGAGAGCCCCACAAGGAGTAGGATGCATGACAGCCACTATAGATATGTGGTCAGGTAGAACGCTGGACAAAATCGGATTTGTGCTACAGACTCAACTGTTTTTAATCTCAATTGTTGATAAATTTTGATCTAAAAATATTTAATCTGATAGCTTTTTACTATTGCACCTGTGTGCATATTCAGGCCCTATATATACCTGGAAATTCAGGTTCAGGTACCCCTCCCGGGTACCCCTCACTTGCCAAAAATTAAAAAAAATATTTAACTTTATCTACTGTGTGACATAAGAAATCCACACATTTCAAAAAGTCAATTATGAAGTAAAACTACTCCCAGAATGCACCATTTGAATCCTATTTCCTGGGGAAGCATGCCCCCAGAGAATGGCTTTGCGCCCTTGCCGCAAAATTGTATGTTAACTAGATATAATTGTTATCTCTAAATTCTTGTTCAAATAAAATGCTTACTTTGTTTAGAATCAATTTGCCCGTGAACTTAAAAAATGAACCATTTAAAAGTCTAGTGCACAACTGTAGTGCTCTGTTTCGGAGTGGTTCTTGGGTTGCATGGCCTCCTGAGAACTAAAATCTATTTAATTTAACTAAAGGCTTAAGGCATGTACTAATAATTATCAGTCATTGAAAGATTACACGCTTGAGTGTCAGAAAAAAAACCATTCGCCATAATGTTTTGCTCTGTTGCGTCAATTCTTGAAAACTGTATTCCAATTTTTATTCAAGTTGTTTACCTTTGCTGAAACTTTCCATTACAAGAAGACTTCCAACCTTTGAATACCCCCTACTCCACAAACTCGTATATCTTTCAAGCATTCAGTAATTTAGACTGGAGCGTGAGAGTTTCCCATGACTTGGTTAACTGATGTGCCTTTTACCACCCTCATGATTCTACCTGTCTGTTACCTGCACACCCCCTAGGACTCCGATCCTCTCGTAGTAATCTACGTTTAACCTTTAGCCCTTGAATATTGTCGAATGCAGGGTATTCAAGTAAAGTCCTTCCCATTGAAAACGCTGTGTTAATGTTGAGAACAGGTCTAGTTATAATGGTGTAATCTATCCGAGTAGAATATGACCGAAACGCCCTGTGCAATTTAAATTACAGTCTATTAATCTTGATACTATTTTGGAGTAATATCAACATTCGTACGGGTATGTATGATTATATTATATCCCTGTGTGTCCAAACCTGTCAAAATATTTTCGGATCATTCGGCACGAGTCGATTTATGTATCCAGTTTGAAATAGGTCTATTTATTTTTATACGCGTGGAAGTGTTGCTCTACTCAGTGGGATACATTGGGATTAACCGCCCCGATCGAATCGCGTCTCAAGAGCTGTCTTTCATGGTCTTTGTCCTGTAGCGGCTCCTTTCCTTTGCTTGGAATGTAGGAATATCCCACGTAACAAGTTAGGACATATTTGACTGCCATGTTACCCGACACGAGAAAATGTTTGCACTAATACCAAACTTGACTCAGCCAGCGTGCTTTACATGTTCACGGTAATACTCCTCCCCCTGTCCCCCTACAACTCTCCCTCCCCTCCCCCCATGCCCCCACATATATACACACTTCAGCCATAAAACTCGAGCTCTACCTGCCACAGCTTGCCCTACCCGGTCAGGTAACATGGAGCCAGATTTAACTAAATACACAAACCCCTTCAATTGATGTTTGACCAAAGCAAAATGTGAGCCTAGGTTTCAACTTGTAAACCATGGCCTAGAGCTATCGTTAGGCGGAACTAAAGGGGGTGGGGAGATCACGGCCTCTGCACAAGGCAGCGTTAAGATGTGTGAACCGAATTAAAAGGTCATTGTGCCCCCCCCCCCCCCCCCCCACACACACACACAGACAACCGCTCACTTTTTAGTTTTGAAGGGAAAAAATGGTTGTGATGTAAAATTTATCCTTTATAGTGGGGCTGGAGGTGATTTTACAATCATTTTGGCTGAGAATATTTAATAAAATCTAACCAAAGCAGTGCAATAGCTGTCCCTCAATATCGGTCATTAATCCATTATTAAAAACAAATAATATGGTCTGTTGTGTGCTGTACATGCACAAATCATTTTTTGAAACAAATTTTATTTGTTTAAAATTTCACAAGAGTAATACGTCCGTCTATTTGCATATTTTAATCGCTCTTTTGCAACAATCATGCTGCCCAAGAGCTGCAACAGGTTTGTTTTACTGGAAGCATGTAGTGGCATCACACTTTCAACGCAACTTATTTTTGACTCAAGTGAGGTGGGTGTTGGTTTCTTCTAAATATTTTTTTCGAGGAAGAAGGCCTATGGCTTATTTGAAGCCATTTCAATGTGGAATCCAGGCATTCTGTCCCACTGAAACCACCGCTCTGGGTCTCCAGTTTCACTAGTACCTGGTTTCGGTATCAACAATATCAACAAGAAAAAATTAATATTGTTGGTTTCATAGTTATTCTAATTTCTCATTCTATACAGGTAAGTGTGGAAGGGTTCTTAACCATTTGAGCCACCTTCTTGCGCCGCGTCGAAAATCTACATTGTATACCCCCCTCCCCCCTCCCCCCCCCCCCCCCACACACACACCCGGTTCTACCCGTGTAATGGGCGACCCTCTAGCGTCTGCCACAATGTTGGGACCTAATGTTTTATACATGGTATATCCTTTCGAAAAGGCTCTCAAAGTCTAGTCCCGACGCATACATGGCTAATTTTCAAGAGTTGTGCAATGTCATGTATAATATATTTATCCAACTGGTTCCATGCTTTATTATATTCAAAAATCGCAGGTCCAGTAGGCGTACGCCATTTTAGGAGGCTGCACCTCAGGCAAATATACACCCACCGACCGCCCCCTGGCCCCCCCCCCCAATTTTGGGGTAGTATGGTGTATCGCGCACGTCCCTATGCATGTATGTGATAGTTCAACTTTCAATTCTTTTGAGTTAATATCCATTGAGTTATTAAGCAGTTTATGTTGCATCCTTGCTACTTTTTACTCTTTTTACTCGACTTGTTTTAAGTTCCATCTCCTTCCAATCTGGTGTTATATTTTCCGGGTTTAAAAAAAGAGCTTACCTATGAAACATATTTCTCTTAGGCTCGGTGTAGGCAGCCTGCCGTATGTTTACATAGGGGTAGCCCTGAAAGATGGCTTCGTTCCCCATCACCAGTTTGTGACGTCACTGAATATTGTGTATTTGTATGTATTGCCCTATGGTAGCACATAACCTTATATAACGTACCCAGGGCACATAGCCATCCATATTGCTAGTGGATCTGTATTGGTTTGGGGATGGGGATGCACACCTGTCACAGCATGATCGGTCCTGAAAGAGGAGGCCCCTGTATAAACCTATGACTTGCACCAATCCCGGTACCATGCCTCGAATCCCAAATACTGTCAGATTGTTTCCCCTCGTCGGTGCCAGCCGAAAATTTCCTTCGCTCAAAAACCTGGGGGGAGTTAATTCCATCAATACACATGATGGCGGCGGTTCCATTGGGACCCATTCCTCATGGGTGGATGTGTCCCTTCACAGGGTGTTACGTGAACCACTCACTCTTACATGTATGCCAGTTACCAGTTATGGCATAAATTATCTTAACTCTTTCGTTCTGAGCCGATGATCCTCCATTAGATAATTATCTTCAATATGTATTTCATTTATTTTTAATTGTAAATTGCATTGTGTTTTATTAGCATATAAGCACCTACCTAGTACTATCGATGTAGTCTCCAGATAGGGTTTGCTGCTTTCGGGTTTATTTGCGAGGACTTATGATCGTTCTCCCAAGTCTGTGACTTTGTTTTAACACTACTTGTATCAGCTCTAAACCCTGTAGGGTGACATGGGTTTAATCTATGATAATCCAATTCAGTTCTTGAATTACTTTGGCGGACCACTAAACTGAAGATGATTAACTTCATTTGCTATATGGCACAATATGCTTTCCCTGCAATAGGATAGCAATCATAATATATGATATACCAAATTTAACTCTTTTTGTTGACTGTGATGATCAGACAAGTGTAATACGTCTTGTCGGAAATAGACATAAACTTGGTTGTTTGCATATATATACATGTTTCGTGGGCGTTTGTGTTCTTATACATACCTTCTTACCTTGAGAGCATCACTTGAATATATATCTAACTCTCTTGTTATGTCTTTCGATCCTATTCTGCTTGATATTGAGCTATCACACCCGCAAGACTGTGATGTATCAGCTTGTAATGAATGAATGAAATTTAATTACAGCAGAAGTATTCACCACTTTGTTCTTACATCACCCTGGCATATGCTGTACCAGATGTTCTGGTTTGGGGCCAGCCTGTGGGAATTAAAGCGTGTCAATAACATCACTCTGATAGAGTTAATGAAATGATTACCAGCACCTATAATTAAGCATATAGGAGTCAAGGTGTATCCTTGTTCCATGAACTTCTTTCTTTCGCACATGGCTCAAATTAAGAGGGAGGGATATATTGCCTATATGGCGCTGACAGTTTGTCGTTAACCCTATCATTGAGACGCCCACACACATATTGTATAGTTATGTACTGCCAGTGCATATGTTATATATGCTTGGATCGATGGTATAGCTAGGAGTTGATCGGTCTGGTGTTTTACATATGACAAGGACAATTATGTTGAGTTCCTTTATTCATTAAAATCTAGTCCATTGGTATAGTATTGATAAATGATATAAGGAGGTATAACACGAGGCACACTGATAATCAGATCGGGTTAGGAGGTAGAATATTAGACCAAGGTATAACCCGGCCAAAACAAAACCAAAAACAAAACAAAACTGAACTGTAACTAGTATCTTAGATTAAGAGAAATATTACTCTAAGCTAGTATGTAGTATGTATCATAGTATGTAGTTACAATCATTTAAACATGAAAAGTTTACATCTGTTTTAACAAATATATAATTTGAATAATTTTTTTTCTAAATATATGCTATTTTAAGGTATTCTGGTGGGGTTTATTTAGCGTCATTGGGAGAATTCCTTAACATTCACATGCTTACTTGAAATTTAGAATGGTTCTTCTATGTGTGTGTGTGTGTATGTGTATGTATGTATGTATGTATGTACTTATTTATGTATATGTAGCCCATTGCAATTCTATATGACGTTAGTCATAGCCATGCATCTTGTTTAAATACCCATGGGCGGATCCAAGGGGGGGGGGGTCGGCGACGTCCTGACCCCCCCTCAAAATTTTCATAAGTGCCCTTTTGAATAGCCCAAAGTGCCTTTTTTACAACCCAAAGTGCCCTTTTTCTGTTGTAAGTGTAATGTTAAGATAATACTTAACGATTCTCTGTATATTTAATCAATTTCTGATATTTCTAAAGTTCATGAATTCTTCCTTTGCAATGTTCTCATCTCTACCTAAGCTTGTGTAAAATAACCGTTGAAGGCAGGACGGAGGTCGCTGGCCTGTAATAACAACAGTGTTTATGTAAGCCATCCTGTCAGGCGCCTCCCGTCGGCCGTTGACAGCCATGTAGGCTCAACCATTACTTGGCAATCTGTGTATTTTCCCGCTAAAATTGGTCTTCTAGGATAATAAAACAAAGGGTTACTGGTTTTTGTGCAGGTTGGCCTTTTGGAAATGAGGGGTTCTTCCCAGAATTCTAGGGGAGCCTATAAGAGCCCTGGAGGTGGGGAGCCTCCTGAGATATTATTGTGGCAGCTTCAGTGAGAGTTAGAAACTCTGGACTTACCTTACATACCACTGGACTCTGGACTTTTACTTGACATTTTTGTACTTGGAGAGAGAGACTTACTCTCATATAAGGACTTACTCTGCTATTTGTGTTTTACTCTCATCTTTGTGACTGGGCTGACCTGTACAAAACCATCCATAGTGCCACTTTATTACAAACTGGATTTCATTACTTGTGAGTTTTTCTTTGCCTTCACCTGTGTTTTGTTGCTCTGCATTTTACTGACAATAGCCATGCCGGAACTCACTATCTTTAGTATTTGCCCCTTTGTATTTTAAAACCTGAACAGATCGCATAATAGTCTGACTGTGCTAGAGCTATCCCCGTACTCTCACATGTTGAACTTATTTTAATATAGACAATTTAAAGACCTTATTATTACACTGGTGGACTGGAACCCGATCAGAAGTTTTATGCGAATAGTTTAGGAGTAATTTTAGAAAGAAATCAGACTAAGGCAAAAATGGCAGGAGAAGAGCTCCAGCGTTATCATGAGGACTTAATGACAGTACTAGAGGGTAATACTCTGAGATTTACGAATATAGAGAGGGTAATGAGAGATACACAGGAAGCTGTACAAACTGTACATGATTATTTCGGGGATGATAGGGAAATCCATGTAAACCACAACAGAACAGTACACAAAACAACCCCACCTCCCTTTGAAGGTAGAAAGGACCAAGATCCATCCATATGGATGGAGGCTTACGAAACGTACATGGCTTATACTGAGCCAAATAGGAGAAACGCGCCGAAGGAAGCTTTGGCCATGTATTTGAGGGGGGATGCTTTGCATTGGTATTACGATCATCACATTAGGGATTTCTATAACTGGGAGGATGTAAAGACCACTTTCCTCAGGTACTTTACTGCTCTTGACCCGCGTGAGAAGACCAAACTAATCTACACTAGAATGAACGAGGGGGAAACGATCGATAGCTATATTAGGCGTGCTTCTCGCGCGTATAGAATCCTGGGATACAATGAGGAGTTAAAGATCAGAAACTTTAAGTACGGGTTGCTTCCTAGTATTCAGGAAATAGTCTTGCAGGGTGATCACGAAACATTCACGGATGTTGTCATGGCCGCCAAGTTGGCCGGCCAAACAGGCAACTTGCAGACGGAGAACAAAGTCTCAGATCTAGAGGCGAAGATGAGCACCCTCACAGAGTGCATGAAGGCACTAGTGTTGAAGAACAATGGCCCCGCCCAAACACTATCTGTGAATGCTGCCGAGACCAGTGAGGTGTCGGCGTTGAGGCGCGAATTAGCGCAAATTAGGGCAGAAAAGGTCGCTCCTAGTCCTATGCAAACGCAAATGGCTAGTATGATGGAACAACTGGGGACGGCGATCCATGCGGTAAAGAGCAACTTTTCGACCGGGGAAAATAAACCAATGAGCGCAGTAAATCATACACCCAATGCAAGCCAGTATCCTGCCCCAGCACCAGTCCCCCATTATTCCCAGTATACTTATCCTCAACCTGTACCAGCGTATCCACAAGCATTCCCTCAGCAGCCATCTTCTCTCCAGTATCAGGGAAACAGACAGAATGGCCCACCCCCACAAGGAAGGGTGTGTTATTCATGTGGCGGCAGAGGCCATATTGCCAGGAATTGCGGGAACAACCGTTCTCGCAACTACCAACCCAGGAGCAACAACAACTACGGCCAGAACCAAGCTTCAGGAGGAGGTAACACCTTGGATTGGCACCAAGCGCCTGCTCAAGCGCCAAACCAAGGTCAACAGATGGGAAACTAAGATTTTCCTTCAACGATGGGGGTGTTGAGGGAAAACAATCGGCGGAACATCAACGACGCATCTCTACTTGTTGTTCCTCTTGCTCAGCCGAGGGACCGGACTCCACTAGGACTCAGATTTTCCAGATTTGCTCTGCTCAGGACTCAGCCAATGTAGGTATGACCACTACAGAAGGGTTTCATTGTCTATCTGAGAAGAACTTTGTTAAAATGTGTGTAGGATCGGTTTGTACGCAAACACTTGTCGACACCGGGGCCGACAAGTGTGTAATGAGCTATGAGTTTTTCAGCAATATTGAGAAAACTAGAATATTGGAAATTCAATCGTCAAATATCTTTGTAACTTTTGGAGGTGGGAAAGAAATTGATGCGGTATATGATATCAAGACTCTTGTGAATATTGATGGTTTCAAATATGAATGTCGTTTCCATGTTGTGCCAGGATTAAAACTACCTTGTATTTTAGGACGAGATTTTCTCAAAACGTATGGTGTTAGGCTACAGTACCAACCAGACAAGGTGAAAGTTAATAATGTGAATATCGAATTGTTGAATGATTTGCATGTACCAGCCGAAACAGAGGTTTTATTTCCAGGAAGCGTGGATACAAGAAATGTGGCTGAGGGTACTTTTGTGTATTTTTACGGTAATGACATTGTAGACTGCCCTAGAGTTTTGTTCGCCAGGACTTGTGTAAAGGTTGACAAAGGTACTGTACCAGTGAGAATGGTAAATACTGGTATTAAAGCAATAACATTGAGAAAAGGAACTTGTATAGGTAAAATCACTGGCATGACAAGGGAAAACTGTGTAGATTTGAATCACGTAGCAGTACAAACTATAGGGGTAGCAAATGAAGGTATGGGAAATGGGGAGGGAACTAGGGTCGAACCAGAGAAGTTTCTCCCAAGTGTAGATTACAGTAGGTCAAATATTTCTCAAGAACAGAAAGATCAAATGAATGAAGTATTGTATAAATACAGTGAAGCGTTTGTGGGTCCATCAGGCGATCTGGGTTGTACTACCTGGATCGAACACAGTATTGATTTATTACCTGGGGCACAACCACGCCAACAGATGCCTTTTAGAATGTCGCCCACTATGCGGTCAGAACTAAAAACAGCTGTAGACAATCAGGTAGGATTGGGGATAGTTGAACCAGCATTTGGTGGGTCATGGGGATCCCCAGCTTTTTTAGTCCCAAAGAGTAATGGATCCCAGAGACTCGTTTGCGACTATAGATCCCTCAACGCCCTCACCGAGGCCCAATATCTAGCTATCCCCAGGATCGATGACACAATCGATGCTGTAGGTCAGATTAAGCCAAGGTATATATCGGCCTGTGATCTTATGATGGCTTTCCATCAAATCCCCATTAAAGAAACTGATAGGGATAAAACAGCTTTTCTCACCCCTTTTGGCAAATATCGGTATACACGCATGAGTATGGGCCTAAAGAACGCGGCTCGTTCTTGCCAAATGATTGTCGATATGGTGCTAAGAGGTTTACGTTTCCAATCATCCCTAGCCTATGTTGATGACATAATAACTTTCTCCAGAACGTTTGAGGATCATCTCGTACACATGGAGGAGTTGTTCAAAAACATAATAGCATCGGGGTTGAAAATGAAGGGACCTAAGTGCATCATCGCCGCACAAGAGGTGCCCTTTTTGGGACACATATTAGACGAAAATGGAATAAAACCGAACAATGAGAAAATAAGAGCGATTACCGAAATAACGTCACCACAAACACCCAAACAAGTCAGGCGGTTTTTAGGAATAACTGGATTCTATAGGAAGTTCATTCCAGATTATGCTCCTAGAGCCAGGGTTTTATATGCCCTCACGAAGAAAGACATAGAGTGGTCATGGGGTCAAAAAGAAGAAGAAGCCTTCCAGGATTTGAAAGGAGCTTTGACCAATGATACCTTTTTGTTATATCCTGACTTTGCTAAGCATTTTTTTGTAACAACTGATGCTTCTGCCTACGGTATGGGTGGAATCCTCGAACAGCCTGATAGTGAGGGGAACCTAAAACCAGTCGCCTATGCTGCTAAACTGTTCAATTCTGCCCAGAGGAATTATTCCACATTAGACCGGGAGTTAGCGGCGATTGTTTATGTTTGCAATGAATGGAAGGTGTATCTAGAGGGTCGACGGTTCACCATTCGCACTGACCATGCACCTTTAAAGTTCATTCTCAATCCTAGGAGTTCACTCACCTCACGACAGGTCAGATGGGCAGCTGATTTAAGGGGATTTGATTTTGTGGTGGAGCATGTAAGAGGGAAAGACAATTGGGCGCCAGATTCTTTATCTCGATTAGGAGAGGAAGAAGCACCTGAGAGAGCGATATCGACTGATATCAACTCGGTCTTTGCCGGTCTTTGCCAGAATCTATCTGATGATCTACTAACAGTAACTCCAGCTGAGACTGTCAGAACTCCGAAACATAAGATCACTAACCAGTTATCTCCCACGAAGAAAGTATCCTTTGATTTAGTTCCCCAGATCTTGTACTACGAACCAGAATCCTTACCCACAACCGAGATATTTGCCATAGAGCCTAGAGTACGCCCAAATAACACCAAACGAGACAGGTATAGGCAGGTGGGTGATAAAACACCCATTACTATGGAGGGGATTGGAGTGTCGAGGGAAACGCTCATAGGAGCCCAGGCCAAAGATCCCATGTGCAGGGAGATACTTGATTACTTAAGAAATGGCACTATACCAGAGGAAGAGCAACGAGCTAGGCTAATAGTTCTCAGGGAATCTAACTTTGTTGTAAAATCAGACATTTTGTATCATTTAGAGACTACTGTGGGACCAAAAGGTGGTATTAAAGCACAAGTGTGCATACCAGGGGAGCTGAGGGAACTGGTCATGCAATTCCACCATGATGCAGTAACTGGAGGTCATTTTGGTCCAGTTAAAATGTTGTCGGCGATGAGACCAAGGTATTATTGGACATCAATGTCTCGTGATGTTTACAATTACTGTCTGTCTTGTGAGACCTGTGCAGCCAATAAACGAATGATGCACCCCATAAGGCCCCCTTTGACAATTAGAGATCCAGCCCCCAGACCCTTTGATACGGTTAATCTAGACGCCCTGGAGCGGTTGCCTACCACTGCTTCAGGTCAAAAACATATCTATGTCGTGGTGGACTTCTATTCTAAATATCTGATCTGCTTCGCCGCTCCTGACTTGACTGCTGAGACATTTGGGAAATTATTCTTCTCCAAAGTGCTATGCCGAGTAGGTGGTGTTAGGAAGATTGTCTCAGATAACGGTAAGGCTTTCAGTAGCAAACACTTTGCTAAGGTTTGCGCTGAGTATAAGATCTCCCAAGCTTTCACTAGCGTTGCCCATCCGATGGCCAGTGGCCTGGTCGAAAGAAATAATCGCTCAGTACTGGGAATTCTCAGGAATTACATCAACAGCCACCAGACGGACTGGGATGAATACCTGGATGCAGTTTCTTTTGCATTGAACACTACCGTGGCCTATGGCACCGGACAATCACCCTATGCGCTGGTACATGGTTGTGAACCTATCTGTCCATTTGAAACCAACATTAAGTTGGACATGGAAGAAGGGGATTCGGTACAGGAAAGGTTCGCCTCTTTATTGAAGCATCAAGAAATTGCCGCTAAGTATGCAAGAGAGCACCAGAAACGGGTCCAATCTCAGATGAAAACGAGATATGACAGGAGAGCCTATGATCCCTTGCTAAGGGAAGGAGATGTAGTCTGGTTTCACTGGCCCCGTCTGGAGGAACCAACAGCTAAATTAAAACTAGCTCGCCAATTCCATGGCCCATTCTACCTTGTACGTTATCATACTGACAGTACCGTTTTTCTCAAGAATGCTAGGTCTGGTCAGTTTCTAGATAAACCAGTCACTGTGATGCGACTAAAGAAAGGTCTCAGCAGAAAAGAGGTGGAGAGTGATTGGAAAGGGTATACCGAGGAGCCAGAGGATCCAGTTCCTCTTGACGCTGGAGATCTTCCTCTAGACAGCTTTGAGGAACTTCCAGTTGCTCCCGAGACGGATGCCACCATAACAACTGAGCATGAGGCAAATACTCCTCCTGATATAGGAGAAGACCATTTCTTAGACACAGAAGATGAGGCTGATTTGGTGCTTGGGACAGAAGCAGAGATCCCAGCGGTCGCTAAATCTTGTCCCAAGAACGAAGAGATGGTATATCACCCAATCGTCAAAATCCTTGATGTCTGTCGGCCCCGCGGAGAGCCCATAAAATATAAAGTCTTATTCAAGGATGGTGATCATCGATGGATCCCACTCAAACAATTTAATGAGGTTGCTCGGAAAAAGTATGTAGCCTCAGAAGAAGATGTACGAGAAGTGCCTCGTACTAGATCTAACCGACACTAGTAAGATGAGTATTGAGGGATTCGTTTTATGCAATCAACACTCTACCCCTTTGTTTATCAATGTTGTCTGTTATAGGATTGAAATATTCCAATTATACATCTTTCATCGAACCCATTTTTTTATTAATAAGTACAGTATCTGATATGAGCGCACATGTTTAGGTACTTTTATCTTATTTTGGCTACTCTTTGATCGGAATGAATTTGGAAGACTTTCTCTGGGGTAGAGAATGGTAGTTACGATTGAATCTTTAATGATTTTAGTCACTTTACAAGGATGGACTCATTCTTGCATGATTTCTCTACTCATATATGAGTACCCATATGTACTAGCTCAGGGCCCATGGGACTACTACTATGGAAGATTGAGGAGAACGACAGATTATTTGACCCATTATAGACTTTAGATCAATTGTTTTACCCTTCCTATGGTTCGGTCGAAAGCACATTGATACCTACTTGTATTTATGATCAGTGTATTGAAGTATTCTGGTTATATGTAATTCACTTCGTTGACCCTACTTTTGACACCTGCCAAGTGGCCAAGAGTGAGCGTTATTCACGATACGAGACAAGCTCATAGAGATGCCATGCTCTCTCAACTTGATATTGACTACCGAACAGACTCGTCTCTTAACTTCTTTTATTGGTCATTATCCAGGTGCGCATTTCACTTTATGATTGCCAATCGAATGCCAAGTAAAGCGCGCTATCAGGGTATGACACATGAGAAGCTGCTAGGTGTTTATTCTATGTATTATTATATCTATCTAACTCAGAATGGAACTCAACTAAAGAAGTTTTGGTGCTCAAAGACAGAAGCCAGTGGCTCTTACGTAAGAATTTATGGAAAACTAGAAGCTTTACAGTTATGAGATAGATGTTTCTGTGTGAAACGAGAAGAAATTGGAAGAAAGCTAGAGTTACGATTGACCCTTGGATAGTGCGATGGGTATAATTTAGGCCAGACGTGGCGAGTAACAGACATACTGAAGGAGTGTATTTTAGCTGAAAGAAAGGAAGGATTAGAAAAGATCCACTGCATATTTTCACAGGTTCTTCTCTTTATAATCTTAGCCACTGTCGAGCCAACCAAACTTCTAATATTTTTTTCTGAGTATAATCAGAATCAGGACTTTCCTCCCCCTTAAACGTCCAAGTGACAAGAAGTCATTGCTTCTCAGAGGTGCTAGGTAGGAATTTAGAGGGAAATTGGGAAAGGAAAAAGGGTGGGAATCGGATGGATATTTGAACAAAGCTACGTGATTCTTACTGCAATGAGGAAATGTTTGGGATCAGGTTACGGAATGGAATCCCCCAACATAAAGTAACCAGAGTTTTAGACATAACCTATGGTATGAATACGTTCATGATTACATTTTAATTTTGTGCATATCTGTAGTATCACTTTTAACCTGACCACCTGCCCCGGGGTGAAATCATGGTTGTTTTATTTACAAATTATGTTCTTTGTATGGTACATATCAGATTGTCGATGAGTTGTGATTCATAAATTGTACTTCAAATGAATACCTTTATTATGGCATTGTACTCAGGAATGATTATATGGAATAGTCCAAACTTTGACTATTACCTTTGTGTGGAAGACTTTTCCCAAGGTGTATTTTATATTTGATTTGACTTGAAGGAATATTGTGTAATACTGTATGTTTCGGAGTGGCCTCGATCTATTTAAGATGTTGCAAATCTAATTTTAATGAGTTCCTCAGTGAAGGACGTGACGGTGGTTGGATTGATCCATCTAGAACCTAGGTTGCACTAACCACGGGAGCCATCTTACTTCTTGTGACCTACATTCTTTGGCCACGATCTCTATCTTAACTTACCCACCTAAAGGTCTCGAAGGAATGTATTGTAATGAATTTTGCATGTCTATGATTCCACTTTTAGTCTTGTTTTTGTACTTTGTGTTATTATGAATGTGCTATGAGGTAGACTTCATGTTGAAGTTAATATCGAAAGATTGTTTAAGCCTTCTACAATTAGGTAATGCATGTATAAGTGTGTGGTGATTATTCTCATCAAGTAAATGACAATGTAAATATGTTCCAGGGTAAATACCCGTGATGAAGTTTAGTGTACGGACACAAACTCTAGATATATATGGAAAAATCTGGTTTGGAATTATTGTGTGCCAATTATAATAGATTTCTCTTTTACTCTTCAATATACAATTGTGTAGTGGTAACACAAAACTAGTATGCCTGGAAGCATGTTAAGATAATACTTAACGATTCTCTGTATATTTAATCAATTTCTGATATTTCTAAAGTTCATGAATTCTTCCTTTGCAATGTTCTCATCTCTACCTAAGCTTGTGTAAAATAACCGTTGAAGGCAGGACGGAGGTCGCTGGCCTGTAATAACAACAGTGTTTATGTAAGCCATCCTGTCAGGCGCCTCCCGTCGGCCGTTGACAGCCATGTAGGCTCAACCATTACTTGGCAATCTGTGTATTTTCCCGCTAAAATTGGTCTTCTAGGATAATAAAACAAAGGGTTACTGGTTTTTGTGCAGGTTGGCCTTTTGGAAATGAGGGGTTCTTCCCAGAATTCTAGGGGAGCCTATAAGAGCCCTGGAGGTGGGGAGCCTCCTGAGATATTATTGTGGCAGCTTCAGTGAGAGTTAGAAACTCTGGACTTACCTTACCTACCACTGGACTCTGGACTTTTACTTGACATTTTTGTACTTGGAGAGAGAGACTTACTCTCATATAAGGACTTACTCTGCTATTTGTGTTTTACTCTCATCTTTGTGACTGGGCTGACCTGTACAAAACCATCCATAGTGCCACTTTATTACAAACTGGATTTCATTACTTGTGAGTTTTTCTTTGCCTTCACCTGTGTTTTGTTGCTCTGCATTTTACTGACAATAGCCATGCCGGAACTCACTATCTTTAGTATTTGCCCCTTTGTATTTTAAAACCTGAACAGATCGCATAATAGTCTGACTGTGCTAGAGCTATCCCCGTACTCTCACATGTTGAACTTATTTTAATATAGACAATTTAAAGACCTTATTATTACAGTAACAACCAAGCAGTGTCTTTTTTACAACCAAAAGTGCCCTTTTTGAAGAGCCAAAAACCGTTTTTAAGAGCCAAAGGTGCCTTAATTTCTTTTACAACCAAAAGTGTCTTGTGGTAACAGCTGTAAAAGGCCGTTAAAAGAACTTATAAATGCTGTTTCCATGACTCCCTAATTTGGGTGTATGGGCCCCACACATGTTTGTTCTAACATTAGTTCCCCCTCTTATGTTTGCTTTACATTTATACATCATGTGGACAATCACTTGGGGGCAGTTGTGAGAAAATTAAAGTATGCTGCCTTACATTTGTCCTATTGTTGGCAGGCCTGCCTGCAGGAAGTACAGCCATACTCCATTGATCATATTGATCAATGTGACATTGGATACATGTGATTTCATCTTTTGAGGGAGATTCTGATTCAATGTCAATTAGTTAAATTTGCCTTTGAGATAATCCTCCTAATTATTTGTTTTGTATCTTTAAATACAAACAAAACTGGCTAATTATGATCAAAAAATGCTCCCAGAATATGCCATCTCACTCCTCAGGTTTTACAATTTTGGGGGGCAACATGCCCCCAGACCCTACTTCACCCCTACATCACTTGCAACATTAGCCACAACTGATTTTTAAAGATAATTCCAGATCTTACAATTTGTATACATGGTCAACTGGCAGTGTGTGTTGTATGTTTTGTGTTTCTTAGGTCCTTGCAAACTGCATCCCTAGTTTTTAAAAGTCAAAATAAATAATAGAAATAAAATGATCACTTTTCATGTGTGATTAAATACTGTATTTTGTGCTTCAAAAAGCTCCAAATGCCTCCAAATGGCACCTTAAATTTCAAAATTTCCCGGGGGACCATGCACCACCCCTAGTCAGTCAGATTTTCAGAAAATGCACATTAGGCAGGTCCACAAATTTGTAACATCTGCTAAATTAGACAAATATGAATAATTGGTGTATCAAAGTAACATTTTCTGACGATCTCTCCCTTGTATGCCTTTGTGCCCCTCTGGCTCATTTTTGGGGGATGGACTGATGTGCCCTTTTTATCTTGGACGGGGGGGTCCAAGATAAAAAGGGACCCCCCTCTATTGCTTCATTTTAGACCCTAGATTACCCCAGGCTAATTGCTATTTTGATCAGTATTTAAATTACCCAGAGCAACTCAACAAAAAGGAGAACAAAGACCAAGGTATAGCTAATGTTACCCTGGATACCAGTCACGTTTACCTTCTCACGTCTGCACTTATGTAGGGAAGCAGGCTCCCAGCTGCATGCATGAGTGATCACACTGTCCAATCTGGTCACCATAGCAACTGGACACACATGTCTCCTTCCCTGCCATGCTGTCTTCTCTTCTTTTCTCCTTCCCCCTTTTCCCCTCTCTCTCCCTCTCACCCTCCCTCTCCCGTTCACCCTCCCTCTCCCTCTCACCCTCCTGCTCACCCTTCCTCTCCCTCTCACCCTCCCTCCCCCATTCACCCTACCTCTCCCTCTCCATCCTACCCTCCCGCTCCCGCTCGCCCTTCCTCTCCTGCTCACTCTCCCTCTCCATACTACCCTTCCTCTCACCCTACCTCTCCGTCTCTCCCTCTCACCCTCCTGTTCACCCCCCATCTCCATCCTACCCTCCCTCTCCCGCTCACCCTCCCTCTACCTAACTCCCACCCTCTCCCTCTCACCCACCTGCACATTGTCCCTCTCCACCCTACCCTCCCTCTCCCTCTCACCCTCCCGCTCACCTTTTATCTCCATCCTACCCTTTTATCTCCATCTCCCGCTAACCCTCCCTCTCCCGCTCACCCTCTCTCTCCCATTCACCCTATCTCTCACTCTCACCCTCCCTCTCACCCTCCCGCTCACCCTCCATCTCCATCCTACCCTCCCTCTCCCGCTCACCCCTCTATTGCTTCATTGGAGATACATCTTGGCATAGGAATGCATCATGGTACGTTTGGGTGAAAATGACTGAGAATAGCATAAGACAGTGGATATTCCAAAAAAGAGAAGGAACATTCCAAAAAGGAAAAGGATATTCCAAAATGGGATAAGGATATTCCAGAAAGAAAAAGGATATATCAAAAATGAAAAGAATATTCCAAAAATGAAAAGAATATTCCAAAAAGGAAAAGGATATTGCAAAAAGAAAAGTTTTGGATATTTGGGATTTTTCCTATTTCACATATATCTCCTTTCCGATTGGGGACAAAACAGAAGCAATGGACAATGTTTATATAGAGAGAATGGGACGAGGTGGTATTAGTAATCGCGGTGGTAGTAGTAATTGAATTTGTAAATGAAGTTTTATGAAATGAAGTTTTTAGTAAATGAATATTTATTGGACGAGATTCTGATCAATTACTAGTACCGAGTTCCATTGATCTTTCATTATATCCCCTTAGCAAAGAGGATTATTCGAAATTTAAACCTTTGTGTTTTTCAGAATCACAAAGTAACTAAATGTTAAAAAACAAAACAAATTCAAATGTTTACGATAGTAATATTTTTTTGCCATCACCTTTATATCACCTCTAATACAGTATGTGGGTATAATAAATTAGAAGACGTTAGCTATCGAATACTACGTTATTAGATCAGTATTGATGAAGTTTACATTTCAATCGTAAATCAGCATGTTCTTTTTCAATAATTGGTTCGCATGCTTCCATTTCCACCTTGTTTAACAACAATGTATAACAAATTCTCCCATTCGCCTAAATTAATGATCTGTCAGATATTGACCCGGATCTAGCACTGAAAATCGATAAGTAGGTGTTTGAGTGCCCCGTTTGAAACTATACTTAGGTTAAACTGGTTTAGCATGTAAATGTCTGTTGAGCCACCATTAATAATTTTTTTTTTCTCTCTTTTCAGGTAAGTTGTATTCCTCGTTCTCAATGGCTATGCTGCCATTACAGGTGAGTTTGTTTCACGAGCACAATGTGCATTTATGTTCATTTTATGCTCATTTTTTAAGCTGCTTCTCCATTGATGTGCATGTACATGTATACACACGAAAATATATGTATTAATTTATCGTTTTCATTCGATGAACTCGTTATATTGTGTTTGAGAGAGAGAGACACGGGTAGGCAGGCAGACCGAGAGCGTTTAATTCTTGATCCGGAGTTTAATCTGTTTGCATGTTATGATTTTTATCTTCAAAGGGCCCTCAACGGTTTTTTTTTGTGTTGTACCTAGGTATCTGTATTTTATCATTTGACCTACTTCGTAATGTATACGTATACACATATACTCCGGCTACACTCACGCCTTTGCCTAGGGAAGTATGTGTTCATTTACATTTGGGGAGTGGTTGCTAATGTTTGGTCATTTTTCTATGGCTATATAACATAACGGTCCATTGGCATTGTTGATATTCCATTTTATAAATAAGAAATATTAGTATAGAAAATCTTGTCGAGATTTCTATTAAACCCTCTTACCCAAATTTGATGATGACCATTCCATATCACAAAATCCATCTCAAAGTTAAATTCTACATGAATAATGTTTTTAGAGATATTCAGACTTTAAAAACTGCAAGTGCAAGGACGTGCCCTGCATCCGGTGGTTAGCCACCTTTATGTAAATTATTTATACCTGGGGACATCCCCCCTGACCATATAGCCTATCCCTCCTCCCTGATTTACATTACAATACTTATCACCTTTATACTTACTGCATTTATACTATTCTTCCAACATCTTATGTCTGAGAGTTTTAACCAAGATGATGTGTAGTTTGACTATAATTGTGGTAAACAAATTGTGTTATGTTTTTGTGCACTATGAACAGGATGCAGGCAAAATGTTCAGATGAAAGTTATAGACAGAAATAACTCGAAAGTGGTACGCCACAAAAAGGTAGGGGATGAGTTAGAGCAAGGGTTATGAAAGGATAAATTTGATTCTCGTTTGTTACTTAAATATGAAAGGTTTAAAAGTAGTTGTGGAGAGGAGGAGATGGAGAGAGACCTTAGCTAAGGAGAGACATAGGCAAAGAGGAAAGGAGATTGGAGAGAGAGGGCGAGAGACTTTCATGTTTAGAGAATCTGCATCTGGCGCAAGTTCTAGATATGTAAACATTCTGGTGAAAATGTGCTTTCCTGGTAACTGGTCTGATAACTTTTGAACATAACTTCACTTTTAATGTTAACCAAAATATAGGCTAAACCAAATAATGCTTAAATACATAACTTATCAAGGTCACATAACCTTCTTCCCTAGAAACTATTTCGTTCATGAGTAACTGGAGGTGAGTTACTGTCCCAAACCAGTCAACCATTACTGGTAAAGTTAAATGAATTTAGATACCGTATTTCCTTGGGAGACATGCTGGGGGCGCTAGTATGCGGGGCTATGTACATACGCCATGTATAATTAGTATGTTCTTGCCTATAAATTCAAGACCTTTGACCTTTTGCAAATAATTCTGAAAACAATGCGCTGACATATTAGGTCAAATGAACACAATTTTAGGGCACATTGTATTCCCTGCAACCCCTCGAGTTGCCTCGAAAAAATCATAATTTTAATTCAACTTACTACTTATCAGGTAGGCCTAAGTCTCTCAAAATTCTAAAATCCAGTATCCAGTATCCATTTTGTTGAACCTAGATGCCAAATAAATAATAATTCTGCCCGAAGACTATTAAACATGAAGCCAGGCCATCGGCTCCATAGCAATTGCAATCTGCTGGCAAAAAGCCCCCGATGCTGGAACGAAAATCACTATTTCAGGGCTCACATGCTCAGCTGATGGCCTGTATGCTGCACTCATACATACTGTGTCCTTCATATATGACACCAATATCATCGATACATACATCGATTTCACTCATATAATGTAAAATCGATAAGGTATAAGAAATGAATAAATTGTGCATATATAATATAAGCAAATGCTCTTGTCCTAGGCATGGAAATGATCCTAGACGTGCACACAGTCCCCTCGATCTCCTTGTGTTGAATATTTTGTTTTGGTATAATAAATTACATGTCACTGCATCCTGTGTGTCATTCATATATCAATTTCGGTCATAGCATATTCTAAAATCGATCAGGTATGATAAATAATACTATGGACTGGACATTCGCAAATCTACAGACCTGGTCATGGGGATGGGCAATCTAGCTCTGAGGTGGGTTGACACTAACTAGATCCAGCTTTAGACACTGGAAACACTCCTAGTGCCTTACACTCCCAGTGCCTTGTATACATACATAACAGACCCCCCGATGGGACGAGAATGGGGCATGCCTGGCTGTTTATATGATAAACAATAACTCATATTCACAGAGGCTTTGTGATCTAATAATCGTATTCTCCACATTGGTTGGTCATTTCTAGCAAGATTTCTCGCATTTGGATTACGCCCCCCCCCCCCACCCCCCCACACACACAAACGTAACATGCAGTCCACACTTAACATCTGTTTGAGACTTTTTATTCGCTTCTGCTAAAAATGAGTCCTGTGAACCGTATTCGCGCTGTGGATCCTTGACATAACCAAGAGACCCATGAGAGCATTATCCTCGCCGAGTGTCTCACAGGTAACTCTTGGGGTGCGTGACATGTTTGGCCTCTCTGTATCGTGTCATGTAAAAGCATGTCTGAACATGTTAACATTGCCGCGATTTATCATTTCCCATGCTACAGGATGTAGATTAAGCTGTTGAGAGCGGAATGTGTGTGATTGACCTTGCCCTACTAAATTGTCGCTGAATTGCCCTATACGCCCTTATTGTCTTAGAAAATTACCCACAAACTTGATTAGATTTCTTCATTTCCCTTGGCCGTCTGCTGATATTGGTTATCGTAAAATATCTCAATAATCGTTTTCTATGCAAGGTATATATACACTGTATCAATATTAATGGTCTGTGTATTTTTGGATTGAGAAAGACGTATAACTAAATAAAATGATCTAAAACATAGATGGTCGGTGTGTTTCCTGTGTTTTGAGATATCTTATCTTCTCTTTTATGCCGATGAATATCAGACACATTATTTAGATTTCCTGGAAGCAGTGTGGAGAAGAGTGGCGTAATACCATCCACCTTTTTTACTGGCCTTTATTTTTTCTCAGAAGAAACCGACTTAGATTTCGAAACCGACCACTATTTCTCTCTCCCGTGGTGTCAAAGCGCGATGTTTGAACTATTAAATAAATACAATGTAATGCCTTTGCGAAGTTATCAGGGTTCAGGTCTTCACAACCATTCTCATATTTCTGAAGAGATCACTGTCCAGCAAACACGATGATTGGGAAATTATAACAATTATCTACGAAACCTCTCTTCCTTTTGCCACAACGACACAGTTCACATTGTTACTCATGGAATGTTTGCGCTGTTCTATGATTTATTTAGAAACAATGCGCGTCTTTGTTAATGGATTGTAATCGCGAGGCGGACACCAGTCGTCGATAATTGTCGTGTAATGAGCATTTTAAGAAAGCTCGAGAAGGCTGATACAGTTTTCACCATTAGTCCCTACATTCAGTTGCTGAGAATATGCATATATAATGCTGGCTGGTGATGATTCGGAACATAGCCCTAACTGGCTGTATGCTGTGACAAGCTAAATGGATCGAAGCCACATCATTGTGAATTTGGGCACCGCTGGATACATGTATACATACAAACACCCATGCTAGGCGACCTCAGATCTTGTTCATAATTTCTCCCCTGCAAAGGTTACCCCTTGCATGTTTTGATTAAGAGCCTTGTATATAACAGAACTTTTACATGGTCCGAGATCAAAACCTTTGATAATCGGTGATCATTATGGTAACATACGTCAAGGCCCTCATACCATGTAAGTAATGTTACCGTGTTGTGTTTAAGGTCGTCCTCGCTCCCTTTAAAGATTGCCTTGACAACCGCGTGCATCACATATATTAATATATCTCAAGTGCCATAAGTTCTTTGGTTCATGATACAGGTACAACCGTACTTATTTCGGTCTTCCAGTGTATGTATTTATCACCCATATAGTTAATTAAAGAGATACCCATTATACTTTTTACTCTCAATCTATATTCTATTTGTTACATGTCTTTGAAATTGGCAGATATGTTTCACAAGGGTTCTATGCTGGGAACAGATAAATGATAAATTATGACTCTCTTCTAAATAATATCTGCTAAGAGGTCAGGTGTCATGTCCTGAAAAAGGCAACGCCCGGATTATTTTGATGGCTTGCAAATAGCTATTGTATCCATGCTCGGACATTCCGGACCGGTGTACCACCATGACACATTCCATTATAGAGCAACATAGGGGAACGGCAGGACGTATATTCTATTCCTGCCATTTTAAATTGGATGGCTCAATGTAAACGATCGAGTGAGTTAAAATGATATAATACATATCCATTATCAATCGAGGTCCGTTCACATGTGGTGTCTGTATCATGTGTCATATGTATCCAGATTATGACAATTTCGTTTATCATATCAGATATAATTCTATTCTTACTTCCGATCATACAAATGCATTGCTCTACTGCCGTGGAATAAGTCTACAGGTTAATGGTTAGGAGTAGAAAATCTAATTACACTTCAAAGTAGAGTGGATCTCCTCGCCTACGATCAATGGATATTATACCTGTTGATAACATACACGCATGGTTTGATGATAAAAGGGTGGAAAGGTCACCATTACATTATTGGGTAATCGTGTTTATTCTTCCCTTGTACAGGATGATTTGTATCAAAGTCATAATATTATATAATAAATGTGTACACATACACATACATGAAAACTTAGGTATTTTCTCCGGGAACACCTATTTTATTTGTGGTTTCCCGTTATAGAAACTTTTATCTGAATTTTGTAGAGATGAAATAAGTCCCATCTAATCATTCCGTCTCCAGAGAATAATTAAAGATTTCAAAATATTCCTAAGATACATCTATATGAATATTTTGACATAAATATTCGTGCCTTTTTTGTGTGCACCTTTTCTGTTTGATATGCCCCACTTTAAGGTGCCTTATCTTAAAAACAAACATGAACCTTTTTTTATTTCATGACTAGAACCACTTCAAGAATCATGTATACTGAAGTTTCAGTTTATAGTTCCATTTTCCACCAGGTACTCCCCTTTGCCTTTATGGATTATCCAGTCTGAGCGTGCCCCTTAGTTTGACATGTTCCCTTCCTTTGTGCTGTTAGTAGCGTCTGGATCCTTAGAAGCCGCTTGTATATATGAGTACACTACGTCTTGCACATTCGCCGTGTCTGGCTGGAAAGGCCTATAAAATATACTCACCCCTTTAGATCCTCCACCAATACCCATGCACTGGTCCCTTTGCCGCTGGGGAGGCATGCTTTGAAACCTTTTTTCTTCACAAAGCAAGTATGAATACAAAACACTTTATTCACCCAGAACAAACATCAAAAGCTTTCATCTTGCGAATCAAACAGGTGTTGCTTGCGATCCTTTCCCTTCCTGTCCTGTGCACCTCTGTAAGCAACACAATTTCAACTGTAAGGTATGATCGGGAAGAGTCCCTGGAGCTGTGAATAAATGGCACCATTTAATAAGTATAAAAGACCCTATTTAGGCCGGTTTAGCTGCCCTTGTCACATACTCTCACGGGGCGGGGGGGGGGGGGGGGGGGGAGGGGGGGGGGGGGGGGAAGATGCCATGTAAGGCAGTGACTTCCGAATTGAATACTCTCAAACCTAGGTCGTGCCAGTTTAGGTTAGTCGTCACATCCACGAAGATGGGATAGCGGAAGAAAAATCAACCTCTTTCTGTCAGTCAGAGTCTAGTCCACTTTCTGACACGTCAAGCTTTAAATGGTTGAGTCCAATGTCCCAGTTGTGCATGCCTACCTTAGAAATGCAACTGAACACGATCCTTTTGGAAAATATCAAATCTAAACAACACACTAGGATGTCGAATATTTGGTTACCGTAGTGTTAATGTATTCACAGGGTTTGACCTGTTGCGTGTATGCCTGAAGGTGTTGCAATTAAATATTCGCACCGAGACGAATTCGTCTCATCTATCTAGATTGGAAAAAGAATGCTGACCTAAATGACGCTCGAATACTTAATGATGAGGTGCATGATGCATTTGTATGTAGGTACACGTACCTTGAGCATTACTGAATTTACTCCAAGGGTGTGCGTATAGCTTACGTGAAGTCAATGTATGTGTATTTGTGTAATGAGCACTGACTAGACTTTAACTACTTATCTGCTTTGGTAGCCTTCTTTGTACATGGATACATGCATACGGCTAGTATAGATAGGTTTTGTTCTCAATTAAAGCTGCATTCTTACTGCTTAGTTAATACCGGTCTTTTTGTTTAATTCCTAACCATCTGAAAGTCATTTTGTGGAGAATTTCATCCTGGTCTTCATTAAAGTTCACAGTTATATGTGGGTCACGCATTATTCGCTGCTGGTATTCTTTCGGCATTATTCATCAAAATACTCCTGTTGATCTGTAAGTTTGAGAAATTGGCTCATTACCACTTACAATGTCCCCAAATCCTTCCGAAAAATCGATTTTCATTCAACATGTTATAAAGGAGAATCGATTTATTGAACATTTACCGGCATTTGCATTAACGATGATTTACATCGACGTAATTATTAATTGCATGTTCATGTATCTGCGCCCATTGTACTGGCCAAGTCGTATGATTGTTACGAGAGCTAAACATCACGATAATCAATATTCCAAACGTTTAGTAAATTTGTTGGGGCAATGCAAGTTGCACGAAATAAAAATATTAAAATGCACATATATGGATATACAGGTGGATTGCTGTCATGCCCACGGTGAAGTGTTGTGAGTTTCTGGTCTCATGGTCTGTGACACTACCATAAACTAAAGGATCATTGGATCTTGTACATGATCAACGTGGGACGTGTCGCTGCTGATAGTAACCACCACCACCACCACCACTACTTCTGTTCCTTACACCACCACCACCACCACACCACCACCACACCACCACCACTACCCGGCTCTGCTGCTGTCTATACACTGTACATAGGAAGAGTCCCAGGACGGCGCAAGCTGTGAGGATGGCTGGAATGTATGAGCCCATGATGGCACACCATCCGCCATTCCCACCCCGATACCTGTCCCAGAACAGATTCAGGAAGGTAGGTCCGAATGCCTTCTTCCAACTTGCTGCAGCTGCTGACTTTATTGTGAAGAAATCGGTGTACTATCAACACCACCGACCTGAGGTGTTGTTTAGTGGATAAAGCTTCTTCTCCGTAGTGTGGTGGTTGTGCCAGTGGGAGAAGCGGTTTGTGGTGGTGGTGGTGGTGGTGGTGGTGGGCCTGATGTACACACATGCACACTCGTATGGAACTTTGGACCTTAGATGATGACAGCAGTGTACTCAGATAAACACTTTATAGCGCCTTTACACCATAGCCTGGCATTGTTGAGTTAAATTGAATCTAACCATGCTTCCCACAAAGAGGCATGTTGTAAGAAACCCCTGCGAAGTTGTCACCCTGAGTCGGCCCCGAGTACAGTGTGAAAATAACCACGCCCCCTCTCTCCACAGAATGGCCCACCTGTGCGAGCCCGATCTGAACGAACAAGTTATAAATATAGATCATGCATATGTCCGTAACAGCTGCATGAGGTTCTGACCTAAAATAGTCCCTATCAGATAGACATGCTAAAATCACCCATGTGTATCCAAATACCTCTTCGAGGGTCTCTCCATATTGGGGTGGATTTTTTAGAATGGGGGCGTTATACATTAGATCTTAACTTGCCCCAACTTAGTTGAATGAATGTGGTGCGTGGGGCATATTTCTTTGTTGATAATTTGCTGGAAATGGCATCGTACAATAGCAGTCCTGCTGAGCCTTGCGGTGTTTTCAAGGTAAAGGTTTGAAGGGGTCAGACAGAACTATCTGGGTCGTGGGCTTGGACGAAAGTCTCGGGTCCAGGTGTTCCACTCTTTCCTACTGTGTACACTTCTCCGGGACCTTGTTTCTACTGCCCCCGTCCTCTTATTTCATATGGGTGGAGCAAAAAGGCATAATGAAATATTTAGAACACCAACCCTGGCATCTGGGCTGAGTCACTGGCCTTATTACATTGACTATATCCAGACAATTTCAAGCTCCTTTCGTAAGTGCTTAGAGTTGACTTCCCTATGCACTGTTTTTATGATAGTTTGAATATTTGGTGTGATGAAACATGATGAATCATGATGGTCAATCTTAATATATTCTAACAGTAGCCCTGCGTGGTATTTGGTCTTGTCGTGTCCCTTACATCTGCTAATTATAAATGCTAAACCAACGGACCAAAGCTATATAATATCAGACATGGTCTAAGTTTAGTCCATGATTTGATCATCGCAGGCTGACTTTGCGGGCCGTTATACGCTTGTATAGGACCGCACATCGATCTGGGTCATGGCCGGGTTTATGTAAAATAATATTGACCCTGCAAATATTCTGGGACAATATAAAAGAAATACATCACCGTCACAGGGTGATTTTGCCGATCATTATGTGATGAAAAAATGTAACCGGAAGCTCTGCACATAAATTTAGTAAACTAGTCAAAATTTAATCAATATTACGTGCATGACTTCCGGTTTAGCTGGGAAGCGTAAAGGTGACCGTCGAAAGACTCAGGTACTGTTGTCCCCTTTTTTTCAGTAAACTGTAGTGTGCAAAGACAAATTTTTTGTCGATAGCTTTGTGAAGCATCAAATAATCGATCGGACAATTTATTTAAGTGAAGAAAGTCGAAGTGTCAAGCAAATAAGACATTTTGTAGCCGACGCACGGGGTGGGTGCCACGGTGCAAGGAGCGCCATATTGGATACCAGTGGTTTAGACGAATAGTCAGACAAGGACAGTAAATCAGTAAAGCGTACAGCTTATAAAGGGAATAGCTTCCACAGAAGGATTAGAAGGAGTATGGAAGCATAGAACCGGCTAAACATTTGGACTTTAACCATAAACATTGAGTTTAGTTTATCAAAATTGAATTTGCCGCCATGGACATGCACAGTCGAAGATAAAAACCAGCGGCTAAAGAACTGGGTTGTACAGTAGGCGGCCATCTTGGATTACGCACTGGCCAGAAACAAAATACTGCATATATAAGATCTACAAACAATATGAACTATTTTGAATCGGCAGACAGGTTGGAAATTATATTATAATGAACTGATGTTTTTGTGTGAACTTGATTTATCAGTTTACGTGTGAAATAAGACAACGTGTGCATCATCCTTTGAAACCCCAAGGCACATGACAGATAGGAACCGGAAATAAAGTCAAAATAACAACATCCGGCGAAAATCAGCAATTTTAACAAATTCAGAACTTTGACAGTTGAATTTCATCGAATTTAATGAAGCAGCATAAAGAAAACAACTCAATTAAGAGACGAAGGAGTGAAAACGGCTCTGAGTTAACAAACTGCAAAAAGCGAGTCATAGAAATGGTGACTATATCGAACGCAGAGATAAAACAGATGTGCGATCAACTGAAGGTACAGATAGCTGAGTTGGCGAATAGTCACAAAGAAGCAGTAGAGAAAATCCAGGAAACTGTGGACAAGGTGGAAGGTGACAATTTCGTCAGAGATAAGCAAGTTGATGAACTAGAAAAAGCCTAAATGTCTAAGCAAGCAGAAGACATGGAATTAATGAGAATAAATATGGTTAAGAAAAATGACCCACGACTGCTGGTGTTAGACCAAACAACGATTGGAGACGAAGAAGAGATATAAAAGCAGATCAAGGATCTAGAGTTAAATCTGGTGATCGATGGTATAAAGAAAGCAGAAAATGAGGATGCTTTGAGCCTGAAAGTAAAAGTTAGTGATATCTTCGAAACCCTAATGGGTGCACTTAGAGGCATGCAATATGAGGTGAGTAGAATGGGGAAGGGCCTGATGGCATCAACCCTGGTCTCCTTCTCTACCCTGACAGAGTTAATATCGGTCTTGGATAAAAGATCAAACCTGGAAAAAGCTGTGGACGAAGAGGGCAAACAACTCTTTTGGATTAAAAAGGACCTCCCACTGGTAGTTAGAAAAAGAATTGCCAGAGCTAGGCCCTGTGTAGCCGCAGCTAGAGCTTTGAGACGGTACAACGAAGTGATGCCAACAGTGATATAATTCTAGGCAAGAAAAAATACAAACATAATCAGCTGGAATTGTTGCCAAAGCAGTTCACCCCAGCCTTTCTGGCTAAACGAGAGGATGAGTACACTTTCGTCTTTTTCACTAGGGAATGTCCCTTATCAAACCATTATATGGTGAGCTTCAAAGTGGGAAAAAGATGGTTTAACTGTGTAGAGTAGTATTTAGCTCATTCGAAAGCTATGCTTGACTGATTTACAGAAGGCAGAGTTTGTGATGGAGTTAGAAGACCCTGTGAAATGCAAGATATCCCTGGATGCATTTGTCTTAAGAAAAGTCTGGGATAAGTGGGAGGAAGAGTTGATGGACATTGTCAAGAGGGCTGCGAAGGAAGGTCAGACACAACCACATCGCCGATTACCTGCTTGCAACCAACGAGAAAGTCATCGGAGAGGCTTCTCCCTCACAGTCGTATAGGGCTCAGCCTCCATAACCCTGATGTTCTAGACCAAGAAAAATGGGCAAAGAATGGGAATCTACTAGGCAGAGCGTGGATGACAGTTAGAAGTCGTCTGGTAGAGAAAAGAGAGAAAGGAAGAGCAGAAGAGGAAGGAGCTGTAGGCACGACAGAAGAAGGGATGGATGTGGCTACAGATAAAACATCAGGATAGACTGGTCACAAAATATGCGTTATTGTTTGACCCTGTTAACCTTTACAATGTATGTTCACATAGCATCAACAAAGCCTTTTCCCAGGCTAAAATGGGACAAATTATGTAAAAGAACTAGACATAAAGGTGCAAGATACATAAGTTTTAATTTTAGAGGCAGTAAAATGGCCACAAATAATATCAATATGTTTATGCAAAAAAGTCATATGATAAAATCGAGAGAAAAATGTGTATTCAGCAGGTTGTAGGTTAAAAGGTGTGGAGGTGAGATCTATGCAGCAATCATTAATGAAAGGGAATAATATTGATTTCTATTCACTTAATATGAATGGTGCTGCCAATATTGTTAAAAGAAAGGCAGTATTTAGAATGTTAGACCAAAAGAAAAGATCAATCCTTGCCTTACAGGAGACACATAGCTCGGTAAAAGAAGCCAAAATATGGAAAAATCAATGGCAAGGTATATCTCATTTTATTCACGGTAAAAGTAAAGCCAGGGGACTGGTCTTATTAATATCCAAAGATCTCTAATGTTGTAATACATAAAAAAGGTGGCGATGATTTAGGCAGTATAGCTTATATAGATGTATCGATTGAATAAAAAATGTTGTCAATCTTTTCTGTGTACTTCCCCACTAAAAACAAGTACAAAGAGCAAGCTCTAATGTGTATATCCTTAAGAAATATAATCGATCTCAAAACAGAATACTCTACCATCTTAATGGGTGATTTCAATTTAAACATAATTGATGAAGATGAATTCTTAAACCTGAGCCAAAGTCAGCAAAGTAAGCTAGACGGGTTGAAAAGCATGATACAAATAATAAAAGATCTCGATATATGTGATATCATAAAGGAATTATCTCCAGATGGGACTAACATGTCCACTTGGTCAAGAAAAGCTCAGAACTCAAGATTGGATTATTGGATTATTGTATAATAGTTGCTACCCTTCGACCTGAAGTAGCTGAAGTGGTGAATGAATATTGTCAGTTCTCGGACCATAACCTAATACATTTTGCTTTAAAATCTAATGAACAGGCAAGAGGTCTATGGAAATTTAACAAACATTTGTTGAATGACGAGGACTATATAAATATGATGAAAGAAATGATTGTTGATGCTTACAATACAGAGAGCTTGAGTAGCTCCAGAAATAAATGGGATTATATTAAGTTGAGTAGCTCCAGAAATAAATGGGATTATATTAAGTTAGTAATATGAAGAGAAACTATACGTTATACCAAACAAAAAAATTATGAGAGAAGAAAAAAAGATTCAGAGTTTAGAACTAGAATGAATGACCTTTTTCAAAAGGGAGTTCTGGATGAGAAAGAAAGTCATGAGTTGGATGATATTCAAAACAACTTAAAATTTGAGCAATACATCAAAGCACAGGGTGCAATGGCTCGGAGTAGATCACAATGGCTGGTTGAAGGGGAAAAACCTACAGTGTATTTTCTCAACTTAGAGAAGAGAATTTATAAAAAAAAAAAGGTTATGTCCCAGCTTGAATTTGACGATCGAGTAATAAGCAAACCAGACGAAATACTAAAAGCAAAAAAAGATTTCTATCAAGAATTGTATAGCGAAAAGCCTATGATTTCACCTGAATCCAATACCATTATGTCTAATTATGTTGGTCCATCCTTCGAGTAGCTGGATAAACAACTGCTCAACAGAAGATAAGGTCTTGAGGAGATTAAAAAAACATTAGACTCCTTTGCGAGCAATAAAGCTCCTGGCCCCGATGGCCTCCCCGCAGAATTTTTTAAATGTTTCTGGGGCACCTTAGGTCCTATCTTCGATGAGGTGATGTATGAGTTTGTAGAGGATGATAGTTTGTCAAATGAAATGTATAGAGGTGTAGTCTCACTTATTCCTAAAAAGGATTGTAATCTCAAACTAATTGGAAGTTGGACACCGCCAACTGTGAAAAATCTCTATTGAAAATGATGGAAATTATTGGAGTTTGGTAAAGTATCTGGGCTATCTCTAAACATAGGTAAAACAAGAGGTTTTAACATCGGACAGATGGTCCTCTATCAGCCAATTACTATGAATATAAATTGGGTAAACTCTATGAAGATACTGGGGGTTCACCTGTTATATCCTTACAACAAAGAGATGCAAAATAATATGAATTTTGAAAAAAAAAAAATAATCTGAATTTTGAATCAGTACTGGATAAAGCCCGTACTGTGGCTAGCCACTGGGGAAAACGAGATATTTCTCTGAAAGGCAGAATAATAATTGTAAATGTGTTAATTATTCCTCTTTTTCTGGATGTAGCCAACCTAATAGTTGTTGAGGAGAGAATGATCTGTGAAATACAAAAACTGGTAGGCAAATTTATATGGAGAGGTGGTAAACACAGAGTGGCTAAACATTATTTAAGCAGAGAAATCGAGGAAGGTGGCCTGAAAATGCACGATATCAGAGCTAAGTTAGTAACAGGTAACTGAAGTGGATTCAGAGAATTAGTGGAAGATGGAGAAATTGAAAATTATAAAGAAGAAATATTATGCTCGATCGGTGATAAACAAATAAATATTCTTACTGCTTCGTTCAGAGAAATATATTCTGCTGTGAGAGCAAAGCTTAATCCACAGGATGATAGAAATGTTGACTGGCTAGAACGATTCTTACAAAAAAACATTGACATATCGAATATTGAATTTAATATAATTGAGTCCCGTTTCAATGTACAAGAAATGTTAGACTGCAGTCCTTCCAATATGGTGTCATTAACAAATTAACCGTTTGCAACGTCCACTTAAAAGATATGGATATTGTTAATTCAAATCTATGTAAATACTGCAATTCTGTGGATGACCTGTTTCATTTTTTTTTATAGATTGTGAGAAATCATGCACCTTTTGGCATTGTCTAACAAACTGGGCCAAAAGAAATGAATATCTAGAGAACGAAATAGCAGATAACATGAATGCTATTTTTATGATGCTTGGTATTCCAAACTTGGAAGAGAAATATTGTGTATGGAACTACATACTGATAGACGCAAGATTTTATATATATAAGTGTAAATTGTTTAAAAATAATAATTTGTGTTTCTTTGAATTTCTCAGGGAACTAAAATTCAAACTGAAAACAATGCGTGATGGTGCTTTTATTAACGCTTCTCATAAGAAAGATTGGAGAAGGTGGGAGAAAATCCATGAGACAATATGATAGTGTATCATTAATATCACCAATAGAGAATGTACTGGGCTGTGCCCATATTCCTCTTCTGCTTCTCTCTTTCTAGGTCGATGATATAAATAAGATCTGAAATATTAACATCGTCAACAAGGCGAGAAAACGCCAAATCCGCTGACTTTTTTGATTTGTATTATGACCCCCCCCCCCTCCTTTACGGTAGGGTCTGATCAATGGGTGCTGTACCGGCGGTGAAGTCTACGTCCTTTGTTAAATATATGTCATATGATCTGTAACCTAGACGTTCTGGTGAGCGCATTATGTATTGGTTGTCATTAGTTTGTTAGACAGTTAAGAAAATTTACAACACGGGAATAAGCAACAAAAGTTCGAGTGGATAACAGAAATATTTTATTATTGGTCCTGAACAATACAGTACAGTACAATTGTGAACACTTCTTCCTGTTGTCTTTGTCTACTTAAAAAGACCGGTGTTTGGTGGGGGGGGGGGGGGGGGGGGGTAAGGTGCATCTGAGCAGGTTTATTTGGTAGTACTTAGCTGCCCTCGTCCCATACCGGCTGGGGGGCTAGGAGACGAATATTTTGTTTAGGCATTACCTTGATACAAACAATCCCTTTGGTTATGTTGAAAATTGGGTTGTTTGAGAGGGTTGGTGAAGGCGAATTGTACATTTTCGTATGTCCTGACCATATAACATTGTGTATGATCGTGGAACAGCAAATAGAGTGGAATTCTTCATTAATAATTGAGGAAATAATTCGCGAACACTGTTGAGGCTTTAGAAGGAAGGAGATACACTTGTGGCTTAGGTAAATTAATACATTCTTAACCTAAAAGAAACCTTAAGGATCAGCAGGATCATTCTGTACTATAATATTGATTTTTAAGTTGACTCTTGTTATGGCCAAATCATGGACTTTAGGAAGTAGATCCCTAGCTCCTTAATTTCACCAGTCGGGCGATGAGCTAGCGATATATCAATCGCCCTCTTGGCTACAGTCGCTCTGGATATATTTCCTTATATAGAGAGGGTTTGGGGGAGGGTTATATATACCATGGACCCAGACTCAGCTGGTTTGACCTACTTGAATAGATCCTACACCAGTAAATCACTCTTAATAAGACAAGTTGAAATAAGTATGGCAAAAATGGATGTGGCTAAATACTTTATGACAGCCGGGATGCATCTCCTATAGAGCTCTGCTGACCATTTTAATTGTGGTAACATGTTGGCCCAGTTATTGATTTGTGATTTTCGGGTCAGGTCTGTGGCGTTATGGAGATGATTATGAGCACAAGTACTTTATAATGGTAACAGCATGGATTGCAATCCGACCATCATCATTTCTGACGTAATACTCTACAGCATGCACACAGATGTTCCCATTCGCTGTCCATGGAGAAAATGTTATTACAATGACCATCCGCACTGTATCGATATCTGTCCCATGACTAAATCTGGGAAGAAATATGTATTTCCTATTTTGTTTGGGAAAATATTCCCCGCAGTAAAATTAACTGTACATCCGTACATGTCAGTTAATTTCGATTTGACTGGGTTATTTTAAACTTCGAAAGTACAATCATTGGTTTTTGTTCAGAAATATTATCTTATTTCCTCACAACCTTATTACCATGAATGATTCTCTGCCTGCTTAAAGGTTTGGCAATGGAACTTTTTTAAGAGCATGTATGACATACATTAATGCGGTATATGAATTGTTAATTATCTGTTTTTTGCTGGAAAAAAACCAGATGGGGACAATAATAGTTTGAATATGAATTTTGTATTTCCAAAGAACATTGCATATGTCCATACATGTATGTGTTTATTTCCTGTGCCGTCGGTTGGCTGGTCGTAAAATCTAAACTACATACCCGAGAACCACATTGTTATGACTTCTTGTTAAAATTATATGACATTGCGGCTGGGGCTAATTTAAATTTTAAGTTATCAAATCAAATTGATTTAAGTTAATTGACATTGGAATTCACGGTGGAATTCGTTTAGTGCATAGGTTCGTTCACATGTTTACGAATTGATTAATCCTAAGAACTTGTCAATGGAATGGTTCTGCTCATTAATACGTAAGCATTTAAGGCCGTTGGGATAAGAATCCAAGTGCAAATTGCCAACTCGTCTAACAGGCTCGAATCCTTGGCCCGGTTGTACTCGTCCTACAGCTTTCACAACAACATGCTTCCTTGCCATGAAGAAGTATATGTTTTATCGATTCCAGGCCCAGCATATGAGTCAGAAAACATATTTTATATACGTTTAGTAATCATCTCACGCTAATAGTTGTGATTTTAGTTTAGGGGCCCAATTGCTTTAATTGTAAGAAAGCATCAAAGCAATTAACTTATTTACAAATGATACAAACCTAACCTTCTATTAAATAGAAGACGGTTTTGCAAGAAATCAGAATCGCGTGGGTCAACATGTGGTGACTTTTCTCTGGAAGCATGCCAGGATAGTTTTCAATCGACCATGCATGCATCGAAGGTCTGGTGTTTTTGATTAATGGTTTTCAACCATGGTTGATACCAATTACCTTCGCACTGCCTGAACGTGTTTCCTATCTCCAGATTTACATATCATTCAAATACTATTCCTCTATTTGAGAGTGGAATCCAAACTTCCCTTCCGGAAATACATGGTGACGCCCCGAGGGCAATTTGTGTGTAGTCTATATTTGCGAAGTATCCATAGATGGGATTCAACAAGGGTTCCTTAAAGGGTCATATGTTCGGCCTTTTCACATTGTTGCTTCTCTGGTTTTTATTCTAAACTTAGCCCGACGTGTACGGGCGGGTTATCCATTTGTATAGAAAGAGTGTAGGCTGTGTTGTGGTCCAAGGTATTGGATGAAATAGTATTTATTAAATCTTTTGGCATGAGATGTAATGTATTGAATGCCAATGAAAATAAATAATGGAATGCTAGCCCACTAACATGTTTATGGTCAAGCAAATGTGCTGTACAACTTTTATAGTCTCAGTAAATATTATCGTGATTTATTCCTGTCCCGATTTAGCCTGTCTTCAATTGTTCTTCTGCCTATACATTTATTTAGGCACCTACGTCATGTGGTTTTGCATCCATAACGCAAATCGATGACTTGATCGTATACTGATATAATTAAATTAGAATTTCCCGTATTCAAGGAAGTTTTATTGCCGTGCTAATTACGGGTGGATGTTGCCTCAATTGCCTCGATTATATCGTTAAACAATGAATATTCGCTTAGCTGCCGTCGCCTACGAGATTAGGCTTAGTAGGTGACAATCATTATTACACGTTAGCGTTTCTACTTTAACTATTTATGGATAACACATCTATTACAGAAGAGGGTGCCCCCCCGACTGTTTAGGCCACTTTATCTCCCCCTTTTCCCGAAATCTGTCCTTCATTTTTCAGTGCTTGCCCTAGAGAAAAGTTTGGGACGTTTTCCTATTTGAATCAACTTTGAGTTTATATCTCTGAAGTGCTTCCTATTTCTGTGTTTATGCGAATGGGTCACACCAAAGGGGTCATTATTACAATCATTACCTCCTACTAAGGATTTAGCCCTTATCAAAAATTGGGCCTAGAATGCATCAGTCATCAGATCTAGACAGGCCCCTAGGGCCTGCCTGTTGCCCAGGGTATATGACTGGGTAATAAAAGTCATTGATATATGACAGGTGTCCATATGGGTGTAGTTGTTCTATCAACTTTTTTAATTGAAGGATGTACATAAATAATTCTGATGCAGAAGTATTCTACTGATCATAAAAATACTTTTCGTCTTTGTTTCATAACTGTGTGATGTTTAGAACTGAAAATACATTTATATATAGGACTTACATCCTCTCCTCCTCTCCTCCTCCACCACAACTACCATCACCACCACCATTACCACCACCACCACCATGATCATCAAAATAGGGGATGCAAGTCTCGTGACCTCATTCTAACTAGGTTGGGAAACCCCCACTGACGGCACCCCACTTGGGGACCAAAGCGTTACGTCGGAAATGACAGCAGTTTTCTCCCTAATATAAAGATCAGATAATATATGTAAATGCCTAAAATTCATTAGCAACGTATTAGGTATCAATAATCAAAAAACGGTTAATACAGTGACCACCGTCAATGATGTATTAGATTATGTTCTTTATCTCCCATAGTGACTCTATATACGCGGTATTTTGACAGGACCCGACACACCCCTTTCTCGGCCAATCTCGGCCGCTCTTGTGACCCACTTGCAGGCCCTATGCCCCCACACAGACTCAGAGCAGGAATTCAGTCAGCCTCTCTCCCTCTCTGTCTGTCTGTCTCTCTCCCCTCCTCTCCCTCTCTGTCTGTCTGTCTCTCTCCCCTCCTCTCTCTCTCTCTATCTCTCTGTCAGTCTCTTGTCTCTCTCCCCTCCTCTCTCTCTCCCCTCCTCTCTCTCTCCCCTCTGTCTGTCTGTCTCTCCCCTCCTTCCCTCTCTCCCCCCCCCCCTCTCTCTCTCTCTCTCTCTCTCTCTCTCTCTGAGTGCATGATTCTTCCCCTCCTCCTCCCCTGCATCCCTTCCCTTCTTCCTACTTCCACAATGGCTTCTCTACACCAGCTACGTCCTCCGCTAGGTGCAAATAGTGCCCCCATCACATCTGTCCGGTCACTTACACTCTCACTCACTCACACCCCTCCTCTCCCCCGATCCCCTCCTCGCTCAGCATAGAATATCTATCGACCAACTTTTTTTTCCGACCCAACTTTTTTTTCCGACCAATATAACTTAATGTAATTGTACTTACTTTCATGACCAAATTTATCTGTGAGTCAAGTAATCAAGTAATACTTAATTTGCACTGGTCAAATCAATAAGGCCACAAAAAATAGGTGTGTTTCCGATTCCCACCACCAACAACCCCCTACATAGAAAAACATTCCCCTGACTAAAATTTCTTTTTAACCATACATTAGTTTTTATTTCCTTTTTTGGGCCTAAATTGAAAACATATCCCTCTTCACCACTGTATAAACACCCCACCCCACCCATTAGCTAACGCGTGTGTTGGTATACTCCAACACTCCCGTCAGCCTCATTCCTCTCTTGTCATGTTCTGTACTACAATGAAAATCCCAATCCATGTCTCGTTGTTGTGAAACGTCATTATTTTTTTATGTCCCACAAATTCTATTGCCCATTCCAGCGTCTGTACTGGCGATATACCTCGATATTATGTCGGTGGAGTCAATTGCTAAATCGTGTTAAAATTTACTGACTGGAACAACAATATAAATATATAGGACAATCGCTTCCCGAAAAGTCATGGCTTGGCTTAACCTCAGAATAAACACTCTGAGGTTTAACCTTGTGCTCCCATCCCGCAAGGCTTGGTCTGAAATATCTGGACGGTGGGAGTGTCACACTGGTTTGGTCAGTCCGAATAAGCAGGTACATGACGCTTCAGTCGACGCTAGCTTAATCCATATAATGCCTTTGGGCTAACCATGCATATATTAACTAGTCACTGACCAGGTCCTAGCATGCACCCTGCCGAAAGTTTTCCTTTAATGGTCGCATGTAGCGAAGGCTTTTGGTCACCGCATATCCTGCTCCTCAGTGGGAAATCTGCTTGGTTCCTGACTTATGAATATATAATCCCCAGTCTGAACTGTTAATTCCACTTCTAAAGTATTGTCGCTACTTTTGCTATAGCTTATCAATGTTTAAGTTGTAGAATTTATGGTACGCAACCTATAGAAAGTGTGGCTGTACATATAATCTTAGATTGATTTCATATAATGTACATGTAATCAAACCTATGAATGGTCGCATGTAGCGACGGCTTTTGCAAATTAAACACTCACGTAATTCATATCTACTCACGTTTTATGTATAAACTTTGTAAGGCATAACATGTGAGTCAAAACGCTTTTCCCTGACCAAGTTCCCTCTATCTGCCAAATCTCTACAAAATGTTCAGTGCCGCCCCCATCCTTCAAAATAGAAATGATAAAAAATAGCTGCGTTTGAGTATTGCAATTTGTGTATTAGAAACGTGGTTTGTATTACAGTTGCAGTTCAAAATACTGTAACGAATACACACAACAATGCCTAATATGCTCACATACATACATTTAGGACCAGGTGCAACTTGTTTGGCTAAAGAAAGCAAAAGGCCTTCCTATACCAGAAAACCCTTAAAATTCCTGTTGTTTAAAACAACTATTGTTACAAATGAGACATTATTTTGAGTTCATGACAAGTGGTTTCCCAAAGAAAAAGGTTACACCCCCCCCCCGCCCCACCCTAACACACTCACCTCTCTGTACCTAGTATTCAGCTACCAGAAACGCACTGAATTTGTCTTATTCAGGTAACTATGATGGTTGTGCACAGCCACTTCCTCAACCCATAGAAAACACTCAGTTTTCCTTCTTTGTAAACTCAATACCATCTTTACAAGAACTTTCTAATGGCAATGGCGCCTCTGCCAACGTGATTAAGTGAATTATTGGCTAGACTCCAGTCGCCAGTTCAACTGGGTCTGTGTACCCATGAAATAAAATACAGATTTGTCGACCCTTGATTCATGACGTACAAATGTGTATATATTATAGTGATCATTTACCCATGTTTCTCCTCCCAGATTTGTATGTACATGATATTCCCAAATGTATTGATTATGCATACCCTTCAACTGCTCCGTACACACTACAGAATAGTGTTTGTGGGGTCTGGGATCATCAAGTGTGCATATCTTTAGATCATCTCCTTTATGTATTGACCATGTATTTTGTCAATACACATGGGGCCGAGGGTGGGGGTTGGACTTGAACTCTGTAGTAAACTAAGAGGTTCTTAAGAGTTCTGCATAAGAATCCCATGAGCACCTTGCCAGAGCATCAATGTATGCGGCCTGGATTACCGAACGCCGATCATGTAGCCTATTCAAAAGAACCATTGCTAATAATCGAAAAGAGTAGGATATTGCATCCTAACTGCGTATTTCCTCTCTTGCCCCTCTATAACCAATATATTAAATATTAAAGATAAAATAAGATGTTCACGCCTCCAATGTCTGTTGAATTGTGGGGATGTAAAGCGTTTACATGTTTATGGAAAATGGGATTAATCTCGTGACCGCATTCTAAGCAGGTTGGGAAACCCCCACTGGGGCCCGTAGCATGGGGCTGCAAATAAAGTCTATAATATAGACTTTACTTTACGATATTATCGTTAAGGTTGTGCAAAATCATTGCTGTTGCAAGAGACACCAGTATTTTTTCTCCTGTTCTGATCATGGATGACGGACCCCAGGTCAATCACCACAGCATTGAAGCAATGGGGTGTATAAGTAGGTCACCTCCATGGTCCATGGCTAAGAAGATTGTTCGCAGTGCAAGCCCTTGTAAGATTCCAACCAACTTCAAGAATGCTCGATTCATTAATAGAATCTTCTCTGTTCTATATAATATCTGTCTCAAATTGTGTATTCATTTAGAGTCACAGCTTGTCCCCCAAACCTTGTGACCTGAGTTAGGAATGAAACTAAATGTACTTTTGATGTGAAGGCTACCATCCCTGAAAAAAATTCCAACAAGTTATAAGTTTATTAAGTTAATCAATCATTTAATGAACTATTTTTCTGTTTAACTTTATAATCAGTTTAAGTTAATGTATATATTGTGCGTTTCCAAAGGAAACAAATTCCACGGTCAACTATTTGTGCGCAATGGCTAGATTATGAATATCAGACGTACTGTAATCTGAAATGCCTTGAATGTCTGTATTAGAAGAACACAGGAGTGGAAGTAAAATTCAGTTTATTAACAACTAGGAAATTTGCACGCTCCCTGTTTAAAAAGGCAGTTGGATAAACATGAAAGTACAATGCAAGGGAATTAGACATAAGACATCAAACAACATATTGTAATCTAATAATACACAATTGTCTATTAGTCTTTGCAATTCCGAGCTTGTCTGTCTCCAAGACTTGAAACCCAGAAATCCCAAAGGGTGTAGTAGGTGTAGATCACTCAGATTCAGTCATGGGTGGTCCTCTCTAAATGGGTTCCTCTCAAAACCTATACAGTGGCCTTAAGTGGCAACTTGTCAATCAAACCAAGATAGCCAATAGAATACAACAAATGTCAACCAATAGGATGTCACACTGGCCTTCAGGGATTTACTGCAGAGATGGTAGAAGGTTGTCAATCAAGCAGTCCTTGCATAAGTGCAAAGTTAGTAGTGTTGGCGTGAATTACATCACACAGAGATGGGCATCCAGATATCCTCCCAGATAAGTGTCCACACTCCTCACACCAATCCTCAACCAACACCTCAAAATGTATCACATGAACTTGCTACTCAGGATGATTGACAGAATGGTACCCAATTCACTAACATTCACAATTTTTTTTAAAAAAAAATACCGTAGAATGTATAAATTAAACTTGGGCCACGCCCCGATCGCAGACCCCAAACTCGTGACCTATGCTTTTGTGTCCTGAGACTGTGGGGAATAGACGGCTCTAGTTGCTCGATTCATAAAAGCTAATGAGCAAGTGTTCTATTTTTACCACACTTTCTGTTTGTGTGTGTGTCTCTCTCTCCCTCCCTCCCGGCACTCCCCTTCGTTTTTCTTCTCTAATACTCGTTATTGATGTATTATGTATATTTCGGTGGAAACACATTCAACCAACACCAACACACTCTTCTGGATAAACACATCCGGATTCAGTTGGCGGATGCCTTGTTTGCCCAGCCACTAAAGGGGAAGGGACAGTGGTGTCCAGATCGGTGCTTGGAATGGCAATAAAGTGTGGGGAGGATACCTAGCATGAGCAAATAGCTGCCAGGCCGGTCTTTAGACGATTTGTAAAGTGAGGAAATCCTACCAACAAGTACATTCGTATTACATATTGGCTACGAGATCTGGATCGTTTTGAAGTCGGATCAGGACTGGCCGGTTATGTATCTCCCAATATATTCCCCTATGCATTGGAAGTCCCAAGATAGTCAAATAAGTCTGTTCATTTGTTTGCCAACGTGATACCAAAACTGGGATCAAAATATATGATACCGGGGTGGACTCAGGGTCAAGGGTGCATTCATCCCCACTTCAGTAAACGTTCGGTGTGAGGAAGGGTGGCTACTACCACAAAGGACATTGTGTTGTATGGAGTTAACTCGATGCTGCCTCTCTGTTGATCTAGTTCTTATATTTGGACAATACACGTGAGAGCAATTAATATAATATGTATCAAAGGTTAGCCAACATGAAAGCATATTTAGTATGTACCTTTCTAGCGGGTAATATGGAATGACATAGGCTATATTCAGCATTGGCGCTCATACCTCATACAGTCGGTAACACAGGTTTGTGTATATTACCCGCTACACTCGCCATTCATTTCCAGTGAATTTTTCACTATTTATTTCGCCTTAAATATCGGGAAAAGTTGGATGGCCGTCTGCGAATTTTGTCATTGGTCTGCTTTATAGTTTCTTGAGTACAGAAGTATCATATGGAATGTCAGGATGACCGTCTGGGAATTTTGTCTATCTTTAATAAGCACGATCCTATACTCATTAGTCTGCTATTTCTTGAGTACAGGTCACAGTAATATATACTTGCACATTCTTGGTGCTTTTGGGCTTGGATCAATATTTGCGCATTTGGTAGTTGCACTCTGGATGATATTGCTCATCCCTCACCTCCTATGCTATGATTTATTACCCGTGCGTGGAATAAGTGTCCTTGATCCTGTTAAGACCAGAGAGAAATATATCACAGCCTGCATCATTGTCCCACCTGCCATATCGGTGAATTGCTGCCTCTGCCTGGAATAATCCCATGATGGCTTGAAACTATGTACTGTGTTAAAACACATTATTTATTATTGATATCTTCCATTCCTATATAAATCCGCCTGGCACAATGTGTTGATAATGGTACACAGGCTTTTACATTGATAATTGGAGTTTGTTGGACGCCTTCGATCCAGTCTGCAGTTGTCATGTTCTGTATACCGAGTGGATGATTTCGTGGGGGCGGGGCGTTTATTATCCTTGGTGAAAGACTGAATAATTTTACCGATTTTGGATTTTCTCACAGTGACACAGGAGAAAAAGCTGATTTACACCTGCATGCCAATTTTCGTCTTGTGAAATACTGAAGTCTTGGTAAAATATTCCAGTTTATAGGTTACACCTGGTGATAGGAAGACAGATTACTCTGGGGCATAGCATACCATAAGCCCCATGTAAAATATAATGGGGGAACTAACATTCATTGCTCCAACATAGGAATTTATATGACATAAGTTATTAACAATCTTCGATATCAACTGTCCTTAAACTATTGTTTAAAATGGATCTATTGTTGCATGGAAGGGATGTCATAACAATCATTGTGTTTGTACTTTCTGGAGATGATGTTGAACTTCATCAGTACTGTAGTCATTATAGTCTGTGACATTACTAGGCCCAGAGTTGAGAGAGTCCCTTCAAACGGAGGGAAAGACTCATCTCAAACCGCAAAGTGCCATTATAATTCCATTAAGGCCGCAAAATGTCATTATATTCGCATTAGAACGCCGATTCCTATACGCCATGAAACGGATTAGCGAAGTAGGCGTCTAATCACTGACATTCCATTCTTATCTGATCTGAGGGTTTGGACTTAGACTGATTACAGTATATGTCAGGAAAGATGCCACCTGAAATTCCCCAATAATTATTTTGGCCACTATTAATATCTCCACAAATATTTTTTTAAATGATTTTCCCAAGCCCCATTTACTTGGTCTTTTCACATGGATTAACAAATATCTGACTAGTGGATATCGTATGCATGCATAAATGATATTGAGGGTCATAGTGCTTGAATCCATTTATACATTAGGATAGTTTCTGCCCTTTTACCTTATCCAATCCTAAATATCATAATAACCTCTACATAGAAAACGGCACTGGAAATTGAGGTCAACCTCCCTGATGTGGGCCTCGTTTTGGTAGCAGGCTTTGTAACAGGGTACCCGTCGAAATTAAGAGGGGCTAGCCGGGTACCTGGGTAAAGCATGCATCTGTTATGTAACACTACCAAGCTGTCAGTGGTTGCATTCGGGAAGCAAATGCTTGCTGGTCCAATATACAGAGGGGGCCCCTTATTTTTGGGGAGAGACTTATTGAACCTCACCAGCTAATTGATGGTAACATTGCAACTACTTGAATAATTAATATTAAAGCTAAATAATGTTTGTGTGTGTGTGGTCTCTCTCTCTTTCTTTCAAGTTCCGGGTGGTAATCATGGTATTTCATAATAATGAATGGCAGTACATAGCCTCAAATGTTGGACCCAATAGTGCCCCCCCACCCCACCCCACCCTGGCCCCTACATCAAATGTTTTTTCAACATAATTTTATAGAATGAAATAATGAATGGCAGTATATAGCCTCAAATATTGGACCCACAACCAACTTTTTTTCCGATGAACTTCTTTTACGATCAACTTTGCGATCTGTTTCGACCAACTTTTTTTACGACCAACTTTTTTTTTTGACCAACCATTTTTTTTCAACCAGCATTTTTTACGGCCAACTATTTTTTGGGACAAACTTTATTTTTGACCAACTTTTTTTGCTTCCGAGAGAAGACAGACCAATGTGATGTCAGACCTTGCGGGTTAGTGGACTCAGACCAGGGGGTTAGTGGACTCGGACCAGTGGGTTAGTGGACTCGGACCACCAGGTTGGTGAACTCGGACCAAACCATACCATACGAAAACTAGCCCTAAACCTAACCCTAAAATTGGTTGTCCTAAGTCAGTAAAGGTAGTATATAGTGGAGAGTCCATAGTAAAACTGACTAATAAACGAATTACTTTGACCATAATTATACCTATCGTAATGTTCCGGCACCCTGGTCCGACATGGGTAACCCCTTTGTCCGACTTTACTAACCCCCTGGTCCGAGCTGTGGGGGGGGGGGGTGCAATTTTGTTTCCATGAAACCCTCTTATATCAGTCATTCTCATCTCTCCTCTCCCTCTCTTCTCCCCCTCTCACTCTGTCCCTCTCTCTCTCTGTCCCTCCCTCTCTCTCTCCCTCCTACACTTTAGGCCTACTACCCTGATGTAGGCCCCCTGTGATTTTAGACATTTTTGGCAATTAAATTAATATCTCCAAATTAAAATAAACGTCCCGTTGGATTCCTATAAGAAGTAGAAACACAACTGCCTCTACAATCCAAGTGCCGAAGGCACTTGTTTCTCATTAAAAAGTCCTTTTTTGTGTACACCTCACAATTTGTTTTCTTGGCCTGATTGGCGTCACGCCCGACTTCTCAGTTGCCCAGACTGCCACTGGCCTGGCCTTTGATCTTAATCCCCTCTACTGAATGTTACCTTTCTTTAACTCTGAGATGCTACCGATTATGTAACAATAGGGACGGTCCTTGTCTGAAGCTTCTCTCCGCTGGTTCTTCTCATTCTTCTTCTTACTCTTACACATGCACCGGCTAGCTACGATCCCGCAACTTTTCAGGATAGTGCACCGGAAAAGCTAGTCAGTTCAGAGCTACTAACTTTGAAGGGCAGTGTTTTACTTTGCCCACAGGGCCATGGCCCCTGGCCCCGTGGTATGCATAATGTCATGGTGGAAATTGATCTCTATCATGTTAAGAACCATCACTTCTACCGTGTCCTCCATAATATGTGCTTCAAACTCAAGCGGCCTTTGCGACCATCGATCCTTTAATATAGATTCAGAAGAATTCCCTCCCAGTGGACCCTCTTTGTTGAACATTGGACTGAATCATTGGTTTATTCAGTGTGCCGTCGTTCGATCTATAATTTTTTATATGTTTCCTCTTTTAGAGTCCCCTTGTCCTAACATACAATTCTTATCTCTCGCTATATGCTTCCCCTTAGAGTCCCCTTGTTCTAACATATAATTCTTATCTCTCGGATTATTTTTGATAAGCCACTTGACAGTAATTGGACCGTATCATTACTGAATACTATACCATTGTCATGAGTGTATTATATGTTTGCCTGAGCACAGAAAGGTAATCAACAAACACTGAATTAATAGGTTAAATTGCGACTTTCCCTCAAAGGGGTTTTATTAGTCTAGGTGTTCTAAAAGTGGTGATGATGAAATGATGGTCCAAATATAAGTCCAGGGAGTTGTTTGAATTAACGCCGCTGCGTTTTCACTGGGCCGGAGCGGCCATTTTAATAGCCTTCCTCTAGGAACAAGCCCCCTCCTAGAAAGTGGAGTCGTGTTGCGGTGGAGATTGGTTTCCTGGCACATTACTACCAAGTTATCTAGGTCAAGTGGGTGGGCGGGTCCCACATAGAGCCTACACAGACTGGAGAACTAAGTCTGAGGCTCATTCGCCCATCATGTTGCCGGTCACCAACCAAAACTTAACACGGGTGCGTTCGTTCTTTCGTCTGAACCCAGGAGTTTGATAAATATAGGGGCTCAAAAACTCCACACAATTCAATTGGGAACTATTTGTCGTTATGCTCATTACTTTATTCGTTGTGTAGAGGTTTGAAATACTATATTTAAACCCTTAGTTTGATGGTGTTGGTTGGTAGTTGGTTTCAGTTAGGTTTCCGAATGCTTCCTCTCCTTCCAGGCTTGCCGGGGAGTAAGGTCGGCAGTGAGCGTCGGACTGCCAGTCACTCCGCCGATACAGGTCTAGTTACAGCCGTCTACCGTCACGGCCAGTGTTTTATACATCCCCCGTCTATACCTCCTGTGAATCGGCCAACAATCTACACCTATAACTTCTGCATCTCTGGATTACTTGATATCATTAAGGATTAATTCTGCTCAGACTTGGAAAAGCTACCAGAGAGGTTCGGAGGAGCGTCTAGAGCTCGGATATACAGCCATTCACTTGAGCTGTGTAAATGGTGTGTAGATATGACCTATGTTCCATCAACAAAGCCAGGGATCCACGTACACTAAGTGTTATACGAGTAAAAACGGTCGTCAAGTTAATCTGTATACCTGGGTCTATCGTAGAAACTGGTCCTCAACCTCGGTTGTTATGATTATTGCTGGGATGCCATATGAAATTCTGTAGCCGAGGAAGGGTTAGCGAAGAGGTGGAGAAGGAGGAGGGGCTGGTGGTGATCGGACTAGTGTGTGGAGAGAGGGAGGGGAGCGAGGGACGTCTGTCTGAGTCATAGCGATTTAGCCTTTAGTCACCAGTGGCAGTGATCCTGATCAGAACTGCTGGCTACAAATGGAGCACACATTCATTGAGCACCGGCCATCGGCCATGCTAAAGGGGGCAGGAGGAGGTGGTGTTGTTGGTGCTTGAGGGAGGGGAGCAGACGGGATAGAAGAGGGCGAATCCTTGGCAATGGTCGTTAACCTAGAACATAATTCATGCCGTTTTAGTTCAGAGTTATTCTGATCACTCTGACGTTTGGAGTCGTAAACGGGCACGGTTTAAATAAGACTTGACGCTATAAAATTGGGCTTTGTGCTCAACTCCCTTCATGCTCATTAAAGCGACCGGGTAAAGCACCCGCTTTAAGACAGAGGGAATTATGTTTTGGGTAGACAGGACCATACTAGCTGTATTGGCCTAGGCTACGTTTTGGGTTGTGAATACCTTTTGCATTTGGTCTCTCAAGACTTAGTAAAACAGCTCCAGGGAACTGATGCGTTTGGCAGTATTCTTTTTATCTGGTTTCAATATACAGAGATGATTTTATTTATTATCATTACCAAGGTTGGTGAATATTATTGCATTCGACTGGACTTAATTCTTGGGCTGTGTTGACCTATGCCCATGGCTATGTAAATATGTTGGAGGTTTGGGGAGTCTATTCATAGACATGGAGACCTACTGAGGAGAAGCGGAGTGTGTCATGGCTAGGCTGTGTGCATTAATGCTATCCTGGTAATCAGCATTGGGCCTGGCCATTTGATCCCCAATTAGGCCCGCACTATCAAGCTCTATCTAAAGCCACGCACCCCCTTGCTCCTCCAAACCACAACTGTTGAATCTCAGAGTTCGGAGGGAGGGGGCGGGGGCCTCCCTCTCTACTTCACCTACTCGCGACTGGCGTGTTGTAGTCACCCCGCCCACATACGCACTCCCAGCTGATAGGAACCCGGCCCCCTTTTCCCCTTCCTCCCTCCACTGCCACCTCAGCTGTCTATATAGTCTTTCCCCTTTCTTCCAAAGTCACGATTCACATCCTATGTGTGACACGTTTCCTGTAACTGGTACAGTTTTGCATTCTTTTGCACTCACTGGGATATTTTCATTTCACCCAATAAAACAAATTAGTACAAATAGTATTTAGAGGCATAGATCTTTTCGCCCCTTTCATTTGTATCTGTCTTTGTATGCCAACACGTAGTCATAGGCGAACTATAGTAACTATGTTTCCCCCACTACCCGGTATCTGTTCATGGTGGGATTTGTTGGCGAAGGGACTACTCCAATTTCTCATTTCACTCTCATTTAGCCTCTTTTATGAAACACGATCCAGAGTAAAAGTTTCCTCTACCCTGAATTCTCATATAGTTCATGTAGAGCCGTTAAAATGCCTCGCCGGGTCATACGCGAGACGCTTGACCGCGACTTGAAGTATGCTGCGTGGGTTCTGCAGTCTCTATCCTCTAGGGTCTAGGTTTAGTAGGGTAAGGGGGTCTGGAGGGGCGTGTGTGTGTGTGGGGGGGGGGGGGTGCATTGGAAGGGGTGTGGTTTGTGCGGATTTACTACTATGGACCATGTCAGACAGTTATGCCAGTGTGCTAAGGGATTTTGGACTTCCGGAAGGCTGAAAGTTCTGGGTATGCGGGAGGTTGTGGTCCATATGGTTCATGTCCTCGATCTATCTGCTTTGGAACATCAATTACATTTTTAACTAATACTGGCGAACCTATTTTGGGAGTGAATCCTCACAAAGGTAGTTACCTGTGTAACAGTATGGCGAAAATGCCGGCAGGACCCAGGTCGCATAGAATGATAGATTATTTTCTGTTTGTTAATGGACTAAAAGAATTGACATTTTGAATCCGGTCTAGGCTCAAGAAGCCCCCCCCCCCCCTCCAACTGAGGGAAGCCTCTCGCTCCAAACCGCAAAATGCCATTATCATCCCATTTGGATGCCTACTCCAGGGCCAGGAAAGCATTTAGCACGGTAGACGTCCGATCACTGACATACTCTTCCATTCTGATCTGAGAGGCTATTATATGAGCCTAGACTGAATCACGAAGTGGTGATGTGCCGATTACTTTCATACGTTTCAAATGACAAAACCCCCAAATGACTAAACATAGCTTTAAGCTTATCACGATCATGATATTATTTTATCCACTGATTCCCTTATTCAGTAATTTGGCTGGAAATGTTTCTTCCAGTGATTGGAGGAGATGCTGCTTGTGGGATGCGAACATTCATTTAATTTTTATACTATTGATCGGCGATTTGGGAATCCCATTATGATTTTTCCCCATTATAAATTATTAATTACCCCACGACTCCAAAGATGAACCGCCCTTATGATATAATGTATGTGAAGGGATAGGAAGAACCATGTAACACAATGAAGAGAAGTAGGCTAAATGTATAAATAACCCCAACCACATACTGGGCAACCGGTGACTTGACTCTTGACTTGTTACCTCATATGGGTCAGATCTTAGTTTGATCCTACCGTTGGTAGATTTTTGTGCGAGAGGTTGCGATATCTGCCGATCTGGTGTTTGTTTTTATAACGGTAGCTCATGATTCAGAATTTCTTCTGAAAATGATTATATCGCAAAAGATTAGGCCACGCCCCTATCGCGACCTTTCTTGTGACCCACTTGAGGCCCTATTACTGGGCAAGGCAGCTTATAAGCTTTTTGAACCTGTCATCTGAAGGACCCCTCGCATTCGCATGGAGTCACTATCGGGGATGTAGAACATCCCAAATAATACATAGATTATATCTAAATCATCGTTCAGGGTGGTCAAAATTTTAAATGTGTGGTGATCGGCGGCCAGTTTGGGTTTGTCTATCTTGAGTTTGAGTTATGGTATACATCAAATACACAAAATAACACTAGTTAGTTCTCCACCATGTTTATTAACCTGAGTTTTAAAAGTTTTTATTTCATGATGGGAATATGTTAATACAAAGCTGAGATGCAACAAAATTACAACTGGGCATAATTTTCGGTCAATACATAAAGATGATAAAATTGTTGTCATGTCAAGTGCCTTGACAAATATCATTCTACCCCATCATACCCATGGCATGCCTCTACAATTATGTCACTTGATTCTCGATGAATGATGGGAAACTATTTCCCCCCTAATGAATGACAACAGGTTTGACAACTCGTGCCTTCTGACCTTTGTTCTTTTGAGAGTAGACTCGAGCATCTTTGTTTTATTTAATGTGGGCCTCAGCCGCAGACTCTCTAAGCCACACCTTGAGTACTACTTTCACTAGGTCATATCATGGAATTGTTAGTGCGTTGCCAAGCAACATCGTCTACATTGACTTCAGCAGTCTTCCGGATCATATTACAATATACCCATGTGATCCACGGGGCATGGGTGCTGATTGGCAGTGGCCCAGTGTCAGAAGTAAATTAGTTCTCCAGTTATACATATTGTTTTATCCAACCCGATATCGCAGTGGGATATCGCTGGTATCAGGTTGTAGCACCTTGTAAGACAAGGGAAGGACTGTCCCTATTGTTCGTTTAGCCGTTACAACCGGTATGTCACAAACCATCCATTTTCACTTCAATTTTCCATAGTTAGACGTGTACCATTGGGGAAGTATGATAGATCCTTTGTTTAAAAGCAGTAGCTGAAAACCCAATAAAGATCATCGATTCGGTAGCTAGAACAAAGTGTAATTATCTCTTTCATTTTACCTCAAGTACTTGTAAGTTGTAGATAATATAAAGGGAACAGACGGCTGGCGGCAGAGCAATCGGCCAACTCTGCCCTTCGCCAATGACTGTTGTTAATATATCTATATCACATATACCAAGAATTCTGAGTTCTCTCAAGGAATTCTAAGTCAAACCCTGATTTCTTAATTACCAGCTTTCAGGTTCGTCCCAACATTATGGGAATCTGGGAATAATTTACACATTTCCATAAGGCACATCTATCTTAGCCTCAAGACGAGTATAGTACAACCCGTTTTCACTTTGGTGGGGGCACAAAAATAAATCCAACCAGTTGGTGTGACAATTACGCTCGACGCATCGTCGCAGAACTCGACGCTTCATTGCAGAAGCTGATATGTATAGTTATGGCTCACCACCTCTGTGTCTTAGGATATTGTTGGGGGGGGGGGGGGGGGGGTAAATGATAAAAAAGGGGGAACTAGGGTTGAGGCACCAGAGTCAATGTGATGATCCACCTGTTGTTTTTGTCATGAAGTGGCAGATTAATCGGGAGTAATGTCATTCATTCTTCCACACATCCCCATCAAAGGCATATTCGCCGCGACGTAATTAGTATGGGCTATAGTATATCAAAAAGAATTTCCCTAAACAGTGAGACCTCGATAAAACCACCGAGTACTGGCATGAGCATTACTATAGTCTGTCCAAAAAGTAGTTGACACGTGATTCCTTAGTTCCTTTAAGGGGAGGGAAAAGTGGGAGATTTCTGATTTCTATTTATGACAAGGACCTGTCCACTCTTTGCCCAGCGAGTCGCTCATTACAATCAACCATGAAGAAACAGGGCCAGTATAACCAGCTGTCTTCCTTCTAAGCAAAACAACAGCTGCTGCACATAGAACAGAGGCAGGCAATACAGTACAGCTGTACATTTGGCCATGGTCGGTCGCAAACAGCAATTCAGGGGCAATAGTTTGAAGTCAAAACTCGCCCACTTTTCCCTCCCCTTAAAGGAAGGGACTTTTTGGACAGACTATACCCGCAGCTCAAATATCTCACGCGCGCCGAAGTTATACATTGTAGTAGGATATGCAGGGTCAGATCTCCTGCATTGTGCATCTTTCTTCTAAATCTGTACCTCATACTATTAGTGATGAAAATAGCGTATAAACTTATCCATGCGTGGGCGAATGGCGCGGGGCCGGGTAAAAAACTGCGACAGCAGTGGAACGCTCTGAATCGGTGCCATTGTATTTCCTACTTCAGATCTGTGTTGTTTGTTATGTGTTTAGCATTATTCCCCAGTGGGGTTCCACACAATTGTGAAGTCCGTGTATGTATTCTGTACTCTAATTGCAGTCCTTGTTCACAGGTCTCTGGGGCGATATTTAGCAGTATTTTTAAGTTCATTCTCTTTCATTTTCGGGCGTTAACTAATATGGTTCTTACCATGGAATATCTCATTTTAAAATATCAAATTGTTATCTTGTATTGTCGCGGATCAAAATATACGTATAAGAACTGTTTAAAACACGTTGATAATAGGTTGTATGTACACATTCACATTGTACAGTGCACGGTTCGACTATGATTCCCATTTACCCATCCTCCAAAACTCAGTTTCGTTCCTCCCTCAAGACAACTAGATTAGTAGAATCTGCCCTGGCTCGGGAGGTTGCATTTACCACGTCAGTGCAGAAAAGTCAGAGATCGCCGATGGCGTAAGTGGTTGGGTATTTCTACCTTGAATTAAAACCAGATGGGTTCTATGACATCCCACTTACAAATGCAACACCATGCTTGAATTAAATATTCTTTGGCCTTTGCATTTTCTATTTTTACCTTGAACAACCCCCAGATAATCATGCATTTTTATGGGAATCCAATCCCATTTTGCCAATAGCGTGCCCACGTGCTGGTTGAGAATAGAACGGTACATGTATGACCCACACTGCGGGACCCTCATCTCTCTTGTGTCCCCTTCCCCTCTCCTCTCTCTCAGGTTAACGGCTCCTCGCTTGGGTGGAGATGACCTCTATGTTTGATCACACGATCCGGGTCCACGTGCCTATCATTAGTACAATAAAACCAGCATCCGGCTCTTTAATTTTGAAGCATAATGATCATAAGCGAAACACAATTACTATTGACATTTTCCCGGCCCTTGACAGGTCTTGCTGATGTGCACCCGTTGGCCTGCTGCTCCAGGACATAGGCTACATACCGGAGTCTATACCATTTATGTTACTCCAGTCGACCAGTGGCAGTGTGTTCTAGGACTTTTTGTCCCATTCTCCATCCTTTGCCCTCCCCACCTCCCTCTCCCACATCTCTTCTGATTAAATCACGATCAACGAGCTTTTATCGCGTGTCCTGTATTCTCATAGATTCCATTATTATGGAATAGCCACTTGTGCCATGATTCTAGTAGATAGATATACGGGTCAGATTTTCGGAAAATGCACAATTGGCAGCACTACAAATTTAGGAAATCTTGCTAAATTAGGCTAAAAATGATGATTACCGGGTATATCTGAGTATATTTGGTGTTGTGTTGATTTATAGTATCTGTTTTGCTATGTTAAACTGCATTTTGAAGCTCGGTTCTGCCTTAAATTTTGGTTATTTGAGAGAATTAGAGAAGGCGAATTGTACATTTTCTTAAAATCTAACCCATACAGTAGATCTATGAGAAGCGCCCGCACCTAGCTTTATTTTCCTTTGGAAGCTTTTTCATTCACCGTCATTTTTGTTCGGCCAAGTATGGTTGATTTTGAGGACAATATTTTCAAGATTCGAGGAAAAACTAAAAGTCTTTATTAAGATAAAATGACACCCTAGAGCTTCCGTTAGAGTAATATGGAATATCACTTCAATATAACCCGAAACTTTATTATACTTCATCTTAACTCGAGACAGAGTAATATTACAAGTAAACCGAGTATAATCGACATAGGAAACGTTGGTAGTTTTCCATTTAAATAGTTGTTGAGGCCGTTTTCCCAGAATAAGTTATTTTTCCTAATTTCCATATCGAACCGAATTACAATCGCCAATAGATATCCTTACATGTTTCTAATATTAGTACAACGGATGGGAAACTAAGGATCAGGTTAGCGTACAAAGACTGCGGTTGTCATGAAGTGAATTCTTTCTATACCCAGTGGCTACAGTCAGGTTCAGAAGGCAGTGGTCACCTAAGTTTCAGGGAGTCATTAACACTTTAGCCTTAGTCTTAGCCTTGCGGTTAAGCTTATCGCTGGATGTGGAATCGAGGAATGTGGGTGTCTGGACCTAACTGGCTATGCATAATTATAGCATGTGGAAAAGTATCTAGAGAAAAGCGAGGTTTACTGTTGTGTTTACTTGAACCGGTTTAGGCCTACTACCTGCCTACCCTGAACCCATTCACCCATTATTGTTAAAACAAAAGACCGTGATATTAGGCTTAGAGGCATTGATAATCACCATCATAAAAAATAGGCTACACGTCAGATCGTTTTCCCACTGAGGAGAGTTACATCTCTTTCGTCACCATTGGCATTAATGTGATTATGTGAGTGTTTTGAGGTGGGGGAGAAGAGGTTTAGAACCAACGAATAGAAATCAGATTTGACATAGGAAAAGGAGGTCTTGGGAGTGCAACGTTCTTGGTTGGAAGTACTGCCGAATAGTGCAAGCAAGTATAATTTTGATTTTCGCACATGTAGTGATTGTGACCTCTTCCATACACTGTATAATGTATTAATATGTGTTGGTGTCGTGTCGTTTTCCTTGGTCCCTTAACAGATATCATGGAAGCCGGAAGTCTATGTTATGTGGTGATCCCTCAACTATGCACCCACGGTTAACCGCCTAAGACAAAGGAAATCCAGGAAGAAAATTTATATTTTCTGATCATTAAGATAAAAATTCAGTCGTTCGCAATACACCACAAAATACCGCATCATAGGCCTTCTTGCAGCGCCTGCTGCTTGGGTCGGATTATAGGAAAATGGTGTGCTGCAATAATTAATGTATTCCCATGATATTTGATTTGGATCAATCATGGGAATCACACATGCTTCATTATTAAAGTCCATCTCATGGATTATTGATTGCCCTATGTGTGCAAGATGTTGCCTTGTCCCACTTCGTGTGTCCTCGAAGTGAAATTATGTGACTGACACCTAAATCTAAGACGGTTAAAGCTGCAACTTTAGCTAACATCGACTCAAATAAAAAATGGACATTTTGTTCTAGAACTATTTGTTTTCTACCCAGCGCAAAGTCATTCAACCAAGTTTTCGCGGATTTTACTCCGGTGGTTTTTTTGCTATAGGCTTCATAAAATCTTATTTCGATGATCCGGCGAAATCCTTCGCTGCAGTAAATTCGCTTGTTATCAGTTTTCTTTCGGCTGATTCGACTCCCTGAACATAGAGCGGCCAAGTATTGACAACTTTGGTCAAACATTGAGTAAATTTGGTATATGAGTATGTTTGTCGTCGGCCTTATAAACTGAGAGTGCAGCGTTATTCGAGGATGCCATGGTCCATGGTCTAATAATAAAAAGGGGGTGGAACGTTCAGTGTAATTCAGGCCAGGCAGAGCTTTGTCTGGGGGAGATTAGTAAGTGGAAATGTACATGTCCTTTGCTTTATTTATCTCCCTTGGGCTGGGCCTCATGTGAGTGTTAGTTGGTTGTCATGATGATGACGATGGCCACCTGTTGCCATGGCGCGCAGGTATGACACCAGTCGTGGGACCATATTGTAGCCCGTGGGCTGTGCCTGGGGTGATAATAACATTAAGCAAGCTCTCTTTTTAAAAACAAACCCAACAACCTGGGCTTCTTTCTCTTTATCTCTACTTCTAAATACATTGTACTTATAAGTTGTGTGTTCACCTGGAATCATTTGTCAATTATCTTTGACCTTTTACATGAAGTAGCTTTTCGCGATGCGTGTAGGCATACGGTAGTTTTTATGCAATCACATGTCCCCATTCGGATGTGAAGTTAATGTTGTATAGATATTAATCGTGGCTATCCCCATTGTATGGATATGAAAGAAAGTTGATTTTATTCCTGTTCACCCACCTGCTTTTAATTATGCTTTATGATATTGGCTACGTGACTTAACACAACACACTTACTTACAAAAATCCTAATGTTTGCTTTCTTTCTCTTTGCAGGTAAGTCATTGCTTCCAGTCAAACAAAGGAAGTATATATAATACCTGTGCCTGAACGGTCGGTAAGATTATATCATTATAGTTAAGCTTGCGCACGTTGAATTCCCGATGAAAGCTTCCAAATCATGAACACTAAACTGTATTACTTAGAGGACAAGGCTATTGTCAACGAAGAGCGGCCTTGAATTTGGCTGTAAAATATAGTGCACTGGTGAATACCCACTCACCATAATATTTAATTCATGGAATGTGGGCGGCATGGGGTCTTACACTGGATGTCTATACATGACTTATTATACAGACTGTGAATGTAGCTGCTAATGTAGCGCAGCTCTTTACTAATTCCTATTAAAATACAGTCTTGGCAAAGCTCCCTTTTACTTCATTCAGTCTGGGGACTGAGAGGCGATTGAAGTGGAAGGCGGAGGCACTGATGGGAGGACAGGTGTAAACTGTAAATATAACACTTTTTTCAAAGGAAGTGCTAATATAACCTAGTGGAATGGCTTTCCTCCATTCTAAAGCATTACATGGACATGTAAAAAATCACGGCCATCCGAAAAATTAATACAATGAATAGGAATACTAGATTTCTTCTGCTTTCCTTGGTCACCATGTCTATTGAGGCAAGGTGGCTTTGTCCGCTATGACACCTCGAGTCAAAAACAATGATTATCCATACTAGATGGCTGATATTCTGGCTTATCTTGTTAAAATAATATATCATGTATATGTTTATATCAGCTGAAGTAGTAAACACTATCTCCGTCCACTGACTGTGAATGGATATATATGGGACGAGGACAGCAAAGTAGCATATATATGTACGATGCACCCTAAAAATTATTATAAAGGAAATATATTCTAAGCACTTTCTGGCCTGAGGCCAATACAAATTATAATATATCCCGACCGCATAATGGGAGGGTACATTTGATATTTGTACATATGCCTGGCCAGAACGTGTGTATGGTATAGTATTTGTAACATTTCATCCATGAACCAGTCGGAACCATGGCTATTTATCAGCAATATGTATATACACCCCTTTTTGCTAGATATCGACACATATTTCCTTACATTTCTTTCTCGAACTGATCAAAAACTCTCCCAACCTACACCGACTCTTGACTTAGACTCTGATTGTCTAAGAATTAGACTTGGATCTGATTTGATTGTCTTATAGATTCTTTCTGTCTTAGAGTTGGTAGGCCTACTTTTAGTTCATACTCCTTCTCGACCCCCCCCCCCCCCCCCTCATAACTTCCTCCCACTCCACCATGCAAATCCTCCTTCCTCCTCCTCCTCCTCCTCCTCCTCCTCCTCCTCCTCCTCCTCCTCCTCCTCCCCGTGAATGAGTTATTTGGGATTGTAATATTAGTGACTATGTATGTACATGTGTACATATGAATGTGGTATATGACATATTATACATTATATGAGTTATGGAGGATCATGATTTGAATGATCTAATATTTCATGTTTACAAGGTCCTTAGATCAGCATAACAGTTGCCACGTGGCAGGAACTCTACCGTCCTCTGAGCCCATTTAGCACTCACATACCTTAAACATAATTATGTTCTAATGGAAAGGTAGTCACATTTCTACGTCCCTTAGATACATTTTCTGGTAAAATTACTGACACCCTCACTGCCCCTACCATACATTTGTCCCTTTAACTTGAAGACTTCCATATATATATATTTATTATATGCACATTCCATTTGAGGGATGCTATACGTGGGGTGCTATAAAAATATTCATGTAGAAATGTAGTTGTCTAAAAATAGCTCTGACGTTAGGCCTACGTCCGCACTTCCGCCGTCTCCACGGAGACCCATACTAGGCAGAATGTAAACAAATCCACACAGTCGGCGGTGCTTGGACTATCTCTGATACTTCTTTAATATTTTTTCAGTGATATCTGATGACATGGTCAAATGTTATGCACATATAATAAATATAGAATGGAACTCGCCGTCATAATCGAACATTTATTGGACTTGATTCGTCCGTGTAAGCACTCTGCCTACGGCATCATGCTTTCATGGACGAATCTAGTCCAATACATTTTCGATCACTGCCGGCTTGTTCCATTCTCTCTATAGATATAGACTTCCATATAATGTACGCTTGCCATTGTATCTTGTGACGCAGGTGGCTGCAGTATATATCATAGATCAAGCCTTGCCAATATATCAGTTTACACTTCCATCAGAACAAGCCTTATCTGAGAAAGATCTAAATAAAACTCATAATTTGCAATCGCCAAGTTTAGGAACCTTTTTCATGCCAATTTAGACCAAACTGAATTGGATCCTTGCAATCTAATTCGTATCTTCATTTGATTATTGTCATGTAATCCAAATATTTATACCGACTCTTTTTGACACAATTTTCATTTAATATCATAAATCTTATTTCGGGTAGACAAATTATTCGTCCCCTAGCACCTCAAGATCTCAAGGGATCGGGGATAGAGGTGCAATGCAGGCTAATTTCGGGAAGATTTATCATATAAAAATGCCGGTAGATATCAATTACCTGTTAATAGCTGTTTGTTTGACACAGTCGGCGGTGCTTGGACTATCTCTGATACTTCTTTAATATTTTCTTTGAAATTTCTGGTTAGACAGTTTGTCTGATATCGGAGTAAAAAAATCTCTCTTACTCTTGAGATGTGATCGTCTCTACTATGATCATCAATATAACATCCTTTCTATAATCAACCCATAGGCTACACCACCGATTTCTGACAGCATATATACCAACGGCTCGAAATTGTAGTCATTAATTGTGTGCGCAATGCCAATGTTAACTGCCACTCCAGATCAGCACAGATGGCTCTAATTGAGTCAATGCTGGCACATACCAGCTGACATAGGGTCCCTGTGCCTGCGAGGAATGGGTCATTTCAAGGAGAAAGTGCAGAGTTAAAAGTTTGTCTTCCTCCCCCTTCCCCGCTGCACATTTGATACAGGTCCAAAACTCTTTAAAATTAGCTCTGCGATTCCTTACAAGCTCTTAAAAAATCGTTCCTATCCTATAAGCTAGGAACTCTTAAAGGAATGAAAAAAATGAAATACCAAGAACAAAGAGCAAAATGAGATGGGGAAATAGAAGAGGTAGCGGAATAAATCCCTACTATGCCTATCTTAATTTCGCTGCTTGCGCACTCTCTCATTGAAGGATGAACTTTGGAAATGGAGTCTCGGAGAATTCGAGATTAAATGAGGGGCCTGAGTCAATTATGTTGATAAATTGGCGTACTCAGTCAGTCTAGGCTCAGAACCTCTCAGTCTCAGATAAGATAAGAATGGTATGTCAGTCAGTGATTGGCCGCCTACTACGCTAATGTCTTTCCGAGCCCAGGAGTTGGCGTCCTCTTGAGATTATAATGGCATTTTTGCGTTTTGGAGCGAGAGGCTTTCTCTCTCAACTTAGAAGAGCCCAGACTGGTATTGGACATCAGATTGCCCTCCCTCACCCTCCAATGCTGGAGTTAGCTGGTCCTCAAAAACGATATCAGTTAATGCCATTCCTTGTCCGAAATAGTCCTGCGACGAGAGAGTAATTTATTAGGATGAGTCAATGGGAGGGATGTAGAGTTCAATTCTGCAATTAATTAGGCTGATCCTTTGTGTAAGTCTGGTTTTGGACTGACGAAAATATTACCTTGGCTTGGATCAGTCTAGGCTCAGCGTTGAGAGTTCCTCCAAATTGAGAGAAAGCCTCTCGCTCCAAACCGCAAAATGCTAGTCATTCATTGTATTATAATCCCATTGAGACATATGGTAAGACCTATAAATTTATTTGTATTTTTATATTATAACACAATATCTTTTATTCAGCACATGGGCATGACCCTATTCCAGATAGTGATTTCCATTTCTGTCTTTCGCTGGGACTGTCCTGCTATGACCTAGACTATTGTTTATATTCAGATCATATGTTAGGCACCTATATATCTGGAAAGCACCGCTCCTATCATACAGTTTCACCGCAGATAGACTACTATAATACATATTTGCTTGTGTTATCAGAAAGCTGATATAGATATTATGCATTTAAAACCAAAGCTACCAGTATGTGCCTTGTTATTTGGGTGGGGGGATTTCTTTAGATTTTAGTCCGACATCACGTGTACGGTTTATGTGAGCTAGAAATATTTGACTCTGTTTTAAGGACACCCACGTTCTGTACAACGAAAAAGTACCATCTGGGTAAATAATACGTTGTAAGGAGAATAGGTGGCATTTCGGGAGACTCCTGCCAGTCTACAGTGTAGGTGGTGATATTTCCAATGCCCCAAGGAAGAAACGCATTCACATTTGAATGAATTCGTACTCAGCTTAATGATGCTAAAATCCCTTGAGTCACCATTCTTTCTCCCAAGACATGGTGAGGTGTGTCTCACCAAACGAGCATTGGCACTTCAGAAACGCTCACCCGCTACAAACCAGGTTTATTGGAATAGGAGAGATTTATTAACATCTTCAACCCTGCCAATCTACACTATAGTGTTTGACCTGATATGCAAGAATTAATTAGCCTATGTTGATGGCATATTTCTACATACATATTTCTCCTTCCTTGGTGAATAATGTGTATTTTCTCCGTAATAATATGAGTTCTCATCGTTGTTATAATATGTCCCTCTAATTTTAAGATGCCTTTTTCCTTTACGATTGTGTTGTATTTCATGCTGTAGGCGCCTAACAAACTGCAGTTCGTCCTCTGAGAAAGACTGATGAATAGTATACAACCTAGATCGGGTATGGCTCGGCTATGTATTTGTACGGGCGATTCAGCTAAGAGTATTGCCGCAGTATAGTTACCTGTATCAACGAGACTAGGTCTGCGCGCAACACGGAACTCAAACCATGCATACTTCAAATGGAAGCAGTACGAGGCTCGATCCTCTATAGGCATAGATTCTTACAGAACCTACGCTCTAGGTCACAAGACGCGTTAGTTCTGGCCGATTGAGGAAGGCACGCTGTTATCGTAACCAGACGTCTTCTACAGAAGCTTCTGAAAATGAAAACTGGCCTCACTTTGTGTCCTCAATCTTAACATGCTCGGGGGAATCGGGACATGCAATGCCTCGCTTCAGAGACTCGATTCCAAGTGACTCTCATGATTTACTTTTTGCCAGGCTATAAGTTGGGATACTCGGAAGACGTTGCCTTAGGCTTAGAGCCAGGCTATTCATTGAGGGTTTGGGCCTTATGTCATGTGACCCTAGACTTATTCCCTTTTTAGAACAGGCGCTAAGCATTTGGGAAATAGATAGTACCCAATGAGAATGTAGTACGAGGGACACTTTTGCACTGGCCGAGATGGATTCACTTTTTATTCTTCGTTCTTCGAAGCCACTATTAAGATCTCAGTCTTTCTATGTAACAGGTCTTTAGAGGCACTAATGATTGTGTAGAAGTAAGCTTAATGGTAGGCTAAATAATTGCAATCAAGGAAGGTGATTGAAAACCAGTATGTTTTCTAGGTGTTGGGTGCCTGGCCTCCCGTGGGAAGGATCAGCTATGTGCCTGGGCAAGTCCTGATTAAATTTCAATACGGCAGCTTATTTACCGTGAATGAGGAGAACATTCAATCCTCTCCACTAATTGGGTCGCCTGTATATATGCTGCGAATTTGATTCTTGCCCTTCCTATGTGGTAAATACCAACAGGACTGACAATGTCAATGCTCGCTCATGATAACTTCCACCTAACCTGCTCAGCTGTCCGAGTCCGATACCCGCTTGGGGTACTAGGGGACGAATAATGTGTCCACCTTAAGAGTAACATTACTCCAAGCTTCCACTGACCTTTGGTTATCCAGTTCACTGTTTATGTTAGATAAATATCCCTAGTATGGTTCGGAAAAGCAATTTGCATTTTATTCGAATCAGCAATATCCTTGAGCTCTGATTGCTTGTAGGTCTGCTTTCTACTATGAACTAGCAGAGAGTTACCGTAGGTACTTTAATTTGAGTCTTCAGCCGTCCTTTGCTTACTCAGCTGATCCCAAACACTCTGTTTAGAAACATAAGATAGACCAACAGTCGGTAAATCACTGGTCAACCTTGACGTCTTGGACCGACTGACTGATAAAGGCCCACGTCCCAGATCATGCCAAGGTGTCTCTCTGACCCTCATGCAATGGTGATATATTGTCGTGTTTGACCCCCACTTTTAACCACAGATACCGAATTAAGGGACTGGAGTTGAGGCGAAACATAAGCCACGAACTCAGGATCAGACATTCTAGTGCGTTTTGGGTAGATCTGATTCTTCATTGCAAAAAGAGAAATATAAAAGGAAGGTTTATTTTTAGTTTCTTAGATAAATTGTTTGTTTGATTTTGTGTTACCTTACACTATGATGGTTTAGTGCGGTGCAAGTACGCTGTGCAATCAGTCAATTGTCAGTATGTATATAGATGGAACGAACTCGCTGGGGCGTACATTCATTAGTTATGCACCGAGAGCCTACGACGAAAGATTCGAGGGCTTTAGCCCGAGAATCCTTTCGTCGTAGGCTCGAGGTGCATAACTAATGAACGTACAACCCAGCAAGTTCGTTCCATATTTATTACATCCCTTTTTATTTTTTATTAATAAGAAATATGAATAAATCGAAAGAAAAAAGTCCCTCTGCTGCGAATCGGATACGCCACAGCCACACGGCCTACGAGTCAGACACTGAAGTTCCACTTGTCAGCCAGACCAAAGAATGTTTGTTTCTCAGTTTATTTATGCCACAAAACGGTCTGAATCATTAAAAAGACCAAGAATATGAGTTTATCATGCTAACAAAGATCCATTGGGATTTATTATTTCGAGAGAATTTAGGAGAAATGATCGGGCCTTCTGCAATGAGTGAATTGTACACGCCACTGCCACAGAGACTGACAGCAAGTGGTAGGCTATGCTTGCCAGAGATCATTGCAGAAACCCAATCGTTTCTCATGTATTTTGGTAATAATTAGCACAGATCGACAACCAATACTGCTATTACATATGATTCTTCCATTGAACTTTTCCAGAGAAAATCGGTAAAACGATTGAGTGGGCGATAATATAAGCTCCGCAAGATCCAAATAAGAGCCCTCACTTGTACGCATTTAGTGTGTCATCGAAGAACAGGAAATTTGCTATCAAATGAAAGTTTTTCCAGCCTTCTAAGCCTATTAGAACTTAATCTAACCTTTATTCTTCTACCTGTCGAATCATTGGTTGTCAATCTGCATAAATTAGTATCGAATTTAGGAGAAATGATCGGGCCTTCTTACATGACAGTGCAACACGTCTGTGTATAGCAAGTGACAACAAGGGGCATGTTCGATTCGCTATAGGATCTTTGTTCATGGCGGGTCTACATGATATACTTTAGCAAAATAACAAATTTTAATGTCATTATACGTTACAACTTATCACTTTGCAAGTATATTAATGTAGAATAAAGAGCTAGCTACAGCTCAGTGCTTCCCGTAGGCCCCTACGCTCCTCCTTCTCAGCCAAACTCTGTCCAAACTCTGCTGACACTGACACTGCCATCACTCTCACAAGGGGCATGTCCGATTCGTAACCCGAATCGCTATAGGATCTTTGCTCATGGATGGTCTACATTGCTATACTTTAGCTAAATAGAATATTTAAATGGCATTTGCCGATAGAACTTTTCATTTTGAAGCTGTATATTTATTATTTCAAGAGAAATTAGGGTGAACGATCGGTGGCACATTAATACACAATTTGACTTCTGGTGATCAGGCTTAGCTGCCAGACCTACTTTCGTTATGCACCTGGAGGTGCATAATTTACATGTTATGCACCTGCTTGTCTAGGTGGTGCATACAATGCTGAAGGTATAGGCAACTACCACACAGGGATGTAATAAAAGGCTTTTATCTGAATAGTATTATAGTATAGGGAGTGTCTCACTAAAACATGGCAAGCAGTCGTGAGTACATAGTGGCACATTATGGCTCAGTGTGAAGGACCAAATAGAGAGGACGGAAAGCTAGATGTTCTTATCTTTGAGCTCAAGGTATAGCATGCCTATTCTATATGATGCTGGGATCAATTTAAAGAAATCCGAGACCGCAGTGCATGTGGTTGAGGATGTACAGGCTCCCCGCCAGGAAGGAATGATGCGGTGATGGTGACTATCATTTGCCAAAAAACACTATCCATATCGCTTGTCTTACTAGAAGAAGGTCGAATGACTACCTGAGATCGTCGTGTTGCGAAATATGACTAAGTTGGCATCAACCCAACACCTTAGTTATGTGCCCTATTAATGGCAGGTTTTCCCCCCACACTATTTAAGTACACGTATTCTCTATATGAAATTCCCCGTAATAACTGTTCGTTGTGTATTAATGTAAAAATGTATCTTGCTATCAATGCTATCAACCCTTTCATCCCTCCGTCAGGCTCCTGAGATCTCATTGAAAAATTACTGCACACTGTTAACTTGTATTGCACTTAGCTGACATGGTTTATTCATGAAGTAGTAACTCATAGGTCATCAGTATTTGGTGGTGACCCATATTGGTTTCCCAAGCCGCTATCCATTTGCATTTCATACACGTAAGATGTATTACTATTAGGAGTCTCTAAAAACATGGCAAGCATTTAGTATTAGAGATTAACCTGCTGAAAATGGTGATGCTCGATTAATAATTGAACAAGTTTTATAAATGATATATTATTAGATAGCGTACTTAATTTCAATCTGAATACCGGTACATGTTTATATCCCTCTTAGAAATTCTGGCATTGGCGTGCCACTAGATGGCCGAATTTTCCTATAGCTTGAGTCGTTGAGTATATCTACCTATCTGTGGCGTTAATCTGTGTATCACAATCCCCTAGGTCAAATACCAGAGATGTTATCGGGGCTTGGGGTCAAAGAAGATGGTTCCAACGTCAAGGGGGTCTGCCTGCTTTTGGTGGTTCTGCATTGTAAAGCTGTTCTTGTGTTCTACAGGGCTATTTCTCTGGTTCTACAACATAATGCAGGTGCTCGCACACTAAATCGATTCACCAGCATCGCCAAGAAGATCGATAAATTCAGGTCCCCAATTCCCATTGGTGAGAGTACGACACGGTGGTCGCAATGGCCTTAGAGTAAAACACTCTTACTCAAGCAATGGCTAAGCTTTTATATCATGATACATGACGTGTAAGCATCCTGTTCGCATGGTTATTGATCATTCATTTAATAATCTATATTTATTTCACCCCCCCCCCCCCCCCTCCTGCCTGATGGTCTCCACATCCATACACCAGCGAGTAGGCGCCCCCCCCCCCCCCCCCCACACACACACACACTTTTAGCTACTTTTGTATTGCGTCTGGCTATTATAGTACCGGTACTAGAGTAATACTACTGTACATGTGTATGCGTGCATAGTCCAATGGTGGGGAAATACTGCTCAAGTGCTGCTATAACAATATTATTAGTGCTAAGTCACGCTTTGCATATTTTCTCTGGGACATTGGGGTTCCTTCCCATTATTCACACGAGGGAACACTAGTTAGTAGTTGTGTTCTTGTTCCTGTCCGTAACGATCTCCTTATAAGAGGCGAACAGGCTGTTTGTGGGGGTGTCTGAGATTGGGGCCACCCACTCAAGCTTACCACTTGTCCAACTACTCAAATGGCGATTCTAAATTCTATGGATCCAATGTCCCTTGTCAATCCTTTTCTGAAAGATCCTTTCTATGGAAAGAACAAATGAAAAAGAAATAAGCCAGGATGTTAGTGAAAACACCCTATGCTGAAATGCCGTGTGATTTTTGATGTCCCTAAAAGCAGTTGGTGTACCATATCGTATGCGTGTTTTGTTTCGACCGTAGAAAAAAGGCATAGAGGCAGTGCCTATTGTGGTTACCATTCCCCGCATATCTGGAATACCTCCCATACAGTACGGTATTTAATGCAACTGCAATGTGGTGTATACATAAAACACCCAAGAGCAAACACTTTACCCGGACTTAGGGGGAGAGCCAAACAGTCTCCAAGGCACAGGCCCTTACCTCGATTCCCCGGCCCCTTTCTCTACAGTGTCTGTTGATCTATTTTCTGCACAATGCACTGGCAGCGGTAGTGCATGAAATAAAAAAATGGCAGACACAGTAAATGGAATTGCATGCTTTGTAGTGAGATTGGGTAATTAGCTAAAAATCATCGATTTTTGATCTGGTACAGGAAGCTAGCAATTAAACCTTGAGTTATGGAATAGAGGAAGAATCACATAATGCTGTGTTAACTTAGAATCACATTACTTCCTGTTAGACTCGATTTGATGAGATTCTGGGATGGTTTTTTTCTCTATAGATCCCTGCTGCGTGTTACGACTAAACAAATCTCGCGCTGTGATTGGTCCACCGCCATAGATCATTGGTCAGCCGGGGCTTTTGTCGGAACCTTACGATAACGCGCCGACTGAAGAATGAAGCCAGACTGAAGTGGGCGGGGCTTAGCGGATCGATTTTTGCTATTAATAGTCAAGTAATTACTTTTATTAGTTAGTTTTTACCATGGAAAGTCCACTACTGCCTACACTGACTTAGGACAACCAATTTAGGGTTAGGTTTAGGGTTAGTTATAGTATGGATTTGTGTTCGTTCATATTTTCTTTGATCTTGACACCTCAGCCGGTTCCAGCTACAACAGCCAATCAGAGGTGCGAAGTCACTGAAGACACTTTCAGCCAGCCGGCGCGTTACCGTAAGGTTCCGCTCCTTGCAACCGGGATCTATTGCTGTTGGAGCCCTCCCCTGTCGCTTCCGGCGATTGCCATGTCGTCGATGCACGGCGTGTAAAACCTTTTTTTAATCAATTCTGTTACCGTAATTAATAGCACAAATAGCCCAGAAAATGCCAATTCACACAAACATGTCTACCTTCCCTCCGCTTCGTCGCTTATGCCCTGCTATCGAACACAATGGAGACTTTTAAGCCGACTCACTAGCCGTGTTTACTGTTTCCCTCGCCATTGACTGGGTGTCCATCTGGCGGCAAATTCTCTGTCAGTTGGAGGCAACATCTAGCGTGTATTTCAGTCACATGACCGATGTCCCATGTCTAAAGCCTTGCCTTGTCACGGGAGGCGATGTTCGCCTGAGTATCTGCAAATTCCGGGTCCCCAAATTGGGTTTACTTATTTATAGCAGCACTTTTATCAAAATTTCCTTTTTTTCAATTTCTGGCGATTGATTGATTTATTTTTTTTTTTTCTCTCTAATTATGAAGTTTGATGGTTTCTGGCCCTTTCCTGTTCTAAATTTAAGAATTTTGTCGATCAACAGTACAACTTTTTTCAAACAATGGGAGTTTATTAAAACATTTAGCATTGTAGACCTAGCCTGAAGCTAAGATCATCTTTCTCGCGCAAAATGTGCAACATTAAAAAAATGAACAAATGTCATCCTGGTGACCTAAGGTAAATATAATAATATTTTTAACAAGCACCGATGTACAATAACGGTAACAAGTTATTCCAGGACATAACTTGGACTTAACAATAGTGTGGGCACACCACTAAACAAATAACAGACACGTCGAGTTACAACTGGAAGGAATAAGAAATGTGTCTCTGTGAACACTATACTTTGCTTTGATTGTTTGTGTAAAAAAAAATAATTAACTTTCATTAATCGGTGTCTCTGCCGCTTGTCTTTCCCTGAGTGTCTGTCTTGCGATTTATGCTAGTTTTGACGCGATGGTAACAGGGAATCAGTTTTACTTAAATATAACAGTTACATTGCAATCTTTAAATGTGTTACCTGCAAATAGGTCGTCCATCACACGTCTGGCTTTGGCCACACATCTGTTTGAGTTGCTTGAGTCTGATTGACTTGTCTCCATAGACGTTTCGCTCGTTGTGTCTGTGTTTTCTTTGTTTGCCTTTGGTTCAACAGATGTGGTGGCCTTGGGAGTCTGACTGTCCTTTGATATTTTCTTTGGGTATGATTTCGCACAGAACTTGCAGTCTCCTCCGATGTCTGTTCCTCTCTCAGCCTTTTTGTCAGCTTCGGCCAAGTCTTCATAAAGAAGGTTTTCCTCTTGTTCAATTTCTTCAGGTGTAAGTGGGGGAGGTGTTGCCTGAGAATGCCTTTGTGTTATAGGGATGTCTTCATCTTCGTCTGGGGAACAGTCACCTGTTGCAATGAGAAACACAATGTGATTAAATAAGGGAATAATCTCTCAGTTCGGCGATAAACTTGCTTAATTTACCTGTGATAGTAAAAGATTCAATTCTGGGTCGTCCATGCTTTAATTAAGGTCAAAGCCAGCCTCATTCTCTATTTCAGTGGCAGAACGTTTCTCAGTGACCATGATGTCTGTTTGGTGACCCTCTTCGTCAAAGCTAAGGCTCATTTCCATGGCAGTAAGGACCCCACCATGCATGACAGGATCAAAGTTTGTGGTAGAGTTCTGATATTCATCAGGTGAATTTGGAATTGAGTGTTGAGCTTTATCCGCATTGGTTTCCTCTTCCTTTTTTTCTGGGACATATTCTTTGGTCGAGTTGGTTTGCACAGTCATTGTGGCTTCTTGTACTGTCGGCAACAGACTCACTGCCTTCTTCTTTAATGATAGGCGTGATTTTTGTTGTACTGGAGATTTCTTTGCTGGAGTGGAAACAACAGAAGAACCTTGCTGTGCCCCATCAGACTGGTTGGTGTGAGAATCATCAACAGTATAACCAGCATATGACGACATAGTGTGCGACATCTGCTTCCTTTTTTCACCATTTGGGAAAGAGTAATACTAAATCGACTGTGCATAAGAATGGCCTGTTGTAGCCATGATATCATTGTCCTCAAAGTTTGAGTCTCTGAGGACTGTCACAACGGTGGCCCGAATGCAGTGATTGGTATATCTCTTTGAGAGGCCTGCTGCTGTGGAAATATCGGGCATAAAATTCCCTAAAGTATTCTTACCGATTGGAGCATTACAGTACCATGTGTCGTCGTCTTCCTTGGCTGATGTTGAAAGGACGTTTACCGTATAATTTTGTTTCTCTAATATTAACCCTGTTTATTATAATGTTAATTATTCTTAAACCCTTGCAGAATGTAAGCCTTCCTGGAATGACAGTACTTATTTTGTCGGTGGATGTTTCTGTTAGTTAGATAAATATATATTTGTTGTTTATGCCTTAAATTGCTGTAGGGGTCTATTAATTCTATCGTTTTATTTCATACCCTTATTATTAATTATTGTACGTACCTCTGAACACCTTAAGGCCCCAAGCTATGTTTGCCAGTTTTCTCCCGCAAGCATTGGGACATGAGAGCCTGTACCTCTTCTGGAGTCCTTGTTAGAAATTGTCTAGGTTCCTCCGTCTTTCTCTGCTTGTTTGGGGTAGCACCAGTTGCCTTACCCTGTGACTTGGATTTTGTCCTCTGTTTGGTGGGGTAGGACCAGAAAGTACTGTGTTTGCAACCTTAGATGTATTGGTTTTGTCGAACTCATCTGCTGAGGAGCAGTCCTGAAACACGCAATAATTATATTTCTATACTTGTTGGTAAGAGTGTCACCTCAGGAAATATTTTTTTATTGAATCTATTGTGCGATACCCTTACTTGTTGTTAAATGAGAACATAAATTATTTTTAATGTGTGGGTAAATAAATGCATGAAGCCAAGAAATACCGACCTGATTTAAAGGTAGTGGTTTAGTGGATGAGGTATTCCTTGCTCGTAATATGGACACCATAGGCTTCTTGGTTGGTGTCTTGAATGGTCTTTGACAGTTGTTCTTGTTTAGCGGACCCGATGCATTCGCCTGCTGTGCCTAAAGAAAGAATTGAAATTGCTTTAACTACAGAATTAAAATATCACACATGGAATAATAATATAACATTTCAACCTGTGTCACAAGAGTGCCTGTAAACTTCTTTAAATTGTCATTCACGAAAGCCTAATGGGGCCGAAACCCTTATGTAGCTCATAAGTAGGTCAAGTGAAATGACTGATAGAATGAATAATCCTATGATAGAATGAATAATCCTAGCCCGTTCCGCATAGGCAGTCATTTAAAATCGATCTGTTCGTTCTAAATAGTGAACATGTGGATAACAGGAGATGAGATTGATTTAAAAGATGATATCGATGCTTACCATGGATAATTGTGACATTTTCAAAGCGATCTGAAAGAGGAAGTCATCATCCTCATTGGTCGATCCGAATTGGACTGTATTTTCCAAAGCGAATGACGGAACCCCCAAGTACCGTCAGTCGCATCTACTAGCCTCATGTCATACAAAACTTGTTTCCCCGCTTCCATGACCTGCCTGATTCTTCCAACTATCCCTTTTCCATCGAGGAAAGCTTCTACACGTTCGCCCTGAATGAAACTTGTGTTGTCCGCCATGCTCTTTGTTGATAATTGAGCAAGGCGGAAGTTGACAACCGAAAAGGCCGTAAATCTGGAACGATGTTTCCCAAGCGGAATGGGTATTCCAACTCTTCTATGACGAAAAACAGAGCCCAAGTTGAGCTTAAATTGTAAACTATAATTGAGAAAGTTCTTAAAGAAAGGAAATACTGGTTTTAGATGGTTGAAGAAGTATGTGTTGAATGTATAATGTCTCCACAAAGGTTTTTGTCACTGGCGCAGCGAGAGTAGTACCATGGTTTCTGTGTGTTGGCGAATCGAGAGTCGTTCCATCTGCTTTGCATTTTCAGTAAAATAAGGATCCATGAAAGCACTTCCGGGTCAGGTCACGTAGAAAGTATGGCGACTCTCCGGGTGAATCATATTGTCTTTCAGCCGGAATAAAGAAGGTTTGTCTATCTTTTTTTCTCTCCCATGAAGTGAATCTCATCAAATCACGTCTAAAAGCAATAATTCCCTCGGTTTTGTCTGCTCGCGGGTACCGTTGCCTGAGGGAAGTTCTCGGGCAAGCCCTCGCCAGTCCACTATAATGTCCCCTCCATCCGTGTTATAAGCTCTTGGTGCAGTGAATGAAGGATGGCTGATTACCTTGCTTTTATTTGAAATTTCTAAAAGGTTATATTTCGTGCTATTGGGGGGGGGGGGGGGGGGGGTGTGTCTTGTGAACGTGTAAGAAATATTTCGCATCCAGCCATTATCCGGTGGGTAACCACAATATCAATATGAACCGAAATACTGTTTACCGTCAGTGGTTGGTTTGAAAAAAGGCCTTTTGTATCATAAGCAATTTACCATGCAATTATTTCCTTTTTTATCGCACAAGTAGCATGTACTTTCACGGGAACATAATTGTACATGAATGAACTTAATAAACGGCCTTGATCACATGTACCCTATTCATTGAAATGTAATTGTGACTTGCCTCGTCCGGATGAAAGGTACATAGCAGGGCATTGGATGTGGACGGGTCATTGTTTCTGGTAGCCCTCCCACATGAAATATGCATATACACAAACGGTAACCATGACGACGCTCACTGGGATAAACCGTTCAGTCAAAATAGGATCTCGTTTCATTCAGCTCTTTGAGCTTTTGAGACCAAAAGTTGTTACCAAAGGAAACAAAGGCTTTGGCAAATAGCTACACGTTTTATTCAGATCCATTGCAACACCAATCTAGGCGAGCAAATAACGAAGGCATAACGTGTATAATTAATGCATTGTTACATCCAGTTTTAAGAATGTGGCTTGAAGCACGCCAAGCTTATGACTCGGATCTCCATATCGGATGTGCTGGTCACGCTCAAAACTTTGGCTGGCATTATTAGGAGGGCTTAAACATGCGGCTATTTACTTATTATATTCCCCCAAACCTCTGTCGACTCGTCAGCGGTACGTATTGGGCGCCCCAAGGCTTTTTATTTGGCGACTGTGGCCAGGGAAATTTACATGAACGTGCATATAACGAGCCGCACCAGTTGGACTGATCGATCTATAGGCACTCTTAAAATGATTGGTTTTGAACTCATCTAATACATAGATCTAGGCCCTACTTACGCCTTACATGCTTATTTCCATCACATATACATATCACACCCAGCACACCATGTACAATCTATTATATGTCCACACGACTAACTCTTTTCCCATGGATCAAATTTGGGGCTTTATTTGTTGAATTACAAATGTAAATATCAGATCTTGTAAATACGAATTACTAAAACAGTCTACCCCCCCCCCCCCCCCCCACACACACACACTCAATTAAAACATGCATTGAACAGTGAGTAAGGTACGTTAGTTTAAAATTAGCCTTGAGGTTGGCATGATTGCATGAGACGTGGGTATGTGGCTTGGCGCTTGGAGAATGGGCGAGAGCAAGAGCGGGTGCGTGTCTGAGCAGGTAGCGTGAGATGGACTTGCTCCCTCCATTGTCACACCATGCGGATGTCCACAAACTATATTTCCTTATCACGGAATGTTGCATTACTTTGAACCAATTTATAAATTTGCCTCAATATCAGGCCTTCACACACAACCTACCCTTTCAATTCAGATACGATCCACTGAGCTGTAATCATCGTGCGTATGGAGTAATATTTAGTTGGTATTTTCTTATTAAAGTCGAACTCAGATGGAGTAATTTACTGTCGTTATGCACGATCCTTCAACCAACTCATTAGTTAACTTGTATATATATTTTCTTGCTTTAGTTTCTTACTACTTTCAGAGAAACGTGGCTATTGAGTTGGAATAGATATCCCAAATAATTTCCATTTTTCGTTGTTTTAAAACGCCATTCCCAGTAGCTTATCTAGAACTCAAATACCGGTAGATGAATCGGTTCTAGAAATGAATTGACTATTCAGCCTAGTGTGTTGTCGATTATTCAGTCATCATTCCTGCCTAGGGATAGACATGGTCACACAGCTAGAGGCACATACTCATACAGTCAGGTTCATTAACACTTTTAAGTCTTAGCCTTGTGGTTAAGCTTATCGCTGGACGTGGAATCGAGGAATGTGGCCGTCTGGACCTGACTGCATAGGAATAAGGATTTTCCTCTCCACTATAGGCTCATACACGTCCTTACCTCTGGACTACGGTCGTAAAAAGTGTCAGACCGGGTCAGACCTCAGATAAGACCCCCACAAGGTCATGCTAATCGTTTTAACAGGCCTTGTGTTGGCCTCAACACAAGGCCTGTTTCACTCTGAGGTACTCATTCATAGGATACACACAGACAGGCACAGGATACAAGCAGGTCTTATAGTCAAGAATTATATGAAGAAAGCTTATTACTGAAGTATACAGTATGCTTAGAAGTTAGAGAGAGGGTAGGATTGGGAGTTGGGAGTGGTATAGCAGTAGCAATGACATGAATGAGTAGCAGAGAGATGAAGGGATATGGGAGGTGAAGGGAGGGGTAGAGCAGGGAAATAGAGAGGAGAGTAAGAGAGGTAGTTGAGTGGGACAGCAGAGAAAGAGGGGATATGGGAGGGGTAGAGCAGAGGGAGAGGAGGGAAATAGAGGAGAGAGGGAGGGAAATAAAAGGGGAGAGGAAGAGAGGTAGGTGAGTGGGAAAGGAGAGAGGAAGAGATATGGGAGGTGAAGGGAGGGGTAGAGCAAGGAAATAGAGGGAAGAGGAAGAGAGGTATAGGGGGAGAGGAGAGCAGAGGGGGGAGCGAGGGAAATAGAGGGGAGAGGAAGAGAGGTGGGTGAGTGGGAAAGGAGAGAGGAAGGGATACGGGAGGTGAAGGGAGGGGTAGAGCAAGGAAATAGAGGGAAGAGGAAGAGAGGTATAGGGAGAGAAGAGCAGAGGGGGGAGCGAGGGAAATAGAGGGGAGAGGAAGAGAGGTAGTTGAGTGGGACAGCAGAGAGAGAGGGTGGATATGGGAGGCGAAGGGAGGGGTAGGAGGAGAGGGAGAGTGTGGGGGGGGGGGGGGAGAAAAGATATGTTGGAAAGGGGAGGTAGGGAGGCAAGAAGGTTGAGAGGGTGGGGAGAGGAAAAAACGGTGTGAGAGAAGAGGGAGTGAGAGAAGGAGAGGAGGCAGGTGACCTAGACATGGCAGGTGGAAAAAAAAATAATAAAAAAATTCCGTCTTAATGGGATTTTAATGAGATTTGCGGTTTGGAGTATTTTAATGGCATTTTGCGGTTAGGAGCAAGTCCCTAGACATGGAAGGTGAAAAAAAAATAATAATAAAAAAATTCCTTCCTAATGGGATTTTAATGAGATTTGCAGTTTGGAGTGTTTTAATGGCATTTTGCGGTTAGGAGCAAGTCCCTAGAGATGGCAGGTGAAAAAAAAATAATAATAAAAAAGTTCCGTCCTTATGGGATTTTAATGAGATTTGCGGTTTGGAGTGTTTTGCGGTTAGGAGCAAGTCCCTAGACATGGCAGGTGAGAAAAAATAATAATAAAAAAATTCCTTCCTAATGGGATTTTAATGAGATTTGCAGTTTGGAGTGTTTAATGGCATTTTGTGGTTAGGAGCAAGCGAGATGGCAGGTGCAAAAAAAACAAGAGAGGAATGAGGCTGACGGAGTGTTGGATTTTTTTTACCAACACAGCGTTAGCTAATAGGTTGGGTGTTTATACATTGGTAAAGAGGGATATGTTTTCAATTTAGGCCCAAAAAAGGCAGGGGGGGAATGTTTTTCTATGTAGGGGGTTGGTGAAAACCAGTGAAAATTAAGTATTATTCTATTACTTGGACATGAAACTAAGTACAATTACATTAAGTTATATTTCGATTTCATTCATGATATATCCTTGTGGCCTAAAGGCAAATGCTACTATCTAGTGGAAAATGAAAATAAATGTCATTTTTCAGAAACTTTGGTATTTGATTCTTGGAAGTGTTTCAGGTCATAAGGATGGGAAAAAATCATTAGGTCGCCGTGCTCATTTTTGAATTACAGTGCTTCAAAATTTGGTATCTCAAAAAAACCAATGAGGACCAAAAGTGGGGGCCCATTTTGCAGTACCTCGACTTCATAGTTCATATTTGCTATTTATATTCACTCAATTTAAGTAAAATTAACAGTTTCAGAGACAGTATGATCTGGCCAATAATTCTATGCCTCTTTTCTATAGGGTGCATTGTTATTTTTATTTTGAAAACAACAAATACATAATGTGAATTTTAAATTAAAATCTCGAAAAAAACTCAATATTTTTCACCCTTTTTATAAAAACAATTTTTTTTCCTCCCCACTGAAAATAAATGTCATTTTTCTGATTCTTTAGTATATGATTTTTTAAGTATTTGTGTTCTTAAAACTGAAAAAAAAATTAATGGGTCACCGTGCTAGTTTCTGAATTATGGGGCTTTGAAACATGGCTGACAACCCAAAAATCTACTGCTTTCAAAGTGTTCTATGTTTCCTAAACATGTCTATTTCAGACAGCTACAATTATTTTTTTAACGCGATGACATACATTTTTTTCCCTATATATGTGTAGAATATTACCTGCACTATATGTGTAGAAAATTCTGGGACATTTGGAGTATCCATTTTTGTTTTATTCCCAAAACCGTGAAAGGAAAATGCAGCATTTCCCAATAGACTTGCATGCTAATTGGGTACAACTGAGAGTACCCATAGCTAGCTCTGTTTCCCAAATATGTCTATTTCAGACAGCTATATAAAAAAAAAATCTAACGCAATGACATATATTTTTTTTCCTTTTTATCTGTAGTATATAACCTGAACTGTATGTGTAGAAAATTTTGGGACAGTAGGAGTAGCCATTAATTGTTTGTGTTATTCTATAAAATGTGACAAAATGGGCTGTTTGCTCATAGACTGCAATGCTACAGGAATAGTGCGTAAAATGCCCGTAGATTTGGTATATGGTAAAGGGGGGGCGTGGCAGTGAATAGTAGCGTTTGCCTTTAAATGGGGGCATATATAGAATAGTCAATCAGAAAGTCAATCAAAAAGTCAGAAATGTCATTCGTTACATCAGAATAGTCAATCAGAAAGTCGAAATAGTCAATCAAAAAGTCAGAAAAGTCAATCATAAAGTCAATAAAAAAGTCAATCGAAAGTCAGAATAGTCAATCGAAAAAGTCAAAATAGTCAATCAAAAAGTCATTTTAATCATTTTAATTTGAAATAGTCAAACGAAAAGTCAAAATAGGCGATCGAAAAGTCAAAATAGTCAATCGTAAAATCAGAAAAGTCAATCGTAAAGTCAAAATAGTCAATCGTTAAGTCAATCGTTAAGTCAGAATAGTCAACCATTAAGTCAGAACAGTCAATCAGAAAGTCGAAATAGTCAATCGAAAAGTCAGAAAGTCAGAACAATAAATTGGAAAGTCAAAATAGTCAATCGAAAAATCAGAATTGTAAAATCGAAAAGTCAATGGCATTTTGCGGTTAGGAGCAAAACCCTAGACAATGTAGATGAAAAAAAAAAATGAAAAAAAAAGAAAAAAAAAAAATCCGTCCTAATGGGATTTTAATGACATTTGCGGTTTGGAGCATTTCAATGGCATTTTGCGGTTGGGAGCAAGGACAATGTAGATGAAAAAAAAATGGAAAAAAAAATTCCGTCCTAATGGGTTTTTAATGAGATTTGCGGTTTGGAGCAGGGGTAAAAAATCTGTCCTAATGGGATTTTAATGACATTTGCGGTTTGGAGCGTTTCAATGGCATTATCTTCCTTCCTTTTCAAATATTATATCTCAAAATCGATTTTTTACAACTTATCACTCCTTTTCCTGTGACACATCACATTTATAGGTTGATATTTGGGGCAATTCTAGCCTCGATAGGCCATAATGGACAATCATTGTTAGAATTTTTATGTTGGCTGGATGGCAGGGACCATAGAAGATTTATATGAAAAAGTACCAACTATAAAAATTAAAATAACAAGCTATGGAAATGGAACTATATAAGGAGCTATGTATGGAGTCAACAGGCACTAATTCATGTTTCCATTCAAACGTTGTTGGAACAAGCCCAACTGTAACTTGAGACAAATCCTTATCTCTGTCTGCGGTGAGGCATGAGGAAGGGCGGCGGGCCAGGGATGTGATTAATGTACTTCCCTGAAAAATAAGGGAGTCAAGTCCCTATGAGCTCTGACTGCATACCCTTGGACTTTGTGGAAGATTCATTGGGAGTCAGACTACCTCAACAAACTACTTTTAGTTAAAAACAATAGCCAAACTATGTGTGTCTCCCTTTTATCTATTTCCAGTCACTCTGTTCGAAATTATTCTTTTTACTTCGTTCGCACGCAGTAACGGAAGAAAGAAGATGGTATATCATTCTGAAATGGTGCTCATGCAGCTCTAAAACTTTATTCTCAACTGTGGTTACCTATATAGCATTGTTTGCCCTGAGGCACGACAACACTTCCGAAATTCCAATTTGAAAAGTCATTGCTCTAGTCGGTGGTTATTTCCTTTAAAAAAATCGTGAGTATGATTTAGATTGATGAGAACATGGAACTGAATTGTTTTTTTTAAAATTTTGACCGGCATTTATTTCATTCACAGCAGTTAAGTGCACCAGATGAACTTATATCGGAATTTGAAGCTCTATGTTTTTAAGAATCCGAAAATGAAAAGAAACCCAATGCTACTACTTTTTTTCTGTCTGTCGTTAGTAGGCCTATATTATAGTGACTCGTTCCCCCAGTCCGCTGCACATCCAGAGAAGTGGAAGTGAAATGGGTGCCACACATTTAGCCGAATCCAATTTGTACTACAGAAAATATGTGTAAATGGAGGCAGTATGAAGTCCCACCAGTATTAGTAATGAATATTTTAATACCGCGATTTCCCGCCGCATTATCAGTTCATCTCCCTAAACCTCAGGCGACTGGCCCCCATAAAATGGTGAAATTTTGATATGTATAGCCTTTATGGCATCCTTCCTGTAACGGCATAGTAATAATCATGTGGTGTACTTTCACAATGGGACCCATAAAATCCTCGTTGATGTCATGCTCCTGTGATTAATTGAAATTCTATGCATGCTTCGTATGATTTTATGGCCAAGGATTTAAATGCACGAACTGGCATCCATACATTCGTATACATGTGCGTATCCGTCGTCCATTTTAGTCCTCAAAGACAAGGGTAACACCCATTTCTTACAAGAGAAATTGATGTTGAGAAAAGAATTATTTTCATCTTTGGAATGTGTATCTACTACATAGGAATATGTCCAGGCTACAGTAAACTGATTCCCCCTGTATGAGGTGTCCATATGCGTGAAAAACCGGCCCGGAAGGACTCTCTAGGCCTACGCACACGGATCACGCACTACGCATGTGGATGTATACCTTTTCATAAGATAATGATATTATATTCCATTTTACTCCCCCCCCCCCCCCCCCCCCGTCCACATACGCATGTATGGATGCCTGGCGTATGGATATTTCGCGGATGGAGTCGGGAGTTTAATCAAGCTTGTGTCGGGAAGTTTCATCAAACTTGTGTTGGCACGATATTCACGTAATATTGGACCACAGAATAAAGGTGTGACAGACTTTCTCTGAGATTTCCAGTCGTACGGCCCTTGGAAATACCAGAGACAGTCTAATATATAGATTTGCCATGGTGACCTTTGACAATTTTCCCTCCTGAATACAGAAAATGGTTATTTAATGGGAGAACTAAGTTGTCACAACCAGCGTTGCTTAGTTTCGATCCCCTGTCATAGGAATAATAAAGAAGGATTCAGAATCACATTGTAAAACAGCATGCTTCGATTTCCGAATTCGGTTGTTCCCCCAATAGAATATCCCTTGGAGTAAGAATATCCACGCTATGCAAGAGTTAGGACGTTGGCTCTAACAAAAAGTGTAAACAGACTAAACAAAAGTGTAAAAAGGCTTTCTACTGGAGTCATTAAATTTGGGAAATCATATAAAACCACATAGGTATTACATAAGGTTATGTAATGCTTCGGCCCCCTAGCGGACATTTCGCAAGTTCATTAGGCAAATTGTCATGTATCGGTCATCTGACTTCCCAAGTTCCCAAAGACTCAAAAGAGCACTTTGACACAATGAAAATAATTGAAAATAATGCAAATCAATGTACATGTACTCCCATGTCTCTGTAGTATTCTTAAACACAGAGAGCGGGTCAACATGTGGCTAAAGGCCTAAATCCACTGTCGCCCCAAAACGATGAGCGACTTCACCAAATTCTAGACATATTTTAATATCTTTTTAATTGGGCGACATGCCTTAATATGCGGCGACTTTGCACATTATAGTAGGATTCAGAATGAGCGACAACATGCAAGTAGCCCATCCAAATTGGTGTCCACTAGCGATTTATCTTTGGCTACATGGTGGTGTCGCCAAGCTTTCACAGCCTGAATAAAAATATTTCAATCTCTCTAACAAGTACAGCTACATGCAAGTTGAGCGACTTCAAAGCTTTCCTGGCCTGTGATTGGCTGAAACAGGCCAAGTCGCTCAAAGGTGTTTCACTGGCTGGAATCCACACAGAGTGTGCGCCATATCAAACCTACTTGGGCGACCTCCCGACGGGCGACTTCACGTTTATGACCCCCGTGTCGCTCACCATTTGAGCGACTGGAATGAAAATGTTTAATCTAGTCGCTCATGTTGTGTCGCCTGTGCAAGTCGCCGAGGTAATTAGAGGTGTCGCCAGAAGAAGTTCTTATTTTGGGAATCCACACAGCAGCCAACATGGGCGACATGACGGGCGACATAGAGCGACTGAAAACTTGAGCGACTTGGGCAGAAAATATGGGCGACTTGGCCCTGAAGTCGCCGTGTGGATTCCCGGCTTAAAGCCGGGAAATCACACAGCGACTTCAGAGCCAAGTCGCCCATCAGTCGCTCATATTTTCTGCCCAAGTCGCTCAAGTTTTCAGTCGCTCTATGTCGCCTGTCATGTCGCCCATGTTGGCTGCTGTGTGGACTCCCCAAATAAAAACTTCTTCTAGTGACACCTCTAATTACCTCGGCGACTTGCACGGGCGACACAACATGAGCGACTAGATTAAACATTTTCATTCCAGTCGCCCGTGTCGTTGCCCAGTGAGCGACACGGGGGTCATTAACGTGAAGTCGCCCAAGTCGGTTTGATAGGCTGCATACTTTGTGTGGATTCCAGTCAAAGAAAAACTTTCCAGCGACTTGGTGTGTTTCAGCCAATCACAAGCCTGGAAAGTTGTGAAGTCGCTCAAACTCCATGTAGCTCTTATTGTTAGAGCGACTGAAATATTTTTATTTCAGCTGTGAAAGTTTGGCGACAGGACCATGTAGCCAAAGATATAAATTGCTAGTGGACACCTATTTGTAGGGGCAACTTGCATGTTGTCGCTCATTCTGAATCACTCAATATGTGTAAAGTCGCCACATCATTAATACATGTCGCCAAATTATTAAATACTTGGCTGAATTGTGTACAGTCGCTCATCGTTTTTGGGCGACAATGGATTAAGGCCTTAAGCGTAAAGCCGGGAATCCACACAGTGACTTCAGAGCCACGTCGCCCATCAGTTGCTCATATTTTCCATCCAAGTCGCCCAAGTTTCCAGTTGCTCTCTGTCGCCCGTTGTGTCGCTCATCTTGGCTGCTGTGTGGACTCCCAAACTAAGAATGTCTTCTAGCGACATCACTAATTACCTCGGCGACTTGCACGGGCGACACAACATGAGCGACTAGATTAAACATTTTCATTCCAGTCGCTCAAAAGGGGAGCGACACGGGGGCCATAAACGGGACGTCGCCCAAGTTGGTTTGATAGGCTGCATATTGTGTGTGGATTCCGGCCAGTGAAATAACACCCAGCGACTTGGTCTGTTTCAACCAATCACAAGCCTGGAAAGCTTTGAAGTCGCTCAACCTCTAAGTACCTGGAATTGTTAGAGCGACTGAAATATTGATATTTGACCTCCGAAAACTCGGCGACGTGACCATGTAGCCACACATAAATCACTAGTGGACACAGATTTGATGGAGCGACTTGCATGTTGTCGCTCATTCTGAATCCTATCATAATGTGCAAAGTCGCTGTATATTAATGCATGTCGCTCAATTAAAAAGATATTAAACACTTGGTAAAATTGTGTAAAGTCGCTCACCGTTTTTAGGCGACAATGGATTTAGGCCTTAAGCCGTGTGGTCAGTGAGTCAGAGTGTATGTTTACGGTTTACCTGTTGTGTGCTGCTCAGCAGAAGTAGGTCAGTAAGAGCAGAAGTAGGTCAGTGAGAGCTTGAATATTAATCGGTTAATATTTCCGTGTATCGTGCTAAAAACGGGCCTCTTGTGGGATTGTGGGAGTTGAAGAAAAAGGGGCGTGCCCTTTTGAATCCCAACTCCTACTGACAGAGGCGAAAGTTGGACAGATTGCTTTGGGATGGTGCCCACTCGGACACAAAACTCCGGCCATGCTTTCTGATCCTGGGCTGTTATGGAAACAGGGGTCTGGTTGGGTCACTCGGGGACAGGCGTGTTTGTTTTAGTTATGTACGTGGAGAGATGAATCTTGCACTTTATATGAACCTTTCATACTGTTGGTTATATGTAACGAGTTACATATAACCAACTCACCCTAGAAATACTGCTCTATGTTCCCATTTAGAAGTCTCTCTCTCAACTTCTCTGCTGTGCGATTTTGCAGCACATGATATTTGTATTCTCCTTTTTAGCTGGAGCGAAAACAGCTAATAATAAATATGAATTAGGAGAAGAAGAATTGGTAGCTATTGGTAACATTGCAGTTAAATTCAATCTGTTTGTTGGCATGGTCAAAGGTTCGTGAACAGCGGCGATGTAGTATATAGCCTTCAAAGTACAAGTTACGATTCTCAACTGTAGAAGAGATAATGTCTGATGTGAGATCGAGGGTTTCAATACTTCTCATCTTGACATCCCATGCACACTAATAGGTTTCGCACTCAGGCACTTGGCCATGGTGTGGCAAGTGCACCAATGTTACCAAAGGGAACATTGATGTAAGTACCACATGTACTTGTACATAGGCTGGCTCCAGTGAAGGTGAATAGTTCTTTTGCTTTTTGCTAGCTCTATTAATCTTATCTGATAGTATGCCACACTCACCTATATTATTCCAGGTCGTTCTGATCCTCTCCTCCCCACAGACACAGATTATTTATGCAATGATATGTCTAGTGAACAGACAGATATGCAGTCCTCGTTCCTGGACATGAATAAGATATATCCAGAGATACATGAGGCCAAAACACAATGCCTATTTCTTTGACATGAAGTGCCAAATATAATATACGTTTCTTCCATTCTCGGAGATCTGTAATTGACCAAAAGTTGTATTTTTCCCGTCGATATTTCTCAGTGACCCGGTTCGTTCGTATGGCTCTTTTTTATGAACTGATAAGAGTCCACCACCTTCCTGCCATAAGGGAAATTATGTCTGTAATTATTTTCAACGAGAAGCTGGTATAAACTTAGGCTACCATCACCATGCTTCTAAGAGCTGTGGTGATCAAGGTGTTTCGCGGAATAAACCCATAATGTTCGGGATTAACTTCTTGCCGGCGCACAAAGAGGACAGCTGAGATGCTACTTTGCCTCACATCTCCATATTATGCGCCAACCACGGGAATCCCCCTTTGCCATACCAACAAGGATGTAAAAAGTCAGCCCTCTCACTCTTGTATTACTGTTTCCACACACTCTGGTTGGTGGTGGTGGCTGCAGTGGTGGCGGTAGTTTTAGTGGGAGGATCTACGTCTTTGTTTGAGTGTGCTCTGTGTGTGTGTGCTCTGGTATACCAACTACGCCATTCCTTTTGTTATCTCACGGCAAATTTAATACACGCATTTTGTACCTCTGGCTCCACGTATAGTTGGTTTCTTCTTGTTGTGCTGGGTGATATATAGTACCAGCCAGGTTATGTTGGTTGTATGTTTCATTTTTTTCCCTTCACTCATGCGAGATACATTTTTTTCTCGCGATATTTCAGGAAGTATTATGTTATTTGATTGATATTAATTCATGTTTGATTGATATTAATACATGTATTGAGTAATTTATTATCACAGTTTCATGTGTATTTTTTAACTATTCTTAACTATTAGCGGTACAACCTATCGTATAATTATAGAAGTAAATTATAAACTTTTATGGGAAAATATGTATGGGACACCTTAGACATATTGTGTAAGCCTCAACATGTATACACATCCCAGTGTGACAGGTATCTCGAAGTATTCTGAATTGGGAGAGCCGTAAGTCCATTCCCCCTCTCTAAAATACTATAATACTCTCTTGGTGTAAATTTACCTGTCGGAATCTCGCTCTCAAGGCCTCACAAGATGAGACACGTTTCCTGGTCTGCAGCCGCTAGCCCTAGTATCATTATTTGTTGACACTTATATCTGATGTTTGTGTATTTTCCCCTTTTGCAGACGTATACCCCGGGCCGCAGCAGTATGCCGTCGGCTACCGCCAGTAACAGTAGTCATTCCAGCAACCAAAGTATGTCGCAAGGATCAGAACAGCTGTCCAAAACCAACCTCTATATCCGGGGACTTACACCCAATACAACAGACAAGGACCTAGTGAACTTATGCCACCAGTAAGTACTGCTTTTGGAATAAAGAAAATGACCATTATGGTTGGCTCATGTAATCTCTTTAGATGTCAATGTCTAATGTCTAATGTCTAATGTCAATTATGTGATGGTGTTTCCATTCGTGGAATTTCCTATGAGTCTGATGCATTTCAAACTTCTAAAAAGGATTTTTTAAAATATCATTTGTATCCAATTTAAATTCACATGGTATACTACTTAAAACAATTTGAATTAGCGAGATCTTTAAATCTTGAAAATTCAGTTTATTGTGTATTGTGATTACTTACACTACTGGCTCAATTGACATATTTTGAACGATGAAGATGTTAATCGTTCCAGATTAATCAAAAGGACCTAGAGTTTGCCAGACTGATTCGTACCATTAGAGTTGAATATTTTTTCCATCGCTCCTCCCCCTTTCCCCTCTTTGATTTTGACAGTCCATTGTCCTCTCGGGAAATTCCGCTCAAAGCTCATGAGCAGAAATATTTCTTTTGCTTTACATTGGAAGACTTCATATGGATCTTCACATAGTTACTGTTAAATTTCACCAGCCCATTCAGGCCATCAGGAAATCACTTATCCAAAGACAAAGCATGACAAATCGACCTTAGCTCGAGCCTCCCTCGCCTCCGCCTCCGAGATGTATCTGTTCAGGCATCTTGACTCGAGAGGCTGGGCGATCCTGGTAAACACTATCCTTTGTGTTTGTTTTCATTTGGATACCTGTCACAGATTAAACATGCTACGGTGCCACCGGTGCCTTGCGCCGCAAGGTTATACTCTTGTTTTATTTAATCGAGGATAATCTTCGGCCCCTGTCGAATGATAGATTTGAGTTGTAGGCCACTGTAAGCAAACAAATCAAGCATGATCAGACGTCCTTTCCCCTAAAGAAATTAAGTAATGTCATCTGGAAGAAACTAAATATATACAGTACTCTGGATGTCATCTATCCTCCAGTATCTGACGCCCACCACCAGCTTGATGGTTATGTAGTGTGCTTGTGTGTAACTATGCCCACACCTATGGACAAATTATTGTACTTCTTTGGCGTAGCGGCATAGTGTAGGCTGCAACTGGCACTGAAACTCATCATTATCTATTGGACTTGGGAGAGTAATTGTTCCCTTTAGACTTATTTATAGTATGTCTACCGGGAAATGAAAGGCAGTCTTGTAGATGGAGATAAGCAGATATAGAAGTTTGATCTTATCATTCTTTCTAGGAAGTTTCTCTGTAATGCGACCCTTGAATTGAAGCCAGTTGTTATCTGTGGTGCTCGTACGTCTGCAGCTCCTTTAGTGCATCCCAATCAATATAGGGATATGAGGTTGAGGTCCAAGTCTGAATCCCTTTTGGTTTTTAAGTATCTTGGGAGTGGTCTTATGCATCGCCGTAATGATTACCATCTGATTCTATGAGACTAATTGCCGCCATTTTCTGGCTGTCTGCGTCTTTGGATCATCGCATTCCTCCTCCCCTCCCTCCCTCCCTCCCTCCCTCCCACTCGTTACCTCCCCCCTTTCTCCCTTTTCATATACATGTACTACAATTGGAGATCTATTTAAAATGTTAATTAGCCTGCTTTGCTGTTCTATTCCCATACTCTCGCTCTCACGGTAAGGGGACGAATATTTTGTCCAGGCATTACTTCGCTCAGTTTCTTCACTTTCACGGTCCTTAGATCAACATAACAGATACCATGTGTCTGGATCTCTACTATACTCTGAGCCCATTTAGCACTCGCATACCTTAAACATAATTATGTTCTAATGAAAAGGTAGTCACATTTCTACGTCTCTTTTAAATAAATTTTCTGATAAAACTACTGACAGATATATATGGTTTCCTCCCACTGCCCCTCAAGCCTTCCCAATATATCAGTTTACACGTCCATCAGATTAAGCCTTATCTAGAACAGTCCTAATTAAACTCATATGTTGCATATATTCTCATATGGATGTCCAGTTACTTAGGTTGAACTCTATTTTGAATATTTCTGCAGTAGATTTTTAATCATCCCACTGAGTTCGGGTCCACGTGGTCAGGCTACCAGTGATTATGTAGTAATCACAGCTGCCCTGAATGAATGACATACCAATAATTAAGATCAAACAACATAACGGATAACTATTTTATCCCAAAGCAGCTCTTCTTACTTTAAAAGGGACGTAAAATAGGGATTATATGGTTGTGATTACATAATCACATTTTTTTTTTTTTTCAAATTTTATTGACAATTTCACATTCGTGATAGGTTTCATGTCGAGGACATGTAGGTTTCATTGCAGTTGTACCCCAACCTGCAAGCACACACAGTCAATCTGAAAGCCTTTCCCTGGTCCAAAATCCCTAAGCTGACCCGCATAACCCCATTCCTTAAATGCTCGCATGTTATAGCTTGCCCTTCTATTTCCGATTCAGCCCCCATTCCCTCTATTTGAGGTATAGTAGTCCATGTAGTAAAAGCTCTATGCTATTCTTTGAGACGGCCTCGCTCATCTGGTCACGTGACAGTGCATCCACACGTCTAGGAACGAACTGATTTTGTGCAATTTTGAACAATTAAACATATATAATATTAAAGTCCATATCATAAAATATATTCGTAATGAACATGAGCAACATTTATTGCCTAAAATCTACAGTAATGCTGAGATTTCACCCATTGTTTACTTTCACCCCACTGCCGAGCAGTGTGCCGGGACTTGGGGGACTCCAGCCCTTGACGACCATAGGAACCAAGCTTAAAATCTCCAAATTTCCCCCTCGATTTCTTAAATTATACACAATCGTCGGGAAAACGGAACCAGCGACTGCAATGTATGAACAGTACTTGATATATCCATGTAAGATCAAAGCATTTTGACCCGTTTATGTATGGTTTCAAAGGGGTTGAAAACAGGTATTTTAGCGTTAGCGTCTACGGCGCTCAGCTGTCGTATTCACCCGAGTTTTTGCCGCCGATCGTAGCGCCACCTGTAAATACCCGGATTCCCGTCTCAAAGAATTATAACCCTATTCCCCACCCGCATTGTTCTACTCGCCCTTCATCATCCCCTGCGTGATCGCTTGGAGTGTTTGGCTGTCAGTGGATCCCTTTTTGAAAAAAAGGGTTGCCCCTGGCTTTTTACAGAGCTAAACATCCTTTTTCTGTCCGCCGAGGGAGTAAGCTACAGCTACGATATCGCACTTGTGCCATTACCAACCGTTCCTGGGGCCCACCCTGTTGGTAGTGGAGTTTTTCACCTCCAGATGGCCACACAAGCCGCTGCCTCCTGGCTCGCACATGCTTGCACTGGGGAAGAGGAGGGGGAGGAGGAAAGGGGACAGATATATTTGGTTTCCAGACCTCCTGCATCCTGGCCAATTCCACATAAACCGGCACACCCCACGTCCACTCAATTTAGCGTCAATAGATCGGTCCCCTTTCTATTTTATAAGACCTGAACATTTCCTCCCTCGCAAATGAAATATTGGGAGAAAAGAGAAGTGAGCCACGTATCATGGGCCTCGCCTTCAGAAGTCTTAAGAGGGCAAGAGGTCTTTGTGATATGGCTTTCCCCGTCGTTCCCAGTGTGATAAAAGCTATAATCTAATACTTCTTTTTACTGAGATCAGTCTGGCATGTTCTAGATTTGTTGCACCTTTTAGCGCCACGTTTACGCTGAATACAGTACTTACATGTACTTAACTTCTTTATTGGTTATGTCTGTCAGAGTAGCATGTTCTGCATATCAATCTGTTATACGTTGCCTATGATTATTGATTCAAGTTTCTCTTCTTTCTGTTTTCAGATTCGGAAAAATCACATCCACAAAAGCCATCATAGATCAGAACACGAACAAATGTAAAGGTAAGTTTATTTCCTGGGAAATATTACCAAAGAATAATAAACTCTTTGTAGAAATGCATATCTAACAAATCCCTATTATCAGGCTTTTGAGGACGTCGTCTGCCTTGCTGTTTACCAACTCCAGAAAGCCCGCATAGTGTACTTCGTCCTCTTTTCAAGGGGGACACACATACAATGCGTACACACAGATATATACACATACCCTCAGTCTGTCCTCAGGGGTCTGTCTAAGTCTGGAAGAAAACTTTACTTGTTACACTTTTGCCCGGCAACACACGATTCAGCTCAAGTATTTGCCCACTTGGCTACTTTGTGCCTGGCCGACGTGATCCACAATCTGATGGTGGCCTCAAAGGAAGAAATGTCTGGTTTAGGGAGGGAAAGTGGGAGCCAGAAACCCGAAGCCCATGTGGCACGAAACGCTGCTCAAATTCTGTAAATTCTCCCCAAACCAGGCTCCACTCGATCTCGGATCACATATCCCAACACAGGCCACCTTTATTCATTAGCTGTGTCCTCAAATTGACCCTCGATCCCTTGGCCACTGAGGTCCCTTTGCTTTGAGAGCTCGCTGTGAATTTCAGTATTCTCGGGAAAGGGAGTAACTCGAAGATGTGTCTGTTCTTACTTATAAAGATACATTAGATAGACGTAACGTGTAGAGAAAATACCATATTTCTTTGGCCGATGTCCTCAGCATGGTTTTTTTTTAAAAAAACAAGAATCTTTATTCAGACATTTTTATACCACAGCACTCCGTTTTTACTCGTATGAAAACCCAAGTATTTTTAATTGGTATTCTGCTCGGTAAAGTACCCTCCAAGATAACTGCCTGCCATAGGAAGTTGCCTGGCTGTATTAGCCTAGACATGATGAAAAGTGATATTGTGAACACCTTGGCCTCTGTATAAAAGTGAGATAGATTTAATCATTCTCGTCCCGTGCCTCGTGGAGATGATCCTGTTCAGTACAATGTTGCGCTGTTAGCTTGATTTGACACACGGCTGGCCGTAACACTTGCAGGGCGACATCTGCTGAATGCACAATCACGCCATTAGCTGAGCTACGTGTACTCATTGTCCTCTCCCAGAGACAGTCACTTGTGCCGCCTGTGGCTGGGAAATTGAACATGAAATCCCAACTGTTTGTGTATGTAACATAGCAAGGGCAATCTAGCAGTTTGTTCGTCTCAAATGTACCTCCCCAAAGGCAGCAAAAGCCCTTTTTAAACTCGTTTTGTATAGGTAACACCGCAAAGATTCACAGAACCATGTTTTGCTCCATTTTGGAATTAGGTTTCAGGCTAATGTTCCATTTGTCTGACCGGAAAAGCCTCCCTGTACACCCATCGCAAACAACACGGCTAAGGCGTATTGGAAACTCCTTCTTTTCCATGTGGCACTTAAGGCGTTCGAGTGCAAACAAATTGAGCCTGCGTTGACAGTTGTGCTAATGTAACATGCAAATAATGCGAAGCAGGTCGAGCAGAAATTATAGGATGCGTATGATTAGACTAGGCAAACCCTCGCGTCTCTATCAGATAGCACCTTATAAATGCATTTCCCATTTCTCTGCAACCAACTCTTTCGAATTCATTATTCATACATACATTGCATCTATGAGGCATTCTGTCTCTACGTACTTTATATAATTCCTACAGGGGCTTTTTAGTTGATATTGTCTCAGAGTAAAAGAAACCCTGAGATATTATGAGGTCTGTATTTTGAGACAGACAGAAAATATAAGGGTTGTGACGTGGGGCTGGATCGCCTCTCTAGCGTCTAGCGAGGCTCCTTTCGATATGGCTATTGTCATACTTTGCAAAGGCCCTGTGGTGATTCAGACACCTGTTTAGGTCCCTTTTGCGAGGTCAAGTAAGGTCACGCTCCGACGGGGAATGTCTACAATGCGACAGGGCTGAGCCGACCACAACCTCTCGGGCTCGACCTGCTTTCAAGTGTATGACCTAAAATAGAGCTAAGCTTTGGCGTTAAGGCGGATCTTTTTCGTTCTTGTCGGTGCTTGCACTGTATATATTAACTTCCATATACATAGAGAGAATGGGACTCGCTGGCAATAATAAAAAATTATTGGACGAGATTCGTCCACATAAGCACGATTATGTGGACGAATCAAGTCCAATAAATTTTCGATTATTGCCGGCGAGTTCCATTATATATTTATTATATGTGCATAAAATTTGATCATAATATACTACTTTTATTTGTAAGATATCACTGAAAAAATATCAAAGAAGTCTCAGAGATTGACAGCCCCGTTAGTAGGCAGTATTTAGGCCTACTGATATTGTTGAATTAAAACATTCATATCGGGGCCATTTCTTGAGCTACAATAATAAAGTTTATATCATTTGATAGAAAATTTAATTCTCTATTTAATGGTGTGGTTTTTATTATGTATTTTTATAGTTATAGTACCAGAATCCCGGGTGGATTACCAATCGCGGGGATCTCTGCGGGGATCTCCGCGGAGACAGCGGAAGTGCTGAGGTAACGTCAGAGCTATTTTTAGACAACTACATTTTTATAGGACTCGTCCTATATGAATATTTTTATTGCACCTCTCATATAGCATGTGCGTATAATATGTCATTTAATCTGATTTAAAAATACCTTTTAGTTTATTATCGCAATTCTTTAAAGATGTGATATGCGAGGGGTGGGGTGTTTTTATTCTGTACATGTATAGTTATGCCAAGTGCTTGGGGTTGGTTGGGTGGGGGATTCGAAAAGAAACCTATTTACTGTATGACTGTAGAGCTCTTTCATTGGCATTTCTTATGCCGGCGGATGGGGGGGCGGGATGGGGTATTAACATATTTTCAGCCACATGCAATGTCCATGGAATCCGGGAATTCTTATGGCTGAATAACTTAAGTGGAGAGGATCTGAAATTCAGTATTGTATGAGATGACCTCTCCATTATCTAAAGAAATCATTCTTTACTACCGGTATTTAAATAATGATAGCAACTGAAGTGTAGGTTTTTGTAGTGTATATTTCTCACCGATGGTGCTGGCACAGTGTATAGTAGAATCGTGATGGCTATACTATAGCCCATACTAATTACGTCGCGGCGAATACGCCTCTGATGGGGATGTGTGGAAGAAGGAAGGAAGAAGGAATGACATTACTCCGGATTAATCTGCCACCTCATGACAAAAACAACAGGTGGATCATCACATTGACTCTGGTGCCTCAACCCCAGTTCCCCCTTTTTAAAGCGAACTTGAAGAGTACACTTTATAGTTTTGGTTCGCCCGTTGCACTCTCAGGGGCTGTAATTGGCTCTCACGGTTGCCGTAAGTTCTCTTGGGAAATCCGTCTGCTGCGCAATTCTAGCGTACCTCCGGCGTTGACATACAGGGATGCAAGTTGTCAGTCAGTTGACGGATTTCCTTTAATCTCCTCATTACCAAAATGTGTATATTAATTTCGTCAAATTACCTTGAAAAGGGTTGGTCGTTAATGGATCAACTCAATAGAATGTCCATCTACCCCAGATTAGTCCATTTCAGACCCAAACATTGCAATGTAATATACGGGAGAGCTATGTACCAGTGGCCGCCTGAGTCAAGTTCTGGTCAGCCAAGGTTCCGCTAGCAACTCGGTAGAGTGATAGCATCGGGAGTGTAGCGGAATTCAGCTTAGCGGAGGGGACCTCCCCGTACACCACTACCGGGAGCAGGGGCCGACGGCCCGGCAGACGGTAGTGAGTGTGGGTGGCAACAACCCACCCACTGCACTCTGCCTGCTTATCATCTGGTCTAGTTCTATCAAATTATTAAGCTATCATTCATTTCGAATATATGTACATAAGCATAATGTTTCAGTTCTGAGCATTTTGTACAGCAGATTTTTATCTCAGAAACCTTTCCGTCATTTTTGGATACCTCAACTTGCATCCCTGGACATAGTCGTCCGCCGACAGCCAGTTTGTTACAGTGCAATCCTAAAACGACATGTACTACTTACAGATTTCCCAAGTTAAATTTCCTATGTAAGCCTTGGTAGTCATAGGTAGTATTTGGTGCTGCGTATTGCAGCTGAAGTGGTGTTTTTGCGTTCAATTGCGTGATAGGACCCCTACTTCGTCGTCAAACAGTCTCCTTCTCCTCTCATTTTCTTATAGGCACTCTGAAAGAATTGAAACCCAAGTCTTTTCTACGGCAGATCAGGTTACTAATTGACATTCCTCTAGATAAGAGACCCCCCTATTTATAGCGGCATGAATTGTCCTATAATCCTATAAATTTCCATGCATTAAATATAGCTAGACCGCCACCTTTTGGTCTAATTTTCAGAAATTTAAATTAATTTTTTCCTTTTCAAACATAAACAGTGTGGTTCTGGAATGTCGCATTTCTTTTGAAGTCCAGAGATCTTTAATGGAATTTCTTATCTGCCTCTAATGCCCGCCCCTGCCCTCGCCGCTTGACCGCCCTCACCTAATTAAGTGATAACAGCCAGACAGTTGACAGGCATCATAACAGAGCTAGAGTGCAGGCATCAATTTTTCTAATTGTATGACATATTATTGCAACTCATGTGTAAATATATTCTCCTTAACATAAGGATACTTTTGGTCTTTGTCCCATCATTCTATTATGCTTAGAAGCCAAATTACTTCTTTTAACTTTAAGTTGCAAACTCAAATCCTGGTCAACATCTGCCTAGAGAACCAAAGAACCTGAAATCTTTTATTTTTTTTATGGGAATCGATTCCAAGTTTTATTATTAGCGTTAGCTTTTACATCTAGATACGATTTGAAAATACATCTATTACTGACAAACGTGGCCCCCGACTGTTTGAGCCACTTTTTCGCCCCCTTTTCCCTTTTCCTGCCTTTCCTATTCTATTCCTTAACCTAGAGAAAAGTTTCGGACGTTTACCTATTGGCATAAAATTTCAGATTATAACTCAAGAGTGTTTCCTTTTTCTGTTTTCGGCACAATGGGTCACATCAGAGAGACTCATTAGGGAGTTTCGACACCGCTCACCTATCCGCAAACATATCCGTATCCTTATTGCAATAGGGATGCGTGACCCGGGCGTACTGGAGCCTCGCATTTAGTTTCAGCAGACGACCCTACACACACGCAAGACCGACGCCTTGCCGTTGGTGTGCTTACCGAGTAAACTCAGGGAGAGCCCGTCAGGTCGGCACCCAAGATGGCGGTCTCTGACCGGGTCTCCGATGCAATAGTAGTGTTTTTTTTAAACATGCTTTCTGCGATAAAAGGGTAAACTATCGCCAAACTTGCTAGGCAAGGACATTAACAACATGTTTAATATTGATCCCAAACCTTCTTTTTAAATGTAAAATGGCTAGATAGTTCGTCATATACTTAGGTATAATCCACACAACAGATGCCTTTCTTACGTATACTCCTGAGCAGGGGCCGGTATCGACCCTCATTACCTATGCACAACCTGACATAGTGACCTAATTCCGCCCCGTTACGTACGTTTTGCTCCTGAGGAGCGTCTGTCGAAACTCTCTAATAGGGCAATCATCACCTGACTAAAAACTTTACCCCTTATCAGATCAGAGGCCGGCCCTTTACCCCTTATCAGATCAGAGACAGCCCAGACCAGGCCAGACAGGCCAGCAAGCCCAGGGCCAGCTCAGCTCAGGTGGTGTTTCCCCAGTGTAACCACAAAGTCATAAACTCCAGATGTCCACAGTCCAGATGTCAAACTGTTAATTAAAGGATGTACAAAAATAAGTCATGTGTAAATATATTCTCCTTAACATAAGAAAACTTTTGGTCTTTATTCCATAATTCTATCTTGTTTAGAAGCCAAGATAATATTTTATACATTAAACCCATGTGATGTGGTCCCACTGTGGAGGAAGGAGACCAACCCTAACCTTGCACTCATCTGACCTTGCACCCTCCAAGCCTCCATCCCTCCTCCTCCTCCTCCATCCCTCCCCCTCCTCCATCCCTCCTCCTCCTCCTCCTCCTCCTCCTCCTCCTCCATCCCTCCTCCTCCTCCATCCCATTAGGACGGATTTTTTTTTTCATTTTTTTTCCCATCTACATTGTCTAGGGTCTTGCTCCGAACCGCAAAATGCCATTGAAATGCTCCAAACCGCAAATGTCATTAAAATCCCATTAGGACGAAATTTTTTTTTTCATTTTTTTTTTCATCTACATTGTCTAGGGCCTTGCTCCCAACTGCAAAATGCCATTGAAATGCTCCTAACCGCAAATGTCATTAAAATCCCATTAGGACGAATTTTTTTTTCAGTTAGGTCCAGACACCCCACATTCCTCGATTCCACATCCAGCGATAAGCTTAACCGCAAGGCTAAGACTAAGGCTAAAGTGTTAATGACTCCCTGAAACTTAGGTGACCACAACTGCCTTCTGAACCTGACTGTTTTCATATTTTTTTCCATCTACATTGTCTAGGGTCTTGCTCCCAACCACAAAATGCCATTGAAATGCTCCAAACCGCAAATGTCATTAAAATCCCATTAGGACAGAATTTTTTTTGATCATTTTTTTCCCATCTGCCTTCTCTAGGGTCTTGCTCCTAACCGCAAAATGCCATTGACTTTTTGATTGACAATTCTGATTTTTCGATTGACTATTTCGACTTTCTGATTGACTGTTTTGACTTAATGGTTGACTATTCTGACTTAACGATTGACTTTTTGATTGACTATTTCGACATTATGATTGACTTTTCTGACTTTACGATTGACTATTTTGACTTTTCAATCGCCTATTTTGACTTTTCAATTCACTATTTCTGACTTTTTGTTTGATTATTTCGAATTAAAATGATTAAAATGACTTTTTGATTGACTATTTTGACTTTTTGATTGACTATTTTGACTTTTCGATTGACTCTTTTGACTTTTCAATTGACTATTCTGACTTTCGATTGACATTTTTATTGACTTTTCTGATTGACTATTTTGACTTTTTGATTGACTTTTCTGACTTTTTGATTGACTATTTTGACTTTTCTGATTTTCTGATTGACTTTTCTAACTTTCTAACTTTCTGATTGACTTTGACTATTTCGACTTTCTGATTGACTATTCTGACTTAACAAATGACATTTCTGACTTTTTGATTGACTTTCTGATTGACTATTCTATATATGCCCACATTTAAACGCCACAAGGATATATCATGAGTGAAATCGAAATATAACTTAATGTAATTGTACTTAGTTTCATGTCCAAGTAATAGAATAATACTTAATTTTCACTGGTCAAATCAATAAGGCCACCAAAAATAGGTGTGTTTCCGATTACCCCCACCACCAACCCCCTACATAGAAAAACATTCCCCTCCCTGCCCTTTTTTGGCCTAAATTGAAAACATATCCCTCTTTACCAATGTATAAACACCCAACCTATTAGCTAACGTTGTGTTGGTAAAAAAAATCCAACACTCCGTCAGCCTCATTCCTCTCTTGTTAATATTATCCTAAACTAGGAAGAAAGCAACTAAACACCCAAACACTAAAGTATAATCTAATGTAGTCACCGTGCCCAAGCAATGTGTATGTCATGAAAATATAAACTGATGCTTGAGAGAGGAAAAAGATTAGATTCTCCTCTCCCCTCATCCAGACGTAATTAAACACCCAATCTTGCCCACTCCTCCAACTGCAGGGTGCGACAAGATCCAAATTATCAACCTGCCCCCGGGCAGGTTGATAGTCTCCAGTGATTGCTTAGTCTTGATCTTGATAAATGTAATCAAATGTATTAAAAGGCATTAACAAAATGTGAATTATCTTTTCAATATTCGTAATGGAGAAATACAAATAGGATTTCGAAATCCTAAAAAAAATTGTTAGAAAATAAATGAATTCAAGGCCTGGAAAAGCGTTGAAAACGGCCACTATACAGGGGAATATTCAAAGAAATGATGATCAATGGTGTAGCTTTTATTGTCGGTAGGTCTGGGGCAAATTAAATACTTTGGATCAGGAAATGGTACATTAATGTTAGCCCAAAAATCTACCCGTCCCAAAGACGTGTAGATTAAAAATCTACCCGCTCGACGCCTAAATCAACACGTCTCGGTCGTTCGGGAGGCGATCTTGTCACACCCTGAACTGATATGAAAGAACACCTTTCCCAGTAGCATTCCCTATATGAATTGAAAGACAGCTGGGATTACTCAACGTGGTCACAGTGGGGTTGGGGTCACGCCATGTGATAAGAATCACCCTATCTTTCCTCCACTGCCCATCAATGAGATAAGGCCTCCTCTAATGAGTTTACATGTCAGCATGTAGCCTACTTCACTTTAAAAGATTTTTTGTTTGTGAAATATACATTCTGAATTATGTTTAAGCATATTCTGACAGACGTTAGAATCATTTTGATATTAATTTCTTCAATGTGGGACTTATAGAAGAGAAAATATCAAGCACCTCAGTATTTATGGTTCAAGAGCTGACATTTGTACATTTTCTGAAAATCTGACCCATATACTGCTGTTGGGGGGGGGAGGGGGGGGGGGCCTCTTCGAGCTCATTTTCGCCCCTGAGGCGAAAATCCAAAGCTGTTAAACTTTTACTTGTAATCCTTTCTCGCGGTTCGAACCCAGGACCCTTCCTTCATCAGACCAGTGCCTTTAACCGCTCGGCCATCCGTCTCAGTTGAAAATTTCTCACACAAACCTAGTCCAGTGTGCACGTACACACACAGTACACACCATTTACCAATCAGGTCTAGTGAAAATAAACGTCTCCGTTCCGTAGAAATGTTAATTTATAAACAGAATCGTTCATTTGGGATCTTTAATAAGAGTCATATTAAGCTTCCTATCTCTTTATTTACTTTATACGATTCATTAAATAAGTTTTAAAAGGTGTTTTCTTTGGCCCAGCCATCACTGCATAGGGTGCAGGTTCATAGACTAATGGGCCGTGAGAGGTGTGCGATGTTCAGTTCGGTTGACTTACATTGACACAATCGCACCTAGCTTCAGCACACATCATTTACCACTCAGACCTAGTGAAAATAAACCTCTCCAAATTCATAGAAATGTTCATTTATAAACAGAATCGTTCCTTTGGGGTCTTTAATAATAGTCATATTAAGCTTCCAGTCTCTCTAGTTACTTTATATGATGGAAGCCATGTCGACAGAGAAATGAGGTAGGAAAGCTTGCTAAGATCTCAACTGTAAGAGCCTCTTAAGAAGCCAGACAGTTCCAGTTATTGATAGGTTAGTATTTCCAGTGTGTAAGGGAAAATAGTCTGTACTGTTAGTTAATCCAGGGGGTGGTAAAGGTATAAACCTCTATTATCGCCCATCAGCGTGTTATGATCTATCGCCGTTCATTTGCTATGTAAGCAACTGAGACCCACATACATACGCACGCACATACATATCGAAGTATCCTCCCTCCCTACCCTCAAATGTAGGCTATGTACGCACGCACATACATATCGAAGTATCCTCCCTCCCTACCCTCAAATGTAGGCTATGTATTATGTATGTTAAATAGGAATGAGTATAATGTTGAAGTATCCTGTAGATGTATCTATCAATCTATCTATAGGAATGAGTATAATGTTGAAGTATCCTGTAGATCTATCTATTAATCAATCTATCTATCAATCTATCTATCTCTCTCTCTCTATCTCTCTCTCTCTCTGTAATGATGTATGTACACTGTACTATGTGTGTACACTACTTATGTAGTGTGTACTATGTGTGTAGTGTGTACTATGTGTGTTGTGCACACTGTACTTGTGCACACAGTGTGTACTATGTGTGTAGTGTGTACTATGTGTGTTGTACACACTGTACTTGTGCACACTGTACCTGTGCACACACTGTGCACTTGCACAAACTGTGCACTTGCACACACTGTGCACTTGCACACACTGTGCACTTGCACACACTGTACTGTACGACTACAACGGTGATATGGTGCAGATGGATATGTGTGAGCGACGAGGGAAGCTAAGACATACATGCATACAATTATGTTTGATATTTGTCGAGTTCTCCTCCTCCCTACTACTCCTCCTTCCGGAAATCCGGTCTACTAATCCTATACACGTAGATATTTTCAGGTCTGAAAAAAATCCTAACTTTGTAGTTTATTTTTGGAAGAAAATCGAAATTTTCTGGAATAAGGTGAGATGCAGTGAAAGCTAGTGGAGGTGAGTAGGTTAGAGATAACTTAACGTTTTTTAGGTCCAATGCACTGGCCCTTTTTCGTACATCCATTTGGCACACACACAAATTTGAGAATTTTTCAAAATCTCAAAATTAGGATCGATTCTCTGAGCAAATTCCTGTGAGAATGATCCTGTAAAGCACAACTTGAATAATTCCAGTGAGATGAGGTGAAGATTCCATGAAAACCATTTTTGAAGACCCACCCAAAAGGTGACATCGAACCAGTACCATTGCACCAGTGTACCATTGTAGAAAACCAATTCCGTGAGAAGTCCACTGAAAATTTTGAAGTCCAGGATATAGATGTGAAGTCCTATGTGAAACTTGGAGAAAGTCATTGAATATGGTAGAGGCTCAGCAATATCCTATGTCTAGAGGCTGGACAAGGCTGTTGGCTGATACAAATGTCAGAAAAAACAACCGTAGCTCTTGCTAGACCAACCTCCTGGACTCTACTGGGGGCAGACAGGCTCAGGCTCGTATATACTGAGGTGACCCCCTGCAGGGCAATTGGAACTAACATTCAGAATCGAACTTAAAATAAGCTTTAAAATCGTTTTTTGAAGGTATAGTTAGGACTCTTTTCTTTAAAAAAGATATTTAGCATTATTTGGAACAAAAAATATTGTGTATTTTTAAAAAAAACGACGAAAATGTGGAGCAGTGACGCGGAATTCTTTGAGGAATTCTTTGACTCATCTGAACGCAGTCGTTTTCTCGATGGTTACACAAATTTATGAACAAATAAATATCTCTGACCCATCTTTGCTTCAAAATAAACATTATGGTCGATTCAGATATTCTAAAATTGAAAATTTAGCGGATATTTTTTGTTCTAATTTCGCTATTCTATGTCAAGGGATGCGTGGAGATTCCAAGATGGCTGACCACTGTCAAATTCTGCAAATTATTGCAACGATTTGCGCAACGAATAATGACAAAAATAAAAGAGTCTTGTTGCTTGTTTCACGGTGAATATTTTGTCCACACGTTGAAATCTATCATATTAAATGTTTTTGGAAACTTTTTGGTCATTATTAAGAAAAATATCGGTGCCGGCTATGACGTTAATCGCGCCCATAGGATTAATATTGAGTCATGTCAGGCCCATATTGAAGCCCTATTCGGCGATGTTCATTGAGCGGATAATAATACACAAATTGATAAGGAGATGTAGCGTAGAGTATAGTAGCGTAGTTTATTGTAGTAGATCTTAAGTGAATAGTTAGGGGTCACAGCCCCTCATTATATGCGAGGGGGGGGACATGTGCATGACATCACAGTGCTTCCTGATTGGACGGTGAAGCCGTCCAATCAATATGTAATTAGACTCAGTTGGGCTTACGCCAGCCTGCAGGTAACATGTACAGAAAATGAAAATTCTAGGTATGGGGCCTTATGTAACCATACGGTTGTAGTAGATCTTAAGTGAAGAGTGAGGGGTCACAGCCCCTCATTATATGCAAGGGGGGACACATGCATGACGTCACAGTGCCCCCTGATTGGACAGTAAAGCCGTCCCCGATCAATATGTAATTAGACTCAGTTGGGCTTGCGCCAGCATGCAGGTAACATGTACAGAAAATGAAAATTCTAGGTATGGGGCCTTATGTAACCATAAGGTATAACAATATGATGTATTTTGTCTTGATTTAAATGTTAGTTGTGTTGAATGATCATGACATTGTTTATTTCCGATAATGTTTGGTGTTTCAATGTCAGCCCATAAGCTTCAGTGCTGAGATGAGTGCCTTGTCAATGGCGATTTTTAACATGGTAGACGACGGCCACACAGTGGTTTCTCATTTATTACAACTTAAATACTTCATTTCATTGTTCTAAATCTAGTTGGTACGATGTAAAACAGGTCTGACCATCAGCTGTTAAAGTCTCGGCAGTAAAATATCATTATGATCGTCTGAATTTGAGTTGTTCGGTTCGAAATTTAATGTTATCATCGGAATCGGACATAGGAGATTTAGGATTCATCTGGAATTTCAGCGAAAGATTTTTAGGTCTGTACAAGCATAGGGGAGTCATATATCTTTCATAATGGCTTTCTTATGATGTACCAAGGTTGTAATTAAATGGTATATTGCAAGAATTTCATTTTAGTTTAGTTTTTTAAAGAGATTTTGGTGATTTTAAGATTGCATTTCGATCGATAATTTTCTTTATGTAGATTTAACACTGGAAAAAATTTTCACCGATTCCAGACAGGCATTTTCTAAATTATATGATATTATGATTCGGTCACCAGTTCAATTATTATAATAATGTCTTGGGATTATATGGTACAACTGTCAGGAAAAATGAAGGATTTTCTCTATGAGAAATTTATTTCACAACGATACATATTTTTATTATTTACTGAGGATAAATGAGGATATTTTATGAGTTGTCATATGGTACTTTTTTCTCTCAACATCCCTTACCCCCACCCCTTTTATATTATAATCTATAGTTATATATTTGACCTATATCTATACTTATAATAAAAAATTATACTTAATTTTTACTTATAATTACAAATATATATAATTCGAATAATTAAGAGTTCGCTTTAGACAAGCTTATGCTTGTAACTCTAGTTATCATTTACCCTCTCCCCCCAACAATATCCTAAGACACAGAGGTGGTGAGCCATAACTATACATATCAGCTTCTGCGGCGAAGCGGCGAGTTCTGCGACAATGCGTCGAGCGTAATTGTCACACCAACTGGTGTGACACCAACTGGTTGGATTAATTTTCATGCCCCCACCAAAGTGAAAATGGGTTATACTATAGACCGATTCGGATAGGCTGGCATCACCATCGGTAGATTTCTGAACTAACTTGTTAGGATAGAACGTTCCCCGACCTATACTTATACATTGGAGAAGTCAACTTTTCAAGACGTCAGTAAAGGCGTTTTTCCTCACAGAAATGGATCGGGATTTCTGTGAGTTAATGGCCAAGTGTATATTGCTAAAATACAATGGCATATCACATCAGTAAGAACGTGAAATATTTGGTTAAATTCTATGTAAGAAATAGTGTCTGAAGCATGAGTGCGGGGAGCGCACCTCGGGTGCAAGTGATAGCCAGCAGATTGGATTACACCACTGGGACACTGGGGACAGGTCATTCCCACTAACCTGGGGAGATGCCAACCAAATATTCCAATATTTTTCTTATTTCTAAAAAAGGGTTCATTGAGGGAAAACTACTATGAAAACACTAGATAAACCCAGGGTTCTCTCGATCTGTGGCATTTAATGCAACCAACAGAAACCCTGCTTCTGCCTGTGTATAACCATAACCCACCCCCAGTTATAGAGACTGGACGATCCCCCCTTAATCCACACTTGCCTGCTCGCCCCATGCAAGGGGACTAAAGGAAAGTTTGCAAACAAGCAGCATACTAATGCTGCAAATTCAAACCCATCTAAATTCTTTATTAGGGATCTTAAAAGTAGTTTATTTTACCTGATGGATAGTTAAGATATCTCTTTTGGGTATATGAGAGCAGGAATTACTTGTTCTTCCCTGATATGTGAGTTTTGTGAGCAAATGTGATGTGGTGTGTGCGAGCTTCAGGCTTAATCCTATGAGCGGTCAGTGTGACCTAGTTTATTGTATCCTAACGTTTGCTTCTCCCGGTCAAGCGAACCTGACAGTGCATGCTCGCCGAATCGGTGTATGGTGTATTAATATATTGGATAACAGGAGGCTATGGTATATTGAAGTACTCTGACCGAAGAAGCCACATGAAGATATTTGTAAGAAACATTAATGAGTGAATAACATTCATTGCATCGTCTAGAATTGTCTAGACGTCTGTACCTTTAGATGGTAGTATTTTCTCGGCCACCTCCCTCTCTCCCTGCAACCCCTCAAGTTGCCTCGAAAATATCATTATTTTAATTCAACTTACTTACTGCTTATCAGATAAGTCTCTCAAAATTCTAGATGCGAGACAAGCTGTTACATAAGAAAGAAAGCATAATGTATTTGTCTTCAGAGATTAATAGAAATGTCCGTTACCTAAACATTAAAGGGAAACCTGGATATAACATAAATGTAGAATAACCAATGGATACAACTGATGGTATACATGTTAGTCTCATAAATGATTCATAATGGTTATACATCGTATTCTATACATCATTACGATTATTAGGAGGGTAGCCTCTAAGTGTTTTTCTGTTTTAAGTTGTATTTCGATTGAATGGGTGAGCCTCCTTTTAGTATCACTATAGGAAAGGTATACTCTACTGGAGCCTCTGTCGCACCCCTGGCTTAGTCTAAATTGGAGGGGTGGCCTGTCAGTGGCCACATGGGTCTGTTTTGACTGTGTTGGCTGGTGCTGTTAAGTGGAGGAGTGTATTGGCTTGGCCTGTTTGCTGTGAGTGACAGGGAGGGAGGAGGGAGGACAGGGAGGGAGGTGTACAGACTGGCTGTGATTGACAGGGGGTTGGGTACTAGGCAGGGGGTTGGCTACTAGGATGGTGCTTGAGGATAAGTGAACAACCCTGAAAGCTTGTGAATAGTTATGGTTATGTTGGTGATGGTGCTTGAGTAAATGTGAACGACCCTGAAAGCTTGTGAAAAGTTTGTGTAATTAAAGGTTGCTTGAAAGCTCTTGAAAGCTGAGTATAAGTGAAGGACCCTGAAAGGCTTGTGTAAAGTTTGTGTAATTAAATGTTGCTTGAAAGCTTGTTCGTAATCAACTCATGAGAGTAACAAATTAAATTAGTATGGGCTGATATCCTTGTCTGACTGAAGTACTCAGCTGAAAACAAAAATAGCAGTAGGTTGTTTGAAAGCTTGTGCGTAAACTGTATGTATATCTTGGTATACAAATGCTGTCCGTGTTTTGAGTTAAATAAAAGTTTTAAATTACATGCACTTCTTGGTATATAAAAGAAGCAAAAGAAAATAGCAGTTAGGCAAATCAGCTGGGCTACCCTCCTAGTATCGAAAGATACTATAGCAATTGGGCAGTAGTGTGTTGTCTTGTTATTTATGCATATCCTTGTATATTGTATGATTTATAATTCATATTTGATATTGTTACATGACATAACATAATTAATCAATTTGGGAACGTCACAAAATTGCTTGTTCTTGCCCTTGTGTAGCTGTCGTTGGACAGTCACAGGGCAATGAAAAGTGGTGTCCTTTTACACCCATTTGCCAATGGAGACCAGGTCTCTGTGGATCTTTTGATCTGGATGTTCTGACCCAGATTAAGACTAGAGGTCTCCCTTCTAAGTGGTTTTGTAGCTCGGAGCATGGGGGAACCCTACAGTGATAGCTATTCCGCTGGAGCTTCTTGCTCGAGGATTTAAAGCAGCTGCTGAAACAGCTGTGCCCCCAAATGAACATTCCCTCTCCGCGTCTATTCGTCTATCTAAACATGTCAGAATGTAATCAAACTTCTCGTTGAATAAAGTTACAATTAGTGATGCGGTCTGATGACTAGATATTCCTATTAGAATAAAACTTAGAACGCTATATTTTTTCTGAAGGATTCTAATTTCTCATGTGTAAACCTGTTTTATTGACTTTCTCTCAAAGCTGCATTCTTATGTCTTACTAAATGTATTCATTATTCCACAGTATCACTATATATATATATATCCCTTTAACACTGCATTTATCAACCTTTTCCTTTTTTTATATGTGCATAGACGAATTTTGAAGGCGAATCAGCCGAAAGAAATCAAGCGCTGTTGAGCGATAATATGTCAAACCACCAAAACAAAAGGTTTCAGCAGGCCGCTGAAATATAAATGTGGGCGTTTATAAAGCCCTTCAGTAAAAACAATGGTAAAATCCTCAAAAATTCTGGTCGAATGATTTTCAGATGGTTAGGAAAAGAACAGAACAAAAAGTGGAAAATCAGGATTTTCGTTATCACTACTGAGACTTACAATTTTTAAAAGGCATTAAAATATCTATATCATTGTCAGATCCATAGCTTTTATGCACTTGTCAATTGCAACCCCCACCCCGGGGGTATAGGGGGATGTGCAAGAAAATATGCCCCCACCCAGGCGGGGATTTCCCTTAGTTTACCGAAGTATCAAGGACATTCCACTGGGTGGCAGGGTACATGTGGAGGAGGGCATGGAACTGGTGGTAATCTAACCCAGTGATAAGCCAAAGCTGCCAATGGTTTATACCCTTTTCACACTACAAAATCGAAAAGAACTGAATCGAACCAAATCAAATTGTTGCGAACTGATTTTTCAAAATGGATTAGTTTCGTTGGGCTATGGACAATTCACTTCTGTTCACACTACACTCTGTAAATTTCAATTCTAATTGCACTAGTGTCACGATTCGATGGGAGGGGATAATGAGGGTTTATCTAAAGTACTCATAATTAATGGAACTTTTCTAAATTGAAGTTAGAAGCATAATGTTCCTTACAATAGTATGGCCTCACATACAGGTTTAAAGCCGAAACTTCATAGGATATCATGTATACATTTTCTAGGCGGGAAAATCGTACCCAACAACCTCACCTATGTATTTTATGTAATTCTCATCTATTAAAGAAGTGGGGAGGTATTTTACATGGGATTAATTATAGCAGACAACGTGTATGAGTGCCGCCATTGTTGTAAGTCATGTGACCTCTGATGACGTATGATACCCTCAACTCACAACGAGGCACAGGCATACTGTCAAATATGTTCTCAATTGATTTGAGCCATTGTTCTATAACTTAATATAACCGAATGATGAGCATTGCACAAGTTGCATTTGAGCCTGAATATGCCATAAACAAATGCTGGGGAAGGTGTTCAAGCTACTGGTGGTTAGGGTGAGGCAGGGGAGAGGAGTGAATGTGTCAAAACATTGCCGCCGTCGCCGCCATTATTACGCTTATGGCATCCAGTTTCTGAGTAGCAGGGAGAGATTTGCACTCACAAATTAGGGGTCTCTGGGGTGAATTAAGTCATATCTATAATTTGTACATATACTAATATGAATATCCAAACATTCTCACTGTATATATCATATAATTATGTATATATCAATGCTTTAAACTAAGCAGTTGTAAGTTCAATGTTTGTTTACATGTATGTGCCGAGTAGAGTGACCAGTCACACCTAGTGGTTCAGTGACGTCATCAATAAACGTAAATTACCACCAGTGGCACTGTTGGTCACCAATATGGCTGCCTCCTTGTAAGAGAGAAACTGACTTTCTTTTCTTATGTTTCTGATGGTAAATAATGGTGTCGATCATTATGATGCTTCACAAATACTCTGAAGACTATAATGTTTTTGCTATTTGCAAAAAAAAAATTATAGTTTCCTAAATGGTGTTTGGGCTTTAAGTGAAATGATTGAAAATGATCATGGAATGGTACACTGAATAACATGAGAGTGTGAGAGAAAGGGGAGTGAGAGAGATGAAAATCGAGAAGTAGAGAGGGAGGGATGATTAAGATATATATATATCAAGGGGGAGGGGGCGAAATGAGAGACATTTAAGGGGGGTAGGGAGGGAAAGAAAAAAATATAGAGAATAGAATGGGTAAGTTATAGGATAGGATATGGAGAGGGGGCAGAAGGAGGGCAGGGATGAGAGGTGTGACAGAGAAAGGAACAGTGAGAGAAATGAAAATAGATAGGGTAGGATATGGAGAGGGAGAAGGTCATCAAGAGATAAATATTAATGGAGAGGGAGGAGGAACAGGGAGAGACAGATACACTCTAGGTCCAAACCCTCAGATCAGGATTTTCGTTATCACTACCGAGACTTTCAATTTTTGAGAGAAATGAAAATAGATCATCATAAACCCTAAGAATGGTATGCCAGCCTACCTCGCTAATCGGTTTATTGTCCTAGAACTCAGCTTTTTAATGAGAATATAGTGACGTTTAGCGGTCTTAATGGAATTATAATGACTCTTTGCGGTTTGAGGCGAGAGGCTTTCCCTTCATTTGAAGGGACTCTTTCAAGTTTGGGACTGGATAGGGTAAGGCAAAGGGAAAGGAGGGAGGAACATACTTTTGTATATATATTTGGTCTTATCAGGGCAAGAGAGGAAACACGCTAATAGGATGCGAAACCCTGCTCTGCTCTTTTCTAATATTAGTAATGGTTCGTTTACATGCATTTATAACCCATAGTCAGCTATACTCATAGCCGGTCTTTGGTAAACCAGTCGACGTTCACTAGTCTGTCCAAAAAGTAGTTGAAACGTGATTCCTTAGTCCCTTTAAGGGGATACCATTAGTGGGAGATTACGTATTTCTATTTATGACAAGGACCTGTCAACCCTTTGCCCAGGGAGTCGCTCATTGCAATCAACCATGGAGTAACAGGGCCAATATAACCAGCTCTTCCTTCCTTGTAAGCAAAACAACAGCTGATATACAGAACAGAGGCAGCGCAATACAATGCAGCTGTATATTCGGCCATGGTCAGTTGCAAACGGCCATGGTCGGTCGCAAACGGCGATTCAGGGGGCAAAGGTTTGAAGTTAAAACTCCCCCCACTTTTCCCTCCCCTTAAAGGCCCTTAAGGAACTAAGGAATCACGTGTCAACTACTTTTTAGACAGACTATAGGTGGGAGGTGAAATGGCACCTCGATTCCAAGCGCAACGTCTTGACCATTATACCACGCCAAAACCCGCTCCCTCAGTTACCGAGTGATAAACACGTATGGCCCCAATGCTGTTGCCTATGGTATTCCATATTACCCTCTAGAAAGGTATAATAAATAATATATATAATGGCATGGAATGAATAGATCACGAATTGTTCAAAGCAAAATCTATCAGGGAGGTTCAGGTTAAAATCAGTACTGTAGGACCCTATCAGAATCATTTACTTCGAAATTCGTCAATCAAATTCAGAATCACTTATATTAAGTTGCAGTTAGGATTGTATTAATAATGTTTAACTTTTGTTCGAAAATGTACGATAGTAATAATGACCAATTGCAGCTGATGTAAGCTGATGTAATCCTTGTAATTCAACCATGTTATCCATTGATAAAAATGGTCGTTCACATGGTTGAGTTAGGAAGTGAGTGTCACTTTCAGCACAGCATTGATAACCAAACACAACGAAGCTGTTGCTATTAATAGGGCCTGACATTTTAATCATGATCTAATGGTATTCCTTCTCATGCTATTGTAATGGTGGTCGAGTGTGTGTGTGGGTTTGGAAGGGGGGAGGCGTGTTAGGTTCTGCTGGTGTCAGCCAGTTAGATAGATTGAGTGTTTTAGGCAAGAATAAAACATGATTCTTTGAGTTAAACCTCTAATAGTATTAACCAGCCTTTTAAATCATGTCATAAACCCGAGTTCCAGCCCATTATTAGCCTACCTACGCTGGGACCAGTAGTCTATATCCGCCTACTAGTGTTGAAACACACCAAAGACTTTTAAATCCCCGACCCCATGAGGCACATTTTAAAATCCTGTCCTTGATACAGCAGTAAACTAAGGGAAATCCCCGCCTGGGTGAGGGCATATTTTCTGTGACACCACCCTATCATTCCCCTTACCCCCGGGGGTCGGGGGGTTAAATCCAACTTGTCCCTAAACCGGTTCACCGGCTGTGTCCTCAATTTACCTTTAATTATTGAAGCTAATGCTAATAGTGGTGCAAATATCATTAATGTCCATGTCCTGGATTAACTTAACATTCCACAAATATTATGACCAAATAAACTAAGCTAGTTGCTGTTGGTATTGGCTTGGATAACGGTTAACCTTATACTGTATTGAAAGCGAAATTAGATATATGCTAATATACATGTAAGCTGATGTGGTCTCAGTCATTTCTTTCTCTCTGAGCCCCCCAGTGAAATTCGTTCATTGTCATGCACCTGGGAAGACCCAAGCTAGGAGGACACTGTCGATGAATTGGTATAACCTCCTGCGTTGCTCTCAGCGGTGGTCCTTACGTCATTGAGTTACATCATTTCTGTGATAGGAGTCCGCCTAGAATGTGCCTGCACAGCAAATGGGAAGATAGATAGCCGGATGCAGGCGATGGGGTGAGGGAAAGTTCACTGTCATTGCAGGGCAAAAGTTTGGTAAATTAGTGCTCAAACCCCAAAAGTATTGATCTATTGAGTACTATTATCACGTGGATCTGGAGAGAAAGAAAGAACATTTCCTTATGAGTACTTAGAACTATATTTTTGGCCTCTCGCCCGAGTTTTGTCTCGCCTCCTTGTTATTCAGACATGCGACCTACTAGGTGTTCTGCAAATCAGGACGAGGTAAACAGATAAGATGCGCGTGCATACCAAAAGGCATTCAGTGTGTGAGGGTTTGACAAACATGACGTTGGGTTCTCTAGTGCTGGTGTATGAAGCTCTTTCTATATTATACAAGCGCCTTCGGCACTTGAGAGAGAGAAGAGAGAGGATAGAGCGGGATAAAGAGAGAGAGGGAGGAAGAAGAGAGGGAGATAGAAATAGGAGAGCAGAGAGAGAGGGAGAAAGAGACAGGCCTGTCACAGGGAGATTTAGACCCTTTTTACCTACTCTAAAGGCCTGCTGAAATATTGCATTTATGAGGTTTGAAATTAATAATTTGGAATTACTGATATTTATTTTTGTTCTTTATAAAGAATTGAAAAAGAGAAGAGGGGCATCACAGAATATCAATATTCTAATAAAATCAGACCTAAGTATTTACACACTAAGTATGTATTAACCTATTCATTCTGTTATGCTGTTGACATGGTTTGGGGTTTTGTTTTAAAAAAAAACAGATTTCATTTCAAGACATATTTTTCATAAGTGATACATGTCAATAAAATAGATTAATACATACAGAGATTAAGTGTGTAAATACTTAGGTCTGATTAATTCCTCAGTAATTCCTCCTGATCATGAATATATTTTTCAATCATAACCGCACTCTGTTTTCCGCATATATGGATGGACAATTTCCGCATTCCGGATCCGAATTCCGCTTCCGCAATCCGCATCCGCATCCCGCATCCTGACAAATGGAAGGCCACCTTTAATCATAGGAGGATTTCACGCCCATCCGGACGTATTGATAGTAGTATCTTTCATTGTCATAATGAGAATAGGCTAGTACAGTATCAGATTGAAGGTCTTCCAACTTTTGCCCATGCATAGAGATGTCAATCTAAGTCGATATCCAAATAGGTGTAGGACTTCAATATCACCGTTAAATAATGTATTACATTGAATTCAATTTTAATTCAATAAGTATTAATCATAATTATTTCGAACATGTTCTATAGCGCTTCTAACTATTCCGTTTTCACTAATGTTAGTGTTTTTTCTTTACTATTATAGGCGTTAACAATGTTTATCTGTGCAAGAGTAAGTGGGGGTATTCCCCAGGGTAAAATAAATACCATGAATTTACTTATTTCATGAATGGAAAAGTGATTATTCATATTGACATAAATATTCATGATGTGCCGTTAATTAGTCACACATATACTAAATGAGGGAAATAGTATCCCCGAACATGCGAGAATGGGGTCTGTGTGTACTGAATACATATGGTAACTAAAGTACTAGGAGAACGAATAGATGGCACAGAAAAAGACAACCCCTGTGATCGGAACATCAGGCCAGAAACTGTATTCCATGCTTAGACTGGCCATTCACTGCATACCGTAGCTCGAGTGGTTTGTTTGTCTAACCTCAACACTAATAATTTATTAGGTCGGTATGTTATGGGCATTGGCATGAAGGCGCTGGGCGAGAGGTCTGAAAGAGATAATTTGCAAGTGAATTTCTAATTATTCCCTTATTCCCTTCCATCGATTAGTTGTGGCTTAGTATGATATTGACTACATAAGTCATGATAACAGGGTAGGAGACCCCTTGGTGTATGTGAAGTCTGCATTGCCTGTAAGCACATGTATACATTTGATTAATTTTATTTTTTTTAAAGAAAAACACCCAAAACAAAATGGATGTTAAAACAGAAAACAGGTCAGCCACACAGCAGTAACTCCTAAAATGTGCTTCAAGCAATTTGAACAGTTCTAAACTACCGTACCAACTACCCAACTAAACTCTCTCCACCAGTGGCAAGCATCAATTCTTTTCTCCCAGGAGCAAACCGCAGCGACACGGATTTTAATTGCTGGTGTAAAAGGGCCCCCACTCTAATCCTTACTTGGATTCGGAAGTCTTTCACCGTTTTCGGCAAGACTACTGGGTTTATTGATCACCGAATTAGGGGGCATCTTCTGTCTGAGAAACGGGAAGCAGTGTCATTGATCGGTAGTGTGGACACATGCGAGTAAATCACTCGGACACATGCCGGCGTCCTCAGCTTGGCTCATATACATTCCAACCGAAGTATCTTCCCCTTTACCATCCACCTGATTGCCAAGAACTTGTGCAGTAAAGCAGACAAGTATTCGTTATATGCCCCCTGGCATGTGCTTTTAGTCAAAGATCTTGGGATTTTCCCCCAGGACTAAGTATGGGCTGTTGTGAGCTCGAGGGTTGCGTGTGAACCCAGAGTAACTTTTACTCGGAGGTGTGAGTCACGTCTGATTGAGGAATGAATGAGACGGAAGGGTTCAACCGGTCATGCATAGCTTGGCTCTCTTCCCTTAACTCTCCTCTCGTTACTTATGTTAACCTCCCATCCCTCATGCATCCTCCTTTTTAGAGAGGATCATCCTTGAGCGTCGACAGTCTGCCTCTGATAAGATTAAACCTAATAGCTAATGTCGCCAATATATTTGCTGTCGTCGCTTATGTAACGCTATAGTTTTATAAGCCAAAGGTCAATCCATACCTAGCATACCTATCCCATTTACCATTTCTACCCACTCTGGACTAATTATGGTATTTAATTGCAATTGGTTGTTTCTACTTCGATTACTTGTAGAGAAAGAATGATGCGCTAGTATATAATAAATTTTGTTTCTGTCAATTTCATGTAAGATTAGACTTCGGATTCCATAACTAATAATTGTTTCCTTCTTTGCAGGCTATGGATTTGTTGATTTTGAATCTCCGTTGGCGGCCGATGCGGCGGTCAAGGCCTTACAAGCGCAAGGAATCCAGGCCCAAATGGCTAAGGTTAGGATTTCTGTAAGACACTTTAACCTGAATATAATTGTTGTCAGTGAAATTTAGCAATTTTGTATTTGATTTATTCCTCTATTTCTTTTGAGTTTATTTGTTTAATCGGTTAATTCATATTTATCATGTATAGCTTAGAAGTAGTTTGTAATCAAAGGAATAAATAAGAGTTCATGTTTAATGAAATGACATTTTGAAATTAATCCATGTTGAGAATCCATGTAAAAGAATTTTGCAAGGACCACTTTGGTTCTGCGTGATTGTTAAGAAAGGCTCTAGTCCACTAAGCCGATTCTCATGCGATTCTGCGCCGCAGAGGACTCATTTCCACTCAATTCGGTGAGAATCGGCTTAGTGACTAGGCCCTTAAGGATGACCTCGGTCAATAACTTGTCCTTTTTATATAATTTGGTATACAGAAACTATTCAGACAACCATGAGTCCATCAGATTCAGTTGGGTTTCTAGCCGGCAGGTTGGATGAAGATAGTCGAAAGTTGCTGATAAGCATTCTTGTATCGTCCCCTCACCTTCGCATCTTCATCTTGGCAATTGGTGGTCAGCTAATCAAATATTACTACGTGCACCTCGTCAATCCATTGAACAGGTTCTATTGTCATCTGTCCTAAGACTTAAGTCGTGGGTCCCTATAGATTGGCGCTCTGAACCTGCCTAACAGTATCCTAATTGCTAGGTATTGACCTCTTGCCAAAGCCACAGGCGCCCGCAAGCTATTCGTCTTGTGTTCAGGTCTGGTCGGGGCTATTTAGCCCCTAAAGACCAGCTGCTGCGCTGGCCCGGGTCCAGGACTATTCTTATGACATTTTGAAGCTTTAGATGAATGGAAGTGATGAAGGATATCGTGTAACTCTTACACAAATCCATGCCTTCTTCATTGGCCTACGATAAAATGACAAACATCCCTAGACCTACCAAAGCCTTATCATAAAGAATGAATGGAAGTCACCTTTCATTTGGCGTGTTATTGCTCTGATGATAACATTGATATCTTATCAAATATAAATCGATCAAAAGAATGCTAGCACCGATAGAAAATAGTTGCGAAAAAGTCAATCGCCATTTAATACGTCGAACACTTTTTTTTTTTATTTTAGTACGATTTCACACCAATAGCTTGGTTTTTCACGAAACACTTAGTACTTGCACCTAAAAACATGGTTCTCCGTTCAAACATTCACATCATGATCTGATTTTGTGTTTTTGCAGCAACAAGAACAGGACCCTACCAACTTGTATATAGCTAACTTGCCGGTCTACATGTCAGAGAACGACCTTGATGAGATGTTTTCGCCTTATGGTCAAGTAGTCTCTACTAGGATCCTACGAAACGCCAATGGTATCAGTCGCGGCGTGGGTTTCTGCCGCATGCAGCAGAAAGAAGCATGTGAAAAGATAATAGAAGATTACAATGGTAAATGCATACCTGGTAGGTCCAAACTAAATGCGTTATCATAATTAGCTAACCTTTTGGTATTGAACAAATTATATTCAAGACTTCAAGATCAAACTCCAGCATCAAATAGGATTTTTCTCGACTTCCCCTGCAGCGTGACCTCATTGCCTATCAACTATTTTTTCATAGTTTCGAACCATTGGGAAATTTTGAGAAAATATGTTGTATGTTATGTAACAGCGTTTATAATTGAGTTCTAAGATTTCAGCAGAGAAAGGGGATAATCCATCAGGTATTTTTACTAGCAAAATACTCAGGATGAAACTAATTTGGTTTGGAATAATTTTGGTCCTTAAATCTTTGCTGCTGTTATGCTTTCCAGGCTGGAAAGAAACTCTAACAGTCAAGTTCGCTGACGGAGGCAACAAGAAGAAGAATCAAAGCCGGCAGTGGATTGATAGACAGCAAGACGTAAGTAATTCACATTTTTACCCAATTACACCAGTTAGATTATTCATGTATGTTCACAATGGAATTCATATAAATGTTATATTCCTATTTTATGACACTGTAGACCTTATACTTGAAAGCTAAAATTATTCATGGAACTCTTTGACTCTGACAAAAACATAGTTTGCATGATTGATGGTCATGTATTAACCATCTGCGAGTTGATGGACATGAATTCTCAAGTGTATCTAGTGAACGCACTGGGCCCTCTCTTCTTCCTACATATATTGTTGGGCTGGCTCTCGTATGTATAAAGTACATGTCTGAAATTCTGTAACACTGTATGTATGGCCCAACTTTTGGGTACCGAAGCCTATCGCCCTGAGCCATATTGCTTATTGTACGCGATGAACACTCATTTTGAGCAGAGTAAAACATGTATGTATACCGTATGTGTAGTATATTAATACATTATAATTATGTTTTGTCTTATTATTTACAGGGGATGGGAATGGGCTACGAGCAGTCTGTCCCCCAGAATGGGTAAGTGCTCATCATCCCCACAAACTGGACCACTGGCACCAGAGTTGTTTTTTCATGAGCTATCATTGATTATCACACTGTTAATCTTTATTAATTGGAATCTTTTTCACAACCCGAGATTAATTTTATCCCCAGTGAAACTATCTTCATTCCTAAAATTCTTGATTAGAGTGCATTCACACAATAGTATAGCCTATTTTTTTAGATTATTTTCCATCTGTATCACACGATTACAATCAATGTCACTCTTTATGAATGCTCAGCTTTCATTCATTCATTCTTTTTAGCCATGAACTTCATTATCAAACCTTTAATTTAATTTGTTTAATTACAAGTATTAAAATCATTGATCAATCTAGCAAGTGATGAGAACTTTTGGTTCATTTTTCCCCCACGTAGGGTCAATACAAGAAGTGAAAGGTCTGTAGACCCAATTTGAGGTAGTATAATTTGTGTGCCGTGGCATCCTTTCACATGACTATTCTATTTCGTGCCCTATGTTTATATTCTTGTCAAACATATTTTTCAATATTTTATTTCGTTAGTTTATTCATATAAACTCCTTGTATTGTGTTTAGACTCTGTTGCTCATTCCTTACAGATCTGTTGACGAACTGATAATATTTTTTGTAACATTTTTACTGTTGTGTCCCCCTTTGTTCCCCGAACCCGCTTTCGTAGTCTTTGGATCGTGCCACGATATTACTCATCAGTCTAGGCCATATGTGAAGTGAATAACAAAAAGGCGCCTGTTTTCACGTTGCATCGGCTTCTCCTTTAATTCCTATTAATTTCCCTTTTTGATTCTAGATGGCAGCACACGTCCGACGGTTACAGGTCCCCAATGAGTGCTGCCATCTATGAGTAAGTGAAAACTTGTTTTCCCTAGGCTTCACCAAAGAAGTAAAATGCTGAATGACGTGACATTTAGGAATATTTCTCTCATCTAATAAAGACAAGAAATCATTATTCAAATTGTTTCAATGAAAAAAAACGAACAAGCAAACATACTTCGAAAAAAAGACCTAAGAAAGGGGATGACAAAACAAGGGGACCAATATGCACAGGTATTTTTCAGTTATTTATATATGCCTCTACCTCAAGTATATTCATGATGGTAGAGGTCTAGTATTGACCGTTTGAGTTCTGTAATTATTATGCACATTTTTTTAATATTTATGTACTTCGCTACTATTGTATTTAGTTTTTGTGCTCGATATGTCGTTCCCTTTTAAACTTTGCTTTCCATTCAGTAAGAATATGATTTCATGTCATTCGTTTTGTGAATTATGCTGCCTTTTGCATTATCATATTAAATGTATTAATCACAGATATCTATCACATTTTATCATGGCATCCGTTGCCGAATATATTAATTCAGTTTCGTAGTGACTTCAAAATTCATGAAATGTGCAATCTCTTAGGACTCTCTTAGAATGTACTTATCTTTAGAATTTCCGGACATAGGTTAGATTTAGGCCCGCAGTAAGTTAGTCTTTTTATTTGAGCAGTATAATCATAATTTCACCTCATTTCGACTGAAAATATGATCTAACTTAAATGCTCTGCAACAAAAGCCTGGTCTGAATGTGAAAGCATTATTGCTTAGGATTAAGGACAAACTATGTTGTTAGATTTCAGGAAAAGCTAAAACCAAAACTTTCAGGAACAGGATTCTTGGCCCCATGTTTTATGATGAGGGGAGAGAGAATCATCCAGAATGAAGACAGACAGACAGACAGATACGACTCACACTATAGTCACATTGTTAAAGTCTTAAAGAGACTAGGTTCACCTTCCGTTAAGTTCAAGCACAAAAGCGACAATATCCCCTGGTGGTGGTTCTGTAATGTCCCATGTGGTTCTATTCTCATTATTCTGGACTTTTCTTGTTTCCAACAGCATGGTGTCCCCGTACAGTGTGGCCCCTACTGTGATGACCCCTCCAGCGGCCGGGATGCTACCTAGGTATACCCCTACAGCTACGACACCAGTGTCCAACTACCAGATGTCTGGGTGGATCCATCACCCACAATACATCATGCAACAACCTGCCACGGTAAGCTTGCAGATGCCACTTTATGATATAAGATGCTTATCTTTTTTCGACAAGTGAAATCACGCTATATAAGTCTAAAGTCCTGAAATTTGCACATACTGTAGGACTCTTCTTCTCAGAACTATCTTTCCACGTTGAGCCTTTTACTTTAAATATTTAGATATAGCGTTGAAAAAGGGCCATAAGGGCCAGATATTCTCGGTATGACGTCGCCTGTCAAATTGTCAGTGATTGTGAAGATATCGGTTTGAATCTACGTGTTGTATAGAGACTCATTTGAAAGGAAAATAAAACGGTATTCCTGAGTTGATTCCAAGGAATGATTTTTGAGAGATGTAGTAACCATTTTTATAACAAACATTAGAGAATTATTCAAAATATTAGGAATATTCAAAGACCATTTACTAATTTATATGTTGGCCACTAGAATTCCATATATTTTTTTAATGGGCAGACTTACAAAAATGTTTCATATTCTCTTGATATTGATTCAGTTTTTAACCATTTTCCTGTCATATGCAAATAGGAGTGTCCCGCACCCCCACCCCCTCTAATAACACTTCAAGACTACTATTTCAGTTGAACCTGGTGATAACCCAAGTTATAATAACTTTAGCCCCATGTACATAGAGGAATTAAGATTCATTGCTCCAACATGTATAATACCTGTTTTTCTAGATACATGTTGCTTCTATTACATTTGCCCAGGCTAATCTGTATCTTGTGTTATTGTTGCAGGTTATGCCCCAAGGAGTGCACCCTGGAACCCCAACCATGGACCCCAACCAAGTAATGCCTCAGCTGGCTACTCAAATGGGACAACTCCAACTATCTGGCGCATCGGTAGGCGACGATCACGGCACCTTCAATTAGATTTTTTTTCTTTGCCATTAGTTATGCTACTTGGTAGATAAGATAGATTAATTGGCAAACGTTGTTTACTGGCCTTTTTGATAACGCTATAACAATAACGAAAATAATCAGTATCGTTTTCATTCGATTGATAATGACCTTGTTTACAACTGAAGTTTCCAGTAACAACTTAGTGTTCACTAGGTATAAACAACACACACAAAAAATGAAGAGAATCGATTTGCTTGAATCTTGGAGAGAAAAATCCTTGAGGACATAATCGCTAACAATCTAGATTTAGAATTAAGATTTTATCCTTCGTCATTAATATTTCGGACCTTGTTTGTCGACATTCTCTAACGAGAGTTTTGTCTTGAAAGGGAGGTTAGGAGTTTTCCCTAGAAATTAGATCGGTTACCAACTTAATTTCAGGGTCTGTTCCTAAATAAACTAACTTGTTCTTGCATATCATTTTAAGTTGTAGTCTAGAATGCAGTATTTCCCTCTGATCGATCTTGTTGCTGAACCACTGGTATTCGTTATCCCTATTTCTATCCCAGAAGGGGGATATTTCTCCCTTTAGGATAGTGAACTAATTATGGAAGTGATTACTTTCGAATCTCAGAGTTCCTAGCTTTTAAAGCAAAGGTTGAATTTTTTATCTAAGGGATGTAAACACTGTGAAGTAGTCTTGATTTTGTTCTGTAGGAAATTATTAGATAGCTCTAATTCACGGATTGATTCAAATGGAGAAAGAATTAACTGGAATGTTTTATATAATCGAAAGAGATTATTCTAATCACTTAAGAGATGTGATTGGCCTGAGGTCTATTATTGCCTCTTTATGAAAGTGTATTATATGATCATACACTGTGTGCAAAAGGGAAACACAACGTATATGATCCTTACTGTTTGTTTTAGTTTAGTTCAGCTTTGTTCCTCACTTGAAAATCATTGTTAGTGATTTTCGACGCTTTAGAGGTATGCTTTTAGTGTTGCTTATTTGGGTTTTACCTTTTTTTGGTCGGTGGGAAGTGTTTCATCAGGAGTGTAGGTCTTTCCCCATCCTCTATTTTTTTGCGTGCAGAATTTTTGCTGTAGCTTAGCTTTTGTTTATGAAAGATAGCCCTTTGGAAGAACTTTGAATATTTTCAACGTATACTTGTGTATCATATTATATATATCAAATATATCCCTGAAGTTATAACCCAGGTTCGATGGTACGATATGTGAATACCTGTCCTCCTTTCCCTAGTACAGTATATAATATATATATCAACACTTTTTCATCTCAATATCATATAGGGTGTTCTTGTAATTATGTGACTGTTGATGCAGGGCAATGAAACAGTCTCAAGTCATAGACCTACCCATATAATCTTAATAGATTCAGCGACTGTTTGTATGTTCCCATCCTAGGATCATTTTCTATTCATGGGCTGAACAGGATATGTCGGTCCTTATCATATAGCCTTGTAATATTTGTATCATCGCAGAGCTATTGACGAAGTGAGTGTCATCGTATGAAAAACATAGAATAACAACGAAGCAAGAAGTATGTCGTGTGGATATCTTTATTAAAAGGATCTTAATTTGGCCACCGCTTAAGACAACTCCTAGTTCTTCACAGGAAATTGCTCAGTCAGATATTGTAATCCTGTATCCATTTTTCAATGAGTACGAACAGAAATCTTCGCCAAAGGATTTTGTACTTTTATATATGGACGTTGATAATGATAATAATAATCAAGTTAACCATATAAACTAAAAGTGAGGATTTTAAGAAAACTTTGCTTTGTCGTATAGAATTGTGAACTTTTTTTCCTCTAGAAGGAACTTTCATATAAAATTGTTAAGTGTATCTACTCTTAGGATGTATGCATATATCTTGATCACATATTCACAAAAAGACAGGGAGACTTTACAGTCAAAAGTGTAGTTATGACATGTGATACACACTGTATTATAGGAAATGATTTGACCTTCTCGTTATCTATATACATAGACAAATATCTCAGAAAACCTCACCTTTGGTTTCTTAGGAGATATCCGTCATTTTGTGAGGTATTTTCAAAGCATTATAAGAATATATTAATCCCAGACTTGTATTGGATATCGAGGGAGGGTGCCTATTTAAAAACAAATATGATTAGATTATAAATCACTTGTATATTAGACAAAGTCAGGACAAGTTTAACCTATACACAATATAATATAAACATGTAAGCATTTTATAATTTATTTTATTGCATCAGAATATCATCTTTAAGTTGTATTTCGTATGGTATGGAAGCAATGCCTCTGAAGAAGTATCGTAGGATATTTAAACATCTTTTGTAACTCAAGCACTATACTATGTACCCTTACCATCCTATGTATGCAGAGATGCCAGAGATGCATATATTTTTATAGGGTTGTTGATGCTCATTCGTTTCCGTCACATTATAAACGTATTGCTGTTATGTAGTTGTCAGAACATAGGAAGGAACAATACAACATGCATAACTTAATACCCTATATAAAACAAATTTATATAGCTGACACTGTTTCGATAACTGAGATGGGTGATTGCAAGTATAATATGTAAAATATCTTGCGAGCAATCCCGAATGTAATCTATTACTCGTTAATCGTTGTCATCGGGAAAACAATTTCTAGCTAAATTATCGCTGTGTGGTTTTTATTTTGTTGATAATTTTCTTTCATTACTCAGTATTTATATAAATGCATTGTTTGATTATAATAAGGCATGTTAAACATTCTAAACCTAGGTAGCACAAGTGTGGATATATTGCTATTTCATCTTATCGGTGGCATCCATGTGTCATGATAATTAATTTTAAGACCAGTAACGTATTTCCTATATTATGAGTTTGGTCCGTCACGGTCGCCACACCAGTGCATTGTCTTTTATTTTTCGAATAATGGCTATGGTCTGAACATATACATGGTTTAGTATAGAACAGACAGGGGATGATATTCAGCCTCGTCTACTTATGACCATATCAAATGCTCTTCATAGGCTCATTTTATGGTCAACTGTAAAGAAAAAACGCCCTATAGTGAAATGTGTGTAACAATCGACATGGTGCTGTGATGTACAAATATTATAATCGTTATGACTACCAAGACATTCCACATAATTTGTTTTGTCAAATAATCGTGGAAGGAAATCAAATAGTAATAATGACACAGTTTACTATTATCAATCATCAAAACCTCAGTAATCATAGTTCATATCTTGTCCTATTATCTATATTATCCTCTTTGTTACATGCGTACTGTATTCCCAGTAGGTCACTGGCCACTGTTTGAGGCAGTTAATTAGAATTACAGAGCTTTTGGTGGAGTCACTCGAAGCCTTGGTGTGAAGTTGATGGTGGAGGGTTATAACAAAGAAAGTGATTTATAACAGATACAAAAAGTTATACTGTATTATATATTACCAGTTATGACACCCAAATGTAATTATTATTATCGTTAATTATAATAATCAGTATATCGCTCGGGTAGATTGTTCAGATGGTCGTTAGCATATGCGATGAAGAAAAACCATCACATTCACGTATTAACCTATAATATTTTTCTGGTTTAAAATATTTGTATAATAGTTGCATATAAGGGAACCTGCTGATTTGTGGATTCTATTGATATATAGCTGTTCTTAATGAAGAATGATGTGAAACATAGTAAGGTTACATATATAGTTGGATTGAGACCCAACGACCCGTTGGAATATTGAATATAACACCCATTAGATATCTACCTCCACGTTTACATCAAACAGGAAGTTTTGTTATCACACGAATGGTATATTTTTATCAGGTTTTGAAAGAGATTGGTTGGTTCAGTGATTATTTCGTATGCAAAATTTCTTCTGTTGTTGGTCAAATATGTACTGGTTCTGTTATTGAAGGATTGTAATTACAATAAAGGTGTTTCAAGGACTACAGAACTGACATTGTGAATGGTCATTCCTCTCAAGTTGAATCACATATCACTTTTCAGAAATGTCAATTATATGTAGATTACTTCAAAGGGGCATTTCCTATCGAGACCCATCCTATCACCGATCGAAGAAAAGGCCTTAGTCGTCTCTATGATATAAATTCGAACCTTGAAAAAACGAAACAGCCCTACAAAGTGAACACATTCTGGATAATTTAGTGTCGAGCGGAGACCTCCCTATCTCATAATGAATACTCGTATCTTTATAGTTTTGTCCATGCGATTTTCTTGTAGATTATTTGCCCCCAGTCTTAAACCGTATCTTTGTTCAATGATTCATGTCCTTGTGAAGTAAGTGTTAGATGGCGTTGGTCGTGTTGCGCCAAGTTTGCGCCCACGAGATACCAAGCACTAAAGCGGGCGTGCTGCAAAAGGTACGAATTTTATTACCATCTTTGGGTGTTATCTTACCATATTTGGGTGGCTTGAGGTGGTGGCACTGCTTGCGATTGGCTATTTTGGAATATCTATAACCCATTCACCTTTGACCTCTAAATGACCCTGACCTATATAGGCATGAATCGACCTTGAACTTGACCTGGTGAAGTTTTCCACCTTAAGCAGCTAACAGAACAAAAAATTACCTCAACTGCAATCGTGACTTGACACGCTGATTTCTAATAATTGCCCAGTTTATTTCTACCATGATTAATCACACTTGAAAATACATGGCATTCTGTTATTCCACCTCTTGTTACGATATACATATCTAAGCACGCCCAGGAACGGTTTCGATGTTATTAAGACCTCCTTTAATTTAAATGCCTAGGCATGCCTTCATTCATAATCTTACACCTACATTTAAAGTGAAGAAGTGGCAAGACGCTTTGATAGGCCAACACTCCTTATTCCAAATCAGGTTATGGGCAAGGCCTCTAACTCTTCCCCCCTCTCAAATAAGCATTTTCATTAAGGTTGCCATGCCCGCATGGAATCTGAACTACTCCACTTCATAGCATAGCAACAGCTCCTACCCAACAAATGCACTGGTTTTTTGCTGGATCTGGGAGAAAGATAGAAACACTCACTTTGATTGGCTAAAGCTGCATTTCAAGCTGCAGGCATTGGTGCTCCCTCCATGACCTGTCTGTCCTCACTGTTGACAGGAAGGTAATCAATCATCTAAAATTAATGGCGATTCTCAAAGTTTGGAAGTCAATGAGCATTTAATGTCAAGCAGCATGAAGCAGGTATTCATTATTTATCTCGGTGCGGGTCAGAAATGATTTTTAAAATATTCTTCATAATCGACAGTGATGGAAGCTTCGATAGGAAAATGCCCCAATAAAAATGTTGAAAACGATACCTGATGACTAATGTTCAAGTACCTGGAAATGGAGGAAGTACCATGATCACCAATGACGCTTTTGTTTAAATAAACAATTTGCAGGAGTCTACATTCAGTTGCATGAAACTTTTTATCTCTCATCTCGTTAGTTTAGAAACACTGAAGCAACTTTGCAAGAACAAAATACATCATGTATACAGATCAGTTTAGTTAAGCTTTGATTTAAATCGCAAGGGCTTTCTTTTCTTGTCTTGGTTTAAAAATGCTTACTCTGAATGATCCTTTCTTCACTAAATGCACAGATTTGTCAATGCTAGCATATTCACTTCTGTTATTTGCTTTTAATGTATAATGAGGGTTGCTCTAAGCTAAAGGGCTCTTTAGAAATGAAAGTTTGTTGTTAAAAGTTTGCTTTGCAATGTCTGGATGTTTTGGTAAGGGACCCTTTGGTAAGATGTCTATGTTTACCTTGCAGTATGTATCTGGCCCCCATGGCACTTATACACAGATGGCTTACCCACAATCTGCCCCGATGATGCAGCATGTTACACAGATAGAGGTAAGAAGAAAGCGCCCGAGACTTGCACCTTTTTCTCAGTAGTCCTTACCCTATTTTTCTCTCCTTGGAGAGATCGGCACTTCTCCCTTGGCAGTTTAGCACACAGGCCGGCATTCTCCCCTTTGATAGTGAGATTGCTAACCTTGCAGGTACCGGTACTTAGGCCAGTAAGGGCATCGCTCTTTATGGGTGTGATTTCTTTTGAAAGAAAAATGAATGATATTGGGTGTCTATATGTACGATTAATAAGTGATAATTTGTTTATTTCAGGATCACAATAGCGCACCTGTGACTCCTGGGGACGATCACCACTATCAATACGGGCAGACCGCTGCGGCCAAGTGAGGTTGGCTGAAATAGGTGAATTAACGGGCAATTCTTGGGGTGAGTATTCTCATGATTTGTCTTTCATTCATACTGGATATAACTAGGCTTTCTGTCACATTGCCAGCTACTTGCTGATATTTTAATTTAGAATATTCATGAGGCAAAAATAATAAATTTTGATGTATGTGTTCGATCTTGTATACTGGTAATACTAATCGAATGAACCCATTATGTGACATCACGTGTAATTATGTGACATTTAGTATTTGTTTTCATCCCAGGCCCATCAACGAGAAAAGAGGAGACGACGAAGAATGCGGGAAACATAGGATGGAACACAAAGATCAAACTAATCAAAGGATACCTACAGTTCAATTCTGAGTGGGATGTTGAAAGTGTCATCCTCTGTCAGTCTTCTCTTCGCAAGCGACGACTTGTAGTAATCTTAGACTTTATCCCTTCCCTGCTAATCAAACACATACATTTTGTAGACAATGAATGGAACACTGTTTGTTCTCTTTTTGCATCTCTTTCTTCTAATTGAAGGTACATTTTTCTCCTCTCCGCTATACTTCTCTCTCGACTTGTAGACAGTTTTTTTCAAAGAAGTTTGGGATAATCAAACTAGGGTGAGATTATATTTTTACCGTGTTGAAGATTGACCCATAGAAAGGGACCATCACTCTTTTCCCTCTTTAATTCTGTATTATCCGAAGGATGTTTTCAAAACTGGCCAGGTTTTAGCCTTCTTTGCGGGGCAAGGCTATGTTTTTATATAGAAATGGACTTTGGTTCCTTTTAGATTGTCTCTTTAATCTATTCTTGATCATTATATGGCACGATTTATCCGAGTCATTTTTAATTAGGACCCACCATTTGAATCCCATGGCTTTTATTAGAGCTTTTAATGCGAAAAATAATAGAAATACAGAAATGTAGATAATGAAATACAAATAATGGTGATGCCGGAAGGGTGTTGATGACAAAGTAACTAAACTAGAGCGTTGTTGTAGATAAAAGTAGTAAGCTTGGCTTTTTGTTCCTTCAATGTGATTTGGTGTTACATGTGCAGTGTTGTAACTCTAATCTGATGAAGGAGATGATTCTATTATAGGTTTTGCTTTCGGGCTTCATGCACTGTTGTATAGTGGTACGGTGTAGGTCACTCCTCTGTACAGAAACAAATGACCTGTAGATATTGAATATTTGAAACTATGTGTCGTAGTCATAGCGTTTAGCGTATATTAGCCTATTCCCGTAGCTAACTTGTTCTCTTTTTTAATCTCTTATTGAAGTGGAACTTGCCCTTTCAAATGATAGAGCGGACTCTGTCAGATACTGTTAACATATTGTACTGTAAAAGACGCCTTCATGTGACTATTCAACTTCTTCTGATAAGCATTATATAGAAGGGCAAGACCATTCCAAGGTCACGCATAAGACAACCTTTAACCCATTACAGTTGTAAGTTTGAATCGTGAAGGTGCTGTTTAGGCGATATTATAATACGACATAAATGAAATGTAACTATTATGTTTTATCCAGATTTCTTGATAAACCATTGAGTTTTATGCTTGGCATATAACAAAACAATATAGGTATATGATTTAGTAATCGACAATCAGGCCTCCAATTTAAGTGTAGCAGAGATTTGTATAAGGATGATGTACGCTGTCAGTATAGGCTCATTCTGAATATTAACTATAAAGAATCCCTTTATTTTGTGACAGCTCCCTTCTATATGGAATGTCTGGTTTTACATGTTCAATACCTGTATGTCTATTCCTACTATATTTTGATGATAAGGTAATTCAAGAAACTAACACTTTCCTTGTCGGACTACTCATCTAATATACACTACTATAGTTAAGTATGAATATGATGTGGCTGACGGTTACTCTGGTACTGACTTATTATTTAACAAAACAAAAGAGAAATAAGCTTAGGCTGTATTTACAAAAAAGCTGATCCCTACATAATATGTAAAAAGATGTTGATATATATAACCCAGACGTTTCATATACTCTTGGTTTTGGAGGTGGATGCTGATGAGCTTTCAATTACATCACTAAAAGGTATTGGAGTTGGATAGTGTTAGGCCATCGGATATAAACAAAAATGAAGGGCCTCATCTAAAAAATCGGTGAAATGCTTTTGACTGATTATCGCTGCTTCGGTTGGTTCTTGGCGATGGTGGTGTATTTTCAAGCTGGTTTACTGCATGTACAATGTACAATGGTTTTAAGAAAGAGAAAAAAGTCTTAGAAGTCTTACTCCCCTATCCAGATCTGCGAGGGTCGGTTTGTCATATAAAACTCCCTCGAATGATGACGACCTGCAAAAATGAGTTATTATGGAAAAAACAGGAACAACTATTAGCGGGTTTGTAGGAATGAATGAATGGCGGGACCTAGAGATTGCATGTAATACCGTAATCGTGAACGAGAAACATATATTGATATATATATATACACACATACATATATACACAACACATACTTCCTGTACTATTCCAGGAGGGAAAAAACTTTTTTAGTACATGATATACAGGAAAATTATAATCTTGAGAGTTTTTTTATTATGTCCAATCATGATGTATTGATAATGCGATAGCCAACGTTGCCCATTGAGTGCCTATGGAACCGTACCTTTGCTCAGAGAAGGAGACTAACTCCCTGTATCTGCCATGTTTTTTTATGCAAACCTATTATTCGTATTTGATATACAGATCATTATGATAACAAAGTGATTGATGTAAGTGCTATTCTCAGCTGCACCCAATGTAAACCGGTGTGGTACTCTTTCAATAGGATTGTAACCATATATTATTATAAATTTTTTATGAAATGCCAATGTAACCTAACTAACGCCCCTATCCTGGTGATGGTGGGACACGTTTAGTGTGTAGTAATGATTAGGATGTATCTCAGACCTTTACCGAAACAGTAAGCCTGTGTACAAAAAACATGATGTATTCTCACTTGAAAAGTCAATATTGAGAAGGAGGGGGAGAGCAAGCGAGTCAAAGGTGCACTTTTTCATATTGTATGTTCACTGAAAAAAGGGGGCCAAGCTGGTTTGCAACTTACGCCATTTGTAACGACGTTTCCCCCTGTATAACTTTGACGTGGCGTGACATACTACGTCACGGGATCACTGTTCAGTGTCACTGTCTGATTATTTCCTATTCATATAAAACAAACATGTGATGGACTCGAAACCAGTCCTTCCAGGTATACTAAAAAGTATTTATTATACTAAGAAAACCTATGGGCCACTATGGTGACCCTCCTTTCAATTGTTATATTATGCTGATTTTCATTTTTGTCTTTTAGTCACATGCCAATTTCGAAATGTAGTGTTAACATCTACATCTATTCATCTTAGTAGGATTAAGGTGGTGGGGAGTGAGACTTCGGACTAGCCCAAAAGTGGTTTTATTGTACAGGTTTTTATTTCACATTTAACATGGTCTTTTCATGTAATTTTGTCATGTTCTGAGGGACGGTCACTCAGTCAATTGTACATTTTTACTCTGTATTCTACACAATTCACTGCACTTGCAACTATATAGCTATGCGAGGACGTAGTGGTGGTTTTTCTGTCGACTCCTAGATTTTTCCGTATTCATTGTATCCTTCAATGTATTTGTCGAGGATTGTGACTTTTTCATCCGAAAAAGAAACGCACCTCAGAAGGTACGTCTTATTAACCTCTCAATATTCATAAATTATTTTTTGATAGTATATTGATTGGCCGGGGATGGGTTACGTATTTATCTGTAGCTATGTGCGGTTGCTGAGGATTTAATGGTAAACTGAAAAAAATCGCTGGAATGCGCGGTGCCTCTCTAGATATTAAATGCGTATGCACTGGCCGAGTACATTGTCGGCTTGTAACAAGTCGAGAAACAAATCGGTGGAGTGAGTGAATAGTAAGGAAGGAAAACCTACTAGAAATTAAGTAGTTATTACAAAAAAACAAACCCTATATATCTATACATACAGTGTGGTACTTGTATACATCACCCTCGCCCTTCGCTGCCCCTTCACTTTGTTTTTCCATTTATATGTGTTAGTGCATTGTCGTTTCTGTTTGGTCAGTTGGTAGCCCTGTGCCGACTCGCTATCACCATATACAAAGAAAAGATCTCTAAGTGACAAATGTATATCTTTTATATATCGACGTATATAAACAATCATTATTCCATCTCAAGCTATATAATGTTACCACGCTGGGAAGTGATAAACTTTTAATGAAGTTTTTTATATTATATTATATCTATATATAAGAAAAATGCAAGAGGGAAAATTTGTGGATATCCTATGGCAGACGTTTTTGGACTGTACATACACATAAATACATATGTTGTTTAGCTATGTTTTTTATCTCATGTTCGGCTGTCTATAGATGTGTACTCCAATTTCGTTGCATCATCAACTCATGCAATTTCAGGATACACTATATAAATGCTGTTATGTAAAGAACACATCAAATGACTAAGAAGAATAAGTGAGGGTGTTGATAAGCGAATCTTTTTAATTTGATTATATATTAGGACAAGGTTAGGATGAGAGGAGTTTCCAAGATCGTTTTTGTCTTACCATACATACGTTTATACATAACAGGTGGAGCAGAAGAACATGCTCCTTCTACAGGTGCTTACTGTATTTAACTCTTATAATATTATTCTAAGTTATTCCTATTGGTGAATATGGTAAAAGGAAAGACTAATTATCGTATTATCATTATTATCAATCGATGGTGCGTTGTGGATGGCAAACCGTCCATGAATATTCATGAGTTGTCTGTATAGCAGTGAAGGGGCAGGAGGAGGGGGGACCAAACCTACAAAATATACACATCACACTGTAAACAAAATGTGATCGTATAAAGACAGTTTTACACGAGGAAAATATTGAACCTGCAGCCAAGTTTGCCTTTTGATTGTTTCTTATCTTTATTTTCGATTTTAGTTGTCATAGTGACTTGAATATTGTAGATGGGAGCCAGGTAGACCTTGAAAAAAAGAATCGCTGTGATGAAGTTGTATTACATTATAACGACAGTTCGTACTAGATACCTGGGTCCTTAATTATGGTACAAACCCAGCAGCTCGTAATAGTCAACAAGAACAAAGAATTTGACGATCAGTCAGTATAGTTATCATTACCACTGTGTACAAAAGCGTCTCAATATTATGTATCTTCTAACTTGTACTCAGCAACTTTATAGGCAAAATGTGTAATGAAGAGGAACGAGCCAAATTTTGAACTGTGATGACAGTTACCTATACTTTTGCATTGTATTAACATCTTTATTGTTACCATAGCCAGCCACAAAAGCGTTGTCCTGAGAATGAATCAATATTTCCTGGATTTTTGTGTACAGTTATTAGGGGCACAATTATCAAATATTAAAGGAGAACGAAATAAAATAAAAAAAAATCTCAGGGCAACCTCTGTTGATTTAATGCTCGTCTGATTACAAGGAGCAAATAGTAAGCAGAGGCAGGAAAAGAACTTATAATATATAGCTTTTCCCCCATAACATGGATTAAATGAAGGGTTGTCTCCTTGAAGTATGCACTTGGACATGTCTGTACATAGCAACATTATGAATGTAGTTCTACATCTGGAGGTTGAATTAAAAAATGCGTCTCACGAAAATGTTAAAAGCTAATGAAGTTAAATGATTCTGAGAAGAGAAAGCGGGAGGGAACGAGAGTATGCGAATATGACAGCATCGAGAGATGATATCTTAAGTCCGTAAGCATGTATTCCGCATTTGCTGTACGTATGGGCCTACGACAGCCCTGTGGGATACTAATTAAATGATTGTTTAAAAAATGAAATAGGATAGTCTACGATCTTTAAGATTCTTTTATGCTCTTAAGACTAATTAATAATTGAACGTGCAAGTGTTCGCTTGACCGATATTCTCTGCCTGTGTATCTGATGACAGGTTTCTAGTGAATATTTTTTTCCAATGTCATAATAGTGTAGTAGTCTACCCAGCACATGTAATAAAGGCACCCGCTTGTGATCGCAGACTAAAATAACAAATACCGTCGTGTAAATATCAATGCTTTGTTTGTAGATTTGTCTCTTTTGTATTGTTCATGTCGGTAGAAAGGTTGTAGTGATGTCACCAAAACATATAGTGATGTCATCAAAACTAGCAACGTCCTCAAATCTTGTAGTGATGTCATTAAAACTTGTAGTGATGTCATTGAGATGTTGCCGTCTCCTGCGTAGTGGACACATCGTCAAAACTCACTGTGTAGAAAATTTGGTCTTTGAAAATTGGGGAAAAAAATAGCAAAAAGTATATAAAAACAAAAACAGTAGGTGGGTTTAATTGACAGTCGTTGGTGTCAATTTTGAGCCAACTTGTAAAGTATGAGAATATAAAATTGTTATTTTGAACGTCAGTTGTGACGAGTAGCTTTTTAAGTGCCCTTCTGTCCAGTACCTCTCCTTGTGGGTAGTTTGAGGACGAGTATGATTTTAAATGTGGTTTTTAAGTTATTTTTACAGCTGATTTTTGTTGTTAGCACCCACAGATTATGTAACTTACTCTGAGTGTTATGCCTCATTTCCTCTGCATATTGTGGCAGCTTCTTCCATCATGTACCAATATGAAAACATGGGTTAGCTATCCTCGTTTTAATATCGTCCTTCCAGGATTCGAGAGGTCTTTTACCTTCCTTTAGGTATTGGACACAGGAAAAAGAAACTATTTTCTACTACGTGCTTGTCACATCCCATGCGCTCTACCTGGAATGAAAGACTGAAAAAAGGCTATCTCAAGGACATACAGCACACATACATTCACATGATTGTGTGCTATCTATTTCTCTTTTCTCCTCTAGCCGCGTCTCAGTAAAGTTTCTGGATATACTATATAAAGAGGATTGTAGTTGAATGGGCGATGTGGCAAAGCATTCAGAGTGAGAGAAGGAGAAAGTTAGCCGGAGTGGTCATGGTTATATAGGTACTGTTGTCTATTATAAAAGGCTGGCTCTGCCAACCACTGTTTACTTCGGTGAGACTGACAAGTCAGATTTCGAAGTTTAAAAAAGATCAATTAATAAAAACTGACAGTTGTTGAGATTATCTCCTTGTTTGTTGTCTCTTGTTACATGATTTATGGTTTAACTTTATGAACGTAATAAATTCTCTGAAAACTGAGTGAGAACCTTCCTCATCGCATACTATTATTTCTCGTTTTCAGTGGTCGATGAACTCCCTTTATTTTTTCATTAAGAGAATAATATCCAAATACAACTAACTTGTATGTGTATTCTGTTTCAACAGTACCTCAGTTCGACACCAACTTTTTTTATAACGAATCTAGTAATTAGTAGAAGATTATTGAGTACATAAATTCTCCCACACAGTAAAAATCGGCAGCATTTCTTAGATAAGTAAAACTAGAACTTAAAACATTAAACAGGAAAATGTCGCTTATGAAAGAAAGAATTTTTTTTAAATACTGACTTGGGAAGGAACATTGTTCAAAAAGCCAATAAAAACCTCTCCATATTTAGTTTTTATTAAGGATGCGAGACATGATATAATGTAAAAAATTATAAAATGATATGAATATGCAAAGCATTCCTTTCTACAGCCATGCCAAAAAATCCCTCTAGTACCCCAACTGAATGTACGCTACGATACTGGCAAAAAGCACATGGTCAACCTGCCACACCCATGTAAATGGCAAGACCCACTTTCTTGGAGGCGGTTCGTCGCTTTTACTCAAACAAATCAAAGATGGCCGCCGCGGCCAGGCGTGCGGTGCATTAAATGTCAAGCCGTAAATAAGGCAAAAAAAACCGAGAATTTTGCGTATCAATGCCGGTTAGGCCTAGTCAACTCTGGATTGAAACCAATACTAACTCTAACCCTAACCCTAACCTTAAATTGGTGGTCCTAAGTCAGTGAACAAACAATCACAAATCAACGTGCAAAATGAGGCGCCGCTAGCCGTGTTTGGATTTGTTTGAGTAAAAGCGACTAACCGCCTCCAAGAAAGTGATATTAGCATGTAAACGCGTCCACCGGCACTCCATATATGGCAACGCCTGACCCATATTATAATTATGGCGCTCCATATATGGCGCTGCCTGACCGGAAGAGCAAATTTTGACGCACATGCGCAAACCGATTCCACTCGCCTTGGCCGGCCAGATCATTGAAATACTCTGAATTATGAACGGTTCGAAGCTTTTTGAAAATAATCATTGACTGGATAGCTTTAATACATTTTATACTTAGAGTTTTAAATAATTATTTCCTTTCGATAATGCGATTTTAAGTGTTTTTAAGGGATTCTCCGTGGTGATGTCTGCCGTAACAGGCAAAAACAAACATGGTGGACCCACGAATACCAGACCTATAGGCCCCAGCTCTGGACTTATAGGCCCCAAGGCCCGCTCGCGTTGGACTTATAGGCCCCGGGATTTATAGGCCCAGAAGAATACTAAACCATACCAAAAATAACCCTAAACCTAACCCTAAATTGGTTGTCCTAAGTCAGTAAAGGTAGTAGTGGATTGTCCCTAGTAAAAACTGACTTAATAAAATAATTATTTGACTAAAAAAAAATATATCACTAAGTTTTGAAGCGGGGCCTATAAGTCCAAAACCCCTATAACGGTTGGGGCCTATAAGTCCAGAGCTGGGCCTATACGTCCAAACGGCTGGGCCTACTGGGGCCTATACGTCCTTTTATGTCCCTTGGTACATTTATAATGATGGATGGCAGCCGATTACTATTTAAGAAGAACGATAACACGATGGCTACATTTAGCGTCCAAACCGGAAGTGTTTTATTCAGGATTCAGGTCTCAGTACACAACACTCCTCCTTCCTAATACAGAAACAATAATAGTGGAGGCTGACTAGCATATGTTACATATCCAAAACCTTTCTTGGTTTTACACTTCTACCCAACCTAGTAACCACAGGTTTCGGGATGGCAGGAAATACTGAATTGTTAACAGATCTTTTAGGCGATTCCTTTATAGCACCGTTACCTTCATTAGCACCAATGAATTTATTTGGTTCAGTAGGGTTAAAGGCAACCCTGTCTGATACACTAACACTACTAGGACTACTACCATGGTCAGGTATATCGATTAAAGCTTTACCAAGGGTGACAGGTGGTATATTGTGAGGGTGTCGGTTTTCATTGGTTATGTCCAAGTGGGGAACATAAGCATGAGTTTCAGACTCCTTACTTCCTGGATTACGATCATCTGGAAGTATGTGATCAATGTGGACAAGCTTACAGTTTTGACTAGACGTCCTAACAACATAGGTACATGGTCCTTTTACTTCTACCACAACACCTGGTGTCCACTTTTCCTTCCCCCCTCTCCAATTCCTGATTTTTACTGGTTGGTACAGATCGATGGATCTTCCCTCGGGTTTGTCTCACATCGGCCCCACAACACACAATTTTGTTCAACACTTAGTTCATTACTAACAACTTAAGACTTTGGAACTCTTTACATTATTATCACTAATTATAGTCCGGGGGCAGAACCCCATTTTTGGGGTGAACCTTGCGTTTTGGGTCATACAATGTTTTTTGATTGATTCTAGATCTCCGAAATCTCCTGATTCCAAATCTGCCGGGTGCCACTCTGTATCCCTTGAGGAAAATTAATTATCGACGTTTGAAAATAAAAAGTTAAAAATATTAAATTTAATCAATAAAAAAATAATTTCACCCTCAATATCCACTATAACTGCATACTGTTGATGAAACATAAACTTTGTAAGTGGAATCATATATAAAGAAAAATAGAGAATTCATCATGACCGCTAAAGGTCATATTCAAAGGTCAAAGGTCAAGGTCAAAAGTATTTTTGCACATAACTCTGAGGAAAATGCTCTGACATCTTAGGTCAAATGGAATTAATTTTAGGACACATTATTTCCTATCGATTGATACCAGTCACTTGATTCTACATTTAATAGTATTATTACAATAGCCTTTCAAAGTAATGAGACTGTTTCATCTTTCAGCCAGAAAATGAGGTAGGCTCTTATTTATTGAACCACAGACACGTTTCTGTTGGAGATAGACATAAATATGTATAAAATGTTCTTAAAAGTATAATATGATCTTTCAATTGATATATTGTACATATATAGATTATATAGATATATTGTCTCTCTGAATAAAACCAAACCTTTTATTATTGGTTAAATTAAAAAACCTCCAACTTACAAATGTGTGCAGCTTGGAATTCTGGTGTCCAGTCACCCATCTATTTCTTCTCAGGTAAACTTAAATCTATCATCATAATAATGGATAATAATGCCCTCGAGTTATCTGCCAATGAATTCACCAAATCATCTCTGAATAGATGAAGGAATTAAAGTTTCTTGATAAAGGGCAAATGTTAGCCCGAAATATCGGACCCAAATAAACTCAAACCGAATACTTATGAAACCTCTCCTGTCCCCTCCGTTTTTTGGCTAAACCCCATTACTTAAGAATTAAAGATTAGTTGACTGAATATTCAATATACTGATTTCCCTGTGCATAGGCTGGCCCCTGTTATGGGCCTTCCCCATTGTTGGGGGTTAAGCACATTCTTTTGGTAATATCAGCCAGGCCCTATGTATAAGCCTGGTGCCTGTGTTGACATCATGAAATAAGGGATATAGTTGAAGAACAAGCTGAAATTACCAGTTTGATAATTAAGAGAATCAGTTGGACTTACATATCAGATGAAATAACCATTGATTTATCTTGAATAAAGCTGGCAATAAATATAACCAGTTTTTCTTTGATGTTTTTGGCTGGGTGAAGGCAACCTGTTTTCAGTACATTGTAATGATATATAATATTGTATGCCCGGCCCTGAATATAAACCTGAGTATAAATCTGGTGTACACATCATTTAGAAATTATATACATGGAAAAACTGTAATGTAAAACTGTGTGTTTGATTTGTGAGATAGATAGATGTCAGAAGAATTATTCAAGAATATAATTAACCCTAAACTATATATTGAATCGTTATTGGCAAGGAATTATGCGAGTCAGTGTACAGACTAATGAAAACATTCCCTGTTTCCCCACAAAATATACACCAGTCTACAAATATGAATTGCCATGTATCATACATGATATGATAGGATAGTGTTAATCATGTATTTAGATCATTCATAGAAGGAATAGCATTGTTGAAAATATTCTCAATCTAGCTGGATCCCTCATATCTAGGATTAGGTAAATCCAAGCCATGATTTCCATCCCCCAGAAGGTTAAGATATCTTTGAAGCCTTCTATAACATAACATAAAAGAATCATATCACTATTCATGTGTAAGTTAAAATTTCGAAATAATATAGTTAGCTTCCCTAATCCTTACATGACAAACCTTTCACAGGCAATTATTCAGAATGACCTGTAGTCTTCTTCTCTGCTGTTTTGATGTCAAGTCTGCCACCATACTACCAAATAAATTCTGGTACTGGAAGTATAAATGTTTTAGATATCCAGAGAAGCGTGCAGAGCTAGACATTAGCCTATTATAGAAATAGATTGCATAATGCAAGATATACTTTTATGAAAATTCAAATCATTGAATCCCATGCAGCTAACACAGGGAACCTCATTTCCCCATTCTCCTCAATCACAACGATTGATTAAAGTACACCTAAAATGCGATGAATCAATGGGCTAGCTCTGTCTAGCTCTATATGCATGTTCTCTATAGCCAGTCTCATTGGTTAAGTGGTTATCGTGTTAGACTTCATAACTGGACATTGTGAAGTTGAGTCCGAGAGCAGACAGTCTTTTTACATTTGTCTCATTTTCAAGTCATTTTAATTTTTTAATTTCACTAATATCTTCACATCTGGGGTGGTAGGCATTGGTTTTCGCATGGGACCACAACTCATCAAGGAAGCAAGGTCTTTTCTAACAAAATGCCTTATTTTCCTTAAGACCCTTGTCCACTAGGCCGATTCTCATGCGATTCTCAAATAATTCAGTGCAAAAGAGTCCTCTGCAGCGCAAAATCACATGAGAATCGGCTTGGTGGACTAGGCCCTTTAGCAGACATGGCGAAACCTGCCGGACCATGGTCCTTGACCGGTGAAAGACATGTCCACTGAAAAAAGTCTATGAAATGTTGAAAAAACCTTTGGAGGACTGGTGAAACCTTAGGAGGACCGGTGAAAGTTCTAAAGTTTTCGCCATGTCTGCTTTAGTCTCTTCTGTAATATACTAGTCCTAACACCAATGCCATTAATATAATTATATATAACAACTTTTATTCAGTATTACAGCTTATATTCTTTTGTCATTTCAATCCTATCACTGAATTGGAAGCCATACTCTACCGTACATTCCAAAACTAATTATATAATTCCTTAAATTGTCTGTGTCTGTTGATATGCTGATTCATGTTTAAGCCACAGTCCAAAGAAACAGTAGCTATTCAAAGCTTTCTACACACTCGATCTGTTCTCCATTATAGAAAACAAAATTATCTCTGTTACCCCTATAACCGAAAAAGTTTTGATTCATTGTCTTCTTTGTATTTAAATTTAATCCATTTGCGATGTGTTCCAGGAAAATGAGTCACAAGTGGCAAAAATTATTTAGTTTTAGTTTTAGTTTTACTTCACTAGTAAATTCTAAATATTGCAAAGTCCATTTTTTGCAACCTGTGACTCATTTTCCTGTAAAACATCACATTTATTCTTAGTCAATCACTAAAATGGTTTACATCGTTTTGGATGGCAACCAAATCGTCACCATTTGTTTTTGCATGAACAATTACAGAACCAAATGTTCTTGCATAGTGATTTGGAGCCCATATAGTCTTTATAATGCTTTATAATGCTATCAGGATCCATTCATTTGATGATTGTGCAAATATCCAAATGATTCCTTTCTTTATCGTCAAAAGTGTTCACATCAGGAAACATACCTTTAATTGCTATAAAATCATAAAATGTTCAATTTTATTTAGAGACATGTGTACAATATATTAATTGAAAGGTTATTTATCATACTTTAACCAAAAAATTGTATTTATGTTTAACTATATCTTCAACAAATACTCAACTGTGCTTTCAAGAGGCCTACTATAAGGGCCTACATCATTTTCTGGCCCAAAACACAAAATAGTCTCATATTTTGAAAAGCAATTGTAATAAAACTACTGAAAGTAGAATCAAGTGACTGGTATCAATTGATAGGAAATAATAAGCCCTAAAATTGATTTTGTTTCATCTAAGATGTCAGTGCATTTTTCTCAGAGTTATTGGCAAAAAAACTCAAAAAGACATTTGACCTTGACCTTTGACCTTTGAATAGGACCTTTAGCGGCCATGATGAATTCTCTAACTTTTAATATATATAAATCCACCAACTTATAGTAATAAAATAAAACTTTTATCGAGAGACTTCTACAAATGGTCTCACTACTGCTATAACAGTACAGATACAACTAAAATGTATTACAGAGCACCTCTTTTTATGTAGGTAATGTATCGCCTCTACAACTAGTCTATAACTATTACAGGACATACATGTACATCAGCTGGCAATCAGTAACGGTAAATAGAATACAAGATGGACACGCGGGCGTTCAGGGCAGACATGTACTTTACCAATCTAACCTAAAATGTTGGCCGAAAAAACAAAGAGCCTGAGACTACTATTAATGTAATACATATACATAGGTAATACAATACAATTTAATACATAGGCTCCTCGTCCTCAAGGGCGTCTAACGCCAGCGTGTCCATCTTAAGCTTAAACCGAGCCTGAATTTTACGTGGCATTTGGTCAATTTTTTTTTTTTTTTTTTGATCATTTGGTCAATTTTGAGGCAGAACAAATCCGCCCATTTCTGGTTTTCAGAAATGACCTTGGTCGAACCACCGCCTTTAATTTCGGACGCTATGGTCATTATAGAACTTGCCAGTGCAGCCATGTGGCTTGACGCACTGGTTGAGGCACTCTGTGAGCTGCTAGTGGAACTGCTCGTCGACAGAGAATGTCTAATATGGGTGGTCTCCTGTTTCTGACTTGTCCCACTTGTTACCTTTGACTTCTCAGGTGCCATCTCTGATGAGGAACTGTTTTTTTGGGTCGCGCCTTTCTTATTAATCGATGACCCACTGGATGATTTGGATGCCGAAGATTTGTTGGACGATGTTGATGATTTGTTGTTCGATGTTGTTGATTTGTTGTTCGATGTTGTTGATCTGTTGGATGATGTTGTAGATTTGTTGGACTATGTTGATGACTTGGAATACTTTGGGTCGTACTCCTCCCCTGAGGAATCAGCTGCGAAAGCTTTGGTTTGTTCTTTTGCTGTCGCTACCATTGCAGGGAATGCGGCGGATGGTGCCATACCCTTCTTTTTCACAACTGATTCTTCCTCGCTGACGTCGCTCTGGTCACCGTCTACCTCTTCTTCTTGGTCTCCTTGATCTCCTTTGTCGCTTTTGTCGTCGTCTGGGGGGCCTTGTTCCTCTAGTTGTGCCGTGTCGTTCATGACACCTGACTCGGGAGGTTCCTGTCAAGAGACAATATATAGATAAACTTTGAGGAAATGCATGGAGAATTCATTATTTCATTATTTCCTGTAACTGTTAAAAAGAAGTTCATAATGTGACGTTCATATGTAACGATCTGGAAGTTTGTACACTATTTGATTGTCACATAACTGTTGTTATTGATATGTATTACTATTTACATTGGAATGAAAAATGTGTACTCGTTCAGGGCATTGGTACTTTTGTATGCTATAAATTTGAATACTGAAGGGACAGTGGAAACATCCAGGTTGTTTGTTGTTTTGCGTGCCGCTATGTGACTGAAGAGGAACTTGCAGATGGAGTAGATGTGTTGGAGCCTTTTGCTAAGTTCATCTTCCACTATGCCATCGCCCGATTTCCCGTGCTCCTTCTTAATTCGCCCGTTCGTGTTTCTCAATGTCTTCCTCTGCCACAATAGAATGTAAAAATTTTTTTTTGTATTCATCACTAGATTCAGCTGGTGCTGTTAAAATTAACCACATACAGGCCCCAAATAATATCGCAGTGCAATATGGCCTACAATTGAATTCAAATCAATTACTTATGAGGTTTGCTAGGTTGACTGTTAATATTAATGCAATAATTATTTCTCAATTTATGTACTGTAATATTATCAAAGGTGATATTTTAATCATTAACATAGACTGAAAGGGGTACATCAAACAACAACGAACCGTACCTGTTTTTCCCAGCTCCCGTCCGATTCGCTGGAACGCACGGAAACGCTTGCCCCTATCTTTGTAGTCCTTGTGTGACTTGTCGTAAAGAAAGGGGCAAGCCTTCCAGAGGTCGCATAGGTGAACTTCGTCCAGTTCACTCCACCCCTTGGACCTAGGGCTATTGTATCATTGTATTGCAATTATTATTGCATTGTATCTGCAATTACACCTGCACAGTCAAATGCCCCCACCCCCGTTGCACCACCAAGACTAGCATCCAGGGACGGCCCAAGGAAATCAGCTGAGTCGTTGAATGTCATAAATGACCGCCCACGATCGGACTCGGCTACCAGAAAGAGGGGACACAGTGGGGAAATAGTAGTAAGTGAGAATAAGCGCACTAGTAGTCCGTCTAGACGTGAGCCTTCTGCCCCCACTAAAAGTATCGCATCCAGTTCTGTAGATCCCTCCGCAGAAGTTGTGAATAAGATCACTGAAGATCACACCCGCACTAAAGATCTGTATGCTTCAGAATCATACACAACGGCAGCAGAGAAGCAAGAAGCATCGCAATTCTTTAGTGTTCTTGGTACATATGGATAACCGCACAAGAACAATTGTATTGACGGACTCAAGGGGCAGGGGCCTGGAAAGCCATTTTTCGCCAAATGTAGATATCAGATGCTTTGTTTATAGTGGTGCACGCTTGAATACTCTCGCACACAAAGCCTTGTCGCTATGCTATGCTCATCACCCCACCAATCTCATCTTGATCGGTGGGATTTGTGACTTCTGTCTAAAAGACAGACGTACTTAGCCAATGAGTTATCTCATTGGCTAAGAATAACGCTTCTGATCTTACAAGTATGATGATGGACCACTACCATGAAGCCCTAGATATCCTGTCTCCAATTGTTTCTACCACAAATGTTACCCTTGGAGGCCTAATTGGTATTAATTTAAATGCTTCGAATCGACTAACTGGCCGCTCAGCCCAACAGGATATAATAAATAGCGCCATCTTGGACATTAACCACCGGCTATCAGATCTTAATATCTCCAGGCGTATAAGGCATCTGTACTTAATTAACAAAGTGCATATTACCCACAAGAAAAAGACTCGCCATTTCTATGGCCGACTCCCTGATGGACTACACTTAGGACCAATGATTCTAAAAGACTGGGTTAATCAGGTTGAACGTTTCGATACAGACCCCAGTCATCATGGAGAGTAAACTAGAACAGCTGTCGTTGGGCGACCTGGAAAGGTTTACTCCTCCATGGTGCTGGGTGAGCAAACATATTTCCCTTGCAATTTATCCGCTTTCTGCCTGTTTGTATTACTTGTATCTTTTGTTGATATATTGCCTGTTCTATGAAATACTCTACTAAAATCAAATCCTGGACAGATCTTCGTGATAACAAAGGTATTAAATTGATCCAGTATAACATAAGATCTCTGTTGCCAAAGATAGACCTTATAAGAAACGATATATTATCTCTCAAATTAGACGTTGTAGCTTTTACCGAATCATGGCTGAAAAGTGAAATTACAGATCAAATGTTATCTTCTGTTGGTTATAATTTTGTAAGGCTTGACAGAGCCGGGGGAGGTCGAGGTGGTGGTATATGCTGCTACGTAAGGCAAGACTACTCAATTGTACAAGATGCTAACCTCGCCATGTCTAATGAAAATAGCGAAATATTATCTTTCTCCATCCAACGTGAACATACTCCTCGTTATTATGTTATTATCTGTTATCGTCCCCCGAATGGGAATATTAGCAAATTTCTAGATGATCTAGACAATGTGAAAAGGCGTATAGGCCCGCACCAACTGAATTTAATTATATGGCCAATTCCACCAATTTGACAACATTTGGTCCCCAACCGTGGAAAGTGATTAAATGGGCTTAATACAAATAAATAACCATTAATTAGGTAATTTTTTTTGATTGGATGGTTCTACCAACCTGTGGAACCACATTTTTGGCATTTTTACCCCAAATTTTTTATAATTTTTTTTTCTAAATCACATTTTGGGGACAAAAATCATTTTTTTGAACTGTCATTACATGGTGGAATTGCTAAATTTCTAAATAATCATCAAAATCCAACATTTTTCATTATATGTTGTGATAGTAGGTTACTTGTACATGATTTGTGTCAAAAAATTTAGCAAAAAAATGATTTTCAGGGTGAAAGCCATAAAAAACAGAATTTTTTTGGAATGGGTACCCCTGGTGTCCACTAACGAACATTTATTTGCCTTAGGTGGAATAATTTTTTTCAAAAAAATGAAAATTATCCAATTATAACAAATAATGATAAAATGCACTGGATTTGATATGTAATGAACATTAAATGTATTGGTTAAAGTTTTTCTTGAACCATAGCAGAGAAAATGCATAGTGCCAAGGACCTATAGGAACTGGAGTAGTGTCCACTAACGAACACCCTATTTAAGGCTTTTTATGGTTTTATAAGGCAGTATTTTAAGAATGAACTTTAAATTTGACATTTATTATTGATTTAGTACAATATCAGTTTATATAGATCGACAGTTATTATTTCTGCCTAATTTTCATATGATTTATACAGCAAAATGGTCCATTGTCCACTAACGAACATATGTGTCCACTAACGAACATATGTGTCCACTAACGACCCTATTTGTCTATTAACATCACTTTGTGAGTCAGAAATGAACTAGATTCTGTGGCCATTATTACTAATCGATTTCATTATGAAAAATAAACACATTTCATTCAAAATGATGATTTCAGACCTTATTAATATGTTAAAAAATGGCTCTCTGATTGTAAGAAAGTGTATCAATGAAGCCTGCATTCAAGCCAGGAATAATGGATATAATATAGGCGGGGTCATTAAACTTGTCGCTGCCATTATGATTACCATTACTGAATGGTTATTTGGCTCTAACTTTTCTTCTAGTAAGAATATTTTCACAAACTAAAAAGTGTTATCACCCTTATGTCGAGACCTATAAAGTACACAATAGTTCAATACATTATGTGCATATTTGTTTTATTTATTTCTATCTAAATTCTAATTCATGTAGAAATATGAACCATTACCTGACATGCTATTTTTGACATTTTTTTCATATTTGGGATCTATTTTTCGACCTCCTGTAAAATAATTACTAATAATCAGAATGGTTCCATACTTTGTAGTTCAATGCACATATATATGAGGTTGATACAAAATAACAAATCAACTGATTAATGTAAAATTTATTTTTGGGTACCCAGGGGGGGGGCCTAGGGGGCCAAATGTTGTCAAATTGGTGGAATTGGCCATATGTGGCGACATTAATATTGATATAAGTGTGAAAGATACTAAATCCAAGGCATTAGTAAATTATTGTGATGATAAGAACCTATGCATTGCGACTAAAGAAATAACTAGATTTGGTTTACAACGAAATTCTATCATAGACTTATTTATTGTCAACGGCAAAACGGATTATTACACTGGTACCATTGACTACGCTTTATCTGACCATCAACCCACGTACATAGTTTTAAAAAAGATTCCTATTTGTAATAAAAAAACTGAAATTAAAGGGAGAGATTTTAGTAAATACAGGTGTGAAAGGCTTCGAGACCTACTCGTTGATTTCAGTTGGGTTGACTATTTTTCCTCCACTGACCCGAATGAATGTTGGTCGATTATTTACAAAAGAGTCATAAGCTGTGCTGATAAATTAGCACCATACAAAACCTTCAAACCTAAGAGAATAAATCCCCCGTATTATACTCCTGATCTGGTTACTCTGGGAAAAAATCGCGACAAACTGTATAAGAAAGCTAATAGGACTAAAAACCCGGACGACCTACGGGCGGCTAGAATGGCACGAAATGCATGCAATAGGGCGGTTGGTACTGCAAAGTCGGAATTACTACAAGCAAATGTTATTCAAACATAAAAGAGATTCTAAAAAATGTTGGTCTGTTATAAAAGATTTGGAGGGTACATCGGCTGGAGATATCTCTAGTCTCGAAATTAATGACTCTAGGGTTGAAAAAATTGATCTTGCAAATGGCCTGAATGACCATTTCTGCACTGTTGGCAGCAAGATAAATGCGAAACTGGGTAATACCCCAAATAGAACTAGAACCCAAGAGAATATTCTGCATCAGTGGTCCGACTTTGACATATCTGAAAATGACTTACTTGAATTGATTAACGACATGGATACTAAAAAGAACTCAGGCTGTGTAAACATAAATAGTCACTTGTACAAGGATGTATTTTGTATTTTACGTACACATATGCTACACCTGTATAAACTGTCCTTAAATTCGGGGATTTTCCCTGACGCATGGAAATCCGCAATTGTTAGACCTATTCCTAAGATCAATATACCGAAATCCCCTAGCGATGTGCGCCCAATATCTCTTACACATGTTGGTGGTAAATTATTTGAAAGACTGATTGTTGACAAACTAATGGACCATCTCTCTAACAACAATATTCTTAGTGTGAAACAGTTGGGGTTTCAACCTGGACACTCAACCACGGAGGCTCTATACACCTATATCTCTGATTTAAACATTGCCGCACATCTAAAACATTTTTCAACAGCCATTTATATCGACTTTAGCAAAGCATTTGATTCTGTTATCCATGATTTTATGTTAGAAAAATTGTATGATATTGGTCTACCGGAAAAAGTTGTAAAATGGTTTAGATCATATCTTACTGGTAGGAAACAAAGGGTTAAAATGAATGATTACTTATCCAACGAAATGATGATTAATTATGGCGTACCCCAGGGCTCAATTCTTGGGCCGATTATGTTTCTGATTTATGTTAATGATTTAAAACATCTAAATATGTCATGCAATATAATACAATATGCCGACGACACGATTTTATATATTTCTAGCCCAGATGTGGAGACTTGTATCAATAATATTAACAATGATCTGTCTTTATTCTATGAATGGTGCTGTGCTAATAAGCTACTGGTCAATATTAAGAAGACCAAGGTGATGCTATTTGGTCCCATGAATATACTACGTGATTTAAAAACTGAAGTGGTACTAAACACAGAAAACGTTGAAATAGTAGATAAATACGACTATTTCAATGAAGCCCCAATACAATAACCTGATAAAACAGTTAAATAACAAAATATTTATTTTTCGAAAAATCAGGAGTAACCTGACTAAAGATGTGGCCATCATGATCGCCAAATCAAAGCTTCTATCTATATTCGACTACTGCCTATTCTGTCTTACACCACTGAGTCAAACTTGTCTATCTAAGCTACAGAAAATACAAAATAGAATACTTAAGCTGCCTCTACACCACTCCCGATTGTGCATTGCCGACAGTTGGCGATACCTGCCGATACTTTTATCGGCCAACTGTCGGGGTTGGTGTAGAGGCTTTCCCGACGGCTTCCCGACACTTGTAGCTATCGGCAGGTGTCGGCGACAGTCGCCAATCACTTCTAACTTGTTTGAATATTGCGTGCGTCGCGGACAGTCGGCCCACAAACATCGCCAGTGTAGAGCCTTTACTGACGCCGCCGACAGGTCCCGACGTATCGGGGAAATCTGTACTATCGGGGAAAAAATGGCAATCGCAAGTGTCGCCATTATCGGGAGAAGGTATCGGGAATGGTGTAGAGACAGCTTAAGAATTGCCCTATGCTGTGATTATTACACCCCTAATACCGTATTACTTCAAACATGTAAAACCATGAGTATTACCAATCGTATCGCCTTTAACCTCTCAAAAATAGCCCATACCGAAGTGTATGTCAATGGTAAAGGGAGTATACCAGCCAGACATACGCGACAGGCCGAGGCACCGATTCTACAAAGTTTTCTATCTCGCTCATGTACTTATAATGCTGTAGTAACCGCCTGGAACAAACTTCCAGCTTATCTTAGGATCATTGGAGATCCGACTAGTTTTAAACTGTCACTGAAGCGACACTTCTTTGCTATCCAGGCCCCTATTCCTGCTGCTGAGCCCCTATAAATACCACCCACAATCATGTTTGTGTATATTATATCCCAAGCACGTGCTGATTGCTTCCTCTTATGCTAATACCCCTGACGCACCTTGCGTGGGATCGTTGTATATAGTATATTGCATTGTAACCCTTCCATATGTGTTATGTTACTCGCCCACTTGGGCTTGCTTTTGTTTACTGTGAATGACCCTAGTAGCCGCCGACCAAAGCTCACTAAATGGGTTACCCAGTCACTGTCTTATGTTCCGTTTGTAAAGCATGTTAAGTCGTACGCATACCGACTGTATGTGAAGCAAGTATGACTTGTAACTGTGTTCAAAAATCACCAAAACTCTCACACCTCCTCCAAATTGTATTATTACCTAATAGTCTGGAACTGTTCTCACCACTCATTTATCCACCCATTTCATCCTTCTATTTCATTATTCTGTGATGTTGCATGAAATGTATATATGATATATAAGAATGTTTGTAATATAACTCATGCCCTCTCTCTATATATGTCTAAATATAATTAATTCTATCAGGGCACAACGAAAATTCATCTCCGGATGAGCGTGCTATAGTTGTTGTAAAAATTTCCTGAATAAATAAATTTGTGAAAAAAAATAAATTTAGGGACTTGATTCTCTTCTTGTTTTTCAGGTGTTTTGGTGTAGAGAAACCCTTGGGTTGAATGGTACTACCCGATGACGTCCCCTCATTTTTGTTGGTGCTCCCCTTCTCGCCAGAAAGTGAATCATTCAGGGATGCCGCACCCCTTTTCTTAACTGGAGAAATATCATTTAAACGCACACGTTTAAATGCACTACCCTCCTCATTTAGCTTTGTTCCTGTTGCGTCAGTCAAAGCATCAGCAGCATTGAGATGGTCAGCGTCCGATTTAGGGTGCTTTGGCTGCGTTCCTTCATCGACTACTTCTTCAGCCTGGTCCATGTCCTTGTCCATGTCCTTGTCCATGTCCTCGTCCATCTCCTCATCCGAAGGCTCTGGAGCCTGCAAGTACATGTATTGTAATTAGAAATGCACCGAATTTTTCCTTTTACCTAAAACAGAACTATCTACCAGTGAACATTAGAGTCAGTTCGAGTCAGAAATCTTTTTAGTTGCAGATCTTTGTCAATGGTTTCCAAAACATTGCATGAAATATTTTACCGTTTTCTCACAACGATGTCAAACATTAAATTAAACTTGATCAATTACATTAATGGAACTAAGAACACAGACTCCGGGAGCGAGCATTTTCACTCTACGACATTGTAGTACAAAAAATATAGGAGCGTGAGATTGAAGATATATTATATACTCACAAAGGCATTTTTGTCAGTGGTTATTTCCGGTTCAGGCTGCTGTGTTGACAGTTCTTTTTCCACTGACTGAAATAAGTAATTAGCACCATTACCTCATCTGTGAGTCACTGAGTGGGTTACTGCTTTTTATTGGTTAATATACTCCCTTACCGGCACGTAGAAAGTACTTTTTACCTAGAAATATTATATTAATATCAAGAACTATGCATTTGCTATTACATTAAGTATAATCATCATGAGTATACATTACAACAGTACAGGACTAAACATTGTACTCACCACATTAGCCTTGTGTTCGTTTTGTTCTGCGTTTTGTCCTGGAGCGGCGGGAGGTGGAGCACGAACATCATCCACTGCCTGCAATGATAAAGGTTATAACCATTATATGCTCCGTAATTAAATGTTATTAAAATTGTTTGACAGCATCGAGAGACACCTTATATACTTGTGAACCAATAGCACGTCCTTGTTTTTGGCTGTTGGGTTTCAATTATGGCTTGTATTTCAATTAACCTCTCACATCGGAATTAATAATGAATAACATTAAGTGGTACTATCGAATGGATCATTACTCACCACAGCCTTTTTAGGCCCCCGTTTCTTGCCTGCCTTCCTTTTGGGGCCGGTTTTTGCTGGCAATGCCTACATAAAAGTCAACAATAAATAATAATTAGCCCGGACATAATGTAAATAGAGCTAATCAACATTAAAAATTTTTTTAAAAATTATATATTGTATGAGCGATGCGAAAGTATTACATCAAGCAATACAGAAACTGTACAGATATGTTCAATACTGAATAGCTCTTTATGTATAATGTATAATGTACAGTGTACAGTAGTTACTGGACATCGAGACCAAGTCAGGCTTGCGGGACACTACTGGGCGGGGCCCGCCAGAAGCCAGAGGGTTTTCTTTGCTCTCTGGTGCATTTTAAGCATTTTTTGGGGGTTAAATATTGTCCAAATGAAGGGCCCGCCTTGGCATCTCTGCTGTTCTGTTATCGGTTACAGTGACAGTGCACGTGCATGTGTGACCCCTTGCTGTCACGGCTACTGACACTATGCAGTGGCACACGCGTTGTACTGCACACAGCGTAATCAAGGGCTAACACACTCGCAATCATCCGTGCGCAGGAGCACAAGAACTTAGTTGGTGCTTTACTGTAATGTTTGATTATGTCTGATTAGAAGATAAATGACAGTACTCACATTATCAGCGACATTGCTACCTCGAGTGAACACCATCTTGTTTGCGGATGTGGAAGGTCAAGGTCGAAAAATGACCATAGCGCCATCTGTGAATTCGAGCGGTAACGAAACCAAAGCGCGCAGTCCCGCCACATCGCAGGAGGACCTACGCTTTTCGACCAAATTCGAAACTCGTAGATGGACCTGCGATTTGTCGTAGACTTCATTATTGAGGTCTACGACAAATCGCAGCATTCAATACACTTACACGATTTATCGCAGAGCCATCTGCGATCTCAGTGAAAATCGCAGCTGAACATTCAGGCCATCTGCGATAAATCGTACATGCCAAATCGCAGCAAAATCGGCGCTGAATCGCAGATGTGTAGGGCTGGAACCAAGAATTTGGACACATGATGTGACATGCGATTTGTCGCACGTACTTGCGATAAATCGCAGCATTGAAAACACAGTCACGATCTGGAAAAATCTGGAAAAAAATCGCCGCTAATCTCGCACGACAAATCGTAGATGCCAAATCGGCTACCAAATCGTGACTGTGTATTCACGGCTTAAGGACAGCATTTTTCGATGTGCATCAGTAAACAGTAATTTTCGATCTGACCCTTGTAGAAACGTAAAAGTTGCCAAAGAAAAATAGCTAGTATATTCAAATATTTAGATAATTTCCATACATTCTTTTCAATACCAAAACTCTTTGCCAGACAAATTTTGAATTTGCATTTATTTGCATGACCTTCGATAATTGAATGAAATCGGAACGTTTTACCCAAACTGTGAAACTGCACTCACTGGGAACCAATAAGTTACATGCTATGAGATAAAGGGGCACTATACTTTCTCAATTTTCCAGCATATCAGACTATCGAATCATGCATTTTCCTTTAAAGTTTCTACATGTAGGCCCTATGCATAGCTGACTTATTTTGTTACCCACAGTAGTAATGAAAAGGGGGTCACCGGACTCTGAAAAAAAAATTCAAATTATGTTGACGCCCTGCTTTTTAATTTTTGAGGACGAAACTATGTCAGCTATGGAGTGATTTGCAAAAAAAACGGATTCATCTGTCTGAAATCTTGTAAAAACGCAGAAAATATCCTTTTGAATTTCCCGCATAGACTTCCACATGAACGGTAGTAACCTTCAGTGGTCCCTAAAATATAGATTAGCTCGCTGCATGATGAGATTTAATGCATTGCAATATCCGTCGGGATGTGGAATCCTTTAGTGCACATTCACTTCTATGAAAACGGAAGTATTCAATCGCGTTAAAAAGCAGGGCTGCACCAGACCGCGTAATTATTGCGGTTTGATAGTAATAGATCATTGTTATATAATAATTATCATAAAGACCCTATGTTGCACAACCTATCAAGGCTCCTCTGACCAGCTTCATGATTTGTAATTCTATTCGTATTGGAAATGCGCTGCAGAATGAAACCGCAACGACCACAGAGGTGCGCAGTATTTCACGTAAATGGGGTTATTAGGCGTCTGAAAGATGGCTTTTCGACGGAGCAAAAATACTGACTGGAATTGCCGTCAGGACCCTTTTCCCTACATTATATCGACCTTACTGGACGAGTTATTCTCTGTGTTTTCGCGCTCATGAACACTACTTATCCTACAATGTTACTAATTAAAATGTTTACAGGTACGAGGTGAAAACAAATATATACTGTCAAAAGATTGTCCTTCACTCAAGAAATTGCGAAAGTGGGAGAAAATACTCGGCGTGGAAAATTTCAAGCTAGTAGAGGAAGATTGGAAAAAAGGCTTTTAATCCCATTCAGTGTGTGTGTGGAGCCTTCATTGAAAAATTCAAAATTATGTGCGGTAACTGATCTGTGAGCTAATAATAATATTGTACAAATGCAGTAACATACCAAGATGATGTGTTGCCGAGGTAGTTGATGTTCTGTTTTGTCCAAACCAAAATGCGTTTTGTCGGTATCACTGGCTAATGTTGTTATATTTTCTGTTTTAAAAGAATGACACTTGAAAGTAAGCCCAATTGTCGTAGATACTTACATTGTAAGAGCCTTGAAGGCAGGTTAATTAAACAATTTTTTTTTCATTTTTTTTTCTCTTTGCCTGAATGGCTTGGTAAATCGATTAAGTATACATTGGTAACAGACATGCACAATGCAAGCGAAATATTTCGCTTGCATTATGCATGGTATGCAATTAAATTCTAAAATTAAAATTAAAAATGAAATAAAAGTACGACTAATGATAATCATTGAAGTTATACGGTGATTAAAAGTTGAAAGTATTCGTAAATAATTTGGAAAGTTACGTAACTCAATATAAAATGTGTCACTTGCTGTTAAAAGTCCGTCAGAATACAAATAGAAGTTTAAGAACCATTCATGCTCTGAAAGCAGATGTTAATTTATCTCGTGTCGATATGCATGAAAAATGCAAGATTCTGTCAGTTACGAATAGATTAGAATTATTACTAATAAAAATGGGTAAAAAACAGAGTCGAAAAATAGAAAATACAGAACAGCCAGGAGTCACAAACAGAGCCACTAGACGGCATGATGGCATAATACTTAAACAGTTTATGCCCAGAACGGAATGTGACAAGAAATCGCTATCGTATCAAATATCCAGCAACTGGAACAAACTGAACAGCAACATTCGAAATCTTGACGACAATGGACTAAAATCACATTTAAAATATAGTTTATTATTAAGCCAACGCGATCATGGCCACTTTGACTAAATCAATCACGTGTCGGTAACAACCTCACCCGCCCCCTCGACAAAACATTGACTCTGACGATGACAGATTAATCACATTTTATTGTAAGAAAATTGTACATTGATTTTATTTGATAAGAAAGAAGACTGTACATCACATTTACAACAATATTTGATTATAAAGAATAAAGAACAGTAATTAAGGCAGGTGGTCATAAAATCGCCTCGCCGCGAGACCATGAATTGTATGTACTGTCGGAAAAAAATAAATAAATAAAAAAAAAAAAAAAATTAAAGCAGAAGGATGTGAGTGTTGAACACGCCCGGTGATGTGATGATGGCGCGCGGTGAAATTGACGCGCCGCTCAGACTACCGCGCGGCAAAAGTAAGATGGCTCCCGAGGTGAGTGCACTTGACTACCGCTCAACCTCGCAGTTCTTCTTCAGCTTAAGCGGTGAATACACAGTCACGATTTGGGAATCAGACACGATTTCAGGAGCTACGATTAATCGTGGGTGCTTATTTGCCTGAAATCGTGCCTATTTTTAGACCTACACAATGCACGATATGGTGAAAAAAGTGAAGTCGTTGGTAAAAAGTGAAATCGTTGGTGGGATGGCAGTCAAGATTTGATCTGTGACTCTGAAATATAGAGGTGAGAAAATTGTTTTAAAAAACGACTCTAGAAGCCAACAAGAAATTATAAAAACTGTAAAAATAAAATAAAATATAATGTTACTCATTTTCCTGTGACACATCACCGATTTTCTGGTGTTTTTTTTTCTCTTTTTAATTGTCGAATAAAATAAAATATGAGAAGAATGAGACCTAATGTCGACATGTGTAGAAGGGAAACTCTGCATTATAAAAGTGAAAATATTGTGTTGATCCTCCAAGAATTAGTGAAGTTATAGCATTTCAAAGTAAAATTATAAATAATCCAATTCTTTTATATTTCCAGATCGCAGATAGACCTACGATTTTCGGATTTATTCGAAAATCGTAGAAGCACATACGATTTATCGTAGACCCCATTATAAAGGTCTACGATAAATCGCAGCACTCTCTACATGATTAATCGTAGAAGCAGCGGCGATTTGATTGGAAATCGCAGAAGACCCTTTTTTCCCCCTACGATGAATCGTACATCCAAATCGGCGCTAAATCGGCGCTGAAATCGTGCATGTGTAGCGCATTTGGCACGATTTGGGACCTACGATCTGATGTACGATCTCAAATGGACAATTCCAAATCGTACAACGGATCGTGGAGCCCAAATCGGCCACCAAATCTTGACTGTATTCACCGCTTTAGTCCTCACGCGTGAGCCCTTCGTGTTATAAAAGTTAAAAAGAATTAAAGATGTCTGATGTCCCTTGTGATACTCGGGTCATATGATTTACATAAATTAACATAATAAAGTTAACATTATGCAATATTACGTTATAAAAGATAGAAGATGGACATTATAAGGGGACTCCACTAGGGAAAAACAGGAAAAAACTGCTGCGACAATTTTTTTGTTGCCAACAAAACGCCGTTCATTTCATGTCAGCAACAACAATAGGAGTGTAGGAGTCTCGGAAGTGTTGCCGTATTCTCTTGGAAATGTTGTATCTGTGTTAGGATTTGTTGCCACGCCACTCTTTCACTAGGCTGGAATATGTTGCCGACATGGTAAGTTGTGTTGGTGACGTGTAGGAAAGTGTTGCAATGGCTGCTCCACTTACAAAGTGTTGCCCACATTTTCCCAAACTCATAATCTTTGACATCCCATTTATCTATATCAGTTATCATTGGTGTAACTAATCGAAAGTCTATATTTCATATATAATATGATATAATGACATTTCTAGATTATAGATATCATAAGAATAACCATTCTCCATAGTCTTAAGAAGAAGTAAATTCGTCATTGAGATATTAAACATACTTCATTCGTACTCTAGATTTTCATATAAATGGGAAGCTGCGCTCCTCCAGTCATGATTTCGGTCGAAAGTAACTGCTATTAATTTTTGTGCCTACTCCAACAATTAATCAGAACGATCAGATGGACTGGAGCTTTCGCTCCAAATAAAATGAATAAAAACATTCAGAGTCAAAGTTCGTTACATTCTTCAGACCTTATGGCCTCACCCCGCCCCACCCCCCTGGATGACTGACCAGCCTGTAGGGAGTTGTCTAACTGTTGCAGGGGTCCGTGTTGCAGGGGTCCGACAGCTATAGTGGCTCCGGCTAGTGTAATGCAAATCATACTCGGCCGGCCGGCCTATTACTTTCAAGTAATATTAAACATACTTCCATTAGGCGTCTACTCCAAGGCTGGGAAAGCCATTAGCGCAGTAGACCAATATCTGACATATACTGTCTGCTCCCTCTCGCTCTCCAATCACTGACTGCTCCTTCTCCTTCCCTCCCCGGCTTCCCTCCCTCCTTATCTTCCCCCTCTCTCTCCCTCTGTCCAATCACTAACTGCCCCCTCTCCCTCTCCCCTCTCTAGCTCTCGCTCCCTCATTCTCACTCCCTCTCCCTCTCTTCAATCACCGACTGTTCCCTTTCCCTCTCTCTCCCTCCCTCTTCCCTCTCTCACCCTCTCCCTCTCTCCAATCATTGGCTGCCCCCCCCCCCCCCCCACACACACACACTTGCTATCACTCTCTCTCTTGCTCTCTCCAATCACTGACATACCATTTTTATCTGATTTTAACTGTCAGGCTAGACTATGTCTGTCTGTTCCCTCTTCTCCCTTCTCTGTTCTTGGAAGTGGCAATATTATCCATGTTGGCCTTTGCTAAGGCGGGATCATTACTGGCTGGACTCGGTAGGCCTACCCATAACCGTCTTCACTCATACACCTGCCCATGCGCCTAGAACCCACTATATAACCCAGTGTCATCAACTCCTCTACCTCTGTCCGCTTTCAACCACAGTGCGATGCTCACCCGGCCACGCCATCTCTTTAATCAAATTCATCCATTTATTTGATCAATATTCACCAAATTATTCATATATAAAATATCATTTTACAACCATTTTACCAAACAAGTCAAAATCAAATATCAAATTTATCAAATAAAGCTCATATTATCCCTAATTGCCTTGCCGAGTTCTTTGTCCAGTAATGTACCTTATCATGTTACTGCACTTACAATTTGCTAATGTACCTTATTATGTTACTGCACCTAAAATTTGCGATGATCATCAATAACGTTTGCTGTGATATTAGCATTTCTAATAATATCTATTATTAACGCGTAATATAATCCCTGTCTGCCTTCGATGACAACGTAATCAGTTATGAACACCCATGATTATTTAAGACGTGACACTGAATACGAATTTTCTGTCAGAAGGCAACACACTCTGGATCTACACATATATACGATGCATTATGCATATATTCCTAAAGCAATTATTGAGTCTTACTGAGAGACAAATCCCATGCAACTTTTTTTTCTGGGTCCATGGCTCTATTTTAGGGTCCCTCCGTATTATCAACGAGAGTGAATTCAAAAGAGTATCAACTCATGAGTCGGCAGAAAGATGTAACAAATTTCCCCATCTTATCTTGGAATCTGATGGCCCAGGCGGTCACCCCTTTCATCCGAGGTTGTTTGTAAGTTCTTAAAGGGCCTTCAGTCTCCCCTCTCATTTTCCGTTTTGGAGGTGGGAGTGAAGTTTCTTTCATTATTGTTTAAATATTGCATAAATCTGATTTATAAGTTGACAATCAGGTTCAGAACATCTATAGCTCGGGACCAGTACACCTGATTTGTGAAAATAAAATAAAACTGAGCCAGTATCATGAAGTAATTCATTTGTTGACTAATTTTCAATCAGTTTTTTCCATTTGATCATATCTTCCGATTTGATTTGAAGCACCTAAAACATATCAATGTGTAGCTAATGATGTCTCCATCCATAGGTCTCATGGTAATTCTTCAAATCAGATCGGAACAATGTTAAATGTGGTGATATGTCCATTTCTCTGTATAAATTAATGAGTTAAAATTTGCCAGAACATGTGGGTTCTATGGCCTTTTATGGCCTTTTATGGTCCTTTCCCCGATTTTCTCCACCAGACCCCTTACTGTGGTTCCCAGCAGGGTCAAACAAGCTCGGGTATAGCATCGGACATAGTCCTCACTCTCCTGTTCCAAACTCGTTGGTATTATATTCGGTTTTATTCTGTTTAATTCTGTTTTATGTTAATTCTGTTGCTGCAGATGTTGGATGACTAAGCATTAGAGGAGGGTTTCAACACCCAAATCTATGGTTTTCACTCCTCACAACAGTCATCCAATGTTAAAACCACAAATTAGGGACCATGCAAGGGCTTCCTATATCAGTACATTGCATGAAGGTCATGATACTTTGGGTGATGACTTATTTTAATATTTGCGTGTCTAGCTTGACGGCCGGCATCGAATCGCCTATGTTTACATAGCGTAGCTATTATAGAACATTTCGAATGATGCCCGTAAATCGGGTCTCTCGTACAATACTAGGGCCCGTCAAGAGGATATGTGTATATATATATATTCCCCGTAAAACTACGCTATTATCACTCTCTATCGATATCAGTGATACCCCTCTACCACTTGGACAAAAGGAATTGTTTCATACGGCCATATTTAAAAAAGAAACAAAAAGGTATTTACCCGTACCTTCTCATGGTGTATTCCGAATAGTACCGAATAACTACCTATCAACCCTCTACCACTACCCGTGGAGTTGGTCAGGCTGGAGCATGACCAACGAATGTAAACATAACAATCAACAGTTTTGTGCGAGAGGGTGGGTGGGGGGTGGGGAGGCTATAGATCCTGAGCACAATAATCTTACTATACTAACCAGCCAAACAGTTACACGGTACACCACCTTGCCGATTTACTTCTGGATGGAAGTGTGACGGCAACCCAGACAGAACTCTTCAGCGTCGAGCGAATGCCAATCTCTAATTACATTTCAAAACCAGGTTGTGCTCGTGAGTGAAAACAATGTACAGGTATGCTGTATATATACTCGCCCATTAGGTAATTAACTCGTATTGCCTCTAATTAATTGATTGATTAATTAATGCATGGGTGTCTAAGATTATGTAGTTCTATTGTTCCATTTTGAGGCAGCCCATTAAACGCATGCATGGGATGGATTCTTGATTCAGTTGTAATGTTTGAGTAGAAAAATTTAAATTTTCATTGTCTCGAAAACGCTTATCAATAGGAGGGTAAAGATAGTCATTAAGAAGACATTGATATTGCTAATTCTATATGATTAGATCCCACCATTCTCAAGAATGTATTTGCTATCGTATCAAACTACTCATTTGATTGAGATCTAAAGTATGTTAAAGACACATTTGTGTATTAATTGTAATTATAACTTCATAATCTTAATTTATCCATTTTACCTTTTATTATAAAAGGTAAAATGGATAAATTAAGATTATGTTTAAGAATATCACATCATCTCTGGCCCAAATCATTTAAGAGACCAAAACACCAGAAATGATTAAATCTATTCATCATTTTTCATTATACTTCAAGGTGGTGTTCCTAAATAGTTATTCCTGAATAGTTGGAATTTCTGTTTGCCTCCAGGTTTGCATGTCATCGGACGCACACGTACGTGTGTGATTCATTTGTGAGTACCAACACAAGACATGCGACCGAGAAATAAGCCTTTTGAACTGTCATTTCTGCGGAGCATATAATAATGCATACTGCTTCCTCATTCCATTGATTCTTCATATCCATACACCTGGACTTGTAACATTCTTTGAATTCGAAATTTCCTCCGGGCTTTTGAACAGCCCGTGGATATGCAACAGTTGGTATTTGCATGCCATCTCCTTACTGCTCGGTACTTACGAGCGGGAAACAGGATTAACAGATGTTCAATTATTTTCCGTCTTTGATATGTCAATGGTATAACTTTCTCTGGGGGCAGACATAGTCTTGTTTGGGATATCGGAAGGAAGTTTACATCTAGTGGGGATGCCGATTTCGGAATTGTAGCCTGCTGACAGTTGTCTCTTTCTTGCTGGAGCCATTCGAGGAGGGCTTCAGCACGAACTATTATTAGAACGAACTATTATCAGAACGAACTATTATCAGACTGTATATTAACTTGCCTCAAGTTCACAACAAAATGGAAAAGTTACTTTTCGTCTTTCTGATTGTCACATCTGGCTTTGTGGTTTTTCAGGTGGTAGAATCTAAGACTTACCAAACTTACAATGGCTATGGAAAAGGTCTCCCTGATTATTCAAATGAAAGATATTCTAAGGGACGTATTGGATATCCGCCATCGAGTATGTTAAGAGCACCTATCTCCACAAGGCCTCGAAGCAGTCCATTTTATCTAAAATCTAAACTTAGATCCTCCACCAAACGTGCATATGATATTGAACCTCTAGTTTTTGATAACCTAGAAGGCAGCAGCAGATATGGCAAGTCATCATCGCCTAGACATAAATCGTTCATGCATAATATCTTCAAACATGGGAAGGATACCAGCTTCTTCTTACCAAGGATGCAAGCACCGACTAGTATAGTAAAAAGCACGGATGGAAGGACAGTCGTCCCAAGTTTAGGCCGCTCTGACACAGAAAGAAGCAAAAAATCTCATTACATGTCGCAACATTTCTCAAAGCCAAGACGCCCTTCAGACAGGAGCTTTCCGTCAAAAAGCTTTTATGATTCCAGGAAATCGGCTTTCCCTTCATCACTCTCTAAAATCAGACACACTCCTCGTCTAGAAGGGAAGTTGCAGAGATTGTTACCCAACCCCAGGAGTGGCAAGCCGAAAGAATACTTCAGGTTTAATAGATATTCTGACACCATCGAGGGGAAGAGTATTTCTAATTATTTGAATGCCTTGGAAGAAGAGGCGGATAAAGCTTTTAGATCCATCCGCAACTTTAAATTACGAGGAGAGCAAAAACCTGAAGCTAAGTACTACATTGACCAGGCGGGAAGAAAATGGCAAAAATTGTATGGTATGTTCAAATGAATTTCCTTTAAATAGACACCCAAATCTAATTTTAACGAAAATATAATAATACTCGATCATCCCAATTTTTAAAAATGAATGTGATTTTTCATTGATACTGATGCATTTTCCCTAACACGAAGGAAATATAGAAGTACAACTTTCACTGCATGGCTGATAACAATTATTCATGCCCCCCCCCCCAACAATTATTCATTTTTAGATCCGTGTAGAAAAATGCCCGACAACCATTACGTCTTAGATGAACGCTTTAGAAAGCTTTTCTCAACTGCTGATCCCGAGTGCAATTTTGTCAAATGTGCTAATAGAAAGGCCTATATCAACCCTTGCAGTACCGCGACGAGAAATGAAAAGGTAAATAATACAAAATTATCTATGTTTAATGTGTAAATTATTTTTAGATATTGATACCAGGACCTCATTGGAACTAGACTTGATCATAATTATTATGCTTCTAAGATGATAAATATTTCCATGGATTACTCAGCTTGAATGACAATCAATTGTATCAGCTTCCAGACATGCTCTTGTAAGTAAAAAGAACGTAAATGGAGTGAAATTCAATTTGCGAATGCCTATCATTTTACAGGATGGAACTGGATTTTGTTCACGAATCGACCTAGAAGGAAGGTGTGGAATATCCTATCACGATGTAATCAGACCACCGAAATAAAAATGTTCACGAAGCAAAACACAGGATTTATATCAAACAGGGGGTATTTTACCTTTTGTTATTCATGTGTCGTAAACACGTGGTAATAGTATTCAGTATACTTGCCTAATTAGTATGTGAAGGAATAATTTAGGGAGGGGCACTAGTATACTGAACCGTTGGACACGAGGTTCGATTGCGCTAATTAAAGGATTTGTTTCGCAGTATACTAATGAACTGTGTCAACTGTCAAATACATAATGATATAAAGCGGGGGAGTGCCAGATAAAGGTTGTGTATTGTGTATTATTCAATTGTATTTATTATGCGGGAGCGAAAAAAGCAACGTGAGATAATTGGATTAAGGAGTTACATAACGACCTCGCCCACGACCAATTATATTCGGGCTTGTGAATCTTGACCAATTGTCACTTGTGAATCTTCCTTTTACCGATGTATTTGATACTCCTGAGAAATGTTGACCTTTCTTTAAGGAGGTTGCCTACGCATCCCAAATGTAACGCGTACATATATTTAAAGCGCTCGCTAACGTGATTAGAGAAATGAATGGTGCACAGTGGAGACAGGAGTAGAAATTGGTCAGAAGCTTATATTGTCATTATTCTATGAAATAATAGTGCGGATGACAAAACGAGTAATAAATATCCGTCTTGCTCCAACACACATCCATGCATTCAGATATATATTAATGTTATCATTGACGATCTTTTTTGTTTTATTTCATTAAGGCCTAAAAGAATTTATATGTAATTCAAATGAAAAAGAAAATGTTATAGCTTTTGCCAGCTGTTGTCATGCATTGCCTCGATCTTTAAAACCAGGTATTTGAACCTACAAGAAATACAATCCTAAATTCTCTAAATCTACACACCTTTTCAAACGTAGAATACACAAATATTGAAAAATTACAACCATGCCAGTACATCTAGATTTTTCAACAACTAGAATCTGACTCTGCTCCAATATTTGTAACGATACATGAAAGAACAAATCCTATATGGCAATGTCATTTATGGACTTGTGTTATAATGGATTCAGAATCAGATGAAAGATTGTAAATTCATCTTCGGAAGCAAACTCTATGATGGTTATTAAATATTTTATAAAGATGGATCGTCCCTCAAACTCTTTGAACTACCATATTAAAAAGCTATAGTTGAACTACGGATGCTGCCGTGCTACTGTGTATTCTAAATGAGTAATTGTTATAAATCTGTTGACTTGATTTGTCGATATCTGTAAGTATGAGATCTTTATCCGACATGCCAGGATTTTCTTTTTTTTAAAACATATTTTATTTCGACAAACAATTCCACACAAATGGTACGTTTCAAGTTTTCGAAAACGTATCTTTGAAGCACTCTAAATTAAATTACTTACTTAATCAGACAAATGCATAAATAACAAGTCAATCGAGATGTTGTATCAACAAGGACTGGTTCCTTACCAATTACTTTATACAAGGTGAAGGGGAACCACAATGCACTATTCTTATATTTACAACAAGGTATTTTTTTTGTATTTTCACTGCCAATTTAAAAACAAATACAACTTTATCCGCATAAGAATAAAACAACGAGGTTTTCAAGCAATTAACCAGTTGGTTTTTGATAGGTCAAGTTAGATATAGTATCTTCGTTCTAACATCTGTGGGATAAATGTTAACACGTACAGCGTAGCATATTAGAACTGACTCACAGCACTACTTGTAAGTAGCTACTTATCTCAGGCCATGTTTTCAATTTCATGTGTGGAGGTAGAGTATTCCACAAGACTGGACCCTGGAAATGAGGAGAGGATGACAATTTCGCAGAGTTAGCTGTTATACATTGCAAGTTTGGACCCATCGCCTGCCGTGTATGACGAGGCATATTAGGGAGGCTTCGATGGACCGCGTTTCACTGAACGCTAGCAATAACGCGGCCTGTGGTTTAGGGGAACCCCCTGATGACTCATCATATGTCCTTGTGCCTACGTTGTACGTCAGTTCTTACGGACGTAAACAACGCTAACTAAGTGTGTCCTGCGTTGCCCATTTACTTAAGCCTATATCTTCATTTTGAATGTTATATTTACCCGGAATTAACTTGTATAAGAAAGATAAACCATTTTTCCATGTATACAAAGTACAAAGAGTTGAAATCTTAATTGGAAAATTATGTTTTGAAAGCTTTCTTACAGGAGGGTTGTGATGGTGTGTGTTGGGTCATGGAGGGCACTTTTACACATCTATATAAGTAACAGGAATCACAGAGTAAAAACCTTCCTCCTGGTAGGCTACACATCTTGACCAATCAAAATTATTGTCTCCAATACATGCTAAGATAGTATGGAGGATGTTTTATGTGTAAATTTATATATCCCAAAACTTTATCTGTCTGTTTTCAACAGAACAGGGTGGCGTGTATTACCGCGTCTCCCTGTAGTAGCCCTCCATCAAAGGCTCTTCCTGCCTCCTGGACGCGGTGACAAACCTCCGCTATCCAAGGAGGGGAATCCCCCAAATTTCTATCCCGCGTTGAGCTAACGTTTTCTAGCAACGCGGTACATCGAAGCCTCCCTAATTTGTAGTAGTTCAGGCCTGCAAGCTCTGTTAGTCATTAACCCAAGAATAGACATTTTTCCTCTAATGATTAGGTCCTTTATCTTCAGAAGATTTTTAATCTCGTCAGTTGTTAAATTACGATCTGCAGAGACTAACCGAATGGCACGGTTTATAGTGCTTTGTACCTTTTTTAGAACGTTGGCATCATATTGTACATAAAGAGCCCATACTCAGCTAGAGGTAATATGTGAGCTTTTACGATGAGTTTTGCAATGTTCTCTTCTATGTAGTACCTTATTCTGGCGAATTTGTTCACCTTTGCCTGAATCGTGCATTTCATACGAAAGAAGGGTTTGTTAAAACTCAGATTTGGGTCTATATTGAAGCCTAAGTATTTACAGTTTTTGGATTTTGTAATCGGCTCACCATTAATGTAGACATTGGCCAAGTTTGTAAAATTTATTTTCTTTAGGCGATGTTTAGATCCCAATACCTGTAACATGCACTTCTTTGTATTTAGTGACAGCTTGTTACAATTCATCCAATTAGATACACTGGTTGCAACCATCTGAGATCCCTGTAGGCATTCGTTCAGATTTCTCCCAGTCACGGTAACCGCAGTGTCATCGGCGTATATTGTCATATTGTATGTTCCGGAAATAATTATATTGTTTAGGCAATTTGGAAGATCATTAATATAAATTAAAAATAAAAGAGGTCCGATTAAACTTCCCTGCGGTACACCGTTTGTTATATGAACTGGGGTAGACATGATTTCATTTAGAAGGGTATTCTGCATCCTGTCCACTAGGTAATTACCAATAATTTTGACAATCTGTGGGTTCACCTTGTAATGCAATAACTTCTTCTTTAATATATCATGGTCTATACGATTAAACGCCTTCAAAACATCGTAGTAGCTTGCAATAGATATATTTCCAATGTCTATACCTTTCAGTATTGGCTCTGAAAAATCGAACAAGGACATATTCGTAGAGAAGCCCTGCCTGAATCCCCCTTGACATTTCGTGAAAAGCGTGTTAACGTCCATATGGTCGCGTAGGGCAATACATATAAAATGCTCAAGTATTTTTGAGGGAAGGGGTACCAAAGCGATTGGTCGAAGATTGTTCAAATTTCGAGGATTACCTCCCTTTGGGATGGCCACAATGTTAAATTGTTTCCAGTCCAAGGGGATTGTACCAGTATAGACACATTTCTTCAAGATCTTTGTAAAGACACGGTATAGTTTGCCAATATAAAATTTTAAATTCTTAGTATTGACCCAATTGAATCCGCACATGTATATGTTTGTTCACATCGACCTTATTAACGAACTCAATGACAGCATCTTCCGTGATAAGTATCCTAGTACTTGCTGTGGTATCAGCTACATTATTCAGGAAGGGGACAAAACTACCTCTAGGGTTGTCTGTAACATCACCCATCTTTCTGAAGACCTCATTTAAACAGTTACTGGCTTCAATACCTTTCAGTACCTGTTATGTAACATTACGTAACATTGTGTAACCTCATTATCTATCTAATTATCACCTATTAATATCTCATTATTAAAATCGCTAATTATACTTAGCTATCCAGTACTGTGCAAGTCTACTTATTCATGCTAAGCCATAGGTATTACGTAAGGGCTCCACCCCCTACTCTTTCCCACATCCTGTAGGAACATGTGTACAGATTCTAGTTCATTAAATCAGTTGCTTAGTTCTTCTCACGAAGACCACACGTTCGTTTGCTATTCTTCCATTCATACCTTAACACTGGCGGACAACCCGCTCGATCTTGGACTTATAAAATCTCACATGAACAAGCGAGTTCTCTCCTGGAATATGGAGAGATTATTTGAACATTTCATCAGATAATAAGCATGGAAGATGCTCCGAATTCGCCTGAGTTGGCATTGTTCGACAGACTAAAGAAATCAGTAGAACGTTTGGCGGCCAAATAGAAAGCTCTCTGGCATAGGTTGTGAGTTTTTACCTATCAAGTCATTTATGCCTCGCCAGAACTTTTTACTATTCTCCCCACAGTTCTCAAAATCAGATTTAATCTTCTCTTTCTTCGACCTTCTAACTGCCCTGGAGACATTTTTCCTGGCCAATCTTGCTGCTTGCCAATCTAGAATATTATTTGTTTTTTTGGCTTTCTTAAATAGGCGATCTCTCTCTCGAATAGCTAAGTGAACCTCTGCCTCCAGTGATATATTACCTCTAGATACAACAGTAATTTCCTTCAATGGACACATAATATTCAGATAATTTGTTAGATACATCTTCATATTAGCCCAAGCTAACTCAGGTGAAGTATTAACAGGCAAAAAGAATTCTTCATCATGGAGTACTTGGTCAACATAATTTTCCAGATCTTCCATATTTATCTTGTCGTACCTTCTTACAAACTTAGAAGTTCTCACCAGGGGGTTGACAGACTTTTTTAGGACAATATAAGTTGCAGAATGATCCGACATGTTTATGTTTACTACACCAGATTCTTTTACATGTGAATGATCCGTAGCTATTACGGCGGCCGATACAAATTTGCGAGGAAAAAGCTCTTTCTGTTACCTGGCTTTATTTTTAGGATTTGCAACTCTATATCTGTATCACATTTATTAAGGTGGTCTACAACCCACGGGTCAACAATGAAGTCCTTACTGATGTAAGGCGTGACCCAGATAAAACAGCTGATCGATGAAGGCTAGTATGACATAGAGGTTTACTAAACGTAGGTATTTCAACAATTAGTTTATGTGTACCCAGTTTACATAATAACATATGGCACCCACTGGCAAACTTATAGTAGGAAATTACCCTTTTCAGACGAGAAACCTTGTTAAATTATGACAGACTATCGCTACACCGTAACCATTTCTACACGAGGCAGATTTTACGTAGCAGAGGTGCGAGAGGGCAGTGTTCGTTTCTAAGCTACAGCAGATTTGTTACCTTTTTTAGCCTCTACCCAATCTTGCCTCGACTCGTTTAGAGATTTGTTAACGTGTGCAATGTCCAATTTACTTATACGTCTGATCCTTGGTCTTGTTACAGTAGTTATAGGATGATGATATATACAAAAATACTTACGGTCCTAGTAGGAAAGAATTGCCACTTTGCCACATAATATAGTGCACGGGTAACGATATTACATTATTGGGCTTTCCATCGATGTCAACATGGCTTAATTGAATCAGAAATAACTTCCACCATCTCACTTTACAGTATTATCGAACTTAGTGACGATTCACCACGTTGCCATAGTATAACATGTTCCCGAGATTATATCACATCCATATTACATGCAAAATAATGCGTGACTGACAGCCGAATATGGTGGGTATTCTCACCTTTATATGGATATTACGTTGAAAGGTAATGTAGTAAATTGAATCGACTCTTTTAATGAAACCATCACATAAAGCAATCCAGAAAGGATGGAACAACAATTTATTTCCAAACTTTGAGCCGAAGGAGACAGTGGGAAAAATGATGACTTAGAAATCAAATAAAGTGGCACAAAAAGGATTTAGATACACCTTAAATACTCCCGGAAGGCATTTCCCTTTATCTCGAGAAGTGCTATTTTTTGTCAATTCCGTCCTGAGGTCCAGTAGGTTACAATTGTTACACATGTGTGTAAGTGCATGCAATGCCTCGTGGGTGTGGCATATATTTAATTAGAGGTTTTTGTATTTACCAAACTCCGTGTAATTTAAATCAGGTATTTGTTTCCATGTGTGAAACATCTATGACCTCTTAACCAACACATCACTTTGTCAAGGATGTTCCGAGGGATATGATGATAAAAGATGATTTATTTATAATTACTATGCAAGTGAGCATTGTAGTTTCGATGAAGACCATACTTCAAGCCATGATGATGGATAGTGAGGGATTATTACAATAAATATAAAACTTGTCGGCATATCTAATAGTAGTATTGGTCTAATTTCCTTCATAAGATAGAGTTAAATCATATTATTGCCATAATGTTGGATCCTGGTCGAACTGGATGGGAGAGAAAGCTAATATAAAAAGTTATATCAACGATGACGCAAGGTTGGCCAGAACCATGCGAACCAATGGTTTATTTACCACAAACAGTTTAGACATAATCAAATAAGAAACAAAAAATGAATACACATTTGTGTGCTGCGGAGAAACGGGTGAGAGTGACGCTTTAGGCGGAACCTTACAATTCTCCCCATCTTGGATAGCGCAAAAATAAGCTATCTGACCGCCACGCCACCTAGCTTTTATTTTTGCGGAGATAAAGCTAAGGTGGGAGCTTCCGGTTCTGGGACCCGCAATGAGACAGAGTAGACCTAAAGAGAGTTTATTTTAATATCCTTTCATGGCAGACGTAACATGGGTTAAATGGCCCAAAGATCAAACGTCTAGGAACCGATGGATAAAGCTGATGAGGTGAGCAGACAAAATGAATGGAAAAGTTTGCCATGTTGTTGTTTGTTGCTACACAGGTCGGCCTAACAGAGTGGCGCCGGAAGCTTCTGTCTCAGCCTACTGGGAGATTTAGCAGTCGTCAGCGGCGCTGGTGTTAAATGCGCACACTATCTGGCTAACTATCTCACGAAACATTAAACCTCCCAACTCTGTCAACGAGGAGGGATAGTCATTTATTGGAACTTGCTTTTATGAGAACAAGGAGTGATGAAAATTTAGATACGAGAAAAGTTAACCTTAGAAGGTTAGCTGGGGGGAAAAAATTAATTGTGCCACAACCAAAGAATGAGTTATTTAAAAGATCCTATGTGTATGTTTTAACAAATCTTTGGAACAGCCTTTCTGATGAAGTACAAAATACGAATACCAGAATTAAGTTTAGGCAATACCTTCGAACAGTTTATTTGTATGAGTTTGATGAGTATCTATCCTCTGAATGAAATGATGTTAAAATGAATACAAGAGAGGTAGATACTAGAGAAATGTATTGCATAGTTTATATATTGCATAGTAAACTAACATTGTTATAAAAGGCATGCAAGTCCTTATTGATATGATCGATACATCAATGAATATTGTTTAATAGGCATGTTATATTTTATATTGTCAAAATTGAATTATGACAAGACATGTACTGATTGTGAATTTGGGATTTACTGTTGGGACAATTTGGGGAGGGAGGGGAGGAGGGACAGACTCAATTAGATAATAATATTCACGTTAAAGTATATTATCTTAAGTATTAATTAGAGAAATCCGACAAGACTTTGACAATTGACATTTAACTTCAACCAGTCGGAAAATCTTGCAACTATTGCAAAGAACAAGAAAAATAACAAACAGTAGGCCTAATCCATAAATAATAGAAATGAGCCAGGGATTTCTTTTAGACTTATCATTGTATTTGTATAAATGTATTTTAACTGTCTAACTGTTTTACATCGCGATATCATGTTCAGTTCGCTAAACTGGTATATAAACATAGGATCCACCAGGAAGACCTCAAATTGAGAGGCAGGCATCCTCTTCTGGAACGATGTAGTATATGAATTCAGAATAAAAATACGATATATATATAGAACTGGGTTCAGCAGAATTTAGCGCCGGCTAGCCGAAGTGGGCGGGGCTTAGCATATCTGATGGGCAGGGTTTAGCGGAACCGGCCTTCTCTTTACTAGTCATGTAATTAGTTTAATTAATCTATTTTTACTCGGGACAGTCCACTACCCGCTTTACTGACTTAGGACCACCAATTTAAGGTTAGGTTTAGGGTTAGTTTTAGTTATTTCTGTTAAGTTACATTTGACAGCACATATCCCAGCTCTAGTTACAACAGCCACATTCAGTCAGCCGGTGCTAAATCATAAGGTTTCCGCTCCTTGCGGGAGTGACTGAGACGAATAAATTTGTTATTGTTCCGGAACGTCTTGCGTCCCAATTGCTGCGGGGAGTCTTGTGGTTGGTCCACGCTGAAGTGGTCGTGGTCAGACCATGTGCGCCGCTTTTGGTGAAAACTTGCGAGGTAGCACCGGCTGGCCGAATGAAGCCACACGCAGTGGGCGGGTCTTAGCAGGCTTTTACCAATCAAGTAATTACTTTTATTAGTGAGTTTTTAGTACAGACAGTCCACTACTACCTTTATTGACTTAGGACAACCAATTTAAGGTTAGGTTTAGGGTTATTTTAAGTATTGATTATTGTTCGATGACATTTTCTAAGATTGTGACAGCACCACTGTAGCCCCGCCTCCCGGCTACAACAGCCAATCAGAGATGCGAAGTCACAGAAGCCACTCTCAGTCAGCCGGTGCTACCTCGCAAGTTCTCCCTCCTTGCATGTGCGCCACCCAGGGACCCAAATATGGGCATCGATTTGTGTCGATTTATTATATGTTATATCACCATGTCTAGAGTGACATTTTCGATTTTGAATTTGTGTATAGGGGCGTGTGACTCATTACAAAAACACAGAATATTATTGAAGATGTTTTAATACACAAGGTTGGCTTTACATCATAATCCGTCGTTCATTAATCTGTGGAATACATGATTTATATAAAGACATGAGAAAGTATTGACATGGCAGTAGTATGCATTAAGTACCTCCCTCACCTATACCCAATTGAAACTGTTTCTTTCAATACCCCCTCCCCCTTCTCATCTAGCACCCTCCCATCCATCTTCATATGCAGACTCTATTCCCTATCACCTCATGTGTTCTATGATGTCATCGTAATTTCGTAGAAATGATAAGACATTGTTATACAATAAAAAAGATATTAATATATAAGTAATGACCTTCATTAACCCTCAAACTCGCTCTCTAAAAGCGTGATCAACTACTGAATGCATACTACTCATGGCAGAAAATACAGATGTGGATTAAGATATTAATACATACATAGGCCTATATAAAGGTGAAAGTTACATATATATATAGAGAGAATGGAACGAGCCAGCAATAATCGAAAATTTATTGGACGAGATTCGTCTGCATAAGCATGATGCTGTAGGCAGAGTGCTTATGCGGACGAATCACGTCCAATAAATTTTCGATTATTGCCAGCGAGTTCCATTCTATATTTATTATATGTGCATAAAATTTGATCATGTATAATCAGATATCACTGAAAAAATATTAAAGAAGTCTCAGAGAGCCCTGCTGCCCTGCCGAGAGCCCTGCCGAGAGCCCCGTCAGTAGGCTACAACGGTGCGCTGTCAGGCCTGTGTGATCATGCAGTATTTACTTACTGACATTGTTGAATTAAAACGTTCATATCGCAGCCATTTCTTGAGCTACATTAAGAAAAGCTTATATCATTCAATAGGGAATTTAATTCTCTATTTAATAGTGCGCTTCTTCTTATGTATTTGTATGATGATAGTAGGTATCACGGGTGTATTAGGCCTACCGATCGCGGGGTTCACACAGCTTTCACTTTGTTGTCACGCTTCGCGGAGACAGAGCTATTTTTAGACAACTACATTTTTATGGTACGTGGACTATATGAATATTTTGTGGAATGGAAGGTGGCGTGGAAGGTGGGCAAACCGGGACCTTTCTGGTCTGCGAGGAAAAGAGAACGCCCAACTACGGGTCATTCGTGACGTCAGGTCCGGGACCGGAAAATACATCATTCTTGTTGCAATGCCGAGGACTTCCGACAATCTTGCAAGCCTCAAGAATTAGGCGTCCAAACTACACAAATAAAGCAACACTTCGTGAGAAGACTAGCGATTATTTGGCATACCTAATAGTAGTATTGGTCTAATTTCGTTTAGAAAATAGATATAAATCATATCATTTCGCCTAATAATGCCTAATTATAGATACTTTAGGATACTTCATGATCACGAAGTATTACACTATTGTCACTGTATGTGATTATGCAAATAGGCCTAATATAGCAATGACATCGGGTCTTTGCTTGGTATAGATTGTCTCAGCTTAATCATATCTTCAAGACGACCTGCTTTGACATCACCAACACCGATTTCTACGAGACTTTATTGAGCGAAGAAAAGACAATAGTGTCATATCGACTGGGAAATACGGGTACTCATGCCATATGTGTAACCAATTCAACGCCCAACTCAAATTAAAGCATAATCATTTCACGAATTTGGCTCCAATTATCCCATCAATATAAAGACTTGTTTGATTTGTAACTTACCAATATGACATTCAGCTTTTGTTAACACGTCAATGTACACCACCACATTCCTCCTGAATAAAGAAATCTTCAAAAAAGAAAAAAATGTCCTCACACCATCTCCCCTTTTAAAAGACCTTACTGAAATTATGCGCGCATAAACCTGTAGCCATGTGACCTTTCACTTGAAGGTCTGTCATGTTGGACACCTGACTTTGCCCATTTGTACGCGACCCTCATCTATTACGCTTTAACACTAAACATTGATTATATTCTCTCGTGTGCTATGTGGAGAATATTGGATTTACACGTTCTCGGATTATGATAAGACATCACGGTAGGAGTCGGTTACAAACAGGACATTGAGCGCGTCAAATAGAGAAGATGATTTTTAATTGTGCCTAATTTTCATTCCAGTCATATTTTTGCCATTGGTTAGTTGCATCATCTCGGTTTTCTTTTCAGCTTTGTGAAGTATATGATTTTGTTATTGATACCACAGAAGACTTCATACCCATAACACAACTAAAATATTGGTATATGGGGCTTAATTACCATTATAATGTCGTCTCAAGTAATTCACAGGATAATTTGACCTCGCACGGTATACGGTGCAGTGCGGTGCATGGGAGTGTGATAGAAATTAATGCAATGACATTATAACTGCTGATTATCATATTTCACGAGTTGATGGATTTGAAATAAACAGACTATTTGACTCGTAGACTTATACATTTTGCATTATATTCGAATTATCTTCTTGGTCCCTGCAGCTCTTTCATAAAAAGAGAGACGATGGACGCATCGGATATTCTTTGCGCAGTAGGCTATCAAGATGGTATAGTCTATTATGTGCACTCTCTTTGTAAACCACGCCTTTGTACCGACTGAATTTTACGCTCTCCCAAATTACCCCGATGTTTACCAGGAAATTACCCCCAAACCGGACTTGAAAATTTTGAATTTTAAATTTCCTGATATATATATATATATGCTCCAAATTTGTCCAAATTTGCATACTACCTCTTTTCTAAAAAAAAAGAAAGAAAGAAGAGGAAATAGGTCTATGCCAATCGTCGGGTAATTTTCTATGGCTCTCGGGTTATTTTGGGGAGAAATTGTTTCAGTTTTGTGTTTGTAATTTTTGAAATTTCTAAAATTTAATTTGGTTCTTAGGTCAAACTTAAGATGCACTGTGCATCTCAAGTCTAGATATGCATTTTATGTCCTTTTTCGTGCTAGTATCAGTTTATTAAACAGGATCATGCAATTTTCATTGCGAAGATTTAGAATGGCGTGACTGATGTTTTGTAGTCATATTCAAAGTGGAATCAATAATTATTATACTGTATTCACTTCTTGTATGATAGTGATTGGAAGCCAGACCATGGCAGCATGGGCATATGTATTATTTTTAATGGGGAAAATTAATTTCGTTTCCACTTTCACTGCGAGTGAACTAAGTTGTTTTTAAAACCAAGTAACATTCTTGAATGTGCACGTTGACAATCTGCTATAAAATGTAATAATTGTTAATGTCAGTTGGATATGTGTGGCTTGCAACGCTGGGAAACCGTGTGCCATTCTCTTGCAAGGCTATTGTCTTGCGTGACATTAATGGCTGTGGAATGACGGCCTATCCCATTGTGAAATCTTCTCCACATATTCCAACTATAGTTTTCCGGCAAAAAGTCGCCAAAATATGACCATAAAATCTCGGTCAATTCTATGTATTTTCCTTTCACATTGCTTGCAAATTAGTTAATATGTGATAACTAACCAACGCAAACAAAAATACAGGAGCGCTAAAGGAACATTTATCATTGTAAAGATATAATTGTAAAACCTGCTAAAAACATGTCTTGTAAAACCTGCTAAAAAATGAATTGTTAACCATAAGTCAGCGAAATCAATTCATAGAAATATATTATACTATTCCGAATTCCTATATAAAATAAATATAGGCCTACTACAGCCTCTCCCTTAAGATTATATTTGAGATGTTCATCAGAGATCCATTTGCAAGATTTGCGGTTACCATAGTTTGAGATCCTTGTTACAAAATAGAACTATCTATCATGACAATTTTTATTTAACACATGAATCTAACTCCTTCAGCTCAGCACGGTTTTGAAGTACCCATTACATATTAGGCTTACATCTCGGTGTCAACCTGGTTTAAAATAAAGTTTTAAGAGTGTTAAAATTACCATAACGTATGCAATCAACTTATCACCCGTCTGCCAACATTCCTGCTTTACAGTAATGAATGATAATTAGGAGTAGTTACTCCGAGAGCCATGGACAGGTCCCTAGCTGCACGGGACCAAATAGACGTTTACGGTCCAGACAGGGACTGACCAATCAAGTTTGGTTGAATGCTATGAATTCTGGAGCGAGTCAGGTACAGCCCTGGACATTGTTCTAGGTACTGTAGATCAGAAGTTACTCTGACAAGGAGGCGGTATATAGAAACAGGATTTATTACTCTCTCACAATAATATCCTGTTGTAAGGACAGCACTTTGCTGAGGAGTTAGTTTTTCTTTCAAAGGAAAAACGCGATCGATGATGTTAATTTGAAGCGCGATACACTGGACAGATATCACTTTGGAAGGAGGTATAATGGGTGGTAGAGAGAAAAAGCTGTACGTGTGGTGTTTAATGAACCTAGCTTTGACACTGTGCTATGGGCAAGAGAATACGAACTTAACGTCGATAGAACCTACGCAGAGTGGGAGAGATACTTATCTCAATAGCATTCGTGAAAGTCTTAGATGGTTGGAAGGATTTCTTGAGTTGAAGGAAGCTGACAAGATCTATGAGTATGAAAAGTATCCCGGAGAATCGGACCTATATTGGGACCACCACACTAAGCAGGTGCAGGAAAATTTGAAGAAACTCCAAGGCTTGAAATACGAGGACAGTGGAGGCACCGTTGCTGCAGCTACAAACTTCCTCTCTGAACATAAAAACGATGGCCCATCTGGACATAATTCCGTTCAAAGTCAAAACCAAAATCTTAACCCTAACCAGCAGCGTCAAACTTCACAGTATGGGGTTCCTCCATCGAATGTTCAGAACCAACAGGGTTATCAGAACAACCAAGTGTATCCTAATCAGAACAGGAATAGCAGACATAATCAAGGATCCTATTCCAATGGAAACATTAAACAGGGGAACACACGGAGCAACTCGTATCAAGGTTCACAGCAAGGACGAAATCCCGGTTCCAGAACCCCTCAGAACCAGGGATATGAGAGGGCAACTTTGCAGAATAATGGTGGCAATACGCAATATGGAAACAACCCCTACGGACAGCAACAATCCGTTGGAAGTAATGGATCTACCGGAAGTCAAAGGAACCCTAATTATAACCGTCAGCAACAAACCGCTGGGAGTAATGGATCTATCCGAAGTCAAAGTAACATTAATTATAACCTTCTGCAACAAACCGTTGGAAGTAATGGATCTACCCGAAGTCAAAGTAACATTAATTATAACCCTCAATATAATGTTGGAAACAATCAACAGACTTCCAACCTTGCTAGCAACAGCCGGAGAGGTTATAGTGGATCCAACACAAATACAGGCACACTACCACAAGGTTCTCAAAATTATGGTTACTCAAATACAGACTCTCAGACAAAAATATCTCGAGGAGAGTATAGCGGTTCTTATAGTTCACCAGGACAAGGTTATAGTTCCTCCTCCCAATCCTCATTCCCACATTCAGAAACGAGTCCAGTTGAGTATAGAGGTTCTTATAGTTCACCTGGACAAGGTTATAGTTCATCCTCCCGATCCTCATCCCCCTATTCACAAAAGAGTCCAGTAGAGTATAGAGGTTCTTATAGTTCGCCTGGACAAGGTTATAGTTCATCCTCCCAATCCTCATCTCCGCACTCACAAAAGAGCCCACCTCCTTCCTCCAGCAATGGTGATAATTACAACTATAATTACGATTATGATAACAAAGATTATGACTTCCCTGATTTTGATAACCGAGGGGACACGTATTCCAAAGACTCTGATTATCGAGATTCTCCCTATGATACAGCTAACCAAAGAAATAAACAATCCTCTAGATACTCTTCTTATCCAACTGATACTAATGATGGTTATCCTTCTTATGGCAAAGAAGGTGGTTACCAATATCCCAGGTCAAATACCAAGAATCAAGTTAACTACTCTCCTTCATATTCGAAGGATACATCTTATGGATCCTCTTTACCAAACCAAAAGGATTATGGTATGAGTAGTCATAGTTCCTCTGACCCTCACAGAGATACCTCATATTCTAGGAAGATGGGGAACTATGGATCAAGTCAAAATCCGTCGTCTAGTGGATATCATAACTTGGTTTATTCTGATTTTCCAGACTATCCAACTCCCAACAATAATCGCCAAACGTCTGGATCATACTACTCGAGCAATCCAAGCTATGGTTCCAGATCAAGAGCACATGGAAGAAGTAATGGGACTGTTCCATATGGGAGATCTTTCACACCACAAACAGGGTATGATCAGACCAAAATAAGTGGGGATGGAATGCAAGGAGCGGGAAATAACCTGGGTTATGGACAGACTAAGGGGTCATATGCCAATGCACGCGGGAATAGTGTCTACAGTAACAGCAATAATAATTATCAAAATAATTATAACAGTAATATTCAAGCAAATCCAATGGTCAATGGACTTCAACAACAACAGAGCAACGGGTATCAAACCAATCATAACACTAGATATAGTCAGGAGCCAAATAGTCATAATTCACAACAGGGTAGTCAATCCCAACCACAGCAATACCAACAGGGTAGTCAATCCCAACCACAGCAATACCAACAGAGTAGTCAATCCCAACCACAGCAATACCAACAGGGTAGTCAATCCCATCCACAGCAATACTCACAGGGGAGTCATTCCCAACCAAAGCAATACTCACAGGGGAGTCATTCCCAACCAAAGCAATACCCACAGGGTAGTCAACCGCAATCAAAGCCATACAAACAGGGTAGTCAATCCCAATCACAGCCATACAAACAGGGTAGGCAATCCCAACCACAGCAATACCCACAAGGTAGTCAATCCCAACCACAGCAATACTCACAGGGGCGCCGAAACCAACAACAGCGAGGTCAATATCAGCAGCACTATCAACAACCTGCCCAACAAGCAAAGTACAGAGGCACTACCCAGAGTAATACCGGTTTGCCACAGCAGAACCGAGTCACTGCAGGCATAAACCCCAGTCCAACAGCTGGATCAACGGTCAGTAGGAACACACAAACTCAGGTATATCCAACAGCGAACTCAAACCCACAGCCTAAAAGTATGAATTCAAACACACCCATGGGGAAAAAGTTTTCCACAATGCGTGGTACTCATGCAAATCAGCCCCATTCTCGTATAACACAATCCCAATACAATGCAGTATCAAATCAGATGCCCCAAGCTGGAAGGCGTTCAAATCATGGAAGTCGTAATTTCGTCAACAATAATCAAGGATTAACCAGCACCAAGAGGGCAATGGTTACCAACCATGGACAGACCCCAAATCCAGGGTATAACAACCCGCAGAAGCCAAGAGCAGTAATAATCACAGCCCCAGTTCCCAGAAGGGCTGGAGTGGTCCAGAAGGCTTCCTCTCCAAGCCTCCTCCAAGCTTCCTCTCAAACCAAAGGTTATGGTCCAAATGCACATTCACTGTCTAGATCTCAGCAACGTCAGGGATTACTGCCAAAGCAGGGAAAGAATCACCAACAAAAGAGTTATGAAAATTTGAATTTTGCAGAACAGCACAGGAAGTACAATCCCCACATGCAACTCAATAACAATGCTTTGAACAGCATTGGTCAAGACAAAGTTCAAATAGAATTAACAACTCTGAGTCCCAGGGACAAAATGATGCAGGAATTCGAGAAAGCTAGATCATTAATAGAAAATAAAATTGTCCCCACCGAACTTCCCCTCTTGAAACGTTTGCTTGTGGCTCATACAAAGAGTGTCACAAAAGAAAACACAATCTCCTCTGTATCAGAATCGTCAGATCCGCCAACAGCCCCTTCAACGCCAGTTCAACAAAAGGCTGAGGTAGTTATGAAAAAGGAGGCCATCATTTTGGTAAGAAAAGAAAGAATACAAGCAAAGAAATCTGAAAGGCAGGGACCATCAATTCCGCCCCCCAAAGCAGAGGTTGAGACAAATATAGAAGAAGATAATGAGGAAGATAATGCATTATCTGGGGAGGTTATTAGAGAAAGCATTGAACCTCCTGTCTCGTTAATGCAGGTTTCCCGATTAGAAGTGGAGGAAACTCATCTGATCCCATCATCCCCTCAGAGCCAGAAACCAATTCAAGTAGCCCAAGTTCAGGCTCGCCCCCAAATTGCTCCTGTCAACATTGAAGAAAAAGAAGAAATGCAATGGATACAAGCATTACCTCAACTTCCCTTATCCGACCCCGTTGAAAGTGTGAGCGTACCCGACACAATGGTAAGAACCCAGGATGAAACATCTGACGAATCGTCAGATGAATTAAATGATAACAAGGAGCCACGTCTTCCCGAAGGTAAATCCTTACGACTCCACGCCACCAAAGGCAATAGTAAATATGGATCATTTAAGAGAGTCCACAAGCAAGATACACTGAACAAAAAGGAAAAGGAACGGAGGAAATTACCAGGTTTGCACTTCGGTATAAAACGCCAAAAGCCAGTATCTGATACTCTGCCGATTCTGCAAAGATTCCTCCATTCAGCAGGAGTTGCAAGGAGGTTGGCAGATGACGAGTCTATCGAAAAGACTTCCATCGCATCAGACTTGGAAAAATACTGATAGGCAGAAACATAACAGCCACCCAGACACCCAGTTTTTACTTTAAGTATCACAACAATCTTAAATTAATTCCAAGTGGTATTCATAAAAGACAACGAACATGAAAGAATAATATTCGATTTTTGGCTTGGGAAGGGAACTTTCCTAGAACAATGAGAACTTGAGCGACCAGACCGGAACTGCCAAAGGCAGTGTCATGACACCGAGGTCAAACGGAACAATGAATTACCTTCATGCAGTCTCTCTCATCAAACTAAGTACATCAACGTTCCGCAATGCATGATCGTATTCCAGGTGAACATGACCACTCGATTACATGTATAATGGTCGATTCTCATGAAACGGTTCCAAATGGAAAATTGTAATTTTTACAAGTTTTCTTTCAATTGATCTTTCCTGTGTAGTCATACATTAAGACTACATGGAAATATTTTGTTTTACTTATTCATAAAAACCAAGAGTTTCATGATGCATACTCCATAAAAACCTTGCACTAAAATCTGGGATTAAATACTTAGAGGATAAGAGAAATGAAAAACCTATCATGGCAGTCACTGCCCGTGACGCTGATAATAGGGTGTAATTTATTTCTAAAAAAATGCAAAAAAATGATTTCTGTGTGCTTGATGAAAGATGGACACAGAAAGAAAAAAAAATTGATCAATTTTCCTAATTGATCTTGGGATCTTAGGTTTACAAATGGGGAAGTCAGTCATTCTTTACTGATTTTCATATTGATCATATGGGAGTAGGTCTATATCCCATATACCATTTGAAAGGGCTTTTATCCTTATTTGGGATCGTGCACATTTTTTTATAATTCTATTGTTCTATCAATGAATGACATGACAACGAATATTTTCGTGACCATCACCGTCCGTGACGCAATGTATTTAAGAACATATTTCCAACAGTTTTTATACCTAAGATGCGCAGTTTCAGGGTTTCGAAGAGTATTATATAGAGCACCTATGCTAGCAATTTCATTTCATTTCAATGACATTTTCAAAATACCCATTTGGAACCGTTTCACGAGAATCAACCGTATATTTTCGAGCCGTACACACGCACAATGATTCACGACATCTGAATAATTAGCGCAGCAATACGTTCGAAATCATATAAATATGAGAATAAGACGTCCTGTTACTTGCATTAACTGTCATTTTAGTTCCGACTCTCAGCCAACACCGATGTGTTGAGTAACGATTCTGTGTATAATTAATTCTATAATTTGCGTGCGGTCGTTGTCTGTTTGATAACAAGTATATAAATATGTTGCATAAATATAACTTGTGATATCGGCAGTAACATATGTATTCCTGATAGGTGGCTACGGAAAGGTATTTATGCAGAACGATGTATTTCTATTTCATTACTTCAATATGTCTGTACATGCATGCTGAACATGCTGTAATTTTACTGTTATTTCATCTATCGTTCAACTAGTCTTCAGGCTATAATTTTCCGATTGTTTAGTTGTCAGCCACTGAGGATTTCCAGTTGGAAAGTGGCCATTCTGTATGTTAAAGGGGCTGGGAATTGTTATTATGCCAACTCTAAACTAATGAGCTTAGATTCAAATAGAATATGGAACACTTTCTGAAGTCCTTATGTGAAGCTTCATCGTCAGTTTTAATCAATGATGCGCGTAAAAATATATTTCTATCCATCATTATACAGATGTATGCATAAATTATGTATGCACAACTTCAGAGGAATTTCTTATTTATCACAGTTGTCTTCCCTACGTTGTATTTAGATCAGATTTATCCTTGGAAATTAATTAACTCAATACCGGCGAGACTTTCATTTTTTCTTAGCTTGAAATTCGTACTTGTGTAAGTGTTATTACTTCCGTGAATCTCCTATTTGTGCTCCTTCCTTTCCTTTGAAATTTTGAAACTTGTCCCACTGTTTCAAGAACATGTATACATTCTAACTATGCAGGATTATAGATAAATGTTTCTATGGTTGCTTCAGGGTACCTTGGACAGGTAAAGCGGAATAAATTCTGCCAAATAATAAAACAAAAGAGAGAATAATGGTGACAGATATTACAATTATTCAGTTCGCTGACATCACCTGAGGGAAGCAGTAAATCCCATGACACTTTCATGCCATCTATCTTCTCATTTCCAGTTTATTTCCTTTGATGGAGTGGGGTTGGTCAATGGATCTCCGCAAAGTATATCAAAGTTAGTTATAGCACAGAACTAGAGTATAGTATCTTTATCTAGTTCTGTGGTTATAGTTAATTGTGTTGACTCCAACCTACAGCAAATCGAGATTTTAGCACCTACTCCTACTTGTATTGGGTACCTGATACTAGACTGGCTACAAGCATTATAGCCATATGTATATGGTTTCAAGTAAATATTTAATAATTCAAGAATATAACATTATTTGAGCAATGCATGCTTTGGGAAGTTGGCTTGGAGGTTGATATTATTCTAGGTTAATAGTAAACATAGAACATAGTTGAAACTTGATGGACATTTATAATTATTACTCCAATCTGATATGAAATGATCTCCAAGCTTTCGCTTAACTTTGGATACCTTTTCTTGATACATTTTATCAATATTTCGGAGATTCGTTCTCAGGGGCATACTACTGTTCCACATCCTGTTTCCTCTTACGTAGAAACGAGTCCAATATCATCGATTTATATTTCGTCTTTCTAGGCAACAGTTTGAACTTCTATAGCTTTGGCTTAATAATTCTCCCTCTGGGTGTAAACTTTAACCATTGAAGGGAGACGGGACTGACACCACATTTTGAATTACTAGCTGGCATGACACTTCCATCGAACGTGTTCTGACAGTAGCCAGATCCCTCATTACACGTCCACCCACTTGGACAGCAATGTTTGAGATCAGCACAGCAGACGGCCTGAAATATTTAAAGATTAATGCTATACACTTCTGCGCAGTTTAAATTCTTGAAATACATTCAAAAGCGTATATACATTATGTTACTGTGACTACATTATAAATGAATTGATGGATCGATTATTGTACATGTGAATAAACCCTTACATAACCTGTCATATTTCAGGATCGAATTTGAGTGTAATTTTTTTTATAACACTCGAAGTTATCCCCATTCATACAATTAGTTCAATTAGAACAATATTTTCTCTTAGATTGCTGCAAATTATATTTGATATGATGATCCTAAGATACATTTTAAAACAAGTGCCAAAGAAAGCAACACTTGTGCATAATCATATCCTCGCCCCACATTGAGGTATTTTTGATATCCGATATCAGGAAAGAAATAACTCAATACCATACTCACATTCAGTTTCGTTATCTATATTATAAAATGTGATGCCAGCAGACACTTTAATAAAGAAGAAAAAATGCGTATTTCTATGATAGAATCATGTGGATCACACTGGCTCTCTACTTTCTTAGTCCCTCCACACACATAAGGGAAATATGAGTTCTGTGATAGGTAAACCACATGGGGTCTGCTCTGAGATGAGAGGCATATAAGTCTCTCTCTGTCATGGCCGTAATAGTATCTCCAGGCGTTCCACCAGAGAGCAGTACTGATATACGTAATGGAAAATATCTGTTTTCCAAGGGACTAGAAATAATACGATACATGAAACCTGGAATAAAATAATGTAAAGCTGATTTTTGGATATATGGTGCAGGACACATGGGGGAACATATATTAACAACCTTATGAATATTTAGCATTGTTATCTGCAGGGAATATAAACTATATAAAATATACTGTACAGGTTGCGGTACCATAGTAAACAAGTATATATGGAGATTCCAAAAATATATGTATCAACAAAAAATCTTTATTTTTTAATTTTTGTTGCCATGGCAAAGGCCAGATTTTGGTGAAAAAAGTATTTTTTTCAGATCAGGTCATACTATTTGGGGACCTAATTTTCAGCATCGTGCACGTTGTGACACCTTTTTGAAATTTTGCATGGTGTTAGATTAGGCCTGAAATTTTCAAAAAAATTTCAAAAAAAGTTCATAGACGTTCATAGACCTGGTGGTCGGTAACTGCAAAATTCAAGATGGCCGCCAACAAACAGTAAATATGCTTTATTCCATGATTTGGCTGTGAACGTACAATATAATCGATATACTTGCCGCTCACAAGGTGGACAATATAAACTCCCTGTATTGTACAGTGACGTCACAACCCTTCGAGACAATGCAGACAACTCAGTTTGAGGAAATTAAAGCAAATAAAGTTGTTTTAAGTTAAGAATCATGGAATAAAAGCAAGAATAGCACAGTATCGTGTCTTCGGAGGCCTATATTCTCCTCTTATGGCCGAAAAACAACTCGGCCTACGGCCTCGTTGTTTCCGGCCATACTCGGAGAATATAGCCCCCCTCATACGCGATACTATGCTGTTCTTGCTATAATATCTTAATTGGCTTATATTTGGTGGATCTACAACTATAATACCACTTTATTGATGTTTTTAAGTATGAGCAATTCATTTCTCAATGGTACTTTTTGTTCCAAGGTCATTTTCAAGGTTCTCATTTGTAGGTCAAAGAATGATCAGGGATTTCTGCGAATTTCAACGAGCAGCAAAAAGGCTACGAACAGTCACAAATAAGCAACAAACAGGCGTTGTGCAACAGTCCTCAGGGGCCTGTTGTGTAGGCCTAAGCCGAGTAGAGGATTTTTCTGTGTCAATTCCTCTATTTGTTCCTTACTTCGGTGGGAAATTCCGACAGTAGGAATAGAAAATGCTATTCTTTCCCTAAAATAGTCCTTATTGTAAAGCGGGGTAATATGGACACAGTATCCCATATATTTGCCGTAATATAATATCCCATATATTTGCCGTAATATCCCATATATTTGCCGTAATATTCCCATATATATTTGCCGTAATATTCCCATATATTAGCCGTCCTACATGTAGGACGGCAGAATATGCTTTTTAAATATTGAAAGAAATCAAGAAATCTTTTTTGAAACAGAATAATATTTCTACCAGTTAGGCACATATGCACGGAGATTCCAAAAATATATGTATCAACAAAAAATCTTTATTTTTTAATTTTTGTTGCCATGGCAAAGGCCAGATTTTGGTGAAAAAAGTATTTTTTTCAGATCAGGTCATACTATTTGGGGACCTAATTTTTTCAGATCAGGTCATACTATTGTACGTTCACGGCCAAATCAATTTAGTAATTTGCTGATAGCCCCAAAACATTGTCAAAATGGGCCGTTTCTATGGTGACTGGTGATTTTCTTTTATTATACTTTAGCAGAAAACAGGTTTTTAGTGTCCCATTTTCACACTATTATCAGGAATGTGACCAAACTTGGGGTCATAGATGGTATGTATGAGGGCTATCTGCAGACTTTGATCCAGTGAGCCTGGCCAAAGTCAAAGTCACCTGATATGACCTTCAAATACAAAAAATAGCAAAATTCTGGAATGTGACATCACATTTTCTCTTATAAAACTAGGCTAACAGGGGGAAATGATAATCTTATGTGGAAATAACAACCAACATTAGGGGAAAGAAAAATGGCCCATGCCCAGTGTCATTGCAAAGTGTGTTGCCATGGTAACTATGACTTAGTTTTCAGTTTATGATGCATTTTGAACGAAATTTCATGATTGACCTTGAAAATGGTGACCTGGACCTTGACAAAGGTCATTGACAGTTATTCTAATGGCAGAGCTCTTTGGGCCCTATCACTTGCTTAACTTTCATAACCCAGGAATAAATACTTCCTAAGTCTAGGTTACCATGGCAACACACTATCCAATGAAACTGGGCATGTCCAATTTTTCTTTCCCTTAATGTTGGTTCATATTTCAATACATTAGATTATCATTTTTCCATATTGCCCTACTTCATGAGAAAATCAGGAGAAAATAGCATGTCACATTCCAGAATTTTGCTATTTTTGTATCTCAAGGTCATTGGTCAAGGTCACTAGCCCTTACATCTAAACATTATACATCTTACATGTAAAATACATGATCTAATATAAAAAAAGTTCTCAAAAATGTACAGTGGATTGACCCACCGTCCTACATGTAGGACGGCTGGTATCTTTGGTCCTATGCTTGAGATCCTCCCTATGAAGGGAGATTGACCCACCGACTGTATCACATGATAAATAAAAGTATCAACAATGCTAGGTAGAGGTCTGCATTTGTTTGTGTGATATCAGGTCTATGAGCCTACATCAGATATATATAACAACTTTTAATTATGTCTTTGAGCATACATAATCGGGCAATACCTCTACGGATAGTTCTTCCTGGGTACCTGTCAAATAAACATCATACAATAACATAGCTGTAAATACAATCAAAGATACGGCGCGTTATTATTTGTTCCATAAGGAACTGAAGCTTGTATTGTCCGTTAATTAAAGTTCTTAGAATGTTTATAACAATTTTCCTTTTGGTATGGTGTCCTGGGTGTAGTTTGTTGTTTTCTTTTGTTGTTGTTGTTGTAATAGTTTTATTTCGTGACAGACATATCATACATCAAATCAGGAAAACGGACGAATCATTTTAGAGCTAATAAAATTGATTACCATCTACGGATATACTCTCGCAGATCTTGCAGGGTGTCCCTGAGTCTTTGTTAATATCTTGTAGTTTTATTATTAATGGTTTCATTTAGCACCTTGTGAAGTTCTATTAGCTATTACTATTACCTAACATTTTTTTATAAACTTATAACACAATATACATTTATACAGTTAATCAAATATCCATAAAAACGGATTTTACCTTCAGTCACTTCTAATACAACACAGTATTATTCGCTATCGAACATATTATTATTTCACTTTAGTATAATATGTTTTTTAAATGTACATGGGCTTACAGGCCATCCTTGGATCTATAACAATATTTCCTCTATTTCCACTCAATTTATACAATCAGTATATTTGAATTATTACATTTTTTATGATACCTAAGACTTCTTCAATATCAACATAATTTTCACCCTTTCTCTCTATCATTTACCGTTAATTCCACATCTCTCTTAAACCTGTAGAACATTAATATTATCGTCATTTGTAGAGACCTTTCTTCTAGATAAAAATAGTTTAAAATCCTCCTTTAGAATACATGCTTTCCCTTCCTCAGGTAACTTGATCCATAATGTTGGGATTTAATAGAACAGTGATTTTTTGACTAACTCTGTTTTGGGTATGGGAACTTTCATCACCTTCCCTTTCGATAAGGATCTTAAATTTAAGTTTCTATCATCAATGAATTCGGATCTCGAACTAAGTCCATGAGCTAGTTCTAAAAGATGATCTTCCCTCCTTTCTGAGAGATTTTTAATTCCTATTTTCTCTTGAAGATGGGATACATTTTCTCTCTTATTGAGTTTAAAAGCCAACCTTATAAAGGAGTTTTGTATGGTTTGGAATTTGTTAAGTAATGCTTTGGGTGCAACCATATATGCAGTCTCCAAGGTCTATGATTGGTCTAACTGCCACTTTATACAGTGTAAGGATATTTTTGGTTGATAAAGCTCCTTGAATCCTCATTATTGCTCTAAAACGTTTTGTAACTTGTGATATTTTATGTTGCACATGGTTTTTGAACTTCAATCTATTATCTATCTTCAATCCTAAGTATGTATATGTTTCACAGTAACTCAAATCATGTTCACCTAATTTAAATGTAACTTTATCACTGCGCTCCTCTTTTTTCTTAGGTAGGATTTCCATTATATTGCTTTTGTCTATGTTTACAGAGATTTTGTTCCTTCTACACCACAAGTCTACTCTGTGTAGATCTTGTTGAAGATATTCATTTACAATTTCAGAACTCTTGTTAGATACATACAATACAGTGTCGTCCGTGAAATGTTGGACATTAGTTCTCCTTATTACATTTTCCAAGTCATTAATATACATTAAAAACAACAAAGGTCCTAAACCAGTCCCCTGAGGTACTCCGCATGTCACCCTTTCTTGGCTTGATTTTTCATTATTCATAGCAACACTTTGAAACCTATCTGATAAATAATCTTTGAACCAATCTATTACACAATCCTTTAAATTAAATGTTTTCATCTTCTCTATAAGTATCACATGATCCACCGTATCAAAAGCTTTTTTGAAGTCCAAAAAAGCTAATTTTGTAATACGTTTTTCATTGTTATTATTATAAATATGATGGAAGAGTTTGTGATGAGCTTGGTTAATTGAAAGATTTGATCTAAAACCATACTGATGTTTAAAGAGAAGTTCTTTTTCTTCTAAGTAATCGTATAGTTGGCCATGGATGGCTTTCTCTAGTATTTTTGCAGGCATTTTTATAACACTTATTGGTCTATAGTTGGAAGGATTGTTTTTTGGTCCTGACTTATATAATGGAGTAATGGTTGCTTCTTTAAATTCAGATGGGATTTCTTTATTAATAATTGTGAGGTTGCATAGGTAGGTAAACTGCTAGGGTTAAAAGACATGATTTAAGTACTCTCGTGGGAAGGTAAGGTATTCCTGATGCTTTTGTGTCATTTGATTTCTAATAAGAGATACAATATGTTCCACTGTAAATTCTGTAAACATAAATTTTTCATCTGTTATCTGATCCTGGGCTTGAAACGAAGCTAATTCAGTGTTAGTTAGAGGTTTAATTTTCTTAGCTAATGATTCGCCAATATTGGAGAAGAAAGTGTTTTGTATTTCAGCAGCTTCCTTTCCAGTTTTTTGGTCACCATCTTCATCAGTTAAGCTGATATTTTGGTCAATTTTTATTTTTTCTGGAGTAATAAAGGGCTTAATTGTGTCCCAGAAGTGTTTACTATCTCGTGGGTCTTTTACTAATTCTTTTCTCAGGTGATCATTTTTCATCTTCCTTACTTTAGAATTAATTTTATTCCTTAATATTTTGGCTTCGTTCCAGTCCTCACATGATCCACTCTTTTTTGCTTTTTTAAACGCTTCATCTCTCTCTTTCGATAATAACTTCCATGTCATCAGTGTGGCCGTATCGAAGATGGAGACGAATCTGGTGACGAGGAAGGGGGTGTGGTAGGGATGTTGCGCATCGACCAGGCAGTAGACGACCTACGGAAAAGTCAGGAGACGGATCCCCTACTACAGGAATTTCGTCTCGGGGTTGAGAAGGGAGAGAGGCCCGATCCAGGGCGCGGATTCGGAGATTGGGAAGCTGACTGGCTCCACCGCCGTTTTTCTGATCTGTCAGTACGGAATGGAATACTGGGCCTCATGACATTAGACCAACATGGGGGCCGAACGTGGAAAGCGTTCGTCCCAAGATCAGTCCGGGCCTCGTTAATAAGTCAGGCGCACCAAGGACCATTCGGGTTGCATGCAGGCCGTGATAGAACCAAAGAAAAACTGGGGAGAAAGCAGATTTGGCCGGGGATGGACAAGCAAATCGCGCTGGAGATTGAATGTTGCGCCACTTGTCAACAAACGAAAACTCAGGGTGCCAGGAGACGAACTAGGATGGGCGCTCGTCCCCTTGCAACGGTGGGGGAAGAATGGGCGATTGACATCACTGGGCCCTTCAAGACAACAGAGAGAGGCCACAAGTATGCGTTAGTAGTAACAGACCTCTTTTCAAAGTGGACGGAGGCGTTCCCAATATCTAATATGACAGCAGCCACTGTGGCCAGGGTCCTCGTCCGGGAGATTGTGTGTAAATTCGGGGCACCCAAGACCTGGCATACCGACCAGGGTAGAAACTTTGAGTCGGAATCTGATGGGGATATATAAAACCAGGACGTGCCCGTATCACCCTCAGGCCGATGGGCAGGCAGAGCGCTGGAACAGGACAATGTTAGCAATGTTAATCACCGTGACCGATGTGCAGGACGAATGGGACGAGTGGTTACCCTATGTAAGTGCAGCATATCGAGCGGGGCAGCACCGGACAACGGGTTTCTCCCCGAATTACTTAATGTTTGGTAAAGAGGTACACCTACCATGGGAATTATGCTACCCCTCCCCCGAGACGGGGACAAACCCATTTGAATTCGTCCAACAATGCCACGACAGGATGGCCGAATCTCACCGTATAGCATGGGAAAAACTGGGGACGGCACGAGAAAAAGACGAAGCGTGGTATAACCAGAAAGTTAGGGAGGTCAGATATAGGGAGGGGGAGAAGGTTTGGTTCTTTCAACCAATAAAAAAAATAGGCCTAAGCCCCAAATTCCAGAGATTCTGGACGGGCCCTTGGACCATAGAGAAATGTTTATCATCCACAACCTATAAAATCACCTGGGGACGAAAGTCCAAGGTAGTGCATGGAGACAGCCTCAAGGTAGCTCACCAACGGGACCAGGATGGAGAAGAGGACAGGGCCCCAGTAGAGGTAGTTGCCAGGGAGATCCAGACGTCCTCCTGTCAGGAGACAGATACTCACTCCATCACTGGAGACGGACCAGAACAGAGCAGCTATACTGCATCACTGCCAGTACTGACAATCATGCCACATTCGGCGAAAACAGATGACCGAGGGAGAAATCACTCCCGGAGTCCAGTTAGGATTAAGACTAGGAACGATAAAGAGAAGGAGAAGAAAGACCACAGTGAACACCGGAGACGGAGGGAAATAGAATTGCAGACAATTGATCCAGGAAGGGCAGAAGACCTAGGCCTGGAAAGGAAGAAGGTTGCATCGAGGATAGTGGTGCCCGGCAACAGCCGGTCTGAGACGACGGACCAACGGGTGGTGTCCTCAACGGCGGGACAAGGTACCTCGGAGGTGAAACACCACAGAAGGGAGACGAGGGACCAGGAGGTGGCGCCGCTGGTGACCAACACCGTCGCCAACCAGTCACTACCACGAGACCGTCATGTGGTGCCCTCTGGGTCAGAGGGAGAGAGTCTCGCCGGAAATTCGGCCAAGAGAACCATTTCCGGTGTAAACAGGTCAGACTCGGCACTCCACAGAGAACAGAACCAGCCTTCCACTGTTACCAAAAACTTCTGAAAGTGACCTGAATCAAGCCAGTATGCTGTCGGCAGAAGACGACGAGCCCAGCTGGACTAAGACAGACGCAGAGGCCCTGGCTCCAGGTGAAGATGGGCGATTTAGTTGTTGGGCCTGTGACAAAATTTTGGCCAGCAGGAAATACCTGCTCAAGCATCTCGGCACCCACGAAACTCTCTTTAAAGGGGTGTTATGTCCCATCAGAGGTTGTCAGAAAGCAGCGTATGTGTCAAGAGCTCAAGATCTCGTCCCTCACATCAAGAATCACCACGGAGTGGACATCGAGATAGACCAGGGTATGGCTAAGGTATTGATGGTGACATCCCGGACACCGGCACTATACGCTCGACCAGCCACCGAGGAGGAGGTAGTGCTATACAGGTCAGGGGAGAGGATGTGTCCCCGATTACCCGGGGGCCCTGTAATGCGGACGACCCCCCTTCCAAAAAGCGTAAGACGGAGGACACCAGAGTGATCATCTCCAGGAACTCCAGGTCTACTAATCCGAAACCGGTAGACAAGTCCCCGAGACGAATGTCCCCCCGCAGCCTCCAGAACCGTGCAGCGCCAAGGGCCGAGGCAGCATGGGGTCAAGAATTGACCCTCTCCAACCGGGACACCCGTGAGGACCGATCTTCAAAAACTAAAGAACCACCAGAGGTGCTGCCCCGAGACGAGCGAGACCGGACTCCCAGAGACAAGAGAGAGTCGTCTCACCGGAGTAGGAGCAAGTCAGACAGTGCTGGAGATAGTAAATCCCGTCCAAAAGAGTCGTCCCACTCGAGCAAGGTTAGTGCAGAAGGCACAAACCGAGAGAAGGCCAAGTCTAGCTCCCACCGTCGACCACGAGAGCCCCAGGCGGGACGAGACGAGTGTCCGTCCCCTTCAGCTAGCTCTACCCAACAGCCACCAACCTCCCACCAGAGAGACGAGGATGAGACTAGCAGTTCGAACAAAGTAGCTCAGAAGGAGGACCAACGAGTGGTCGAGGCAGCCATTACGTTAATAGGGCTGGACAAGGATGAGAAAGAGGAGGGAGAAATTGGCAGCAACCTCGGGGAAGAGCCGAACATTGAGATTGGGGAGGATGTGTATATAGATCTCACGTCTGTGGAGGAACCAGCAAACTCTACCTCAGTAGAAGGAAGGGAAGAACCTCAGCGCACGGTGAGCTCGACTACTATCAAAGAAACCGGTAGTGTCGCACCAGCGGGACCTCGCAAAGGCGAGACAAGAGCAGAAATCCACCCACCCCCGATGATCACCCACCAACCAGCTCCGGCTCATCACAGGTCGTTTCGTAGCATTACAATTTTCCCATTTTCCCATACTTTTTTACAAGATAGTAAATAAAAGTGGGAAAGATAAATATTTTCGATGTGTGTATAGTGGTGGAAAATAAATAACATTCTGGAGCTTCAGTGAAGCTGGGTAACATGAAGTTGAAGGGTCTTTTAATAATTCTCGCAAGCCATATAAAGTGGCCGTTTCGTAGCATTACGTTTTTTAGAAATAATCCTAATGTGAAAATTAAGGGCCTGAATATGCTTCGAATTTTATTTTTTATATATCATTTTAAAGAACTGGCGCTAGACTATCATTTGAGTCTCATAAGGAATATTTAAACACTGAAATAAAATAATAAATGAGATTGAAAAGAAAATGCAAAAAGTGCACCACTTTCGTAGGATTCGACCATATATATATATATATTGTTGTAGTGTGGGATGGACTGGGACGGACGAATGATGTATAGGGTACATTCGTCCGCCACCAGGGGGCAGGGTCTCACATTGTGAGTGAGGACGGATCTCTGGGGGGTATAAATAGGGGTGAGATTTTAGGGTAAGGGCAGTTGCAGCCCAGACATCAAGCAGTCCACATCTACCTTTCAAGATACTTCAATAAATGGGCTACTAGCTGAGACCAAGATTCATCTCTTAATAATAGTTAGACAATGCAGGTTGTCCACTCGTCCATTCGTCCACTCGTCCGTTCGTCCACTCGTCCGTTCATCCACTTGTCCGTTCGTCCACTCATCCGTTCATCCGCATTCGTCCAAACTAAGTAGAATGATATTCCACAGAGAACTCAATGGCTTTCTCCTTATGTATTAGTGAAGTAATGACGGCGACAACAATATATATGTAGTGTTTTTCCGTCTCACACTACCCAAGTTCGATATATCTATTCTCGCGAAGGGAAAGAAGACCAGACACACAGCTCTTTAGGTATCACGGGCTTTATTCTCCACACAAACCATGTCCGATAGTGTTTATTGGACCCAACAGAGGTGACCAGGTATTGGCCTCAGAGGACAAGTGGCAATTATGGTACACGATCATTGCAGGTGTTGAGAGTCAAACAGTTAACATGGTTTTACATAGGAGTAACACAGTGAAACAACACGGAGTCTTACCGGAGCATCCGGAAGCACTCTAAGACACATTATGGTAAAAGAGTTGACTAGATTTAAGTTACCTTTGATAATGGTTTACTGGAACTCTGTCCAAGTAAGAAAAGGCGGGAATCTGAAAGGCCATTTCTGAGCCGGGAGCGCGTTCAGTTGAGGCGCGTGTACCCAATAATAGCAACACCCGGTCAGACCAATTATCTCGGATCTATTTAAAACCGTATTCACTACAATACCCCCTCCAAAATTTAAAGATTTTTACCCAACAGTAAATTAATCTTCCGGAGGCATAAATTATTAAAAGAAGTGAATAAGTAACATGTTCTAAGAAGTTATAAAAAAAGTATAACGAGAGGGGTTTGTCGTCGTTATATAGCGGGGATCCCAGTTAATCTCTTCTTAGTTGTATATATGGTAGAGGAATAATCCCAAAGTGTTGGTTGTTGTGGGTTATTTTATTAATACTAGCTTTCGAGCTATCTTGCTCTTCATCAGGTAATGTACATACGTTTCAGGGGGGTATAAGTGTAAAAAGATGTAGTTACAGTCAGGTGTACTTATTCAAAATGGCTGCCCGCACAGAATGGTAATGTGTGGGCGCAGTAAATAAATAAAAGTTGTTGTCTCAATGTCTTGGTAACAATTGTTGTATATAATTCTGGTAACATTAGGTGATATTAGATTTGATGGGAAAAAATTTTTTTTTACATATATAATATGATAGAAACTGCTCCTTTGGAGCAAAATGTTTGTAATCAGAATGATTGTCTAACTAATTTACATAGGGATGTAAAGGTATCCCTTTTGTATGAGATCGGAATTAAAGTTGTCTGCTAAATCTGTATCTAGGATTCTGATCATAGTTGATATGTTGTTTAGTAGCTTGGTCTTGTTTATCTGTGCATTATCTGGAGTGGTAGCTGTGCACTTATCAGATCGTTCTGTTACTGTCTGGCATTCTTTATCATTGTCTGTGATTAAATCTTCTAAGTCGGCATTCATCATAGAGATGTCACTGTCACTAGACAGAGTAAGATCCGTGGGTGATGAGGAGAACACAGGTAGGGTAGGGCGTGTTGGCGTTATTGGATCTTGGTCCAATTCGTCCTGACAGAATGTGTTGGAATCACTCAGGTTTGAAATAAGGTCACTGATAGATATTACTGAGGGCTTTGTTTGGTTTGTGGTCAGTTTACTAGTTGTTTTCTTCTCTGTTGCATCGAAAATCCCATTAAAATTAAGTGGTTGAACTGTACACTTAGCTTTTTTAGGTGGGGTCTCTGATAGTTCACATGTAGGCCTTTTAGGTGTGTGGGCAGACGGTGGCACTCGATTATTCTTCGGGGGGCTTTCACAGAGGGGGGTTCTGCGTTGTGGGGTGACTGGTGCATGTTGTAACCTTGGTCTTCTTATTGTTGGGTCACTTGTTGACGTAGAGGCGATTGGTTGACTTGTTACCTTTTGTATTTTAATCCTGTCTTCGGGCTTCAAAATTGGGTATGAAGGTGGATGGATTAGCTTGGAAGTCTTCGGTGTGGGCTTCGGTGGTGGGATTCCTACAACATATGGCGAATTGTTGCCTTTTAATATGCGGAATATAGCCGGGGGTTTCTTTGTGGTAAATGTTTTTAAGACTTCAAGTTCAACTGTTGGTTTTACTGGTTTACGTGCCTCCTCAGACTGGAGGATAGGAGTAGGGAGCGGAATATCTCCGTCGTGCATTCTTTTGCTATGAATAATAAACTCCTGTTTCCTAGTGAAGAGTTTGTCACAAACTGGGCAAGGGTACTTACCCTTGTTCGTAGGTTGCCCATGGAATCGATTGAGATGTTTTACATAATTCCCTCCTCTGCTGTTCAGCCAAATTCCGCAAATGTGACATTGAGTCACAGAATCATTTGATTGCGGATTCATAGTAGATATATAGCGTGTCCGTCTGTCTATACAGTAGCGTGGCTTTGTTTACGTTTGTTTGAATCGATCGAACCGCCCAGACTCAGATCTGGAACTGTCAACCGGCGTGCGTTGCTAGGATGTCGTTGGGGTGGTAACCGTTGTTAGGGGCGTGGCTCCGTCGGGGAGCGGTTGTTGTTTTATAGCGAGGCATGGTGTTTTCCCGCCTCTGCCTATAGTTGCAGGTTAAGTCCTTTTGGAGCGTGGGTATCCAATATCAGGATCCATGCTTCTTCCAGACGTTTCCTATCGTTGGTGTTCTTTGGAGATGAGTCAATTATTTGGACAATTAAGTCCTGACTTTGTAGGTCGTGGTCTAGGTAGTGTTTTGCCACTTGTTTCTCCCTCCTTCTATTTCTGATGTCTCCTTGATGTTCTTTGATCCTCTCTCGTATGTTACGTCCTGTTTCGCCAATATACTGTTTCCTGCAGCTCCTAAGAGGGCAGGTGATGCAGTATATAGTATTGATGGTGTCACATGTATTGTGACCGATCACTTTGTGGGTTTTTCCATTGTTGGTGGAAGTGATTTTATGCGAGGAGATGATGTGTTCGCATAAGTTGCAATTGAACCTTCCGCATGGGCGGCTGGTATTCGTTTTCTTGTTCCTTGGAAATGGGGAATGGACTAGGAGGTCCCTGCAATTGGGTGCCCTTCGATAGGCGACCATGCAGCGGTATTGCATGAACTTCTGGTTAGCTGGGCTTGGTCGTAGGAAAGATGTTGCTTCCTTTAGGATTTTTTCTGCGATTGAATTATGGGGGGTGTATTGGATTGTGAAGGGAATGATTTTCTTCTGTTCTTTTTCAATGGGATTGAGTAGGGTTTCCCTATCTATTCCTTTCACTTTAAGGATGGTTTCCTTAACTCTCCTATGATTGTGTCCTCTTAGGGTGAGGAGTTTCAATAGTCTATGAGTGGCCTTGTCGTATTCGGTGGTTTCACTGTTGATCAGTCTCAAGCGGATGCTTTGACTGTATGCGATTGATTGGATCGTATGTCTGGGGTGATATGAGTTGGCGTGAAGGTATTGGCCTTTGTCTGTTTTCTTCACAAAGAGTTTGGTTTGAATTGAATTGTCTGGACCTCTGTAAACAGTAACGTCCAGGAAATCCACTGAGAGACGGCTTTGATGGTGGGTGAACTTGATGGTAGGGTAGAACGTATTGATTTCTGTCATGAACTCCGTGAGTTCATCTTCTGTGCACTTGAATATGGCGAATATATCGTCTATGTATCTTCTCCAGAGTAGTGGTGTGATGTTGGTCCTATTGAGTAGGTCTGTCTCAATTTTATGCATAAATAGGTTTGCGTAGCTTGGGGCCATTTTTGTTCCCATTGCTGTTCCTTGTGTTTGTAGGTAGCATTTGTTGTTGAATACCATGGTATTGGTTGTTAATACCATCCTTATCATTTCGGTTATGATGTGGGGGTCGATTGGGTTGAATGGTCTGGTCATCAGGGCTTCTTCAACCGCAGTGATGCCGGATTCGTGGGGGATCGAGGTATATAGTGCCGAAACATCTATAGTGATCATTATTTCATCATCGTCAAGGTAGCCTTGTCGATGTGAATTGAGGGTTTTTATGAAGTCTCTGGTATCATTTATATAAGAGGGGATCTTTTTGACTAGTGGGCGAATTATTTGATCTACTGCTGCTGAGATGCGATCTGTGGGGCAATCAATGCCTGCCACGATGGGACGACCTGGGTTCCCTTCTTTGTGTATTTTAGGGAGGGTGTAAAAAGGGGCCGTTTTGATATATTTTGGTAGGAGGGTGTTTGGGGCGTGAGATGGAAGGGCCCCATGGTTTGCCATTTCTGTGATACGTGCTTTGATTCTGTGGTAGTTGTTGGTTGTTGTTCCAATTGGTACCTGTTTGTAGTGAGATGTGTTGTTCAGTTGTCTCTCTGCTTCGGTTATGTAATTTTCTGTGTCTTGAATTACAATAGCACCGCCTTTGTCTGCCGGTTTGATTATGATGTCATTGTTGTTACTCAGGTCCCTGAGGGCCTGAAATTCATCTTCTGTTAAGTTGGGTTTTATTTTTGGTGGTCGAGGCAGGGCCTTCATTTTCTGAGTGGTATAAGAGGTGAGGGCGTCTATGTCTGGATCCAGTCCCTTGGGGGGGACCCATCCTTTCGGTTCTGGTGGGAAAATTTGGGTGTCTTTATTCGGTTTGGGGTAGTTTTGCCAAAAGTGTTGTAGACGGACTCTTCTATTGAACATGAGTGTGTCTTTAAGGCTATGTATGTTGTTGGTAGAACGAGGGGTGGGGATATAATTCAACCCCTTGTTCAATAACCTTTCTTGGCTTTCATTTAGCTGGTGCTGGGAGAGGTTGACGATGATGCTTGCCTCTCCTGGGGGGTATCTCTTGAACCTCCTGTTTTTCCTCTCGTTTTCCTGGTTCTTCTCTCGGATAGTTCTTTCCTGAGATTCCTTTCCATGTCCTGTAGGACGTGGGTGATGTAGTCTAATATTTCGGGACTGCATTGTTCAGTCAGTGTGGTTTTAATTGTGTTTATTTCGGCTTGTACTGATATGCTTCTTTGTTGGTAGTAGTCACGCAGGTGTGTGGTAAGTTCTTTTGCGAATTTTTGGTGGCTACGTTCCCATTTCAGGGAGAACTGAAAATCCTGGTCCGGTACTTGGGATAGTACTCGGGCCTGGAGGCCTCTTGGGGTTAATTGTTGGTCTATGCACATCTGTAAAAAGATGTAGTGATGATCTGCCTTCGTTTTTGATTGTACCATCTTTCTCGCTATGCGAAAATATGGTAAAACGTTGTCAGGAATGCGCGGGTTCACAGGGGCGGGAGTGTCGGTGGAATTACTGGCTGCTCCCTGCGCCGCGTCATGTTCAGTGTTTCCTCCAGATGTCGTGGCGGTGCTTGTTGAGGCAGTGGTCTTGTTGTCCCCCATTGTTGTGCTCCGTTCCCTAGTTGTAACTTATAGTTTTGGTGGTAAAAGAGGTGAATCGGGATGGGTTTTATCCGCGAGTGGGACTGGATCCGTTGGATGCCGAGATTTATGCAGTGCAGATGCTTCAAGAAGGTAGGAAGATCTCTCACAGTCCCTTAGTTACCGTTCCGGGTCCCGCCAGATCTAATGGAGATGCGGCGACGTGGTTGTAAAGTATAACGAGAGGGGTTTGTCGTCGTTATATAGCGGGGATCCCAGTTAATCTCTTCTTAGTTGTATATATGGTAGAGGAATAATCCCAAAGTGTTGGTTGTTGTGGGTTATTTTATTAATACTAGCTTTCGAGCTATCTTGCTCTTCATCAGGTAATGTACATACGTTTCAGGGGGGTATAAGTGTAAAAAGATGTAGTTACAGTCAGGTGTACTTATTCAAAATGGCTGCCCGCACAGAATGGTAATGTGTGGGCGCAGTAAATAAATAAAAGTTGTTGTCTCAATGTCTTGGTAACAATTGTTGTATATAATTCTGGTAACATTAGGTGATATTAGATTTGATGGGAAAAAAAATTTTTTTTTTATAAAAAAAGAATTCACATGGCCAACAAGTACAAGCAGGAGCATATATGTGTCCTCACTACATAGTTAACAAGTCGCAACATCTCCGTAAGTAGAAGTAGAAGTCATAACTTTAAGCTTTGAAAATATTTTTAACCATCCAGCGGCATCTCGACAACAAGGAGCTTCCAGAGTCCTATCTATGTACAAAACATGATCCAGCACAGGTTAAAAAATTTAGTTTCTACTATACCAAAACTTCTTTAGAACATCACAGCGTACAGTCTTCCGCGAATCAAAAGGGTTTTCCGGGGTCAAACGGGGTCAGCATCAAAGTCAATCCGAGCCGATCCGTGGTCTATCGCGGTCCAAGGGCGTTCCGCGTTAGGTTTGGTTCAGGTCCGCCATGTCAAGTCCGTGTCCAGGTTTCAGAGTCCAGGGTCAATCCGATTCGTCATCTACAGCGGCTGCTGCTCGTCTCCAGGCGTCTCATTGTGGGTGCTACCTGAATCCTCCATATCCTCTGGAGGGGCACCTTGAGAAGCTGGAGCCGGACCCCGCAATGGGCTTCCCATGTGTGCTAGGGAGGCCATCATTAACGGACTCATGCCGGGATTCCCGAAACCAGGAAACGATCCGGCCATGGGCAGGGACATAGGAGGCGGAGCACTCATGAATGAAGCCATCATCTGACCCATCCACAAGTAGCGATCCGTATCCGTCAACTGAGTGGGGGCAGTGGTCAAAGGATTTCTCCTGACCGGACTGCCAGCTGCACTGCTGGGGCCTACTTGGACGGAGCCAGAGGGCTCACGATCATCACTTGTGTCAGGCGCTGACACACCGTTGGCCTCCAAATCTGCTCGCAGGGAACTGACGGTTTCCTCAAGAGACCTAACCCGCAAGTCACTCCGGTGAAGACTTGCCTTCAAGTCTCTAATCAGGCGCGACTGGGTGCGATTCTCCTCACACTGTGTCGTCACCTTCATTGATCTTCATGGCCGCGAAAAAGCATTACATTAAGACCTGGAACGCTGTAGCCGGAACATTATTTACATCATCCGAAACCGAAACCGAAACTAAAAGATCATCCAAAAGGAATGACGGAACATTTACTAGACAATCCTCTTGGGGGGATCTAGTTCTAAAATCACTACCCGTCACGGAGAGCAGCTAACTCCCCGATGGATTCTCGCACAGCCTCCAGCGCCTGTAGAGGTTCTGTCAACCGGTCTACAGCAGTGCCCACCTGGGTCTCGACGTCTGTTAGGGCAGCCCGAGCCAGCTCGAGAGCCTCCCCAACATCCACCCTAGACTGCTGTATTACATGGCACACGGCAGCTTGCTCCGGGAGCTTAGCTTCCATGTCCGTGACCTCCTGCTTGGCTACGGCAGTCAGGGTTTTCACTTTCTTGCTCTTCTTCGTGGGGACAGGAGAGCCTTCATGCTCGCTAGAGCCGGAGTGCGAGCGCGATCTCTTCCTCTTCTTCTTCTTAGACGGAGTGGAACTCGACGTGCTAGAAGTGGAGGGAGCCGGAGAAGAAGGGGCAGCCACGGCCTTAGGCTTCACAAACTTGTGTGTAGCCTTCCGCCGGATCACCTGAAGGTCTGTCGATGTTAGGTAAGCCATCCGACTGAACAGATGGTTCACCTGGATCGACGGTGACAGCTTCATCACCTTCTCCGCAGCCAGCGCGAATCACATGTTGTGAGCCACCACTTCTCCGTACTGGAGATGGTGGACCAACTCGATCCGGCGGTCTACCTTCTGCTTACACCTTTTGGAGGGACACTCCCACACCATGCGATGGGGGGCGTGCTCCTCACACAAATGCCGGAACAGGCGGGGCCTCGTTCGAAAGACACGAATCCCGTAAGGATTCATCCCTTTGTGACGGCAAATAGCAAAAGGACACCGGAATCCGGGTTCCCATATGCTAGCGGCATCCCACACTTTCTGGTAAGTTCCTGGATCCAGAGCATCCTGCCGAACTAGGCTGGGCCACTGACGGGTCTCAAAGCGGTCCATCAGGAGATCGTCAGCAAACTCCGTATCCTCATCCTCACTCTCGTCAGCCAGGGGAACACGGACTCCCGGGGAGTCATCGGCCGGGTTGATGGGAAGGACCCCGCTGCCTGCAGTCAACAGGCCACGGATATCACACTGTGATTCCTTCAACGCGTACAACTCGGGTCTTGTGCTCAATCCGCTGGCGATGTACCTTCACAACTGGCTTCTTCTTTCCGGCCTCCGGTCTTGGACACTGTACCAGGGCTGGTACTGGTCCCGGACTTGCCAGAAGCCGAAGCCGGAGACGATGCATCAGAGCTCTTACTTGTGGAGGCAGCGTTCAGCGGAACACGCTCCACACTCACGGTTACTGTTCGGAGGTTGTGCTTATGCTCCAAATCCCTGCCACGCTCACCCGTAGTCCTAGCGGACTTAGCCGGGGAGTTGGACTCGGACCTAGTCTCCGGTCTATCAGCAGCACGACCCCGCTTAGGCCGCGCCGGATCGACCGGACCATCCTCCTCGGTTGCCGAGGTGTCGTCACCTTCATTGATCTTCATGGCCGCGAAAAAGCATTACATTAAGACCTGGAACGCTGTAGCCGGAACATTATTTACATCATCCGAAACCGAAACCGAAACTAAAAGATCATCCAAAAGGAATGACGGAACATTTACTAGACAATCCTCTTGGGGGGATCTAGTTCTAAAATCACTACCCGAAAGTTTAGAACGTACCCAACAAGCTTACATAGGGATTTGCAACCCATGTGCGTGGCTCATGTTCAAATAGCCCACACGATGCAGAGCACGTGGGTCGTGGCTGTGGCTATTTTGCATCTCCAATGCAAAATAGAGAGAACCCACCAATAAATCAAACCAACGACTTCCGTGCCTACTACTAGCGGTACATAAAACACATTTCCTTTACTTTGGCAAACTAACAGCAACATTTCATACGGTTCATACATACAAATCAACCAAATATGAAGAGCATCGTCAGAAAGCGTACTTACAGGTTGAAGTCCGGAAGCAAAGAGGGCTCCGTGAGGGAAGAGAACTAGTGAGCAGCGGTTGCAACTACCGCTAGTTACACCGTTACAACGCTAGTTCGCTCACGCCTCACCGCCCACCTCAGCGCCATTGCCTCTGTGCATAACCCGCCTAACCTATGTTAGGGTTTTCTTCACGTTGGGTTAGTATATCCATTCCCCTCCTGGGATTATTATGAACACGGACAACCAACCATCTTCCACTAGAGACAAGAGTGGAAACATATTCCGTGGATCTTCAGCATGACACCTCAGGCAGCATTTTCAAGCTATTTCAACCAAGATCCAGGACCAATAGCATTACAAGGTTAGAATCTCTATGCCCCATAGGCCTAGTCCAAGTCACATCACGGTTCTCATGCAATAAGTTATCAACCCGCCAGAATGACTTAGGTTCTTTCCCGGCCATACAAAACTAATAAAAGCTCCATACGCCGTTTGGGGACCCAGGGTGCACTCTTCCGTGCTGACACCCCGGTCGACTTCTCGTTGTGTTTTGATCCGGGGAATCAGACCTACATTCCCCGTATTGGTACACAAACAGCTAAGACTTCAGTTGTAATTGGTCTGGGGGACGGCGCACCCGTTCCCCTTTACAACCCCGACAGGAGAGCTAACTCTATCCTTTCTGACTTTCTTCACCTGTGCTACTGGATCTTTCGCCGGCCTCCCTACTTTCTTTACGGTAGGTTTCGGCAGCGGATCAGCAACAACTTTACGAGGTCTACCCCTCCGTGGAGCTACAGCTGGAACAGGCGGGTCTGGCAACCATAGCTTCCGTGGCCTCCCGCGTTTCCGCTTGACAACGTTAGCTTGGGGCAAGGGCGGAACGGGCAGAACAGCGGTCTTCGTGGCTTTCAAACTCCGTTTCCCCTTCTTAGGCCTTCCCCGTCGTTTCACACACACGGAGACTTTCTCTCTCTCTTTCAGATCAGGACATTCCTTGCCAGCTATTACTTTCCCACTTTCAAGTCTGAGGACGTCGCGGCCAGCCTTCTGCAATGCACGGAACTCCGGTGCTCTGTCAAGATTAACAACCTGCATGGGTCTGTCCTTGTCAAAAGCTTGCTTAAGGTAGTTGACATGACACCTTACGACTCCTGCAACTGTTTCTAGTTCATAGGTTGTACCCCCTATAAACCGTTTTACTTTGAAGGGGCCAGATCTTGGGACCGATCTTTTTACTGGCCTGCGGATGGTTGTAGCGGTATACAACATCCCCCACTTCAAAGGTCGTAGGCTTAGCTCGCCGATCGAAATCCCGTTTCTGGTGGATCGCTGCCACTCCGAGATTCTCACGGACGAACTTATGCCCAAGCTTCAACCAATGCTTCAAATTCTCCACGAATGGCACTCTGCATGGAAAATCCAGACCGCCTGGTTCTACCCCATGGACCAAGTCCATAGGCGTTACCAGTTCGTCACCAAACACCACAGAGTTAGGTGTGCATAACATACTTGCATGCACACTTGCTCTGTACGCATGAGCGACACACGGAGCCAACAAATCCCAATCTGTCGCACTATAATCCGTCAGACAGGACAGTTGTTCTACTAGGACTCGGTTCATTCTTTCCGTCTGACCGTTTGACTGCGGTCTATACGGTAAGGTAATGAGCTTTTCAACCCCTAGCATCTCCAACAAGCTCTGCAACAGGGTAGATCGAAACTCCGGTGCTCCGTTCGTTTGCAACGATACGGGACAACCAAACCGGAGGATCCACTCCCGGAAGAGAACTTCCGCACATCTCTCAGCGGTGTGGTCTGGCATTGGATAGGTCCCCCCCACTTCGAGAAGTGATCCGTCACCACCATGATGTAGTTATTACCTCTAGGGGTAAGACGGAATGGACCTATAATATCCAATCCAATACGACTCCAGTGTTCTCCATGCAATTCCTTCTTAAGAGGCATGATTCCGCCACCACCCCTCATCTTTCGCATGCTACATTCCGGACATGCCCTGAGCCACCTTTTCAGATCACTTCTCATGTTGGGCCAGAAGTACTTCTTCTTGGCTGTCCAACCAGTCTTGGAAGATCCGAAATGCCCAACCGTCTTCGGTCCATGCATTCCCTGGAATATCTCATAGCGAAGCGCAGTAGGAATTACTTTGCGCACATACGTGATTCCTGTGCGAGGTCGAGTCCCCTGCTCGTACATCTTCCAGATCTCCGCTTCGGCTACTTCACGCTTAGACACCGGAATCCGCCTATAAGCAAGCTTGATAGGTCGAGAGTCAGCAGTATCAATTACGTGTTTCACAACATGGGTGCAACCCGGATCTTCTCTCCAACCATCTCCGGGTAGCGAAAAGCTCCCACGAAACTCATTAAGAAGACCCATCAGCTTTGACCTCTCTGTCGGATCAGTCAAATCAGAGTCCCTTACAAGTTTCTTCAACGGACATTCCGTACTTGGTGGCACAGGGTCGTCCGGGGCAATCAAATCCTCATCTACCACAGATGGGGTTTCCACCACCTGAATAGAGTTGACGATTGCATCTTTTATTTTGTTCTCCGGACACATATTCACCCCCTCCGGACTAGTAGTGGGTGACGATAGCAGCGTCACATCACTCACTCGTCCAACCACCATATCAACACCTAAACGTAGGGTTTCCGCGGACGGATTACTAAAGGCCACAGTCGCCATAGCGTCAGCCGAGATATATGAATCAAGGCATCCCACAGTCTAATCCCTTAGAAAACTCTGGTCCGGCTCAAACATCAAACCTGTTGACGAATCCGAGCACCCGCGAACATCGATCTTAACCAGTGTAGCTGAATAAGGACGAAGGACCACCGCTTTCCGAAGTGTTACCTGTCTTCCATCGCCTACTTCACTAGTTGTAATCATATTCACCGAGGGACCCAATTGCTTTAGCGGATCACCACGCCAGTGATGCATCATCACAGCGTCTTCACCATCATTGAAAGACAATTTCCCTGACCAGCACACATAACATCGATGCACAAGATTGAAGTCCTGCGCCAAGATTCCGGACTCCGGGCCAGATAAACCCGATACTACCAGACACGTTAACATGTACGTCCGTTTCCCTAACGTCAAAGGGAACAGAGCGCTACCATGCACAGTAATCTGTGAATTGTTTCCCATCGTGCACACCAACCGGCACGGACCCAGTGGCGGCGGCCGACGCAGGGAGTCATAGAACGTCTTCGTCACCAGGCTAGTGGTAGCGCCTGGATCCCAAAGGAAATCACCTACATCCCCATTCACTGATACTGAAGCGTACCATCTATCCGCAATATATGGATCACGGAGCTTCAACACCCTCTGGTCATCCACGGAAACTTTCTGAATACTCGCACCCGTGATGGGACCTGACTCCACTATCACCAAATGCCCAGACTCAGCTTGGTAACCTGCCTTACCCCAATAAACATTGTCGGAGTCCGCAACTATAGGAAAATCCCTGGAATCAACACCATTCCTGGAATGAGTGGTCTCTTCCGCTCGACGCGTCCGAACCGCTTTCGTACATCCCTGGCAGACAGCCCCAGGCTCAGTAGTACTTACGGGAGCTAGAGCCCCACACCCAGTCTTTGTTTCAGACACAGAACGATCATGAACTGCAGTACTAGGAAGCGCAAACAATTCCCCGGATCCCATCTCGCTTCTTATGAGACCTGTTTGGAGTTTTCCGATGACTCCGGCTTCACCGCTTGGTCAGCCTTCGCCACGGAATCTCCCTTACCAGTCGCGTCTTTCCAGACATCCCTCTGTGGACAGCTAGCCATAAAATGACCCTCTGAGCACATTGGAAGCAACCAGTCCGCTTTACACCTCTTTTCCAGTTAAACTTAGACTGTTTACCGGAAAATTTCTGCCTAGACTGTCCTACCCAGGACCGTAGAGCCTGGACGACAGCTTCAGGGACATCATCGCCACATGAGTCTTCCGCCACAGGTTCGGCAGCTGTAGCTTGCACGGAAACCTTTATTGATGATACTAAGATCATTAGGATGGATTCATTTGTGTGAAATACCCCTTCAGTATGATGTGCAAAGGTGAGGAATTTCGCAATTGTACATTCTAAAAAAAATTGACCCATATGTGATGTGTTCCAGGAAAATGAGTCACAAGTCGCAAAATTGATATTTTTCAACACGTTTTTATCACAAGATCTCTTTATTGTATTAAATATATCTTTGCGTTTTGAAGGCCTTCGTATTTCTTCCCGACGGGCAAATGAACGTGATTCTACGCGATTTTTAATGCGCAATCATCTCGCCATAGTTCTGTGATGAGCGTGGACGCTTTTTGCGCAATAATTATTGCGCAATGATTGCGAGATGGTTGCGCTAAGGGTATAACGCAATATTAGTGCAAAAATCAGCAAATTCTTCTGGCATTTGAGTGGGATATTTCATGCACAATTTTTACCTCATTGTATTGCTTTTATTGCAGAATAATATTATTCGGAATTACTCATAATTAATTTTTCCTGGTAATACATCAATTATTTAGTCATTATGTCCATCCTGTCAGACAGCCACATTGCTGGGAAGGGTTATTCCAGTTCTAATTGAAATCAGGGTGCCCCAGTCTACTTCAGCTGATGAAGTATGCAATGATGGGGGGTACTTTGTTCAAAACTTTTTTTCACATCAAACAACAAAATTAAACAAATAAACTATAAAGGTATGTCACTTATAGCATCTTTGTGTACATGATATGGAATATCTATGGTGGTATATGCCACACAAGTGTATCAGGTGCACTTTCATGGTAAAAGAAATTGTAAATGCACCCCAGTTACCAGTTGCGCCACCTGCTGACAATGAAATTTATATAATTAGTATTTAGACGCGACTTTGAATGCGCATTTTATGTGCAATTGAGATCAAACCCATAATAATAATGTAATCATTCTGCATCACGTTTGATTCCAATTAGTGACTGTGAAATATGGGGAATAGTAGAAGAAAGAATTAATAAAGAAATAAATCTGAATGTGTTATGGAGTGGAAATATTATTAGGAAATGAGGAAAAAATTCCAACTCATTTGTTTCAGAGTGCAAAATTAACACCCACCCGCCGCCATATGTGGGTAAAACATTATGCGGGCGGGTAAAACCCAAATGTTACCTGCCCTCATTGGCGGGTGAAGGAAAGTGAGGCAGAGAGGCAGAAAGAGTTGAAATAAACGTCCATTGGGAAGGGTTTGAGTGATTCCTCTTCCCGGCAAGGAAGAGAGAGAAAAGAGAGGGAAGAAATTTACCCGCCCGCAAATTACTCCTTGAAGAAATCTTCAACAGATGAAGTTGTCGGAAAAAGATTTTTCAAGCATTATCCCCCACATCATCAAATCGATTTGTGTTGTTTCTTCCCTCTCTTCCCTCTCCTCCTTGCCGGGAAGAGGTGTGTGTGTGTGGGGGGGGGGGGGAGGGGGGGGTAGTAGGGAGGGAGATGGCAGGATGGCAGTGGATTCCTGTCTATATATAAGGGACATATGTGTTTTGAATATAATATAATATATTTATATATTAGCTATTATTCTGTTGTTGAAAAAAATATATTGTAGCCTTATTTACACTGAGGCTGTCATCCCGCATCATTCCGCATCACGCTGCGTACATTTGTGCGTTTTTTTAACGCACACTGGTGCAAAAAATAATGGAAATATGTATGAAAAAGTATACATTTCCTGAAAGAGGCATTTGTCTTCTTCATAATGATACAAACATTAAAGCAATGGCATGATATGTGCTCACACGGCAGAAGACGGAATGAAGGACATTATTATTTTAGTCAATTGCACATCCCCCAAAATCAAAGTCAAACCCATACATAGTGTATGGAATCGATTCGAGAAATATAATAGCAATTTTGATGTATTTCACGTTTTTTTGTTATTTTATACTTTTGTCAATTCCGATTGGATAAACCTACAAATGGTGTGTATTCCTATTCCTGGTGTCAGAGAGTGAGTATGCAGAGAATGGAGTGTCAGATGCACGACAGTAAGTGTGAATGCCAGGTGAGTGAGCCTGCAGTGCCAGGTATTGCCAGTGTATTCAGACGCGATTTTGAATGTGCAATATATGCGCAATTGGGATCACACCCATATGATTGAATTTTGAAGAAAACATGTATTCACAGATACAATTGGTTGAGTAACACATGTTTAATACAAACATAAATGAACATGAATGAGAACTTGATCCACCACAAGTGTGTGACCACCAACAACATGGGAGGAAATAAACGCAATGGATTTCACATAATGGTTGCTAATGGTATGTCCATTTCACTGTGATTCAATGCTATAGGTATCACAATTCACTAGTTTGCGGTCAATCACAAAATGATCACAGTGCTATCACACTCAATTGCACTCAGTGCCCGTCGGGTTAATTTCTACCAAATGGATTTATCTGGATCTATAGATACAATAGCCTTGGCCTAATAGATGATTAATGATATTAGAATGAGCCATTATGGTTCACCGCATCGTTTGGGTAGATAAAACCATTACTTTTCTTCCAGTTGTCCCCATTCTGTATTGATACAGTTCAACATAATTGCAACACATCCTGTGACGTAATCACGCATTACCTTTCCCACACATTAAACTCTCAGCTATTCACAGGATAATAGGAGTAGAATCAGGAAACTATTATGAATGAAGGCTTTTATTGAATGGATCATTTTAATCTGATATTGGATTGGTTTTGTTGCTTTATGTAAAAAAGCACAAGAAATAACTTCTGTTGCTCGTTGAAATTCGTAGAAATCCCTGCTCGTTCGTTGTGCAACGAACGAGAACCTGTTGCACAACCAAATCATAGATGCTCGTTCGTTGGGATAAATTATCCCATTCTTTATTTGATTAATTTAATCGTTGATACTAAAATAAAATGGCAATGATTCTGTATCAAACCTACCTAAGTCATACATTAATGATTCTGAACTATTTTTTAAGCTGAAGTGCAAGAGGTTTTGCTTATACACATTTAAGAATATGAGGCCTGCTTGTGGCCTATTCGTTGATGCTCATTGACAGACTTAGAGTGACCATTAAAGGTCAGAAGCTAGGTTAGAAAATCTCCTATGAATGATGTCAATCCATGGAATAACCCCAGTTTTAACTGGGTACACACCTTCTAGTAGGGTGTAAAGAATTGCAATTCTTGCGAGCGGAATTTACCCATAGAGTGGCCGTCCCCCCCTCCCCCTCTCCCCCCCTCCCCTCCGCCTGGGCCTCGACCGCCACGCGGGACCTGGGTGGAGCGGGGGAGAGCGAGGCACTGGACATCTGTTGTTATGTGTCTACCTGTTTGATTGTCTTAGCAACCGAAATAGCATCGCCAATTGTTCTCCGGCGTGACTCTCATTAAGGGGTGGGGGGAAGGGACTGGGGGAGGGAGGGGACGCTACATGCTTGGGTCAGGGATAATGGGAGGGGAGGGGGGGTTGAGGGCAAGGGATCCTCCGCGCAGGCGCACAGCGCATGACCTTGGCGTGGGAGAGCGCTGGGGGTCATGATCATGTGGCAGGAAGATCCCCCTCAGCCAATCATAAGGGTGGATCGCCGGGAGTGCACTTTGCTATACCCATTTGATGCTAATGAATAATTAACGTGTGACTATAAATAAAGAGGACCGAGTAAGCTTGGACACACCTTGCTGCCTGGCCGAAGACTACTATCATCCGACTTCTCATACACCCACAAACGAGCAGACATATGAAATGTGCATCAGTGGGTTAATTGTGGACATTCCTGCTCATTCATGGGGACTTAGAAAAATTTGAGCCAAAAATCATGTTGCACAATGAAAAGTTAGGACGACCTCTAGGGTTATTCTAAGTCTGCTTGTACCTAATTTGAAGGTCCCCAAAATTATTTATGGATATATATGAGTTCATAGTGGGTATAAAATGGTATATCAAAGATTTTTGATACTCATGGTTATGAGGCTTGCTCATGGCAGGTTCATTGAGTACCTATATATGTATGTGTGTGACCTGTCCCGGGACCTGTCAATCAAACCCATGTTGAGTGTCCCCAAAACAAACAATCAAGGTACAACCAAGATAATCAAAGAGGTAACAAACTAGGTTGGAATATCCCCTCTGCATGACATCACTCTTCGGATTACCCCACTATTTGACTGGGTCCACACCTCTAATATTGAGAAGAGTACACCCACGAGCATGTAGAAATATAACGAGGAAGGTTTAGGACGAGCCATTGTGCAACACAGTACTAATTATGGCTATTCCTGCTCATTCTTAGACCTCTACAAGAAGGTTATCCTGTTCGTTCGTTCAATTTCGTTGTGCAACAGCCCTCAGAGGGGTGTTGCACATGGAAATTCAACGAACGAACGGGATTCTGTCCCCGTGAGGGCCTGCGAATGAGCCAGTAGGAATAGCCATGATTTACCCTCTGTTGCACAATAAATAAATGTTTAAAGACTTAGAAGGACCTTGAGGATGTTTCTAAGTTTCTCTATGTCCCAACGAATGAGCATCTATTAATTTGTTGTGCAACAGGTTCTCGTTCTTAGGGCAAGAATATGCAATGAACAGGCGTTGTGCAACACCCCTCTGGCATACTATGAGCGAAGATGCATGTATGGGCAAATTATTGCACCTCTTCTGCTGACTGCAAGAGATCCGAAGCTTGGTTGCTATCTTAGAGAAAGTAGTCTGTGGCTAGCTACTGTAGTAGAATCTTACTATAGTCAACAATGAAAATACCATTAGGCACAATAACAGAGACGTGCTTGCTTGGGGTTTTATCCTTAGACTAGAGGGACTTCACCTGCGGAGACAACTGGTAACAGATAGCTACAGATGGGATGCTTATATAAGAAGCTCAGATATGGTGTGGCACTTTAGACCATTTGACCACCCACGATTATTACCGACTGAATTTAAGTTATAATTTGTAGTTCAACCAATGAAGCCTGTAAATATTTCTAGAGGGTTGATGGAACTGTACAGATCAGAAAAACGGTTGGTAAAATAATAGATTCCGGGAACATGTCAGACAAAGAAACCCCTCTTCACGTATATTATACGGATGAACTGTTTAGATTTGAAAATGACCTTACGGTCTAAGAAGTATAATAACATTCATATGATAATTGTGACTCACGTCTGCGTAAGGGCAACAACCCCAACACCGCGTGTACATCCAGCAGCAGGTGCAGTCATCTTGACACATTGTTCTCTCATCTGGGCAGAATATACTTGAGAGAGGATCGATATTCCCCCTCAAGTCATCTTGGAGAAGCTTGTTTCTTGGTTTGATAGTCCTCCTTTTAGACGGGAGTTCTTTTGTCCTCTCCGTCTTCAGTACTATCTCAATGGGCAGTAGAGCCGATAATTTGTACTTCTTCTCACTATCACCCTGTTGGAAAAGACAGGTCTTGTTTTCCAACACACATGTGCTTGAAAAGGGACAGCAATGTTTCATATCTGCGCAGCATGCGCCCTATGGAAGATATAAATTCAATGTTGAGATTAATTATTTAATTATGAAACCGTATCAATTTATTTGTTATGTATGAATATATGTATTATTGTGATTATAATATAAATTTCATTACTCTGTTGAAATTAATGATTCAATTATAAAACTCTATCAATGTATGTGTTATGTATATGATACATGTATCATTGTATCTATAATATAAATTTCATGTGTAATTAAAAACAATGTATCAGCAGAATATTAAATTTAGCCATATACATCATAATATGGTGGATATTGAATGATTATTCGCCCCCTCTGCTGTTTCTGGGCTTTGTACGACCATCAGCTCGGGTCACATGATCGAGATCGCCCACATGACTGTCTCATGACGCACCCACGCGAATTTTGAAAGCCAGAGGCGAACAGGCAAGGGATCGAAGCGGTCAGAAAAAGAACTCTGGTCGGCGGAGTTTTTTTTTCTGTTTGTTTATTTGAATTTTCTGTTGGAAAAAAAATTCTTTGGGAAGGAAAAATAAAATGAAAGATCTCCTCGAGAGAGTGCCACTACATCTGCCTCACCGTCTCATTCTTGAGTTGACTTTGAGTTTATATACATTTGGTATGATTCTTTAAATGCTGCTCCATATACTATGTATCAGTGATACTTCAGATGTGATATTTAAAATGAGTTTGAAATACAAAGAATTCATCCCCATATTTTCGCATTGACTTATTATTCTCAAGGGAGTAAGGTAATGAAGAAAAAAAATTACACTGCCATGCATATTTGACCGACTTAACTAATCTTATTCTGCGGGTTATTAAGTAGCACTGCACAATCCCAAACCATTTCAATAACAGAATAACAAATTCATAACTACTCCCTTTCCTACATATCCTGGTGAGGTAGGAACGTGACAAAGAAAGCAACAATGTGCATAATACATCGAGGAATTATGCACAAATAGTGCACCAGCCCGCCCAAAATGGAGATTATTTTCACTGGGATTCCTGCAAGGAGGTTTTTTAATTGGTCCCAGCTCGGGAAAAAACCTGAGAACACTGGATAATGGGCTGCAGTAGCAATTGCACTAACAGGTCTAAAAAATGTTTATACCCTGCATTTCCAAAGGAAACAACTTCTCAGGATCAATTATTTGTGCGCGATGTCAAGTCATAGTTACTGAAATTTAGTCTTTCTTAACCCTATCCATACTGCACAATGCCTTGAGTCATTCCCAGGTGAAAAACGCCACAATGCCTTGACGCACTCCCTGGCTCACAACGCCATGATGCCTCAGGTCATTGCCCGTGAAGCATCATTTTGGCATCATTTTACCAATATTAGACACTTGAACAAGGCTCACGGCAACCCGGACAACAGGTGTAAGTACACCTGCCCTGTCTGTCCGAGGTTCTTTTCATCGCTGACAAGAGTTCGAGGAACACAACAAACGCAAACACGATGGTAACATACCATTACCCAGGCCTGTACTGGCTTCAGAACTTAACACTAAGATGCAAAAACCAACTGTGGAGCTAGAAATCTTAAAAACTTTCAAATCAATCGTCACGTTGATGCCCATATTTGGGGCCTTGGGCGGCGACTGCGTGATAGCCACGCCCACACCTCGTCACGTGGACCAATCGGATGAATGACTTCTCCATTGTGACGTAAGGTCGATGGAACATAAACAAACAATCGCTCCATTCACTCTCGCTTGATTCACCGCACTGGGCGGTTGTGTATTGAAAAATTTTTCAATCTGAGCTGTCTTTGAGGAAATTGATCTTCACAATGACGAAACCTAAGATTTGCAGTAAGTGTCAAGTGTCCCATACGGGTCCGACGGGCGAAAATTGTACATACAAGCCGGAGGAAGAAATTCAAGCGAGTTTGACCGATCGTATGGGGTCCCTCGAGGCTATGATGAAAACAGTCGTTGCGGCATTAGAGAAGAAAGCTACTGATGTTCCTGCTGTTGCTTCTACCTCCACGGTTGGTTCTGACTCTGGAATAAACCAAAGGCACTGTTCCGGATTCTAAAAGGGAACAACTCCCCTTACGTTACAGGTATAGCCCCGAGCAAAAATAACAACAAGACCAAGATCCAGCATCCACCAAGCTTCCCAATAACCAGACCAGAAGATCGGGTATCCATGAAAAAACCCATTACCACAGTATCTGCCAACCAAGCCATACCTCCTACCTCCTTCTGTGATCCAACCATTCGCTAGCCCTGGATTCAACACACGCCCCCGACACCACCACCACGCCAACCACGGCTACAAAGCCCTCCACGTCGCCTGCTAAGCAACCCTATCAAACGACCCTGCGAGTCACCTCTCAATCCCAACAACAAGCTACAGAAAACCATGCCAAAAATCCCAGCTACATCGTTCAAAGGACTGATTCCGATCAGTTGTGACAAGGAAACACCACCCAACAACACAGTACGCCCTATCCAGCCGAGTTCTGGATTAGTAGCCAAATCCACTCCAAAGATAAGTAGCATAACATTTGACCCCGTACACTTATCTGACAGTGATGAAGAAACAGTATGTCTAGATGAACTATGTACCACCAAACCCAATGAAAAGATACCTTCCATTCCTGATCCGTCCCAAGACCTATCCCTGTCCACATCTAACTCCTCAAGTGGCAGTAACACCAGCCACCAGCCACTAAACTCCAAGCCTTACTAGAGGCCAAATCCACAGATGACAAGTCCACGGATGTGTCACCAGACACTAAAGATGCTGCAACGAACACCGGTGTGCCCCAAGACACCATCCTAAAGGGGCGCATCATGTGCCATATCCAAGGACTACTCTCCATGATAGACACTGAGCTCTCTGATTTATTCAGAGAATTACTCACTACAAAAAACGTCACATACTCTCCTGAAATTGGTCCAGTCCCAAGGCCCAATTAGAAGTAACAATGACATCGAACTATAGCAGTATTAACATCTCCCAGAACTAACAACAATGAACTAACTGTTTAACGAATCAATTCTAATCAATCAATTAATCAATTAATTATTCATTTCCTATCTAATCATCAAATACATTTAATTTCTAACCATATTGCATATGAACCAAATATATTTTACTGCGAACAGCTAATTTCTAATTATTCACTGCGGTCAGTCGTGACCCATACTAAGTGTTCACACTACGTAAAATTGCACTTAAGCCTACGATTTTGTACATAGCATCACATCACCTGATGAAGCCCAAACCAGGGCGAAAGCTTGTGCTTCAATAAAACTATGAGAAAATCATAACACAAGGGTTTTATTCCATCCCAAGAAGGAAACATCAAATAATAAATAATCCGGCCCCCTAGTATACAACGATCATCCCTCACCTTAGAAAGATCCTTTTACTTTTGGCTCCTATGGAAGATGATGACTTTTTGAAACATATTCATATTTCTCACCACTTAAGAACCCAGATATAGATTTTTTTCCAACTGTAATATATACTGCCTGGGAGTGTCTTTTTTGTTATAAAAGAAAAAAATATAGTTTTTACCGTCTAATTTTTTTGTGAGGGCGTCCTAAAATACAGATTTTTTTTCAGTTAAATATAGTCAAAATTGTAATTAAATTGCAAAATTTGTTCCAAATTCAATGTGTGTTTGTACAATGCATGTGGAGCTCAGTGATTTAAAAAAAAACTGGAATCAGTTTTGTATCTTTCATATTGATAGATGTTAGTTGAAAAAAAGTTGTCTTAAAAAAAAGTTGGTTGTAAAAAAAGTTGGTCATAAAATAGTTGGTCGTAAAAAAAGTTGGTCGTAAAAAAAAGTTGACGTAAAAAAAGTTGATGCAAAAACTGAGTTGACTAAGTTGGTTGAAAAAAGTTGGTCGTAAAAATAGTTGGTCGTAAAAAAAATTGGTCAGATAAGCCAGATAAAAGGACTTCATTCGGAAAGTTGAAATAATCAATCGAAAAGTAGAAATAGTCAAGAAGTAAGAATAGTCAATCGAAAAACAACAAAAGTCAATGATTAAGTCAGAATTGTCAATGATTAAGTCAGACTTGTCAATCACAAAGTCAATTAGGAAGTCAAAATAGTTAATCAAAAAGTCAGAAAAGTCAATCACAAAGTCAGAAAAGTTAATCAGAAAGTTGAAATAGTCAATCAAAAAGTCGATTTAGTCAATCAAAAAGTCAGAAAAGTCAATCAAAAAGTCAGAATAGTCAACCATAAAGTCAGAAAAGTCAATTGGAAAGTTGAAATAGTCAATCAAATAGTCAGAATAGTCAATCATTAAATCAGAAAAGTCAATCGTTAAGTCAGAATAGTCAATCAGAAAGTCAGAAAAGTCAATCGGAAAGTCAAAATAATAATCGAAAAGTCAAAATAGTCAATCAAAAAGTAAGAATAGTCAATCAAAAAGTAAGAATAGTCAATCAGAAAGTCGTAAATAGTCAATCAAAAAGTCGTAAATAGTCAATCAAAAAGTAGGAAAAGTCAATCATTAGTCAGAACAGTCAATCAGAAGTTACAATAGTCAATCGAAAAAAAATAATAATTTAAAAAAATTCCGTCCTAATGGGATTTTAATGACATTTGCGGTTTGGAGTGTTTCAATGGCATTTTGCAGTTAGGAGCAAGACCCTAGACAAGACAGATGAAAATAATAATAATAATGATAATAAAAATTCCGTCCAATGGGATTTTAATGAAATTTGCGGTTTGGAGTGTTTCAATAACATTTTGCGGTTAGGGGCACAACCCTAGACAAGGCAGATGTCAGCTTCATAGATACCAAATTATTTTCATATATCTCAACATATTTTTTCCCCAACATTTCTTTACATTTGATTACGAGTCATGAGAATCAACCATATGCAGGCCTACACCCGGCCATGCACACACAGCTACTGCTATAGTAGATACTTGAATTACAGTGGTATATTAAAAGTGAATTACAGAGGTACCTCGAATCGGCAAAAACGGAATTACAGTGGTACTATGGATTTTGTTCAAACACCGATCATGAAGCAACAATAAGTTTTTGCCCTATTAATGCACACCAAACTTTTGCTAAACAACATCGCTAGAGATCTGCCGATTCAGATTTTATATTAAACCATTCATTTGTTCTATAATTGAAAGAAAACACGTAGGAGCCGAACTACCCTAGTACCCATGTAATTCGAATTACGGAGGCAGGCGTACATACAGTGTTAATAGCAGTCTTACGTGTATGAATGGGCAGCATCCCATCAGGTGGCCTTTTACACACTTGGTGGAGTATAATGGACATACAGAAGATAATGTAGGCGTTGGCGAATGACTCCTTTCATTTGCGTAAGATTTCTTTATGTTCTTTGTACCATCATGTTTCTGGTGGTTCATTAGGTAGACCACATCCGCCAATACAATTGTTTCCACTTTAATTATAACAAGTAGAGACAGTATCCATGTCGCCCATAATTGCTGCGTAGCCATATGGATGTGTATGGTTTCCTATGAAGTGACACACCTTTAGTAAATACAAATTAAACGTCTCTCTCAAAATAATTCTTCCTCATCTATCTCCACCCCTCAATAAATAAGATTAAATTGAGTTATAGTTATTTAGTCTGCATCATATGCATATTCTAACATGGACTTCCCACCTTTAATACTCCCATAGATCTATTCATTATGATGCTAGATGATATCATCTGCGTAAATATTCAAAAGTCCATTACTATCCACGTGAGTATATATAATAATTATACCTGAAGGTATCTTGATGTGTATAGACAATAAATATGATAGTTACCCAGAACAGTTGATGGTCACTTGGGAAGCCAAGTATAAACTGAAACCCTCGTAAACTCACGAGTGGGAGTATTGTACCGAGTCACATATAATCACATACGGTATCAGACATTAAATTGATTCCTTCTGTCATATGATACTCAGATAAGCACAAAAGATAAGAATCCCACCGATCAATCGCTGCCATGGCTTGTATTTTAAACATTGGCTGGTAGTTAAAGATGATTGATTTCCGTCGTAGACAGGCTTAAGTTTTGGAGAGAAAATAACGAGGAATTTCATTTAATGTATTCAAAGCAATGTAATTTAATCAACTGAATTGTAACATCGTAACCTTTCTAAATAAAAGCAATGTTTGAGCGATTAAACCAACAAGATATCAATATACGCTTGTAATGTCTCGGGTAGGGCGCCGCCATATTGGATACGAAAACGAGGCACGGGCCACCGGGGGACGTGAGTATAGCATTAATACCCTCGGTTTTGGATGGTCTAAGTGGTCTGTTAGTGAATAAACAATGGGGACGCATAGCTAATTAAAGCATGGTATCCACATGCACGTCGATCGTCCACTAAGCGGTCACCGAAAGGCTGCTTTTTACCCTTGAAGGGGTAAAAAGCTTTTTTGGGGGTCAAAAGGCCTGCCTTTTGACCCCAAAAGGCCTTTTTACCACAAAATTATAACTCTCTTCTGACTATATCTAATCATACAAATGTATGGGATCGTGTCAAGGGACAAAGCAACCTCTTCTTATCTCCCTATAGTCATTGGTTATAGCTCAGGAGTCAGATCTTCAGGAAATGTGCAATTTACCCACCCCTATCCTTTCAAATAATCCAAATGTAAGAGAACAATTAAGTTATAAGTTTACTAATTATTAAGTTAATTGATGATTTAATCAACTATTTTTCTATTTAACTTTATAATCAGTTTAACTTAATGTATATATTCTGCGTTTCCAAAGGAAACAACTGCTCAGGATCAATTATTTGTGCGCGATTTAATCAACTATTTTTCTATTTAACTTTATAATCAGTTTAACTTAATGTTTATACCCTGCGTTTCCAAAGGAAATGACTTCTCAGGATCAATTATTTGTGTGCGATGTCAAGTCATAGTTACTGAAATTTAGTCTTTCTTAAACTGAAAATGCAGAATATTTACCAAAAATGCTTACATTTTCACTCATATGTGCGAATTTTGTGATACAAATATTGCATAAATAACATAATGCTGTTTTGTCATTTTATCTAAGTTTATTCAACATTTAGTTAAATGTAATGTGCGATTCACTTTCTTAACGCCTTAAACCTGTACAATGTTCAACCTGGCCAAGGCCACATATGAATTTTAAAATCAGTTTACCGTCTAGATTTTGAAATATGGGGTGGCAAACATTTTGACCCTTTTACTATTGGTTCCTATAGAAGATGATGACTTTTTGAAACATATTCATATTTCTCACCAAGAACCGAGATATAGATTTTTTTGAAACTGTAATATATACTGCCTGGGAGTGTCTTCTTTGTTATAAAAGAAAAAGATATAGTTTTCACTGTCTAGTTTTTTTGTGAGGGCTTTCTGAAATATATGAATTAGCAAAAATACAGATTTTTTTTTCAGTTAAATATAGTCAAAATTGTAATTAAATCGCAAAATTCGTTCTAAATTCAATGTGTGTTTGTACAATGCATGTGGAGCTCAGTGATTTAAAAACTGGAATCAGTTTTGTATCAATCACATTGATAGATGTTGGTTGGAGAAAAAAATGTTAGTTGAAAAAAAGTTAAGTCTTAAAAAAAGTTGGTCTTAAGGTGACTCAGTACTGATCTTGTAACGGGGTGCGCGGCAACGCCTAGCGTGAGTAGCAGGTTACAACTTTTGCCATTTTTCACGCAATGTGTATTCAATACATATAGCAGGGAATATCAGCATTATGCAGACAAAGTATGTATGTTAAGTCTTGATATAAATATTTCAGATATCTACGATCCCTATACATCCATATTAAATTTCATTAAAATTTATGGAGCCATATGTGTATAAATCAAATATTTATCACGAATTTTCTCATTTTTAGCCAATTTTCTCATAATTAAGTTGTAACAAAAAATTCGGCCTGGAAATTCATGCTGATTTTTGGTGTGCGAGTTAGTAACTATGATAGCTGTATCCATATAGAATTTCATCAAGATTTATGAAGCCATTTTTGTTCAAATCAAATATTAAACAGGAATTTAATTTTTTTCCCGATTTTTCTCATAAATAAGTTGTAATATAGAACAATTTAGCCTGGAAAGCCATCATGATTTTTTGTGTATGAGTTGGCAAATACTGTATCTACATTCATATTAAATTTAAAGAATATTCATCAAACAGTTTTTTTTAAAACGCTGATTGTCATCAGCCAAAGTCAATTTTGCTAGTGCCCCATACTGCCACTAGGGGGCTTCCAGGGGGCTAACTCAGGATCTGACGAAAAAAACATCTGATGATAAGTATATGTTGAATGTCTGGGTGAAATTTGATGTCTGAATTCATGTCAGAACCATTTTAAACGAATTATGTTAATAAATTAGTCAAATGTAGTAAAATTTCTCAAATATGATTTCCATACCACCGTAGCATGAAAACTAGCCTGGTGACCTATGTTTTTTTTTCACTCAATAATGATTATTTCATGTCAAGTATCATTGGTAAACATTTTAGAAAAATTCATCAATAATCAAAATCACTACTAGTCACCTTAAAAAAAGTTGGTCGAAAGAAAAGTTGGTGGAAAAAAAAGTTGGTCGTAAAAAAAGTTGGTTGTAAAAAAGTTGGTCGTAAAAAAAAGACAGTTGAAAAAAAAGTTGGTATAGATAAGAAAGTGTTATTAAAACAAAAAATAGTAGCTAGACTAGGCTCAATAGTTTGTAACTTTCTTGTAAAATTTAGAATGTTTTTTTTTAAAATTTACTTTTATTCAATTAACCTTTGAGAAATCACTTTATTCAATTCAACTCTTGGCACATTTACTTTGTGTAGTCTGCAACCTGTTAGCTGATTGTGCACAACAGGGGGCAAATCTCAAAATTTATTTTTTGCGACTTGTGACTCATTTCTCTGTGACACATCACATATACTGTTATATACAGGGTTCCTGAGGTCAGTAAAAGGTCTGTTAAAATAATTATCATTTTGGGTTTTTCAGGACATTAAAAGTAAGAAATTCTGTATGTGCATCTCTCTAAAATTAGTAGAATGCACTAAAACAGCACTCAGAGTGAGAGAGAAAGAGACATGGGGGTAATGAGTGAAAGGCAAGGGAGGGAGGGAGCTGAAAGGCAAGGGCAGGCCTTGTTTGTCTTATTATGTAATAACCAGAGGGGGGCAGGGTGGAGGTTTGGAGGTGGGAAATGGGTGGAGTAGATAAGCCTTCTGCAAACATGCGAACTGATCAGACAGATGATTTCACACTGATTGTTACCCCACAACCATCTCACACATTCATGATGGATGAAGATGATTGACAGAATGGTACGCAATACATTAACCTTCTCAGTTCCTGAGAATGTAAAAATGAGGTTCAAAATGCAATAAAACACAATAAAAAAGATACTTTTAATCAACACAATGCCAAAGGTACTTGGATATACATAGCATTTATAATGTGTCCGTCTAATAGAGCAGAAGTTTGTAGAGCTGGCGATTGTACAATTTTTAAAAAAGATCTAACCCTTGTAGTGCAAATGCAGTTGATATAATATATAATAAGGTATTCTGAGGTTTCTTGATTAGAATTGTGTTAACACAAGATTCATATAATTATTAACTTTGAAAGATGGTCTTTGAGGTGGAATGAATACCACATCGGTATTCGAAACTGATCTTTGCAGCTGCAGCACATATCCAAATGACACTCAAATTGGATCTACCCTTAAAGTGTCTGAAACAACTAGGACACTTGTATTTTCTGGCATATTGCTTCAGGTTATCTACATAGGAAAGCCAATACTAAAAAAGGTCCAGGTATATTGTTTCCTTCCTTCTAGTTGTGGTATCATGCCTTAAAATGACATTGTCATCTGATTAAAGTGCATAAACATAGATGAATGCTTAAACGCATTCTTCAATACCACCCAGAAAGGAGCTTGAGTTGTAAAATGACTGTAAGCAAGTGATCAACGGTTTTAAAAATGCTTACAGCATTCGTGAAAGACGCGTTATGATAGTGCAGGTGTTAATCTAAAACAAATAAGCTATAGATGGATGAGGTAGAAAATAGATCAGCGATCAGATCTGATAATAGATGTATGCTGTAAAAAGGTGTATAAATATTTTGTGTGTACAAATAAGCAATAGATGGGTGAGGTAGAAAGTAGATTAGCGATCTAATAAGATAATAGATGTATGCGGTGAAAAGGTGCGTGAATATTTTTGCGTGTGCAATGTGTATAAAACACCTAAGGGTCTTATTGACATAATGTATCATTTCAAATCAATAATGAACAGTTTCTACTTCCCATTTTCAAGGTGCTGGTGTAAAAAAATGTATGGTGGCTCATGGGACGGTGCTATTTGACTAAACATTAACTAATGGTTATGTGTATTAAGGAATAATTATATGTATTTTTTGAACTTTTGTAACTTTTTTATTTCAATTGTTTATGGTTTTTGCTTGCATTTGCTCTAATATTACACAAAATAATTATGTTCTAATGAAAAAAAAGCTAATTGGTATGATCTTAAACTTATACACATGTGGTGTCAACATATTCAACATGCTGCTAATTTTCATAATAAAAGTTTCAGTTCAGTCTGCAATAGTTCCAAAGCTAAGCAACTGCAACATTTACAGCAATGCAGTTCTCTTAAATACTTCATAATTTTATGCACCAGCATTTTTTGCTGGAAATGTTGTCTGTTAAGTATGACAATTCTTTATTTTGGTTTTAGTGTAACAGCAATGATACTAATGTATATTCAATTCATGATGATATGAACCGAGAGCAAATGCTGATATATTTTTCTAAGTACCATTTTTTGTTGACTACTTACATTGTAATTAAAAGAATGCCTTGTTAACATAATATCTAATCACTTTTGTTTAATACTGTTCAGTTCTGTGTGATATACCTTGTTTCATGCTTGCGCAAATTCCCATTCTACACATCTCTCAAATTCTGAGAATATTCTATATTGTATTCATTCAATAAATCTGTCTGGTTATGTTAAAATCTATTTTGAACCTAATTTTCTTCTTAAGTTTGGGTTATTTGAAAGGATTGGTAAAGTAAATATTCTCAAAATCACGCCATACCATGCCTTATATAACTTTATCATTTCTAAGTCTAAGCAATCAACTACATGAGCAAGGCTGTAAATTGTAAATACTATTACAACCTCTCCATATAAGTCATAAATGGGACTTGTAAACTGATAACGTAGAAACTAGCAATACATATAGGCCTAGTCCTTTCTAGGTTTACAACATCATCTACGTCTTGGTTTCATATAATTATAGTTTAACTGTTCCACAGCAATGAAGTAACTGCTATTTTAATAGCCGCATTCACATCAATGCTAAAACATATTATATAAATATTGGCCACCACACTAAAGCGATTACTGAAACACTTGCTCTTTTTTCTCTATCTAATATTATGTATTCTTAGCATTGCATCTAATACCAAAGGTCTATAACAATTACCAAACAATAACTGACAAACATGGGTAGTAAACCATAAACTTTTATAGCACGCCCCCTGGGGAGAATCAATTAAACCCTCATCAATGACCTGTTTTGATATCGGGTAGAGCATTCGGTTGTTCAAAGGGTTTTATAACATGCACTGTGGAGATTCTGTGGAGCACGTTTGAGAACAAAATGGAGCATTTTGGTGGAAATCAATGAAAACGAGGGGAGGACGGAGACAGAGGAAGAGTAGGGGGAGCATTTAGTTAGTAGAAAGCTTTAATTAGTTCCCAAGCTTATCACACAGGCATGAGCAACCAAGAAACTTCAGAAGGGCTTATATCAAATATGGTTATACCAAATGAAGTACATGAATCCAAGTTCAAATACCATCATATACAATACCATAAACTCTTAAATTGACTACATCGATAAGTTACCAATAGTTTGCAAGAGGAAATGAGAAGAGAGATGGATGTCTTTCAAATTCTAACGAATCAAATGTTTTAACTTATGCGGTGAGACCAGTGTCACCGATTGAACTGGTATGTTTAGAGTATAGTATTGCATAATGACTTGAGCGATTCACATGTGTTGATGCTTGGTAGATGTATTTGACATTCGTATATATAACCCAATTGTAGGACTGAAATCGTGTAGTGGAAGCATAAGAGATTTTCGTTTTTGTAAAATCATATATACCATCCTTATTGTATTTATAATTCCGTTTGCATGGGCAACGCATGTAATATAGCTACGTGGACTGCTATGCGTATTTGATTGTGATTATTAGATTAAAATTGTTAATGTAAATAAAAATATTTAAAAAAAATCCTATAAATTATTGGGGTTCAGCCCAAGAACAGATTGGACAGGAGAGGGATCTGAGTTTTTGTTCAGTTTTATTGGGATCCGACGTTTCGGGCACATTAGCCCTTTTTCAAGGATTTAAAAGAAATATATAATTGGAATTGTTAGAACATGCTATTTGTGTATAGTATTCCAATATGAAGGTAAGAAAAGAATTGTATGCTTGTATGTAAAGGGGGGACAAGTGAAAACCCCTATTCCTATACCTATACTCTTCAGTAATAAACATTGATTTGCAAAAACAAAATGAAATAGATAAGAGAAAGGAAATAGGAGAGGAGAGAACCGAGAGAGAAACAGTCAGGAGTTGGGGCAGGCAGTTAAGGTATCTCAATGTTATGTGGTTGGGGAGGCAGAGGTTGGGTCCTCTGTCATATGATATGGGGTGGAGGTTGGGGTAATTACAAGAGGACCCTTTGAATACCAGTAATGACCCTGGAGGAGAAAGGGCACGGTGGCTAGATGGGGGGAGGAGAAAGGGTATGAAGGTTGAAAGGGAGGGAGATATTTGAGACAATGAACTGATTGTTGGTCATTTGATGATGGTCTAATTGATCCTCCCCAGGGGTTGTGCTATAAAGCACTTGGAAGACTTTAGTCTCTAATGACAGGTCCACCAGGGTTATAAATGGTGCAACTCGCTATCGCTCGTGCACCATTTACCCTGGTGCACCCGTCATTAGAGACTGCCGTCTTCCAAGTACTAAGTGGGTTAAGTTGAGCCTTTCCATTAAAGGAGAACAAACAAATAGAATTTCTTTGAAATTGTGCTTTATTAAGAAACAATACAATGACAATGATGGATGGATCCACTGCTGGTAGAAGTACAGCCTGCAGCCCCTACGTGTCACATTGAAGGCAGTGTGAATAGGCAACCCCTTAATACATCTTTTCCTTTTAAAGTTCCATTGTGCGTATATTGCTTGGTAAAGAGTACAACTGAATAGTTACCACAATGTACATGTAAAACTGTAGTCAAGTCAGTTTATAGTAAAACATGGGGTCATAATTTCGGTGATGGGGTCACATTCTTCTCTGATGCTACCCTTGACTGATATGGACTGGTTTCTGGTAATAACTGGTAAGCCAGATACTTTGACTCCTCAGTCACCCCTAAGAGTACCTCCCTTATGCATTCCACCCATGGGCACTGGCACAACGTTTCATTGTCTGATTATGATCCCCCTGTGTCTAGGGTTATATCAAAAACTAGATGGGCTGATCACGGGTCATTCCTGCCATAGACAATAGACAGCACACACCTTTTTCACCGGGAAGTGACTGAATGGCTGTAATTGATATCTCTAGTGCTTATTAATCGGTATCCATCAACCCTGCTCACCGTATCTTTCAAATCATCTCCTGGGATTTTGGTATTGGGGCCCTCTGGTAAACTGAATTGGAATAAAATTTTACACTATTCCAATTTAGTTGTGCTCCATTTATATTACCAACTTCGACTGTAGATGTATGTTCAGGTGAGGGTTCCCCAAAGTTGGTTCTCGTATATTGATGACTTTATTATGCTTGGCTCCTCATTGGATGAATGTGGTCTAGCTCAACAAACTCCTGACTCCTGGGATGCCTAGGTTTCAAAGTTTTATGAAAAAAATGCCTCCAGCCAAGCCAGGCTGCTAAATACTTGGGTATAATTATTGACTCCTTGCATATGTCACTCATAATCACACACTATTGGGTAAACAAATTGCCATCTCTCTCCTTCCTAGCATTGATCATCCAGGTTCTATATCATGTCTAAAAAGGTTATGGGTTAACAAATTTAACTAACTCTATTGCCAACTTCCACCATTAACACATTGCTTGTGTTAGTATACTTCCATATTAACTAGTTTCAATAAATCAAAAAAGCATGAACTCTACACTTTCATCTTGGGCAATGGTTTTCTAGGCTCAATATGGTTCACACACTATAAACTTGTCTCGTCACAATCCCTCTTGTAGAGGACAATCTCGTCCATTTGTGGTAGGTAGTGCACCCTAAAGAAACCAAAGTACAAGGTGGAAGCGGTGGTGGAAGAGGTGGAGGGGGTGGAGGTTTTTTCTTCTATATACAGCAACAATGATTATGATTAATAGTAATAATAATATTATACAGGCGTTATTCCAGCTATAAACCCACTGGATAGTGGTGGTGGTGGTGGGTAAGGTTGTTATGTTGGCGGGAATTGTAGTGGTGGTGGTAAAGGAGAAGGAGGTGGTGGACTAGGTGGACAAAGTGGAGGACAAGGTGCTGGCCTCAGTAGTGCTGCTGGCCTTGGTGCTGGCCTTGGTGGTGGCTGTGGTGGTGGTGGTGGCGGTTGTGGTGGTGGGGCTAGGGTTGTTATGTTGGCGGGAGTTGTTGTGGTGGTGGTGGACAAGGAGAAGGAGGTGGTGGACAAGGTGGACAAGGTGGACAAGGTGGAGGACAAGGTGCTGGCCTCAGTAGTGCTGCTGGCCTTGGTGCTGGCCTTGGTGCTGGTCTCAGTAGTGGTGGTGGTGGTGGGGCTAGGCTTGTTATGTTGGCGGGAGTTGTTGCGGTGGTGGACAAGGAGAAGGAGGTGGTGGACAAGGTGGAGGAGGTGGACAAGGTGCTGGCCTCAGTAGTGCTGCTAGCCTTGGTGGTGGCCTTGGTGGTGGCTGTGGTGGTGGTGGTGGCTGGATGAAAAAGGATGGCTGGCTGGATGAAAAAGCCAAAAGAATAAGAAGTCCATAAAGTCCATGAAGTCGATGAAGAGTAAGAGGTGGTGGAGGAGGAAAGACAATCGGTATTCATATACTAATATTGTATTTAAATATATTTATTAATAAATAAATAGATTGTTTTGTAATTCTCTTACCCTCTTTGAGAGCTGGATGAGAGCTAATGCTTATTGCGTAAGTCTGGTCCAGGTTCTCAGGTGTGGGGAATTTTTTTTTCAGTGGTCGTGCAGGTTAGGTGTTACAAGCTTCGTCTATCTACTAAATAAATAGATTGTGTTTGATACACTGTTCTCAGCCGTAGCTATCTTTATCTAGAATACTCCCACTGTTCAGTGTCTACTAATTTAAAAATGCAACCTTAAACGATTAGCATTTGTGTCATCAACTAGTTGTACTATGTCATTGCTGTTTGAAATGTCTTGTGAAGGCGGCCAGGATGCTCAAATCCACTGTACCCACCAGCAGTCAAATAGCGGCAAAATGTCCTTTTCTGGTAACATAAGGGGTGGCTACAGACCATTTCTGCTATTTCTGCTCGTTCCTCCTCGCTGAATATAGGTGGAGGTGCAGGTGGAGTTGGTAATTCTATCTCCCAGTCCTCGTAAGGATCAGCCCAATTATTGCAGAGGTTAATCACTTCCCCATTAACCCCTATAAAAATCCAGGGTGGGTAATTATCCTTGTTATCCCAGTCAAGGTAGTCATCCTCTGCAGTAACATTGTCATATTTGCTAAAAATGACCATAATAATGTTCAAAATGTTGAAATGGTAAATATCCAAAGTGAATCATATTGCTCCTGGAATCTTGGTACTCCAAAGGCAACATCCAAGTTGGTAACTTGTAATACCTCCTGTATTAAACATATTTACTCTTCATTGAAAAGATTCCAAGTGATGTTTTAATATCAGCAAGGCTTTTTATACAGGACTCGATTATACTCGACTATATATATATAATATTCTTAATAACTATGTACATTCATTCATTACTAATACAATTTATAAATTTTCGTCATCTTTGTTTTTAGCAACTTAACAGTTCCTTATATATAACAAAATAGACCATGCTCTATGAAGATAAAATACAGCAGAATATTCCCGCTTTTCAACAATACATGCATACAAGACTTACAAGCTTAAAAAGATTTATCTATTACTGAGATTTTAATCCGTAAAATCTCAATAATGTACAAATGTATATATGGTTTGATTATTTACTGAACCTTTATCAATATCTGGATTCATGTTTTAATCATCTTGAACCATATAACGATTTTTCAGATACAATCTGAAATTGACCAGGTCTTCTACCTGGTGACTCTCAAAAAATGTATTTTTTTCTGAGTTCCATAAATCAGACGCCTTATACAAGAAGGATCTTTTTATCCTCTCTGAATGAGGAGTTATAGTCTTAAGCATTTGTTTTTTGTTACCTTTATTCGACCTTAGTTCTCTTTTATTTAATTCAATATTGTCATCTATTAAAGATCTTTTAAATGCTATCTCTAATATATGAGCCTCTCTCCTTTTTTCAAGGGGAGGAATACCAAGTTCCTTCGACAGTTCAATTACATTTGTTCTTCTATCTAAGTACCTAGCTCTTCTTATAATATTATTTTGCAACACTTGTAACTTATTTAACAAAGCCTTATTACTAGTTCCATCGTATAACGTGTCCCCAAAATCCATATGGGGAATCACCATTACCTTATAAAGGTTCAAAAACATTTTCTCAGTAAAAATATGTCTAGATTTTGACAGTTATCTACTCTGATTTTGTACGACATTTATTTTCTTTTTTAAATGAGATCATATTAAGTTTGGAATCAATTTTCAAAATCAAGTACGTGTATTCATCCGTATGCATACTTGCCTCTCTCCTATCCCTCCTATCCCAACCCAACCCAACCAAATCGGCTGGCCGCAGCTTCAACTTGGCAAAGTCCTTTTGCTTTGATATGTACAGGCTCTACCTCTATCTCTCTGTAGTCCGTAGTCCTCTTCTCCTACCACCCATCCACTAATTTTTTTACCTCACACTCCCACCCCATTCAATAGCCTAAGGCTAAGGTAGCCTCCTATGCCATCTACCCATACAGACGGCCAAGAATGGCCCGTCTGCTAAATTAGGCTGTAATTAGAGTGGTTGAATGGCCTAAGGCCATTGAGCGGCACTCATGCTTAAACTGGGTGACTCACTGCTTTTCACACCTTTATATTACATAATGCTGATGATTATTTGCTATCATTATTTCCATTTCCATGTTTAACTATACTTATTGGGTCGGTTTTTAATCTGTTAGACAGTTACTGGATTAAACGATTATAGGGACCGAACCTTCTATTTTGAGTAAATTTTCCAGCTTCAAAGATCTGTCGCCGCGAACATTAAAAATAAGGAATTGGTTAGGCCTAGGCTCCTGATTTTTTCACTGCTGGGGGGAGGAATGTTTTATCTGTGTTTTGATGAGGGGGATTTGTCAATTTTTTATTCTTGATACCTTTTTTGTCCAGTTTTCTGAGGAAAGATTTGCGTTTTGCGGCGAAAAAGTCTGTGAAATCGAGAGAAAGCTGTAGGGGCCTCTCGTTATCACCACAGGTTTTAACGAGTCTGGTACACTGTCTCAGCATGGTATTAAAGACTGTGGCGCAGGTTCTCCACAGGACTCCGTTTTAATGAGGTGTGAATGTTCGCACCTTTTCTGGGAATGTTTGGCCCTGCTTGGCCCTGATTGGTTAACTCTGTGACTGGGTTTTCCTGACACTCTATTTTGATTGGCCTGTCCACGCCCGACATGCACGGACAGGGGCGTGGCTCCCACCCTCTACAGTTGTTTCCCTCTTCTGATTGGCCCTGGCCTGTCCATGCCCGACGAGGCACGGACGGAAGGGGTATTCCCTCCTCCCACCCTCCCACCCTCCATGCCCGACTGCCCGACGAGGCACGGACGGAAGGGGGCGTGGTATTCCCAGTGTGCGCGTACAATTCAGTTGACTGACAGTACAATCGCACATAGCCTCAGCACATTTACGATCAGACCTAATGAAAATAAACCTCTCCAAATCCATAGAAATGTTCATTTCTGAACAGAATCGTTCATTTGGGATCTTAAATAAGAGTCATACTAAGCAATGTGCGATTGTACTGTCACTGCATAACTGGGTCACTGGGTCATCACTGGGTGTGTGCGATTGTACTGTCACTGCATAACTGGGTCACTGGGTGTGTGCGATTGTACTGTCACTGCATAACTTGGTCACTGGGTCATCACTGGGTGTGCGATGTTCAATTCAGTTGACTGACAGTACAATCGCACATAGCCTCAGTACACATCATTTACGATCAGACCTAATGAAAATAAACCTCTCCAAATCCATAGAAATGTTGATTTCTGAACAGAATCGTTCATTTGGGATCTTAAATAAGAGTCATATTAAGCTTCCTATCTCTTTATTTACTTTAAACGATTCATTAAATAAGTTTTAGAAGGTGTTTTCTAAGACTAAGGCCCAGCCGTCATAGCTTGAGGGGAGGCTATGTGCGATTGTACTGTCAGCAACGATCCTATAGCTATAGGTCGGTAAATGGTGCCATAGCATCGGCCATCTATGTTAACTGTATCTAGGCCGCCGTTAAACAAAAAATAAATAAAAATTTAAAAAAAAATTTAAAAAAAAATTAAAAATTAAAAAAAAATTAAAAATTAAAAAAAAAATTCAATTCGGTCCATCAGTCCATCCATCAATCCATCCTTCAATCCATCCATCCATCCATCCATCCATCCATCCATCACTTCGGTCCACTCCCCCCCTCTCCTCTCTCTCATGGGCTCTGTCTATACTGTACTTGCGTCTATACTGTACTTGTGTGTGCATACAGTGTGCACACTGTACTTGTGTGTGCATACAGTGTGCACACTGTACTTGTGTGTGCACACTGTACTGTACTTGTGTGTGCACACTGTACTTGTGTGTGCATACCACACTGTACTTGTGTGTGCATACAGTGTGCACACTGTACTTGTGTGTGCACACTGTACTGTACTTACTGTACTTGTGTGTGCACACTGTACTCGTGTGTGCATACAGTGTGCACACAATGTACTTTTGTGCACACACTGTATGCACACACAAGTACAGTGTGCACACTGTATGCACACACAATGTACTTTTGCACACACAATGTACTTTTGCACACACAATGTACTTTTGCACACACAATGTACTTTTGCACACACAATGTACTTTGCACACTGTCGAAATTTTCTGGAATAAGGTGAGATGCAGTGAAAGCTAGTGGAGGTGTGGAGGTTAGAGATAACTTACAGTTTTAAGTCCAATGCACTTCGTAAGAAGATGCATTTATGAATTTAAACATCAATTTATTATGTATGGAAGACGAGAGTGTTCATGTGATGAAAAGTAAAATTCTGTTTTATTTTTCAAAAATCTTTGTGCATCACATTTAAAAAATAAAATCACTTTCGACTTTCGTTTCAAATTCACAGGTTGCTACCGGTATCGTTTTAATTTCTGTTTCAACATCATATGTCACTATCAGTTTGATTTCCGTTTTGACTTCGGAGATTTTAAATGAGACAAGATCTCATGAGATCTCACTGGCAAAATGGCGGCGCCTATGGGAGTCGCCATCTTGGATTGGTTATGCTTCTGTTCCTGTAGCCATAGATTCTGTAAGGACATAATTATTCTATGCTGTAGCATAATACTGCTAATGCGCAATGTCCATTGCAGCACTGTACAGCAATGTTTAGTGCAGCATTGTTTACTGCTGCACAGCACAGTGCTGCACTCTAGCACTCTAATGTGCTGCTCAGCACAGTGCTGCACTCTAGAGTACTGCACTCTAGAGTGCTGCGCAGCACAGTGCTGCACTCTAGAGTGTTGATCAGCACATTGATGCACTCTAGAGTGCTGTGCAGCACAGTGCTGCACTCTAGAGTGCTGCACTCTAGAGTCTAGAGTGCTGCGCAGCACAGTGCTGCACTCTACAGTGCTGCACTCTACAGTGCTGTACTCCAGAGTGTTGATCAGCACATTGCTGCACTCTAGAGTGCTGCGCAGCACAGTGCTGCCCTCTAGAGTGTTGAACAGCACATTGATGCACTCTAGAGTGCTGTGCAGCATAGTGCTGCACTCTAGAGTGCTTCGCAGCATAGTGTTGGACTCTAGAGTGCTGCACTCTAGAGTCTAGAGTGCTGAGCAGCACAGTTCTGCACTCTAGAGTGCTGCGCAGCACAGTTCTGCACTCTAGATTGTTGATCAGCACATTTCTGCACTCTAGAGTGCTGCGCAGCACAGTGCTGCACTCTAGAGTGCTGCGCAGCACAGTGTTGTACTCTAAGAGTGCTGCGCAGCATAGTGCTGTACTCTAGAGTGTTGATCAGCACATTGCTGCACTCTAGAGTGCAGCACTATGCTGCGTGGTACCCTCCTCCAGTACCCTCTTCCAGTACCCTCCACCAAGAACCTCCTCCAGTAACCTCCTCCAGTACCTCCTACAGTAACGTCCCCCAGTAATGTCCTCCAGTAAACTCTTCCAGTAATGTCCTCCAGTAGACTCCTCCAGTAACCTCCTCCAGTAACCTCCTCCATCAGTGCCTCCTCCAGTAATCTCTTCCAGTAACGTCCTCCAGTAATCTCTTCCATTAATGTCCTCCAGTAACCTCCTCCAGTAACCCGCTCCAGTAACCTCCTCCATCAGTGCCTCCTCCAGTAATCTCCTCCAGTAACCTCCTGCAGAAATCTCCTCCAGTAACCTCCTGCAGTTACCTCCTGCAGTTATCTCCTGCAGTAACCTCCTCCAGTTCATCCTCCAGTACCCCCCACATTAGGCCAATCTGCTATAAAATGTATCAGGAATAATTTTGGAAAATTGATGTTACTCCAGGGCTGGAAAAGCCATTAAAACCCCCATATGTTCCAGTGCTCACAAAATATAATGATACACTAATAACAATGGTGTCTATTTCCTGAATAATTATCAACAAACAATTGATTGGAGTTATCAATTACAAATGCTGATGGACATTTCCTATTCACTATCACTACTGTCCTCTGACCTACATATACCACCCTATACTGGAAAAGTATTAATGTTCACACAGTATTTATTTTTGCTATTTTAGAGCGCACCCACTTTGTGCGTGAAACAAGTCCTGTGCAAATGGAATAATTATTGCATAAATGAGGTGGGCGACTTCCTTGCTGCACAAATTTAAATCCGGGCGAAAAGGTGTCAAAGTACTTAGTGCACGAAAATTTATCTGCGTGAAAATAAATACTATATAGGTGGTCATTAAGCGCCAGGATTGGTCAGGTAAGCTATGTAAGTCAGTCCCACCCTTCCACTATAGCTTGCCCTATAGTTTGTTTTGTTTGTTTTCTTTATTGATAGCATTTTATCAGTTACATGATAATAGTTCTCAGCATATCAGAAATCTTAAAGAAAAAGTACTAATCAAATATTTAAACAATTTAAGAATTACTAGACATCATAAAGCAATCGAAACCTCTATGGCTCAGCCGGCCTTACATACAACAGAGGCTCATCCTACCGTTATATAACAACAGCAACTTTCCTTTACATGTGCTATGTCGCCACCTGGTGATAATAGTCAACTACTCTTTACTACAATCAGATACTTAGCTATCCTAGTAGAACATATTGATAAAAACAAAAGAACAATTTTTATGTGTTTTTTCATGAGATAAAATGATTAAAACTGGTTCGGGTCTGGGTCCACAAAATAATCCTAGTATCCTTTCTAAACTTCCCCACTCTCTCTAAACTCAAGCCACAATTTTTCTTTTATTCTGTTTTTGAAATCGCCAAGGTCCACTATGTTTCTAAACTCCACAGGTAAGTCATTCCACACAGCGCCAGCTTTTGATAAGCAGGACCGAGAGGTAGCATCTTTCTTCCAATTATAAACTTCTACTCTCCTCCCCATATTCCCCCTGATATTCATGTTAATCCTTCTCTCAACAAAGGTGCCCACTCTGAGTGTCAGAGCTAATATCCTACTCATTTGTCTAAGTCATATCGGGAGTAATCCACATCTCAGATGGAGGTCAAAATTTGAGATATGTCCTCTCACATTCAAGAGTGTCCTAAGCCCCCTGTTTTGTGTTTTCTGGAGTCGTTGGTGGACATTTTGTGGACCCAGATCCGTACAGACTATGCAGCTCTCTATGATCGGCAATACAAAAGACTTATACAACGATATAGCAATGTTGGACCCAATATATGGTAAGATCTTCCTAATTTTCGATGTTTCAAAATAGGCTCTTTTTATAGTATGGTTGATCATATGGTCCATACGTAGGTCGGAATCAATGAGAAGCCCAAGGTATTTGAATAAGTTGGTTACCACTATTTCCTTATTTAGCAATTTATATTTTGGAACATGTACTTTCTGTTTTCTTTTAGCATATATTCTTTGATGTCTAGTCTTCGCTGTGTTGAGTCTAAGCCCATTATGCGAACACCATTTTTCAAATTTCAAGATATCTCGTTGTAATTCGTCAACATCGGTTTGCTTAGTGACTGGTCTCCAAATCAGACAATCATCAGCGTATAGCTGGACGTTAGAAGAGAAGTTCATACACATAACATCGTTCATGTACAGGATAAACATTATTGGCCCAAGGATGCTTCCCTGAGCCACTCCGGCCATTAGACTAACCTCATCAGATATAATATCACCAATTTTGACTACCTGGGTCCTGTCCACACAGTAATTCTTCAATAGGGTCAAGCAATTATCTCTAAAACCAAGAGCTTCGAGCTTGGACATCAATCTTTTGAGGTTTATTGTGTTGAAGGCTTTAGAAAGATCGAAATATATTAGATCGATGTCATGCCCCTTATCTTTAGACTTCAATAAATCTGATATGAGGTAGCTAAGGGCCGTATCTGTACCTTTCCCAGACATGGAACCATGTTGTTCAGGGATGATGATGTTATTTTCCGAGAAGTAGGCATCTAATTTATCTTTCATTAACCTTTCAAAGATTTTACCTGCTAGTGAAGTAATTGTGATTGGTCGCAGGTTGTCTAAATCAAAGTTATTCTTTTTCTTCGGAATTATAGTACATGAACCTCTCTTCCAACTTACAGGGTAGATTCCACTCACTCGTATCTTATTCAGGAGAAGTGTAAAGTTAAACAAATCCTTCATCAGACAGACCTTCAGAAATAGTGTAGGTAGATCGATATGACCACTATTCTTACTAGTGTCAATACATGTGATTTTATCTAACACCTTCTCTTGAGTGATACTCTCATTCCACAAAAATCGACTGTTTGCTTGTACCAACTCAGGCATATTATTCTGCGGGTCTCTATCTGATGTTATATTCGTGAAGAATTTATTTGTAACATTGGCAGCTTCTAAGCCAGTATATGGGCGGCCATTGTGAAGTATTTTATCGATTAAATTGGTACCCTTACTAGACAAATTCATTGGAAAGATCGAGGAGATGTGTTCCCAGAATTTTTTCCCATTCGCTGAGTGCAGTCTCAATAACTCTAATGTGTTTTCACGTTTAGAAGCTATAAGTCGACTCTTAAGGATTCTCCTCTGGGCCTTAGCAGCATTCCAGTCAGCTATGTAGCCCGTTCTTTTGGCTATAGAAAACAGTCGATTTTTTTCTCTTATCATTAGTCTGATTTCTCTGGACAAGACCCCCCCCCCTCGATTGACTTTTACATTTACTTCTCTATTCAGAATATTCAAGTACTTACTGCTAAGATCATCCCAAAAGAGGTCAACATCAATGTTCGCTAGATTTACCTCTTGTACCGTTTGGTTTGCAACATCTATTTCTCTCTGAATGTCATCTGAGTTAAGCTTACGAGATAAACTTCTAGTAATGATCTTTTTTTCTGTATCTGATATAGAGGATGTTCTGAATCGACTCTTCTTGATTACAACATAGACTGGCAGATGATCTGATAATAAAATGTTTAAAGTCCCTGATGTGTCTACAAAACGGCAATCGCTAATTATCAGATCGATAGTGCTACTACTGTTGACAGTGACCCTAGTAGGGTGCTTTATCAACTGAGTCAAGTTGGAATTTCTGATGTGATTGTACAGGTCATTCTTCGGTTTATTATTTTTTGAGATATCGATGTTAAAGTCTCCCATGAACAACCTTTCATGTTTACAATTCAATGATAGCTGTAGTACTCGGTTGTATTCTAACATAAAATCAGTTATGCTAGTACTCGGAGGTCTATAGACGTTACTCACTAGTAAAGGCTTTCGGTGACCCGCCTTGATTAACACACTTAGGATTTCTAAATGGTCTTTAATGAAAGACATGTTATCAATGACACTCACATTTATGAATTCTTTACAGTAAATCACAAGCCCTCCACTTCTATTCCTTACTCTATCTAGTCTAACAAGCTTGTAGCCGTTGACCCTCAATTGTGAGTCATGAACACAGTCAGACAACCAAGTTTCGCCAATACACACTATATCGAAGGTACCATTAATGAGCTCAAGTTGGATCTGCTCCTTTTTATAGAAGTAACTTGCAGCATTCAGATAACACAGCTTTAGACCTCGCTTGGCATCTACTTCAATTATACTCTCCATTTTTTAGAGTGGGATGGAAACAATTGTGCGTGCCACTCATTCCCTGAACCAAATACATAAAAACATCGGGGCGGCTATACATGTGATAACCATAAACTCTGCCCATAACATTACAATCCGACATGGATATAATAACCATACTGCTCGCCATACAGGCAAAATACATGAAATTTGGCGACGACTGACACAAGAACAACACATACCTTTAATCCATCCTTTTTCTAGGGACCATAATACAGCAATTTCTCAGAAAATTACGATTCGTTAGTGATCCAATTTACCATGCAGAGGCCATGGCGGCCATATTACTTCCGGTTGGGATGTCGTAACAATATTGATATGTCAGAGCTAAATTAATAGACTGAAGTTAGGGCATATTCAACGTATTTCAACCAACCTAGTTAAGTATGTCAGTAAACATTATTTATGTCAATAAACAATTAGTAACCACACACAAGTCAAGTAGCGGAAGTGACCATACAACTTTATGACATTCATAACCCACCCTCGATAGCCAATATGGCGGACCTGAGTCAAAACATTGTACGAACACGCTTTGACGATATGGAGATTTACCAAAAACAATGACAATAAACAGGTATTTTAATTTACTGACTTGCTAGGATTGATACTTCACATATATATAACCGTGTCCACCCTCTAGGATGAATGTGAGAATTGAAAATCGTACTTTACCAGCTAAATCACTTAAGTTTCACACCAGTGTCATTGAGCAAATCAGCTGTTTCGGTCATACCGAATAGGCGCGACTGTCCATCCTTGTCTCTAGTCTTATTGAGTCTGATTGCAATGTTCTTGTATTTTATTTTACCTTCCCTTGGTGTTGACGACACCTGTCCCAATGACTTACTTCTAGCTTGGGAAAATGTCGAAGAAAGCAGCTTTTTCCTTCGGTGTCTGGGGATCGCGGACAACTTGGTTGTTACTAGCGATTCGGATAACTTCTTAATCTCGTCATCCTTGTCACCGTCGACTTTGCCTTTGTCTTCCTCACTTATAGACAACAGGGGGGAATACCTAGATCCTCCAGGGGTAAGGGTTGCAGAATCATTATCCTTGGTCGCTCTGCTAGATATGGGTCTAGTCTTCCTAGGTGATGGGCTAGTGAAACCATCTTTACGGTAACAGGAACTTTCAACCCCTGGTCTTTTGCCACCTGGAACTTTCAACCCCTGGTCTTTTGCCACCTGGAACTTTCAACCCCTGGTCTTTTCCCCCCAGGTCTTTTCAACCCCTGGTCGTTTCAACCCCAGGTTGTTTCAACCCCGGGTCATTTCAACCCCGGGTCGTTTCAACCCCGGGTCATTTCAACCCCTAGTCTTTTCAACCCCAATCCGCTCCCCATACATAATTTGCCATTAATCATTGAAAGAATATATACTTCACCAGAAACTTGCGTCCCTAAAACCAGGGTATTTCCCTCCTTACTTACTGCAATAATTATACCTTTCGCGCAGGATTTATTTTCACGCACAAAGATTGATATCAATTGTCAAGTGATTATAGGACGATGCCTACATATAGGTGTAACATTTAGCGCGACAATATTCTGGAGCTATATGACAGTGCATATTGTTATACTAGCAGGTGTAGCTCCATAATTGCTGACAGATAAATGCTCAATATGGTATAAATGTTATGTCTTATGTTGTGGAAACCCAATGGCTGTGTTGAGGACAGATGTTTGTGAACAATAGAATTAAAAGTTCAGAAAAGCAACCGTTTTGCAGCCAAATAGGTGAAATTTATGAAATAAATACCTAGGTTTGTTTTAACCTAAGGTATATGGTTGTAATGCGGCGGCCAGAGATTGGCCATTTCTGGGGCGGAAAAAAATGGTAGAGAGATGAAATTTCATACTGTAGTAGGTCTATTCATTAGCTTTAAAATGAGACCAGGGCGGACAAGATCGGTTGGTTTGAAATTGTTCTGTGCCCGGTAGAGATGAGAGGATAATAGTAACTGGATTACGGGTAGCGCCACCATGCAGCAGGCGTCTCGGCGGCCGCCACTTCGGCAGAACTACCATACCCCTAGCATGGCTACACACATGCTTGCAGCCTTATATCTTTGTTATTTGAGTCATCATCCGTTGGCAATGTTTGACCACCAGTTACAAGTGTCACAGCTTAATCCTAAACATACATCTTCAAGTTAATTGTTGAATCCACTGACATTACAGCCACTGATCCAGAAATTCTACCCGCTAGTACTTTTGCTTGCTCTACTTATTTTATTGTCTGTTTTTGTTCTTATAGTTGTCATTTTTCTCACCTTGAATGACACTGCATGCCCACCAACCACCCATCCTTCACTCCTCCCATGTGTTAGTGTTTGATACCTGACTGCCTACCTGCCTAGTGTGTGTGTAGCCTTGAGGCAAGGCTACACACACACTAGTGGCAGGCAGTGGTAGGCAGTGGCAGGCAGCGGGAGGGGCAGTGGCTGGTGAGTGAGTGTAGTGTGTGAGTGAAGGTGCATTGTGTGTGAGAGCTCCGACAGGGGTGGGATTCTAAACCAATCTTTATATTTAAAATTGCAACTTTCCTGTACCAGATTATACATAAGTCGTCCCCTAAAAAGGCATGAAGAGGAACACAACTTGTCGTACAGACAATGTAATGGTACCCATTTAGATGGGAAAACATAAAAAACAGGTCGATGGGTGTGAGTTCTGTCTAACTGAGAATACCAGGGGTAATGGAGCAACGAAAGGAGGTTTAAAGGTGGTCTAAATCCGCCCTATAGGGGGCGGGGTCGGTTGCGCTTGGTCTAGGTAGGACTTTGTGGTTAGGCCTATATCTTGACAATTGGCTTAGAATATCTAGGAATCTAGGGCCCAAAACGTTTATTTTAAACATTTGTGATGTGTCTCAGGAAAATGAGTCACAAGTTGCAAAAAATGAATTCTGAGATATCATCATATTTGATAAGATGAAATCAAGCCGATTCCAATGATGGTAAAAGTATCTAAGAAGTATTTTTTTCAGTTTCAATATTCATGTACACAGATGGATTTAGAAAATATATTAATTCGTCTAGGACAAAATTAATGGTTTCTACACATGCACACATGTTCATTATTATGAAAAAACAGAATTTTTATGTAATTTACACTGATCTAGACATTGAAAATATCATTTTGGAATATTTGTGTCACCGTTATGACATATATTGGCTTCAACACAATCTAATACATGTACCCCCAAGAGTAATGATTAATATATTTATTGGTCGATTCCAGACATTTTAGTGTGATTTTGAGATTTTTGGTAAAAATAAAAAAATACTTTGTTTCAAAAAAGTCGCCGAGGTATAAGCATACATATAAACTGCATTCAGGTACAATAATATTATTTCCTTGAAAGGTGGATTCTTACAGCCTTATAAAATGTGGTGTGTTTCAGGAAAATGGGTCGCAAAATTGGTGCTTTTCAAAGTTGTTTATTTACAAGATCTCTTCGTTGGAATATTTTCATTTTTGGGGTGTCTAGTGTCTAGTGTGGTTGAATAAATACATGTACCAAATTTCAGGACTGTTTGTTAATTATATCAGTGCGTTTCGTAGATCACCCTATGGAGTATATTTAGCTATTTTACTGGTAATTATCCACCCAGAAATATCACAATTTTTTTTCAAAAATAAAAATATCTGACTAAAAAGATAAAAGTATTTATTAAATGTCCTTAATATTTACATTCATTGGAATCGGCTTGGCCTCATCTTTTCAAATATGGTGATATCTCAAAATCCATATTTTGCGACTTATGACTAATTTACCTGAAACGGATCACAAATATGAATTAAAATAGTGTACTAGCAACGATTAAGAGAATCAGTAGAACTAATATTCATATAATCTTGAGATGTTTTATAGAGTGGCATACTCATGTCACGTCCTCATTAATGCCTTAATTATGTCTTTCTCATGTGTTATGTATACTGTGCCCCATTTCCTATAGCTCAGCTAATATCCAGAGATAACCCTACCAATTTATGCACAAAACGCTTCAGAACATCTATGTTCATGATATAAGAAAAACTTCTGAATCAGACGCCAACAAATTAGAATTGACCATAATGCTAGCAGGAAATATAGGCTATTATACTGCCACCGCTACTGTTTCTCTATGTACATGCATATAGTCACCAAGCTGCTAGTGCGACGCCAACCGTGTGGTGGCGCTACCTGTCACGGATTACACTCCTCCCGTAGACGCATGCAGGACTGCCGCATCTTATGGCCCACACTTGGTATTGCATAGTGTCCCTTGAGGAGGCGGATTAGCTAACCGTCTGTGATTCTGAAAGTGCTATAACCACAAATGGGCAATATTGCAGCCTGCCAGCCACATAGTGTAGGATAGAGGACAAGTTTTCTTTGCGAATATAATTGTCCAAGCACACTTATCCTCCAACTTCAATTGTTTGTTATTATTGAGGTGACCCAATCCCCCCTACCACCCTACAACAACTACCTGATCTGTGAGCCGTGATCGTGGGTTTGCTTCGAGATATATGGTCCTATATATTGGAATTCCTCTCACTTTTATATTTCAAAGTAAAATCTATTATGAAATATACAATGAAATCGGGCATTAATTAAAATACTTGAAAAGAACACATCCAAAACCCTAATATTTGAAAAATAATTTTAAGAAAGTATTCTTTTTTCCATCCCTTGATTTGATTTTCATCTTTTTCATGCTCCTCAACCCGCCAGTTCGTTCATTGGTGGAATAAAGTGTATCTTTTAATAGTTGGAGTTATACAACCGCATGTCATGTGACTTTTTAACACCATATTTTGTGAATGGACTAGTGAAAACCTTGGAGAACTATAGTGGAGAATAATGGTCACTAGTCAGCCGGACTAGTAGCCTGAATACCTGGATATCATTTATAGTCAATTACTATAAAGTAAACTATTTATAGATAGACTAGATATACTCCTTATAACCTTAGATAAATACATTATTAATTTGGTACATGGAGCAGTGCTAAACACCCCAAAATACTGTTTCTATTCAATGTAGAAATATCAAGTGACTGGCTTTATTGAGGGAATTTAACATTTAAGTCTGTTGTGCACAGGGAGGTATAAAGGTAAATGGTAGGACCTAGAACAATCCAAAATACATGCCAGAGAATAATGTGACAATGGGAGCGAGGTTGGAATATGATAATATCTAACCTATTAACATGTACTGGTATTACACATTACTTGCAAATACATACCATTTAAATATGTCTAGGCCTATATCTATGTGGTGCATTCACACATCATATAGCCTCACACCTCAGTCGTTATAAGATATCATATATATGACGCAATGAAAAAGGCTCAAGATATGCTTATAACATTATTCATTTGTGCATCTGACCATCCACACGACAATCGTCTGAGAGAACATCAAACAAAGTACGAATTATACTCGGCATTCAAAATTGCCAAAAACAAATTTAACTCTTGCTTCTCCCGATACTATGTCATATGGATTGTGTATTACTTTGGCGTAGGGTGTTATGGCTAAACAGGTTGCCCTCTGCGATTTTTACAGGCCACAAGTTGGGCTATACTTTGATTTAAATTGTCGTCAATCAGCAGCCATATTCAGTCCTTTACAAGAAGATGTGCAACCAGGGGGCATAAATGCTGCAACCACACTACCATTAGAGCTTAATCCTATTAGCAATTATGGCCCATTGTTTAAAAGTGATAGCGAAATTGTCTGAAAATATAACATTTCGGGGGGAAAACCCCCACAAGATGCATTGTATCCTGTTATAAACTCCGGTCTGTGATAACGTCTGTGAAATACAAAGTATATTCTTCTATTAAAGAAACTGGGGTTGAAACAACCAGGGGTTGAAATGACAAGGGGTTGAAACGACCTGGGGTTGATACGACCAGGGGTTGAAATGACCAGGGGTTGAAACGACCAGGGGTTGAAAAGACCTGGGGGGAAAAGACCAGGGGTTGAAAGTTCCAGGTGGGAAAAGACCAGGGGTTGAAAGTTCCAGAAACCCATCTTTACCTACCACATCGTGCTTCGGTACAGGCTTAGCATACTTGCACTTGAGCTCACCAAATTTGTTATTATTCAAGGCTGTCTGAATTTCACCTCGCACTTCCATCAAGATTTTCCCAAAGAGGTTCTCCCCCTTCCAGCTATCTTCATTGAGCTGCCAGTTACCGCGGTAAACTCCGGCACCCCACTTTTGGTGTCGCTTCAATCAACCTATTGTTGCCTGTGTTTGCTAGCATTACAGCCATCTGTTCATCCCTGAAGAATTTACAACGCGTTATTTCTTTTAGGATTTCTGTTTCACGAGCTCTCCACTCTATGGTGTTAGTGATACGCTCCCCTAGGGCCTTAATCTCTCTCGGTTCAGATTGTTTTAGCACCTCCCGAGCAAGATTGGGTCGACACATTCGGGCTTTCTTATGAACGAAGGCTTGCCCCGAACAAGAATAGTCATGCCCTTCATATTGTACGTGGCATGCAAAAAAGTTACTTAGGTAAGCAAACTCTCCTTGGAATGCAATACCATTCTTAACCTGGATCACTTTAATATTCCCTGGTTGCAGATCTTCCGCAATAGTTTCAACTGCCTGTAATTGTACATTACTCCATCTACCAGCACTCTGTCACCTTTAGGTTTGGTGCGAAAATGGTCTGCCCCCTTAGCTATGGCGTTAGAGGATATTTGGTTTCTTTGACGTTTTGGTTTCTATGGTCGCGAAATCGTGGCAAAACATCCTATCCGCGTTCGGCCAATCCTCCTTGGGGAACTTAGCTGGGTCTTTGAAGCTAGTTGAGCCATCAGAGATAAACCGATCTCTCATTGACTTATGCAGCAGTCGTACTATGAGTGGGGGGTCGATCGTCTATCCACTGATTGAGACTGCCAGTAGGCAGAGTCTATAACACCCTCCCAAATTGTAGGCAGAAAGATCTTCAGTATCTTGGTAGCAATGGAGATTGGACTTTCTTCTTCATAGAGTTCTCTATGGATATTCTCAATGATAACATGGGTGTCTTTGTGTTGCTGTTTTATTATCTCCTGCTCGTCATGCAGTTTCTCTGTAGCAGTTTTATTATACAGAATATCTCTCTGCATAAAATCCACCTTAGTATCAACAATGAATTTATTTTCCTTAATCTCCAATTGCATAACAGATGCTTCTGTCGTTCGATTTACCATAGCGTTCTCCAGGGCTTTTATCCTATCATTCATCTCTTTTCTGGATTTAACAAGTGCCTGGATAATTACTATTTTTTTACCGTCCTCCTCTATGAGGTTTTGCAACTCCTCCTCCAGGTCAAGATCTGGGTCATTTTCCGAGCTTGCACTATCATATTCCTCATTGTCAAGATCATCGTAGTCGTAATCCATCCCTACAGATTTCCTAGCTGCAGATACCAGGGGAGAAGGGTTCTTTCTTTTCTCCCCACTCATTTCAGCTTCAGAACTCGCCGGTATAGGATTCTCCTCAGAGCCCTCCATTTCAATGGGATTCGATCAAACACCAGTGTCTATAAGTGTTGTTGTTTACCACAGAGCCTGTGTCCAGTGAGGGCTATAAATAACTCCCGCTGTCCATTCCCTTCTGATATTGTCGCTCACCTTAGTGTAAAAAATGTCCGATTTGTTGTTTAAAAACAAATATCACAATCCAAAAAGGACATCTATGCTATCACTCTCCTGAGCACTAGACTTGTATGGAATTATGAATTCACAGGTATGATATGAACTTGTGTGCGTCCGAATGATCAGTCAGTCATGATCGGTAGGACCTCTCAGTTCGAATTTCGCGCCAATGTCAACTATAATATAGCGAAGGAAGGCTCAATCGGCAGTGGCAGTCCATGCAAGATGGTTCATAATTGTTCAGTTCACAAACATGGGAGGCTATACTTCGTTTAATTCAAGGTAGGCCTAATTTATTTTTAATTTTACCACATTCCAACCATTTGTTTCGCAACATAATGCATGCAATTGTCTGAGGTTAGACTTATAGAAAAGGATTAAGAAAGACAGAATGGAATGGATAACTTATTTGGGGATTTAAACTTCCCCATTATGGCACTGTAATTGTCACTGTAATTGTATGCATAGCTGGTATAATCTTTATCCTTATCCTTTATATTGTAGCAGGAGGGGACGGAGAGGGACGAGTCTCTCTAGGTTGGAATGACCCCTGCGACCTGGGTTCTTGGAAGTCACTCAATCCACACGTTCTCTACATAAATCTGTTCACACCTTTGTATCTAACTCGTCTGAAGGGACGTATGGGACGACTTAACCTGTCAACACCTTGCTACCATTTTATGTCTATTTTATTGCTTGAGTTGTATATAAGGCCAAGTGTGGGCCATGTGAAATTGTCACTCCCTGTTGACCATTCCTTGGATGATGATGTGAGCCTGTGTCTGGAGAATAAAGCCTTGCTGAAAACCATATTCCTCTTCTCTGATGTCTGACTAGATCGAGCGCGGGCCGAACCCTCTGAACCCCAAGGTCACGAGTACCTTCGTCCACTTAAGTTACTTATATCGCTAAGTCCCTCTTCTGTGCTAAGCTGCCGCGCTACCCCTGATAGCTGACCATTGGAATGGACTATGTAATTGAGCCTAACTTAGAACAACTCTGGGATGAGTCAGCCCCCAGTAACCAATCATCTCCCCCTCTTCCTCCTAGCGGTCAAATAACGAATACCATTAATTCCCACTCCAACAATATATAGGATTGTGATGTGGGCAAACGCCAGCCATACTGAAAGTGTAGGTAAGAGCTATTTAACTATTAATGTAGGATTTTAAATCTTGCTAAGGCCAAGGTGGAAACAACTGTTAATTTAGCACGCCTGCAGTAGTGTAGACTGTGGCAGACACCTGTCCCAAGCGCTGTTCCAGCTGACTGACCGCACCAAGCCAAAAGGCCAGACATGCAGACGCATCAAGCTACAGGAGCTACAGGGCGCATTGTCATATCCCTATTAGTAGATAGAACAGTTGTATAAGCATACAACTTTAGGAAAGTCAGATAGACATGTTGAGAAATTTAATGTTTTTGAAATTTCGTAAAAACCTCCATTAGTCGCCAAGGTATAGCTATAGATATTCACTGCATTCAGGTACAATAATATTATTTCGGCGAAAAGTGGATTATTACAGCCTTATCAAGTATAAACTACAATAGTGTACTAGCAATGATTAAGACAATCAGTAGATATAATATTTGTATAACCTTAGAATTTGGTACATTTATTCATATGACTTAGAGCGCTAAACCCTCCACAGATTGGACCATTCCAACAAGGAAATCTTGTGAATATATCACTTTGGAAAATATCAATTTCTCTCATTTTGCTATATCACAATATATTATGTGTCTATTTTTTCTTTGCAGATGCTGGAGATTAAGGAGAACCTTTGAAAAGAAAATGATGAAATGATGACTATCTGGGGGAAAATAAAATCTATTGCTCCTCACGCATATATTTAAAGGAATAAAATCAGTAATGATTGATCTGGTAACTCAGGCCTAATACTTCTTCAATTATGAATAATAGTAAGCTAGCCAAAAAGCCTACCCCCCTCCCCCTGATCCCCCATTGACCCCTAAAGAAAGCACCCTGCGATTTGCAACCTGACCTCTAACCTGACCTTTGACCCAAGGAAGCCCACCCTTGTTTCTGCAATCATTCGCGGGAGATCCAAGTGTGAAAGCTGGACGCGCTACAATGCAGCATGTCCATGGTGACGGCCGCTGCTGACACGCTCATTTCTCTGCCTTGACCCGCCCGCTTTAAGCGCATTAATGGACGGGCGTGCCACCCATATATAGCTGGTGCATTAGATGGAAGGATCTGCCTTGTCCTTCGTCCTTGTTCCATCCATCTGGCCATCGCCAAAACACTAGCAATAAGCGGAAGTTTGTCCATATGGGTACCTTTCCCATCTCTCTCCTACACACATGTCCAAAATCAAATTTATAATTATGCTCGCATCTTCTAATATGCTAAGGTGATCTGCTGATATGCTAAGGGCTCTCTCTCTCTCTCTCTCTCTCTCTTCTACCAACACAACATCCCCTATCTCAACTTATCCCAAGCTGCACCTCTCCCTAATCCAACTTCACACATTCCAAACACTTATACACTAATAAACTATTTCTTAACTCACCCAACCTCCCCACTCATTAACCTACCTGCCCTATTCCTCTCTCCCTCTAGGCAATATTCTTTTTTTTTATTCTTTTATTTTTTCACATCAAGGAAATTTTGTACACCTCGTCGACATTAACATCATAATAGCATAACATTTCCCTTTTCCTGCCTTTTGGATTTTCCTTTCCCTTATTCTTATTATTCTTATTATTCTTATTCTTATTATGTCATATTATATTTTACAAAGTTCTTCCAAAAGGTTAGCCATATCTATCCCAACAATCCATTTGGCAACGTACACTTCCACCCCGCTCTATAGCCCTCTCTCTCCCTCCCGCTCCTAGCCTCCAATGCTATCTACCTCTTACATCTCTCTCCCATACACACACATCCAAAATTAAATGTATATATGTTTGCATCTGCTAATATGCTAAGATTATCTATGACTCTCAATATCTGCTTAACTGGATATGCTAAAATAATCTATAGGTAGTCTTTGTGTGCTCTATTCAGAAATACACGCTTTCACTGCTGCAAGGACAAACAAAAATCAAAATTAAATCTATGTTCCCATCTGTTAATGTACCAGGGCAAACTATAGATCCTCGCTCAACATCTTATCTCAACATGTGCAGGTGTTAATCTGAGTGCAGGTGCTAATATGCTAAGTTGATCTGCTAATATGCTAAGGGGCTCTCTCTCTCTCTTACACACACCGGTGTATTTCTAGATGGAGTACACTCATTTATTACATATGGATAACAAAACAGACTCAAAAACAAAGGAACTTTTCAAACGGATTCAAATCACTAAATGGAAAGGGATCACTCTATACAAATTAAAGTATGATGGTAATTAATGAGTTAAATAAAGAACTTGTTGATGGTATTTTTATTTTGCACAAGCTTTTGGGCTATCTTGCCCTCCGTCAGGTAAGGTATTACTTTTTCATACATTTGGTCATCAAATTTGGATTCAAATCAAATTTAAAACTCTCACATAGGGTCTGTTTTGTCCCCTATCGGACAGGATATCTATGTGAAATAGGAAAAATCCCAAATATCCAAGACTTTTCTTTTTGGAATATACTTTTCCTTTTTGGTATATCGTTTTCCTTTTTAAATTATCCGTTTCCCCTTTTTGGAATATCCTTTTCCTTTTACAATGTCCTTTTCCTTTTTGGAATATCCATCCTCTTATGTTCTTCTATGTCCTGTTCACCTAAATGTACCATGATGTATCCCTACGCCAACATGGGTATCTCCAATGAAAGAATATAGAGGTGAGCAGGAGAGGGAGGTAGGGTGAGTAGGAGAGGGAGGTAGGGTGAGTGTGAGAGGGAGGCAGGGTGAGGGTGAGAGGGGGAGGGGTGAGCCTGAGAGGGGTGAGGGTGAGAGCGTGAGGGGTGAGGGTGAGAGGGTGAGAGGGTGAGGGGTAAGTGTGAGAGGGGTGAGCGTGAGAGGGGGAGGGGTGAGGGTGAGAGGGGAGCTGGGGAGGGGTGAGCAGGAGAGGGAGGTAGGGTGAACGGGAGAGGGGGAGGGGGAAAGGGGGAGGGGTGGGGGAGTGAGAGAGGGTGAGAGGGAGAGGGTGATCATGAGCGGGAGAGGGGGAGGGGTGATCATGAGCGGGAGAGGGTGCATGGGGGAGGGTGAGCGGGAGAGGAGATCAGGAGCGGTGGAGGATGAGCATGAGAGGGGGAGGGGTGGGGGGAGGGGGGAGCGGGGGAGGGGGAGCATGAGAGGGTGAGGGGTGAGCGTGAGCGTGAGCGTGAGAGGGGGAGGGGTGGGGGGAGGGTGAGCGGGAGAGGGTGAGGGGTGAGCGGGAGAGGGGTAGGGGTGGGGGCAGGGGTGAGCGGGAGAAGGTGAGGGGTGAGCAGGAGATGGGGCAGTGGGAGAGGGGGAGGGGGATGAGGAGCGGGGGAGGGGGAGAGGGAGAGGGGGAGGGGTGAGCAGAAGAGGGTGAGCAGGAGAGGTAGAGGGGGAGGGGGAGGGGGAGGGGGAGAAGGGAGCAGGAGAGGCGAGTGGGAGAGGGGGAGGGTTGGAGGGGGAGTGGAAGAGGGAGGGGGAGAGGGGGAGGGACAGGGAGAAGGAGAAAAGAAGAGAAGACAGCATGGCAGAGGAGACCTGTGTGTGTTGCTATGGCGACCAGACTGGACAGTGTGATCAGTCAGGCATGCAGCTGGGAGCCTGCTTCCCACAGAAGTACAAGTGTTACATAACACATGCTTGCACCAGCAGAACTAGAACAGAAGTAGGTCAGTCAGTGTTTACCTTTTAAAGATCCCTTGTTCTGGACTCCAAATTACCCATTGTTTATGAACCAGGGAATTTCTTGTTCATTGTTAGAAATGAACCTTTGTTGTCAATTCACTTTTTGGAAATTCAACCTTAAATGTCCAAAGTAGGTGCTGGGTGAGAAGGGACTATTTCCTGGTGGATTGATATGCAGTGGTGTGTTGGAAAAGCAACAAAAGAAGATCCTCAAGTAGACTAGTGCCAAGCCCCTATAGCCTATTTTATGTAGCACATATAACATCTAACTACTTGTATTTTTCATTTCTTTTGAAAGAATATTTCTTTTAATAATAGATATGAAATGAATGCTACCCCATTTGCAGCTGGGTGTTTATAAATTACATTTTATTAGATGAATTCATATATTCTGAATTACAAAAATAAACATGTCTACCCATGTTTCCTTTTGTATGGGTAGAAAAGTAGTGTACCAGGGAGGACACCAATGAGAAAAGATGGCCAAATCTTGATAGGAGTCACAGCAGCCAGACATGGCTTTTCATGTAGGGGAAATAGGAAAAAGGTGCAGTGATATACTTTTCTGTGGTGAATATCTAAGGGAAATAGTGGAAAAGGAGGCTGACATGGGAAAATCGCCACTGACATGGAACTTTTTGGTTCTGGAAATAGTAAAATCTTCCCGGAAATAGGAAGAAAGCAGTTGGAAAAGAATTGTAGTATGAGAAATAGCTTGTACCACAGAAGAAAAGTCTGTACCGATTTCATCATTTGCACATATATCTACTTTGGGACGCAACATGGTCTATATGTCTTGTGCTATGTGCTGCTTCAACTATCTCTATCTTAATAAAATAAGGGTTTTGACCCTTAAACTGCTATCTTCTCTGAAACCGCTGGCCAGATCTCCATTATATTTCACATGCACATTGCCAAAAATGGTGCCGAGCCATTCCACTATGTTTCATAAACAAATTAGGGTTGGAAAGGGGTTAGAAATGGGTTTACATTGAGCACCCCCATCCAGGGCCCCCAGTGCTGCCTGAAAACAAACCTATCAGTGCCCCTACACAAGGTTTCTGGTCAATCAAAGCATGGCGTCAGGGACAGGTACCACAGCATGTCATTGCTTCACTACGGGATGGGAATTGATATATTTCACCATATTTCCAGCAAAAGCAACTCAGGAAATGTCTGTTGTGGGGGCAGGGGGAGGGGAAGGGGGAAGGGGGCCGGGGGAGGGGAAGTGGGGGGGGGGCATGGGCAGGGGAAGGGGGGAGAGGGGCGGGGGGGGGGGAGGGAATGGGAGGCAACAACAATACAACAGTGACAAAAAAACATCTTAACAGGGTTGCATTTGAGGTATGAATGTTAATACAGATACTAACTTACCGAGACAACTTGAAAGAGAAAGATGGTTGGAGAGGGAACAAGGAGAGTGGGAAGATGTGGGCCCCACTGTCCCACTAGCAAATCCGGGCATTTGCTAGTATATAATAAAACCAGCATTTGCTAGTATACAATAAAATACAGCTCTGCTTACTTATAACTTACTATAGGCCATCAGCTGTACCCCAAAAGAGTGATTTTCGTTCCGGATTTTGGGCACTACTTTTTAGTAGCAGATTCCTATTGCTAATACCCTATATTATAATATCCCAAAAGTTCTCCATGCAATTCCTGCCAGATTTTGAGTAATTGGGCATTGTTTCTGACAGTGCAAAGCCTATGGAGCCAATGGTCTGGCTTCATTTACATGATCATTTTAATAGAACATTTGTAATGTCCGATCGACAGCCTTAAGCGACTATGGGAACTTAATCTATCTAATCAAGAACAACGACAACAACAGGATCTAATGGACCTCGCCAGCACTCAACGTTTATATTCTACTATCCACACCTGGGTTGCCAAATATCACAGCTTGTGACGACAACAACCGACATACATAAAGGAAGCAGTACATGATAATAACATGCAAATACAAAAGGGTGCATAACATGTAAGTGTGAGACATACATAAGATAAGTACAACATACAGCAATAAAAAGTTTGAAAATACAGATACATTACACAGCACGACCTCTGTTGGTGACTAAAACCATAACCACGACCCGCGCGGCCAGCACCAACACACATCTTACAAAACCAAGGGTCTCCAAGCGACACCCGCCTGAGACGCGCGCGGGGCGCGGCTCTGGTTCAGCAAAGCTAATCCATAGCCGCGCACCACAATGCCCCTCCCCCTTTCTTGAAAGGAGGGCACAACCGCTTTAGGCTTTCACCAAGAAAAGACTAAACCATAAGGTTAATACATAAGTAAGAAGGTAAAATAAGTAAGAATCAACAATACATCCGCCATCAAACATTATAAAAATCACAGAATAAATATATAAAACATAGGAATCCATACCGGGTTTGCAGGAATCACACGAACAATGGAGAGAACAAACACACAAATACATTGAAGTCTGTTGATCAAGTAACTCTGTCCATTTGAAATGTTTGGTCCGTGTATAAAGAATCCGAGTGTCCTGGTTATTTTAGAAACACACACAAATGTCCGGTAACATCCTAGTTCTGGAAACTGTCCGTTTGAGGCACACATGTAGTAGGTCGATGTATAGCTGTGGTAAAAATTGTTCGTATCCGATATAGCTGTATCCTGAGAGTTGAGTTGGCCAGCGCTAGAGACTATCAAGGGACATCTATCCAATATCGCTCATCCCGTCTCGTCACCGCTGGGCTCATCACAGCTGGGCTAACCACTGCTGCATCCGGCTCGACTCCATTCCATGTTCATATCCAAAGTCTAAACAATTACTAACTAAAAAGACCAACGTCACACAAAGACTATAGACGCATCAAACTAGATCGTCTCATAAGTGCCTCTAACATCACTTTCCTCATCTTTTAACAGTTCCTCCTCGTCAATGTCCATATTCTTATCCTCCTCAGTCAAGCTCCTCTCGCCAGAAACATGAGATGAACCAGACACATCCAATCCATCTTCCTGCGCTGAACGGTCTGGGTCCGACTGAGGAACATAAACAGAAGTCTCGAAAGCCGCTGGCTGCTCCTCCCCGACAGAGGTATTCATCAGTCTATTGAACAACCCGCTCATCTTCCTCACGGGAGAAGAGAAGAGCGGAGGCACTACCGACAGAGACACAGCGCTAGCACCAGGCACCGGTGTAACACCTACAAAACCTGGAGGAGCGATAGGAGCATTACCCGCAACTCGACCAAGCACTCCGGGAGAGCCCTGTGCCGCAGCTGGGTTTTCCCCTAACAAGGCCGAAGCTCATCGCTGAGCCTCAGACTCTCTGTTTGTTGACAGTGGCGTGAACCCTGTCATCGCATATGGACTGTACATAGGCAGAGGCACCGCTCGACTGGACTGCTGCTGCTGCAAAGCTTGCTGCTGCAACTTCAGTGAGCGCTGCAACTGCCGCTGTTGCTCCAAGGACTGTTGCAACTGTTGTTGCTCCTGCAACTGTTGCTGCTGCAACTGCTGTTGCTGCAACAATTGTTGTTGTTCCAACTGCCCATCTAACTGCTGTTGATGTAACTGCTGAGCGGGCAACTGGGACAGAGTCTGCAACATCATAGGGTTGAACCGCCTAGGCGAAACAATGTTCATTTGTACATTAGGATTCATTACTGAATCCCAATTATCAAAGCCTGGAGTTGGCTGTACACACTCCTTTACCACTACCGCTTTAAGTGGAGTAGCTTCCTTGACTGCAGCAGCCGCTGGCGCAGTTGAAATAATCTGCAGCAACGTCCGTGGCAACTGCTGCTGCGGCAACTGCTGTTGCAACTGCTGTTGCAACTGCTGCTGTTGCAACTGCTGCTGCGGCAACTTCTTAGGGGACGACTGAACCAAAGCCACAATAACCTCCTCCTTCATAGGTTCTGCCTGAACAGCCTGGGGGGTCGCGGCTTGCGACCTCACAAGAGAAGCAGCATGCTGTTGGAGCAGATCAGACATTATCTTCTCCAAGTCTGATTTCCGCACAACATCAGACTCAACGTCCTCCTTCACTTTCTCACTTTTCTTTCGTTTCTTTTCAGGCTCTCCGTCACCGCTTTCATAAGCGGTCAAGCGACACCTTAGATCAAGGATTGTCTCCCTTGATATCCTATCTTCCCTCTTATAATAATCCAGCTGCCTGGTAAGATCCTCAATGCGGGCACGCATAGCGGGGATCTCTGCAGCCGCGGCTCTGATTTCCGCAATGTCAGCCACAGGTGCCAAAGCAGTTATCACAGCCGACCTAACCGCTTCTACCGAAATATTAACGGCCTGACTAATAGAATCGGAGACATTTTTCAAGCTCCTATCTACATCCATGGCGGCTGTCGCTAAATTCTCGTCTGTTGGCAGATAAGGCAAAACAGACACAGGAACATTGTCAGTCACACCCGCTCCATCCAACATACACCGATCAGTGGCTATTTCACCAGGGGCTCCGGCAGCAGCAGCTGGCTGATTTAGCGCCGCTACTGTAGAATTGTCCTTCGGCCGTGCACCAGTCAAGACAGCCGCAATGGTAGCTTGAGAGGGTCCAGGCTTTGACCAAGCATTTCTAGAAGGAGCAGGGGCATCGGTCACTTTCCTAGCAGAAGCCCTCCTTGCTTCAGAGGCACTGGCTCTCATCTCCAGTTGCGCGCGATGTCGACCAATGGTCATCACACGATCCAAGTCATATCTCCCCATCCGCGCAAAACGTACACAACCTAAGTTTGCAGTCTCCTGCTCCAAGACTCTAAAACTCCCTGCCATATCTTTTGCCCACTCTAGTCCATTCCTATGGCCAGTGTTGCGGTTGACCAAATGGCGCACAAGATCAGAACGCCTGTCCAATCTGACACTGCAGGAGTGAGCGTGTGGACATGTATATAGTTGCACCGCTGGGCAATGCTCCTCACACAAGTGGCGATAGAATCTCTCCCGGGTGCGGTAGACCTTAATCCCATTAGGATTAATTTCTTTACCCAGGTATCTACACCAAGTAAATGGGCACCTATAGCCAGGTTTCCACAGCAAAGGAGCACCATTCAGCTTGTCCATAATCAGATCTATAATTTCTTGATGGCCATCTGCTTTCCCGGTACGGGACTTGAGGTAGTGGAACTTATCCTCATACCGGGGTATTATTGGAGGATTTTTCCAATAATTACCCAGAACCTCATCTTCATCATCCGATTCAGGGTTCACAAGAACTCCATCACCCTGCTTCGGAACAATGTTCGCCATGTTAGTAGGGCTTAACTCCACCTCCAACTTATCCTTCAACCGCCAGCGCGCCTGGTGGCGAACTGGGTTCGCACTATCTGAAGTCTTCTTGGGGGTGTTTTTCCAAGCCGGCTTAGCCAAAGCCCGTCTCACATCCTCCACAGAGTTAAGTCCAGGGCCGCCTGAGTGAGAAGCGCGTGACTGGTCACTATACTCAGTAGAAGAGGCGCGAGAGCTAGTACTCCCGTCCCTACTGCCACTCTCCTTGACCACAGCCTTGCTCTTCTGCCGCCCTCTCTTAACTTCCTGCTTCGGTTTTCCCTTGGGGGAATTAAATTCTTTCTTCGACCTTGTCCTACCGCCATCAGGTTTTGCTTCGTCATTTTGTTTTACTGACTTGGCATTACCCGACGCAGACGCAGTCTTGGCCTTCCCAACATCCAAACTCTCGACCTTCTTTACAGTCTGTTTGTCTGATTTCTCAGACTCAGGGGAAACTACTGGTTCAGGACCAGTTTTCTTTGAAGTCTTCCTCTTAGGCCTGGAAGCAGCAGCGCCTTTGGAAGGCAACTGCTCTTCCTCCTCACTCTCGCCCGACTCCACGGTCTTGGCAGACTTGACAGGCTTAGACTTCCTTCGCCTAGTCTTTTGAAGCTGCCATTCTGCTGCATCTTGACGATCTTGCGCCTTCTGCAGCTCCATCCTCTTTTTCTCAACTCTCTCATAATCAGCCTCAATCTCTGCGGTCATCTCCCGATACCAGTCTTCCTTCGGGGAATGTCCCTCAGTGCGGGTCTCAGCGCGGGTCTCAGAAGTCACAGCCGCCGCGTCCGCGGCTGTGGACTCCTGTTCACCACCTGTACAAGGTCTATCTTCGGATACCTTCTCTACGCCACCCGTTGACGAGTCAACTTCCATGGCCGTCACCTCCTCCTCCCTATCAGACATCCTGACTTGATCACTCAAACCAGAGTATCCAAGCCAGGTTACAAGTTCTCTTGAAACACCTAGTCAACCAACCGAACAACAATCTGGGAATACAATGCTTTATCGGGGGGATAAACCAAGCAATCTAGATCACATACAACTGGCAGTGAAAACACGTCTGGCGTGTCCACTAACCGAGCGTACTCTGCAGACCCACGCTCTCGCCAGCTCCCGTGACCTAGTCCCGCGACGCCCCATCCAATCAGAGGTCTTTCTTCCGTCTAAATATAGCATCGCCACCCTGTCGCCGAGTGGTACACACTAGAGTGCACATACCACGAGTAGTGTTGTCCCTGCCTGCCCCGTTACCTAGCAGGCATACACACACACCATCCAGGCACCTGGGCTCCCGAGCAGAACCCAATACACTACCAATAATAGCATAAAATATCATCAGAAAACACAACTAAGCAGTTTCTCCCTACTTTCCGTGGGGTGTATTGCTTCGGCCCAGTCACATATCCCAGTAGGTGTAAGGACAATGAGAGGCTACATGCCCTACCAGTCAGTTAATTTTCCAAGTCAATTTCAATGCCAAAACCACGTATAGTAAGCTTGAAACTGTTGTTATTATTTCACATAAGAATCACACCAGAGAGGAATAAATCCTCTCACCATGTTTGATGTGAGATGCCACAGGAGATGGTCTCTTAGGTGGGCGGCCGCGCTTCTTCACATGTCTCACAATCTTATCTGCAGGAAGCACTGTCGGAGCGTGCCGGCCGGGTATGACACGTCCCTGAGGATTAATCCTCAAGTAGTCTTTCCCCGCTACCTGCTGCTTTTGATACTCAGGAGCTCTATGCAGGTTTACCGCCTGTACGGGAGTACCATCTGCATCAAAAGCCAATTTGAGTAAATCTCCATTCCATCTGAGAATCCCTTCTTCGGTTCTGAGTTCATAGGTAGAGCCTTGCAACGCCTTACAACTTCAAAAGGACCATCCCATTTGGGACCATATTTCTTTTGAGCCATGGGCGTCGCATATCTCCAAACTACATCTCCAGTTCTAAACACTTTTGGCCGGGCCCGCCTATCGAAATACCTTTTCTGGTATACAGCCGAATGCCCCAGGCGTTCTCTGACAAACTTATGCCCTCTTAACAACAAGGACCTGATCTCCTCCACAAACACACTGCGGCAGGGAAAATCAACATCTCCTGTCAGAGTACCATAAATAATGTCAGCTGGAACGGTTAATTCGGTGCCAAATACTACCAGATTAGGAGTACACATAGTGCTCTTATGCACAGCGCCCCTATATGCGTGCGCAATACAAGGCACCAACAAATCCCAATTCAGATCTTCAAACTGTGTCATGCAGGAGAGCTGCTCTACAAGGACTCGATTCCAACGTTCTACCTGTCCATTTGCCTGAGGTCTATAGGGTAGAGACATCAATTGCTCGATATCCAACAGAAGCAACAATTCCTTCAACAGTGCTGAACAAAATTCAGGCGCCCCATCTGTCTGGAGAGAGACTGGTGGACCATATCTCAATATCCATTCAGTAAACAAAGCCATCGCACAGGTAGCGGCTGTGTGATCAGGAAGCGGATAAGCTTCAGCCCACTTAGAAAAATAGTCTGTGACAACCATCACACAGCTATTTCCTCTAGGGGTTCTCCTAAATGGACCAATAATATCCAAAGCAATGCGGCTCCAGCGCACACCATGGATTTCCTTCTTCAACGGGGTTATACCTTTACCACCTCTGCTCTTACAAGAAGTGCAAACTTCACAGCCGCACACTCAGTCGGCGATATCTCTCTTCATACGGGGCCAAACAAACTTTTGTCTCGCCGCCTGATAAGTTTTAAACTCGCCAAAGTGAGCTGCAAGCTTACTCCCGTGCAAAGTACGGAATAACTCTCTTCTCAGAGACAAAGGTACCAATACGCGTGTATATACAACTCCGTTGTCGCTTTCCCAATCTAAGCAAAGCAATTCTTTATCCACCTTTAGAAATTCTATTCTATTCATATAGTAACAGAACTCTCCCCCCTCAGCCAACAAAGCTTTATTGTCTGGCTTCGGAGTCAAACCCTGTACTATAGACTTAATCCTTGACAAAACATCATCTTCCTCTTGTGCTACCTTCAATCTATCACCCGCCAATGACGAGAAGATATGATAATTGACAGTCATTGTGGCTACCACTGCATCATGCGCGCCACAGTCTAAGCAATCGTCGCGAGGACATCTTCTTACTGGCAGTCTTGAAAGCGCATCCGCATTTATGTGTTTGCGGCCTGGCCGATGAACAATTTGATCCTCACGCAACCCATAATGCTGCAAGGTGGTTAACCATCTTGCAAGCATACCCGACGGATCACGGAAATTCATCAACCACCGAAGTGAAGCATGGTCAGTTCTCAGTTTAAAATCATGCTGGCCAATGATATAGTGTTGAAACTTAGATAAATAAGTTAAAACAGCTAACAGTTCTCTTTTCGTGGCACAATAATTCTGCTGTGCTTTGGACAATGAATTACTGGCATAACTCAAAACTACTTCCCTAGAATTCTGAATCTGAGATAGGACGCCAGACATTCCATACCCACTAGCGTCCGTATCCAAGATGATAGTTCCCGTCGGCTGTGGGTAACCTAGCACAGGCGGTGATGTTAACAAGTCTTTCAAATCTGAAAAAGCCTTATGACAGTTCTCATCGAACGTCACCCGCCGATTATTTTTCAATTCTGCTCCGGACACCAATGCTTGAATAGGAGCCGCAACTTCAGAAAAGTTAGGCATGAATTCTCTATAATAAGAGGCAAACCCCAGAAACTGTCGGACTTGTTTAATAGTAGTCGGCACTGGCCACAAATGAACCTTCTCCAACTTGCCCGGATCAGCGCGAACCCCCTTCTGAGAGACTATTCTACCCAGATACTTAACATTAAGTTTGAAGAATTCGCATTTCTTTGGTTTCAATTTCAAGCCATAATCAGCTAGTCGTTGCAAGACTTTTTCCGCATTAGACAATGCTTCATCAAAGCTGGAGCCAAAGATGATTACATCATCCAGATATACTAAACAGCATTTCCATCTTAAACCAGCCAACATTTGTTCCATCATTCGTTCAAATGTGGCCGGCGCATTACATAGACCAAAGCTCATCACCTTGAATTGGAACAGCCCCATAGTCGAGACGAAAGCAGTTTTTTTCTTTACTTGCTTCATCCATGGCAATTTGCCAATAGCCGCTCTCCAAATCCAATGTAATGAACCATAGGTTACCACCCAATGCTTCAATACTTTCATCTATTCTTGGTAGCGGGAAAGAATCTTTCTTAGTCACCGCATTCACTGGACGATAGTCGACACAAAAACGGTCAGTACCGTCACTCTTTTTCACAATCACCACTGCAGATCCCCATGGGCTATTACTAGGTTCTATAACACCTTTATCAAGCATATCCTGAATTTGCTTTTCAGCAGCCTCACGACGTGCTCGAGGCAGGCGCCTATACACACTTTTAATCGGTACAGCATCCCCTGTATCGACCACATGACGCACTTTATTAGTGTGTCCCAGCGTTTCACCTGGCAACCTGAAGCAATGCTTATATTGTGTCAACAGGTGTCTAAGTCTGACTATATCCTCCGCCTTAGACAAATCAGACCCTTTCACCAACTTTTCCAGTGGACATTCTGCAGCCGGAGGCATTGGAACCTCAGGCTCCAGTAATTCCACATCAACAATAGGGGAGTCACCATTCATGAGATCCCCCCCCCTTGCAGTCTGAAGTTCCATCAGTACAGGAGAGCTGGTAGGATTGTATACAGACAGCGTGCAATTATATCGGTCGCCAGCAACCAATAAACTCCCTGCAACATAGCATCCCAACCCTGCTCCATCTGGTTCAAAAAGCATGTCTTCATTGGGGGACATTGGACCAAAGCCGCTGCAAATTGCAGAAAAAGCATCTATAAAAACACTCTCACAGCCGCTCCGCGTCACTGGTCCACTTTGCAATGCCCGACACATGATCGACTGTTCACCTGCCTCGAGGGTGAATAAACCAGACCAATCAGAGTTACATTTATGGAGATAGATAAAATCCATCCCTATGATTCCAGCCTCCGCACCAACCAAACCACTTACCACCAGGCAATTGAGAGCATACCACGCGCCTCCCAGTTCCTGCATAGCACGTCACCCCACATGGCATGAGAGAAGGCCTGACTGAGAGTTCATCATACATGCGCTTCTTTATTAGCGTGCATTGGGCTCCCCAGTCAATCAGGAATTGTCCAGTTACATTCACCAAAGTCACATCCGCATACATGCGCTCAGCCACAAGCGGGCGATTGCGGTCTGAGACACAAATCTCAAAATCGCACAAGTCACACACCATAACCTTACTCACCACCCTAGCATCTTCTCCCCATGATACTTTTAGAATCTGCCTGGGTATGCATACATACTCAGGATTTCCTTCATTTACCACCATTACTGAGCATGTGGCGCGCCCAATTGCGCCAATGCCGCTGCTCTCGTGCACTTCACCTCCAAGATCACCTTCTCCATGGGCATCCCCAGGCTGATCTAGGGGCACAAGAACATCGGATCCAATTGGTTTACAAGCCCGATTTATCGAAAATGCGGTGTGTATGCTGTTTGTCGCGATCTCCTGTTCACCGCCTAAGAAGATCCGACCTTGTTTAACAGCAGAGCCAACTGTTCTTTAATTGCCGCAGCCTGAGCTGTAAAGTCATCAAAAGACTTAACATGTGTTTTTTGTTTAGCACAATCTGCCCACATGTGTCCTTCTTGCTGACAATAGTAGCATTTTCGAGGCATACCAGGTCTTCTCCTATAATTTCCTTCAGAAGAAACCTTTCTACCCCCCTCACCCGACTCGGGCGGTGGTGGTGGTGGTAAAGCCTCTAGTTGCGGTTTTGGCCTTTTCTGCCACGCCCGAAAAGCTTGAAACTCTGCCATTTCTTTATCATCCCACTCCCGTTCTGATTTGGTCACAGTAGTTACCGTTGACACACCCGCCCCGCTTTTAATCGAGTGTAAGTGTGATGACGTGTGTGAAACTCCACTGGTACCAAATACATCCCTATATCTAGTAGCGGCTGCCGCAGCCGTAACTATATCGGTCGGCTCCTGCATCGCAACATATTGCGACATGCCTTTATCCAACAGCCCATCAAGAAATGTTTTTACCGCCATTTCATGCAACGTGCCATCCCAATCACCGAAAGCATGTACTGCCTTCAAACTTAAGTTCTGGCTGAAAGCAGCCGGACTCTGCCCAGGATCTTGCCTACATTCGAAAAATTCCCGCTTCCGCGTCTTATCAGCCTGATAGTCATACTCGAGCATCTGTAGCAGCTGATCGACTGAAAAATCATCCGGCTCCAGCATCATAGCTTGCGGCAGCTGTTTACCTACTCCGGTTAGCAGTTGTATTTTATAAGTCTCGTCATCCCAATTATTTGAACGTGCTATCATTACTGTGCGTCTTTGATAGTCACGCCAATCCTCCCGACCATCCCATTCAGGGAAGTTCACAGTTCTAGGGTTGCGCATTGGCTTAGTTGGTTTAAACTTAGGCATGCCAAATGCAGGTCCCTTACCTTCAGGCAAGTAACCCGCGGCTGGATCTATTGACCGCCTAACTCCACTCATATTGGCCGGCAATGATCGCCTTACCGCGCCCATAATTCCATAACCGACTGGACTAGGACTAGAAGGGCGCAAACCACGCGCAGCTTCTAAAGCACTCCTCCTGTCACCTTTAAATGCCCGCCCGCCAGTTGGTGCGTCCGGCATGACTGACGTATAATGTGGTGGATATGGTGCTACATTATCTAGACTTCCTTTCTTCTGATCAAAGTCAGGTAAATCATTCATGATTCGGGTGTATGATTCATTAGTTATACCACCCGGATTCTCATGAATAGGAGTGCTAACCTTTTCCACTTCGTCAGCAAAAGCAATACCCCTAGATCTGTGCTGTGGGACTTGAAAGTCAAAGCGGCTATTCAATTCTTCCAAATTCATTCTCATACGCTCATTATTCTTACGTTCCCAAGCGCGCTTAGCCTCCAGTGAAGTCAATTTCTCACTTTGATCTTTCACTACAGATCTTAAACGAGCTTCTTCCTTCCTAGCCAAAGTCAACTCCGATTCAGTATAAGCCGCTTTCTCCAGGGCCTCCTTCCCCTTCCTTGCAGACTCCAATACTGAATCATTCATCAAATTCAAAGTACTCACTTGCGTAGAGATGAGTTTATCCATTCTATCATAGGTCATGCGCCTATTCCTAGTACGGTCCTGAGTCCATTCGGATTGTAACTGACCAATATCCGCATGAATCACTGGAGTCATGGGAGGCAGTTTACCATGCAAAAACTCATCCTCGTCCGAGCCAATATCTACAATCTCTGGTGCCTTCTTCAAAGCACTACGAGGAAGCTTTGACAACTTCCTCCTCATGGTCACTTTCAAATCGGGCGGTTGTACATGTTCATCGCCGCTACTCGAATTAGCTTCTATGCTCGCTTTCACCCGCACATTAGCATTAACATGAGGTTCCAGCGATCGATCGAAATTCAGTTTCGACTGGGCCAACTGATTTTCCAAGTCCTGAATAGTCTGATTCGTTTGCTGCAGAAATTCATCCACAGCCATCAGGTCATCCGGTGCTCCAGTGGAGAGCCGGACATCTTTCCCCTTGTCACCCATCGGCACTCCTCGTTAGAGGCTACCGACGGCTGACACAGGTCTCACCCGCTAGCGAGCAAAAATCCAAAATGGTCTCTGCACCAAATTGTAATGTCCGATCGACAGCCTTAAGCGACTATGGGAACTTAATCTATCTAATCAAGAACAACGACAACAACAGGATCTAATGGACCTCACCAGCACTCAACGTTTATATTCTACTATCCACACCTGGGTTGCCAAATATCACAGCTTGTGACGACAACAACCGACATACATAAAGGAAGCAGTACATGATAATAACATGTAAATACAAAAGGGTGTATAACATGTAAGTGTGAGACATACATAAGATAAGTACAACATACAGCAATAAAAAGTTTGAAAATACAGATACATTACACAGCACGACCTCTGTTGGTGACTAAAACCATAACCACGACCCGCGCGGCCAGCACCAACACACATCTTACAAAACCAAGGGTCTCCAAGCGACACCCGCCTGAGACGCGCGCGGGCGCGGCTCTGGTTCAGCAAAGCTAATCCATAGCCGCGCACCACACATCATTTATTTGATGAATGTTGAATCTTCGGTCATACCAATGATTTTTTTATTGATTCCAGATCTCCGGAATCTTCTGATTCTGAATCTGCCATTTTTAACTTTCTAACTTTTGAGGAATTTTAGTTCTCCATGTTTGGAAAATAAAATGTAAAAAATTAAATAAATAAATAATAAAAAATATTATCTTCTCTATTTAGAATGAAGTGACTGATATCAATCAATAGAGAATACTGTGCCCTAAAATTGTTTTCTTTTGACCTAAGATGTCAGTGCATTATTTTCAGAGTTATTAGCAAAATGCCTCATAAAGGTCAAGGTCAAAGGTCATTAATCATGAGGTATTTTTGCAAATAACTCTGAAAATAATGCACTGACATATTAGGTCAAATAAAAACAGTTTTAGGGGACATCATTTCCTATCAATTCATATCAGTCACTTGATTCTAAACCCATTAGATAATTTATTCATTGATTAATTATTTAATTTTTTAACTTTCTTTATTCAAATGTCAATAATTAAAATTCCTCAAAAATTACAAAGTGGAAATTGGCAGATTCGAAATCAGGAGATTCTGGAGATTTTGAATCAATCATAAAAATTTAGTAGGACCGAGAATTCAACGTTTACCAAAAAAATGATGTACTATTAAAATTACCATTAAAAATGAAGCCAGACCATGAGCTCCATATGCTTTGCACTGTCTGATTGATTGCTCATTTTCTCAAAAACTGGCACGAATATCATGGAGAACTTTTGGGATATTATAATAGATAGTATTAGCAATTGGAAACTGGTGTCAAAAAGTAGTGCCCAAAATCCGGAACGAAAATCATTTTCTAGCCATATTCTGAGGCTCAGCTGATGGCCTACTATATTTGTGATGCTTAAACTACAATAACTCTCACTCAAACCAATCTATAGACCTTACAAAGCTATTACAGCATCAAAAAAACTATCATATCACAATATGATATGATATGATAAACCAATCTATATACAGACTTTGTGCGCCTCGGCGTCTGCTCCCAAGTCTGAAATTTCACCTGCTGATAAAAATTTCACCTATTAAAGTGTTGCGCCCAAACCAACGCTACAATTCAACGCGCATTTCAACGGATTACACACAATGGATGGACACTTACCAAACCTTATTGTGCTGTAGTGTCAACTATCAATTAAACAATAAATTATACACACTAATAACTGGCTACTTATATCAAGGACCATACTGTTATAACGTATTGTAACATATGCCCTGTATGCCTAGAAATTTTGTTTCTCTTCCTCCTCCTGCCTGCACGCAGTCCAGAGTTGTACTGATTATTAAGGTCTGTGATTGGACCAGAGCCTCCAGGTACTCTAGTCCAATCAAGGAGAGGCGTCCCAATGTAGGGACCGCCCTCCTGGTATTTAGGGCTTATCCCTAAGCCCAGAGAGTTCACTTACCATCTGATACCAATACCAGCTGTATCTCTGTACGTTACCATCTTACAGAATAAATACAATAGAAACATCATAGATCTTTCTTCAATCTTCTAATAGTGTTACACCAAGTATAACATATTGGTAGAGAACCACTTCGATTTTGGTGCCACTCATGCAAGGTTTGAGGCAGTCAGAACAGGAACGCCTCAAAGCTCGACAACGCAGGGAAGAGCAGAAGAAAACAGCTGACGAAAAGGCCGAAAGAAGGCGCTTAAAGAAGAAAATGGCCACCACCGCCGAGGACGCCGTCACAACCACCACGGCACCCGTCGTCACGACGGCCTCTACAACTGCTCCAGTACCTCCAAAGGTAACACTGCCTCAGGACAATTGGTCAGGAATAGGGCAGCAACCAAAGCCACAAACGCAGGGTGAGAGTATGCTTAAGGCGGAATTGTCCGAAATGACGGAAGCACTCAGACACGCCTTTGACCGTCAACAATTTGAGGCCAGAGATCATTACCAGGCCTCCAGAGACGATGCAACGGAGCATAGCAGGCGTCAAATCGCGTCCATAGATGCTCTGGTCAGCGCTATCCAAGATGCCAACATGAGGTATGATAGGGAGGAAACCAGAAGGGCCGCTGCCGCCGCCCCGACCAAGTCAACGGCGTTCCCTAGCGTGCCCACCGCTCCCATGTCAGGGCCGCCGCCCGCCTCCTCAGCTGCGCCTCCAGCATCCAGTGCAGCTGCCACCTCACACGACAGGACCGTTCACGGATACCATTACCCCACGAACGGTATTTACACGCCAAGAGGACAACCTCAGGTGACTATGTCTCAGGGATCCACCCCCACTAGCTCCATTCCAACGCCCATATCCGCCCCAGGCGTCTACGTTCCGCCACATCACTATATCCCAATGCCAACCATGCCTTTATCCCCAACTCAGCAGAAGCCTTTTCAGCCCCAGCCTTCCCTTTCTTTCCATTCTCAGACGCATTCATATCAGCCAACAACTTCTCCTCAGCCAAGCTATGCCGCCTATGACGCCTCCAGACTCCCCCCTCCAAGTCATCAAGGCTACCCTAATCAGTAGTTCAGATTTAATTCGGGGAAGAGGACCCAGATTTGGACGAGAAATCATACAGAAAAAGAGTCCAGGGCAAATCAGAGACAGTCAAGGCTTACTCTACTGACATGGAGAAGCTTCTGGCCAACGCCCCCATACCCGAAACAGTCGCCATACATTACTACATCGATGGTTTGAGACCAGACATAGCCAGGGCCGTGAGGCATGACCGCCCCAAGACCCTGGAGCAGGCTGAGCACTCAGCAAGAAGAAGAGAGTCTTATAACCCTCCCATCCAGAAGACTGAGAAGCTCTCAAATGTATCTGGACAGTATAAGAAGTACAACCAGAAGGGTAAATCATCATCTTCTTTTTCTGGAACCAAGTATGACGCCAACAATCGTTCTAGGAAGGATAAGCACGAAGCTAAGTCCAACAACAAAGCCAGCGATGAGCCCCACCATGCCCATGCCTCCGCTGACGGCCAAAGCAGGAGCAGAAGCCGGCCCAGCTCATCGCACAGCAACCGGTCTACTAGCCGCCCGAGAAGCCTCAGTGCCCACTCCAACACCTCAAGATCAGGCAGCCAAGACTATAAGAAGGTAGAAGGACGCGCTGCCACCCCTCACAACAAATCAATGAGATTCCAATCACCAGGAAAGACAGCCCCAAAGCAAGAATAGGGTTCTGACCGTCAGGTACATTCTGTGCCTGGCGCAGAGGCGAGAGTTCGGGTAGGGAAAGGACAGAGATCTACAGATCACAGAAATCGCCCTCCTGATGCGCCTCTTTGCACTGAGAACTCTCTGACGCCTCAGTGCAACAGTATTATACAGTCAGATCCTAGGCCTCCTTCCAAGACGATCAAACTATCAACCACAGACAAAGGATCGGGTAAGAACACTTTTGTTTCTGTAAAAATTGAGAGAGGTTGTCTAGATATTGAATTTGGCGATAAAACAATTCCTGCCCTTATCGATACTGGTGCTAGTTCGTCTTTCATATCTCCCAGATTCGCCAAAAGCCTAGAGAAAAGAGGCTACCCTATACGATGCATAAATGTACATTCAAAAGTTTTTTTGGCATGTAATGAAGCGCACAACTTGCGCAAGAGAGTATTTGTCGCTTTCAAGGTTGCTGGTAAATCTTTTTCTCATTCTCTGCTAGTCTTACCATCATTAAATCGTCCTCTGATACTAGGAGATGATTTTCTGGACGCCACAAGTGCCAAAATCAAATACAATGGTCGCATTAAACACCAGCGAACCATCCGCGCCAGAAATTCATTTACCATCCCAAAGGAATCAGAGTATAATTTGCGAGCATATGTTCTATCTCACGTGAATCTCTCGAAGACGATTGGCACGACGGAGAATCTAGCGACTAACAGGGACTGTCGTTTCTTAGTAAAACACGCCCTTGTCCATCCTCACAGCAAAAAGAATGTTATCCCAATCACCTTTATAAATGCCTCCAGCTCTCCTGTGCATGTACAACAAGGTGAAATTCTGGGGCTATATCATGTCTCTAGGGAGGAAGATTTTCTCCCCGTCCCCAGAAGAACTCTTACTTACCTGAATTCTATTTCAGACAATCTTTTTGTAAATCGTCAAAACTCCTCATTAAACTCATCTTCTACGCAAGCAAGACCTTTTACATCTTGCAAAAACATCATTTCATCCGAGGGAGAGCTTTCTAACCGCAAAGCCCAGTCCCCTGTCACAGGTGCGACCCCTCCATATGTGGTCTCAAAGGATTTAACTGCTGACCAAGCTTTACTAATGCAGGATCTCCTTTTGTCATACTCAAATGTCTTCGTGGGAAAGGATAAAATGATTGGGAAAAAGGCCGATTGTGTTGTCCCCATTGATCTTAAGGAAGGTTATACTCCTTGCAACAAGCTCCCTTACAGAATGACCCCTGAAAAGAGGAAATATATGGAGGAATTGTTGGAGGAGCAAGTTAAGCAAGGCGTGTTGGAAGAATGTACCGAACCTACGGAGTGGAGCTCACCAGCCTTTCTGGTGCAGAAACCGCATTCAACAGCACAAGGGTCAGCCAAATTTAGAGTCGTCGTGGACTACAGGTTATTAAATAAAGAAATACGTGATATGGCTTACAACTTTCCTAGGGCTGACGACACAATCAGTTTAATAGGCCAGTCCAACCCAGTGTACTATAGCAAGTGCGATATCTATTCTACTTTCTACCAAATTCCCATCAAAGAAGAGCACAAGAGTTTGACCACTTTTGCAACCCATGATAAACGCTATAGATACACCGTCCTTCCCATGGGACTTAAAACCTCAGCAAAAGCTTATCAAAATGTCATGGATATGTTACTAAAAAGATGCAAGTATCGCTGTGCCATCGCCTATGTCGATGATATTTGCATAAACGGCTCTACCTTCGAACAGCATCTCAAAGATCTAGCGGATGTTTTCAATTTACTGTTATCAGCAAACCTTAAACTCAAACCTGAAAAATGCCTGTTTGGGGCAAAAACCATCGATTTCCTGGGTTATCGCCTGACGGGAGAAGGCCTGAAACCCTCCCCTGATAAAGTGGAGGCAGTTCATTCCTTCCCCAGGCCAGTGTGTTTGTCTCAGTTGAGATCATTTAATGGTTTGGCTCAGTTTTACAAGAGATTCGTCCCAAACTTCGCCGAACTAATGAGGCCCCTCTACTATTTGACTAAGCAAGGGAGCAAATTCACTTGGTCTGATGATTGTGAGCGAGCTTTCGTCACCGTTAAAAAATCAATATGTGAAGATGCTACCTTAGCCTTCCCAGATTATGACAAACCCTATACTGTGTCCTCGGACGCCTCCCAGACCGCGATAGGGGCCGTAATATCTCAACCTGATCAACATGGTCAGCTGAGACCCCTAGAATTCGCTGGCAGAGGTTTAACGCCTGCCGAATTAAATTACCACACAACTGACAAAGAACTCCTTGGTCTAATTTTTGCTATTAAGAAATTCAGACACTACATCGAGGACAGGCATTTTACTTTGCTTACCGACCACGCCGCCCTTGTCTCCTTATTTAATAAAAAGGAGCATAACTCAAATGGACGCCTAGCAAGATGGCTTGATACCTTTCAACGCCAAGTACTGAAATTTTTGAGAGGTAAGTTAAACGTGGTAGCTGACAGTTTGAGCCGCAGACCCTACCCTCCCACCCCCGAAGAAGAAAGCACTGCACTCACGCCTGGTGGAACAGTGTATATTCCTCTTAAGCAGGTTAGATTCTCTGATGTAACCATAACAAAGACATATCATGACAGTGACCCATGTGAGAATAACCCTATATTAGCATATAAACCATGCTCAATATATATTTCTCCCAACCCCGATAGAACCCCCAATCTTGACACAACCCCTGTTGAAACCCTGAATGCGCTGACGCGAGCCCAGGCCAAGCGTCAAATAGGCGATCAGGCACCCATCAATGACCGCCGGCCACCCAAGGCAGCCGCGCCCGTTGACAAGGTGAAGGATAAGCCTAAGCGGAAATTAGTAGCCCGCCCCCGCATCAATAAAGCTAGATCGGATGAAAGAAGGCAGAAAATCAAGAACAACCTCGTTGGTCTTGCAGAGTCTGCCATGTGATTTCTTTCACGAACCCCAAACCTCACCCCAACTAGACAACAGCTCAAGAGGGAGCACTGGTATGTGCTTGTTGATTGTAATTATTTCAGGTACACATAAGTTTACCCTGATAAATGGTTTATTAGCTTGATGTATCCAGTGATAGTAACTAACTAATTATACTCTCATCAGACTGATTATTCACACATACTATATGTAATCTCGCAGTCATTTAGTTCCTGCTCGATCTCACAGCTGTACTCATTCATTACCATCACTTCAAAGCAGATCTCATGTTATGCTACTCGCTACATTCTTGTCATATGTCGCTGTAAATTTTATGATATGTCGTATTCTTGTCGTTTGGGGTGGGAGGGGGGGAACGCATGTGCCGTCGGTGATAGAGGTTTCACATCTGGGGTCTGAGGTGCAACTTAAACTAGTGCCCTTATGGTCCAGGATTGTGTTCCATCTGTCTCTGTCATACTGGCTCCCCTTCTCTCAGTCTATAGACATGGGACAAATTCATGTTAATACAATTGATCTCATTTTCTCTCCTGTTCTTGCACTTGCACTGTTCATGTATTAATGTTATCTGCCTTATATACACTAATAGCTCCGGATTCGCTTATCAATTGTTATAGAAGTGGCCGAGTTAATTGGTGAAATTGTTGTTGTTTTAGCCCTTACTTATCACTTATCTACTTCTCATACTCCACAGGAATTTGTTTGTATGGACCAACAGATTGGCAGCACACTACTGCATTCCTTCAGAGAGTTGAGAGAGTATTAAGGTATTAAGATAATTTCCTGGAATATCAGGAGTTTATATAGGCACTTTGATCAGATTGATTACTTGGTTGATGATGTCAAGCTAGATGTTCTTAGTTTCTGCGAGACCTGGCTGAGTCATACTATTCATGATAGTATGATTCAGCTCCAGGATTATTGCTTATATCGCTTAGATCGAGCTACTAAGAGAAAGGGTGGCGGACTATGTATGTACATAAATAATGATTTAATAGTCGACTCAGAAGTTTATAAGGGCCTCAATATCTCCAATAATGATATTGAGGCTCAGATAATCCAAGTCAAGAAAGGGTTCGCTAAGAAGTGCACACTTCTAAATATCTATCGCCCCCCCTAGTGGGGGAGCACAAAATTTCATTACCACGCTTCAGAACATTCTTTCGAAAATAGACACCTCACATGAACTCTACTTGATGGGGGATTTTAACTTGGATTACAAAGTCTTGGAGTCCTCTAAGTCTACAGTTTCAATGGATTTTAAAAATCTAGCCAGCTCCTTTTCTCTTACACAGTTTATCAAACAATCAACAAGAGCTACCTTAAAGTCTAGCACATTAATTGATCACTTTTATTCAAACTCGCCACATATATCTGCAGCTGGCATCATAAGTATCAATGTATCTGATCATTTCCCGATCTTCTTGGTACGGAAGAAACCTCGAAACAGGTATCACACGGAGTCCTTCTGGGCCAGGAATACAAAGTTCTTGGACCAGAAAATTTTAAATGAAATCCTGACAAACCTTGATTGGGATGAATTTTACAATAATCCCAACCCTGAAGAATCCTGGGCCTTACTATTACGAAGGATGAATTTTTATCTGGACAAAATGTGTCTGCTTCAGGAGTTTAGGAATGTGAGAACAAAACCAGATTGGATGTCGGATGAACTTATTGCTATTATGAATGAGAGAGATAAATTGTTCAGATTGGCAAGAAAGAGACTAGACCCAGACATTTTAAAGCGAGCAAAAGTTCTAAAAAATCTAGCTAACCGTCGTTGTAAGTCAGCGAAAGCTGCATATATAAAATCTAAGCTAGAGTTTCACGATAAAGACCCTAAAAAGTTTTGGGAATTTTTGCGCCCTATTATAAATCCTGGGAAAGTAAAAAAGACTAGCTTCTTGAATATTGAAAAGGATGGGCAGATGCTGGACCCCATGGACGTTCCAAATGCTTTTAATGATTTCTTTTTGAACGTTGGTCCAAACCTGGCCAGTAAGATCCCACAAATCCAGACCGATCCAATCTCTTATCTCCCCACCCCAAAATCTCCGGAACCTGTTTTTAGGTTTACCCAAGTCACCTCTGATGAGGTCTTTAAGATCATAAAGCAGATGGATGCCTCCAAGAAATCGGGTATTAATTATCTACCCTCCAAAATATTAAAATCGTGCCTACTGTCACTTCATGTTCAATTCACCCATGTTATCAACACTTCTCTACTATTGGGCAGAGTCCCATCATCATTCAAAGTTGCTAAGGTTACCCCGATCTATAAAGCTGGGGAGAAGATGAGCTGTAACAATTACAGACCCATATCCTGCATTTCGTTATCAGCCAAGATTATGGAAAAAATTGTTCAGAGCCAAATCACAGAATATTTTGAAGCAAATCACCTATTCAGTGATGTACAATATGGTTTTAGAGCTGGCCGCTCATTACAACAGGCTCAAACAGATTTTCTTGGTAATATTTACACAGATTTAAATGATAAGTCACTGAATGAAACGGTTTTCCTAGATTTTAGCAAAGCCTTTGATACGGTGCGACACGATATTTTACTCCAGAAGTTGGCTGCTTATGGGGTGTGGGATATGGAATTACTTTGGTTTAGCAACTATTTATCAAATAGAAAGCAGGTGGTTCAGGTCAATGGTCTCAAGTCTGATGAGGGCACGGTCACCTATGGTGTTCCTCAAGGAACTATACTAGGTCCAGTACTTTTTACGATTTACATTAACGATTTAAACTCAGTGGTTAAACATGCCCATTTACAGCACTACGCAGATGACACGGTCCTTTATCATAGTAGCAAAGATGTTAACAATTTATATGAAAACCTCCAACAAGACCTAAATAATGTACATACTTGGTGTCAGGTTAACAAACTGTCTCTTAATACAGCGAAATGTAAGACAATGTCATTTGCTCTGAGCTACGCCTGAGCTACGAGCTACTGAGTTGGATAGAGTACAGGATTACAAGTACCTAGGATTTACACTAGATGATATGCTAACATTCAAGGCCCATACCCAAAACACCCTGAACTTGGTCTCCACCAAGATAGGATTGTTATATAGGGCTAAAAATTCTCTCACTACTAAAGCCAAACATGACATTTATAAAATGGCCATCCTCCCAATCTTTGATTTTTGCGACTTTATTTATGATTCGGCCCCCAAAGCAATGCTTCAAAAACTCCAATCTCAGCAGAACAAGGCTTTACGTATTATCTTTAATAAGTCTAAATTTGACAATGTTGATTCCGAGCATAAAACCCTGAATGTCTGGCCCCTGCAAATTCGCAGGGACAGACATCTGCTAGACATCTCTTTTTATCTAGCCCAGAATAGGGAAAATTTGGATTCCAGAGGCTTATCCACAAGGAGCCATGCAAAGGGTAGGAGAAATTTAAAGGTACAAAGTCCACAAAAATAATGAACTCAGTAATTTACAAGTGTCAGAACAGTTGGAATGACCTAGATGTAGAAGCTCACAAAATTGAAGACAAGCAAGTTTTCAAAAAATTCACAGAAAAGCTCCTATACCCATTTTAACTTTAACTTTAACTGACTTCTACATTATCCCTATATTACCCTCCCAGTATCTGTACTGCTCTTTGTGATTAACGACTCTCAAGAATCTAGAACTATTATGACTTATTACCTGCGACTAAATTTTCTTATAGGGGGGCCGTGCCACCCGACCAACCTGAACCAGAGTGCCTGCTCTCTATCTCACCTCCTTACTTGTACTTTCTAACACTTGCTATGAGCTAGCAATGTTAAATATTTCTGTACCATTCTTAGTACTTACCTAAGATATTCACTTGTACCTATATAAAGCACATGTACGTGGTAGTTGTTCGCTTGAATGAATATTATGTAAGAGTAACTCATATCGGACTCGATTACTTGAGTATTGTTAATGTTACTTGACCTCTCTTATTCAAGTGTCTTATAACCCTGACACTGCCTCACTATCGACCACATGTAATGAATGGTGCTTTGTTCTATTGACTGGCTTAGTCTTAATCATACATTATTAAGCCACTACTTAGCTACGTGCTAAAACTATATATCGAGATGTTGCAACTCTTGATTGATGGATTGATTAATATTACTTTGTAAATACATGCCCCTGATGGCATAGTTAATAATATCTGTTACTTAACATTTTCTAATAATGTGGCCCTTTGCCAACAGCTGTACCTGGTACTTGAAGTGCTGGAAAGTATATATGTTAAGTTAATTCTTTTATAGGCCGATGCGTCACAAAATACCTATAAATGCCTTACTGTTATTAGGCCAATGTGCCACGAGATAAAACCATAATGCCTTAATGTCTTTAAGAGCATCGGCAGCTATCTTTATTCCATAACTCTCATCACCTATTCCATGTCTCATATAAGTTGTTATCTCATCTTACCATACCATACCATACTGTTTTATTGTTAAATCTATAATTTATCTCTTGTTATGTAAGTTGTAAAATGTTAATATTGATATTGTAAACAAAAGTAACTCAAGATTCGGGCACTCGACGGAAGAACTTCTTAGACATTTGTCTAATTAGATTGTTGAATAACCTTATTGTAATGTCATCGAAACAATAAAGAATTCTTGAAATGAAATGAAATGAAAGGCGTGATTTTTACTGCTCCTCCATGCTGGATTATCTCGAGAAATCGATATTACCGACAGATAACGCTCAAGCTCGGGTAATATTACTGCAGCAGGACAATTTCACAATTGTCGACGACATCCTATTTAGAGTCACTCAAGATATCTTTAATAATCTTGATAGGGCCAACTTGCAGGTAGTCATTCCCCAAATATGGACTGAGGCGGTGATAAGCGCTCACCACGATATGCCACTGGCTGGTCATCTAGGCACAAATCGCACCCTCAGCGTCCTAAGACCAAGGTTTTTCTGGCCTTCTATGGTAAGAGACACCACCAATTACATAGCAACATGCCATAATTGTCTCCAGGCCAAGAAGGTGAGACGCCCGCTTGTTACCCCTATGACCCTAAGGGACCACGCCCCTGTGCCTTTCAGTCACATCTGTTTGGACACAATAGGACCAATACACAAGTCTGCAAGTGATATGCGTTATATTCATGTAGCCGTCTGTTTTAGCACCAGGTATGTGGTAACCTATACTACCACCACAAACACCAGTGCAGAGGTCGCAAAAGGGTTCATGGCTCATTTTATCTGTATTTATGGGCCACCATCTCATCTATATACAGACAACGGCCCGACATTTACATCTGAAGTTTTTAAGACCGCATGCCAGCAATATGGAATCACCCAGATTCATGGCAGCGCCTATAGGGCATCTACACAAGGCATAACGGAGAGATGCAATTCTAGCCTCCTCCAGGGGCTTAGAGCGTATGCTGATAAAGCCCAGAATTACTGGGATATATATCTACCATACATCACTTATGCTCTTAATAGCTCCGACTCATTCTCTCTAGGCGTCAGCGCCCACCTCCTCGTCTTTGGTCGTCAAGCAAAAACGCCTACTATGGCTGCTTTAATGGACCACAAGGAGACGGCCTCGCTGAAACAACATCTAGGCGATATTTTACAAATGCAAAGGAAGGCATTTGAAAAGGCCAGAGCCAGGTTAAAAACCTGCCAGGAGAAGATGAGAAAGAGGCACGATACCAGGGCTAAATTGCACGATTACGAGCCAGGAGATTTGGTATACCTGTATGTCCCAACTTTGCTAACTAAACAAACATCCAAAAAGTTACAAAAATGCTTTACAGGCCCTTTTATCATCACCAACCAGATCTCCCCTGTTTCTGTTAAATTAAGACGTCTATCTGACAGCAAGGATTGTCAGACATCCGTACACGTGGAAAGACTCAAGAAAGTCAGATCCACCAATCCTGCCTTTTTCAGACGTTTAATAAATAACCCAGCAGAATACTGCGACCCAGAGAGGGTGCTGAAAGCCCCACTCACAAAGGCAGACAGGCTGCTGATCAAGCCCCCCGCACTGATCAGAAAACAGCCACATTCAAAACTTAATAAGAAGTCAACCAAAGGACGCCACAACCTCCGCAGTCTAAATACAAAGCCACAGCAGCTGCATTCCTTTCATTTCTTATAAAAGCCAAGATAATTTTACCGACATATCTCTTAAACCACCTTTATACTTTAAATTTTTAATCATTCTAGGGGAAAAGGCCCATGCTCCAATGATTTATAACCCCAGATCCTTGCTAGTCAATTTCTAGTTTTGCAGCATCCATGCCCCATCAGAGTTCCCATCGGACAGCTACAATTACAGAAACAACCAAGTTTCTCACGATCAAAGCTATTACCATTTACCAAAGCTCCTTTCGCATGAAATGTGTTCTCATCTTTATTAGTAAACTAGAAACTCTAGCATCGTATTTGCTCTAGAATTTACATCTTACTGACTCTGGTTTTTATTTCAAGCACGGTAATCAGAACCTGCCAGATCAAGTATTATATTTACACAGGCACAGATGTATCTATACAAAGCTCGGCGTGTGTTTAGCAATCCCCAGCAATCGCAAAGCCACTCGATATCTGTTTTAAGTCCGCCTCGTGTTTCACAGCCTGAGCTAGCTTCAAAGCTCCTATCTGATTACCCTAGCAATACAAACGGCCAAGCATCGACGTAACGCCGGCCGACCATGGGAGTAGGCCCAGCGCCGCCCGTCTCCGGTTCACCAAGATGAAAGCCTATACTGTTTATGCTAAACCAAGCTGGACTTATCTTTTTAAGCCGGCGAAAACTACTCCATGCCCTTCCGGGCGCAGATACATCTGCCAATCTAAACCTAATCTTAATTAGCGGCCAAGCATCTGACGCTTAGTCGCCCTTATGTTATTATCAGGCCACCAAGCCTGCATGATATATTTACAAGCTTAGTGACTCTTAAGCTTTATCGAGTCAAGCCTTAACGGGCACCACATTTATATCCCAAGCCTTGGATTACACAAGCTTAGATATATACTAAGGGATTACGCCACCTGGCATTTCCCCCCCAAGGATCCAGTTATCTGGACAGACCTTACTGCTAGTTTTTATCTTTAGGCATGCTTTATGCCCCCCCCCAAGCATATCAGGTACGACTGAGTATAATTCCCAAATAATCTCTGGCCAGAGCTTTAATCTGTAAGCGCTCTGAGGAGGCCTATCACATGTCGCACCTTTATAGCTTTATTTTTCCTGAGCCATGTCCAGCTGCCTGCCGGATTATGTTAGCCAGCGCGAGATTGCCAGATACACAATGTTGATAACACACACCCATAGCCCCTTTGATTTAATTACGACAAGCCTTAATCACAGCTTGCAAGTCCAAACAAAGCCAGGCGAGAGAGGGGAGGCTTGCCTCCAACCTAGACGCCTCTCTCACCACGCCCACTTTTGCCTGGACCTATCGGCCTTCAGAGCGCGAGGAAGCGAGAGCTTGTTGGACGTAGGAGGGCTGCAACTATCGTCTTAGTAAGCAGCGCCTTTCTGGGTAGTCATCCATGCTACTTACCGCCCCGCCCACATCTCGCGCCCTGGGCCTCCATCTTTAATAGCCTAAATCAAAATTATCAGTCACTCCCCTTCTGAACTCCAGAGTGACCACACCACCTCCAATCATCAACATTGGCTAGCTGTCGGCTATTTGGTCTAACGTTGAACTCGCTGCCAAAACAAGGCAACATAGTCATGGAAACTATAGGGTAAGCATCAACAGACTCAAGGAATCTTATATGCTGTTTTACCACTGTTATTTCTTGGTAACATGTATGTATTTAACGCAACTTTGATCTGCCCTACCTTTCATCTTTAATGCTTTGACTTTGAGAGCCATGAATTCTAAAGTATTTGTATGGGTATTTCAGCGTCCAATTGATAGTGTTTTTGATATGTTGTGCTAGTGATACCAGCGCAAGGCTACTACTACGCCAGAATTATGGTGTCATATTCTCAGAAAGGGACCAGGTCCTCCTTAACGGCCATGATAGCGTGGATTTTATCCTGGCTATCCAATTTAACTTGACCTGCCCTCCTCAAGACCCTAGATTAGCTAACTTGACGAAGCTTATGGCCAAATCCGCCTTTTGGAAATTCTCAAACGACCACTCTTCTCACCTTTCTGAACTCCTACTATCCACCGATTTGCAAATTAATTCAACTCTTGCCGACATTAGAACTCTAATGAATGCCCCGCTATCACACCAGCAGGCCAGTAGACAGGCCAGGGAAGCTGTGTTGCAATTCATCGGCGACGTACTGGAGCCGGTGATAGGCACAGCAACCGACCCAAGGGTTAGCGCCGTTGAGGCGAACTTTCATCACCTTGACGCCTATCTGCGTCAGGACGCCTCAGCCGGCCACAAGAGAGACAAACTCTTGTCACAAATCGTGAAAAATCACAACTCCCATATACGTGCTTATAACCTCCAAGCCAAAACTGTCTTCTCTTCTATCAAAAACTCCTCCCGCTCTATTTCCTCCCTCACTAAGTCCATTAACGACCGTTTTTACACCATTTCCAGAGGTATAGAAGGATCTTTATTCAACGGTTTCCTCTTTCAAGCGGCCCAATACCAAATTTCAATAAGAAACATTTTTCTGTCAAAATTAAATAGCTTTTTGGACAGTATAAAGGAGCTCGCTCTGGGCCGCCTCCCTCATACTTTAGTTACCCCAACTAAGCTAGCAATCGCCCTAGCAGAGTTGGAGAAAAACATCAGAACGGGGGATAATAACTTGAATATCCTGGTAAAAGACCCCAAGTATTTTTATAACTCTAGAATAGCCAGATACGCCTATAGTAAAGATAATCTGTTCATTCACTTGTCTGTTCCTATCTCAGCGGGCCCGGCCGCCTTTAAACTTTTCCAAATTACACCCATTCCGGTCCCAATACATACTTCTAACTTAATTCAACCAGGATACACCTTAATCTCCTCCCTACCCCGCTATGTGGCTGTAGCCCTTCATAGCAACGTTTATATCGAGCTAGATGAAACCGACCTCTTTTCCTGCTTGGATAATGTGGTCTTATCATGCGACAACACCCTCGCACGCCGCCATGGGAAGCACCCGACATGCTCCATTGCGCTGCTAAGGGACCATGTTAAGGACATAGACACATTATGCCACTTTGATCTTTTTCCCCACCTATTCGCACGCACAAGAGCCATCTCTCTCGAACCTGCCAAATACCTTTTTACCAACTCCATCACCACCTCCACCCTCTCTTGTAAAGCCTCACCCCCAGCCTTAGTCAAAACCCTAATCTTCTCTGTGATACACGTCCCTTGTGCTTGTTCGCTCCTCCTACAATTGAGTTAGAGATATGATTCTCGTGAGTTTCTATCCCTTCTTCTTCCTCTCAAAACCCAAATATTGCCTCTTTTACCTCAGCTACCAAAAGGTCTGCCAGCAGCAGTCATTTAAATATTTTTCTATGCTTTAAATTTTTAGGGTTTTCGTTAATTTAACGCCACACCAGTGTCGATTTGTTAAAACATTGATCCCCTCATCATTAGATTTTCTTAAACCACAGATCTCTCTCAGTTTGACCAGTTGCATTTGCATTCTTACGAACCCGTTTCCATTTGAACCTGCTACATAAAATGTTTTTTTTTTTTTTTTTATTTTATCATGTACATGTTCTGGACACTTATAGCTTCTCTCTGTTTTTGTTTTCCTTCTTCCCAGCCTCAACATCGGAGTGTTGAATTTTACCACCGGGGAGGATACCTAGTAACATTTGCACTTAACATAAAAACAAGAGAACTCTCTAATCTTAGTATTCGCCAGAAAGTAAAAGAGCTTGGACTTTAAAAAGCCTCCTCCCCTTTAAAAACTTCCCTTACTCAACTACTTCGCGTCTGGAGGGACGGAGACCACTGCTTCTGTCGACGACTGCGACTACCTCTTCTAACTGCTATTTCAATATGTCACACTTGTATTTTTGTAATGTCTACCTCTCGGTCTTCAGTTAAGTCTAAGTACTGCTAGGTAGCATTTGAACTTCTTTAAAGAGGGTATTTACCTTATTTCCTCCTAAAAATTTTATTTTTATAAACTTTTATCTTAAAAACTCCGGCCAGAAAGCTTGCCTATCCTTTTCTGAACAGAAAACTTCTTGTAAATACGTTACAGGGTTTTTGTCACCCGTGATTTACAGGCCGGAAGATTATTATCTTCGTAATGAAGGACACGGTTACCCCCAGAAATATCTAGTGATCAGCTCCCACCTTTTGCCGCGTAAAAATGCCCTTAATCTCCCTCCATAATAAGGCCTTCCTAAGCTTATAAAGTAGCTCTAAAATTCCTCCCAAAATCGCTAGATATGCTTAGCATCCAGCTATAAGGTAGACAGAGGCTCCGAGCGCTCTGCACAAATGCTCCAACCTCGGCAGCCATCATACCTTATCTGGGTCAGTTTGAAGTGTGGCGCAATCACAGCGACTTCACGCTTAAGTGCTCACCTCGTGAAAAGATAACGGTCTCCTTCATCAATTAATTTACCACGCCCGCAGGCCTGACGGCAAGGAATATATGGACGAGCCTGCTTTGACGTCATCTGCACCTGCAGTGACGTCATCCGCACCAAAAAGGCGTCCTTTGACAATTTTATTGACTAGTCGAATTATTAATTTCAGGTCAATCTGAGCATTTTTAACCTTACTTATTATCTTGAACTCGAAATCTATTACGCAACATTATTACGTAATTTTATATAATTGTAATTCACTTTCGGATTGATTGCGGAATTAATAATTTTTCTCTTCTTACGTAACATTACGTGATCTTGCTCAATGGCTGAGGTTAATTATAGTCAATTTAATTTGTGGTAAATCTAATTTAAATATTCCATGTTCAATTTTATTTCATGTTCAATCTTATTTCATGTTTAATTTTATTTCATGTTCAATTTCATTTTATGTTCAATTTTATTGCATGTTCAATTTTATTTCATGTTTAATTTTATTTCATGTTCAATTTTATTTCATGTCCAATTTTATTTTTGTATTATATAATTGAGTTTATGCCGCCTCTAATTTAAATTTCATCGCTAAATCAATATTATTGATCAGGTCAATTTTGGATCGAGGTCAGCGTTTACTGACCAAGGTCAAATTACTGAAACACCCGATTTTAGTAATTTTAATCATTTCCCTTGTCTTTTATCTCGGATTACGTAACATTACGTAACATTATATAATTAGCCCGATTTAGCAAACCATAATGGCTCTTCAAAATTTTACTATGTTGTTTTTGTTTTATATTACATAACTCCATGATTGCTCATAATTTTGCGTTGCGTAATTGGTATGCGTAGTTACGCAATTAAGTGGCTGCATCATTTAATTAACTAATTGCACCTTGTCTCCCTAATTAATTGTTCTTATGATCTATCGCATAACCTATTACAACCAATTACGTAACACCGGGTTTTTCTCCTTGTCTTATTACATAATATTGCATAGCACTGTAGCTAATGCACCCGTGCAAAAATTTGTCGTTTAAAAGGTTTTTTTAATTGTGTAATCAATAAAAAAAAAAAAATTGGATTACGTTATCTCTCATAACCCTCCTTAACCAATGCACCCTTATCTTACCTAAATTGGGATTGCGCAACCTCGTGCAAGCTCATTCTTTAAGGTTTCTCATTGTAAGACTTGTGCAGGTGGATATAATTAATTTTAATTATGTAAATTTCCAGTTACCTATTATATAACATTATATAACTCCAGGCCTCATGCAACAATTATGTCATCTTTTAATTAATATTTAGTCCTCAGAGCGACTCATAATAATTGGGGGATAATATGTTATAACGTATTGTAACATATGCCCTGTATGCCTAGAAATTTTGTTTCTCTTCCTCCTCCTGCCTGCACGCAGTCCAGAGTTGTACTGATTATTAAGGTCTGTGATTGGACCAGAGCCTCCAGGTACTCTAGTCCAATCAAGGAGAGGCGTCCCAATGTAGGGACCGCCCTCCTGGTATTTAGGGCTTATCCCTAAGCCCAGAGAGTTCACTTACCATCTGATACCAATACCAGCTGTATCTCTGTACGTTACCATCTTACAGAATAAATACAATAGAAACATCATAGATCTTTCTTCAATCTTCTAATAGTGTTACACCAAGTATAACAATACAAAGGATTATAACAGTGCTTGTTAGTAATTGTATTTCACAGACTTAAAGGGGAACTCTGGACTGCGTATAATAGCATTTCAGACGTTGGAAAAAACTACAATTTGATCTTCTGTACATTGTACAATGTAATTCAATCATTTATAAGTAATTGGGGAGGGATTCCGTCTTGTTCTAACTAGCTATTATCCGGTATGTTGGCGGGAACAATATTCCCAGAATGCTATGGGAACATGACGTCAGCAGAGCACTAGCACACTTCCGTCTTCTGTTGGCCTAAGGTGTTTGGCCAAACCATTTTTTTGATTGATTGATTTTTTGATTGATCTATGAGGCATATGGGTGTTACACCTGAACTTCTGGCAAAGTAAAAGACTCCATGGATCTCATTCTTTGCTCAAATTGGTAGCCTTCAACCCCTACGAGAGGATTAGAATAAATTTCCTCTTCCTCATTCTCAGTACCACCTTGTTGACTAGCCATGTTGACTGGGCTGCACAGCCATGTGTACTACAGGCACGGCATCCGCTCTCCATGCTGGTCATCATATATAGGGAGGGGAGGGCTAATTTTAAGTTTGGACTGAGTTCATGTATATGGTCGATTCCAGAAATTTTAGTGCGATTTTGAGATTTTTGGTAAAAATAAAAAAATACTTTGATCATTTTGATACTTTTAAGGAAGAAAGTACTTACATCAGTCTATATGACTGCCAATTTGCCACAACCTGGATTAATTATTTTTCAAGATACAAGCCTCCATATCATTGGGGCCTGGTCAAAGATTCCATACAAATACATACATATGTATTGAACGTTTTTTCCCCTTTATAAGCCAATTTATTAATAATTCAGGTATAAAGATGTGAACTTTTAATACCTTTTCTTGCAAATATCTGTTCAAAACATTAACACCTTTATATAAACCCCATAGGTGTTTCCAACGAATACATCATTCCATACGAATCCAATGATGTATTCGTATGGAATTGTGTATTTGTTGATAGATCTTTTCTGAATAAAATACCTTAATATAAATGAATCAAATAGCATATCCTTTCATAAGGACACCATAAGAATTCAAAATTCGTATTTTCCCAAATACACAATCCCGTACAAATACATAGGCATTCCAACGAATACATAATTCCATACGAATACATCAGTGAAAGTGATAGAAATTCCTTCCTAGGCAAGGAGGAACAATTACTTTTTCACTGTTTATTTAGTAGATGTCAAGTCCAACGACATGGTTAGAGGCAGAGTTGCAGTAAAGAAGAGGATTTATGCTTAAACAGATTTACCTTGGTTAGATGACATTAATAAATATGAATATAAGCCCTTGTAGTGTTTTATTTATTAGTTAGACTTTATATAAAGAGGAATTCCATAAGTATATATATGGGTGTTGATGTTGTCGTCACTTATACAGGTAGAAATGTGTAATTATATCTGGGTGAATCAAGTATTTTACTGTGTATTCGTCGGAAACGTGTATTCGTATGGACTCTTTTAATAAAATTATAATTAACTGATCGAAGAATGATGTTGGAATCATGAGATTCCTTCTGGATATTAAGTCAACAATCTTAAATGTTTATGCAAAAAAGAGTTGATCAAATATCAAAAGTTTTCTTTTTATAGCAGTTAGAAGATGTATTCGTGGGAACGTTTTATTTTAGCCAAAATAACATTTATCATCATAAGGACGAAAATATAAGCCAATCTGAAAATTAAAAGAATTGTATTGATAGGGGCAGATATGTTCTTTAATATGGAATATCTAAGTCCCTACAAAAGTAAAAGTTTATTTTATTATTTCTCACTTTTGTGTGTATTCGTACACTTTTGTGTGTACCTCATAACCCATCCCACCCACACCCCATATACAACTATTACAAATTTGCATCTCCCCTAGCCACTCATAATTAATGGTCCTCCCTCCACTCTCCAAGGGTACACCCAGAGAGCGCTCTTTGTGTGAATCATTGTGTCACTTATAATTGGTTGTGTTTGGAACTGCATGTGAGTTCCACAGACGCTCAATTCTTAGTTTTAAATATGGTTATTTGCTGGCAACATCAATTTGTTTGATGTTGATTTCAATGTCAGACATGTTCCCTTCTAGTTTCTAATGATAAAATGTTAAAATAACGATGGAAACAAATTATTAAATGTCCTTCAGGAAGTGCTGGTATATGAACACAACCAGCCGCTCAGTCACACTCAACGTTCACCAGTGGGGAACGAACACGTCCATCCAAAGACACACAGAAAACCATGCACTGACCACATACCGGTAATGAACAGGCCCCAGTTAGTGTCATACACAGGGCAATATGGCAGCACCCAGGACAGGGAAAGAAATTACTTGATTGATTCTGGCAATATCATTGCCCAGAAACCAGTATTATAATGTGGGTCCTCAGTTATCAACCATATTTGAGCTGTATGACCAGCAAGTGTTCCAACCCAGAGTTTTACTTTAATGCTTAATTTCATGTCATGCTTTATTCAAATAAATACATCGCATTATCTTGCGCTCTCTCTCCCTCTCTCTCTCTGCCACACATCTCCTCAGCATCTAACAGGCAAATGGAACAACCTACACTCATACACCTGCCCCCCTAATCAGCTCTATCAAGCCTCTCTCCTCTCACACGTCCTACCTCCTCACTGTCTAACAATCAAATGACTCAATACACACTCGTACACCAAAACCCCTATCAGTAGCTCTATCTATTCTCCATTCACCATTCTCTCCCCACTCTCTCCCCCATCTCACCCCTCTTCTCCACCCCATCTCCACCCCACACTCTCCCCACATCCACACATCCACATCCCCACACATCCCACACCCAATCCCCATCATAACCCATACAACCAGTGCACCATCGCACCACCACTGCACTGCGTCCAAACCACCTCCGATCACCACCACTCCACACACACCAATGACACCACTACCTAATCACATATGGTAGCCATTCGCAGCCATCTTGAATCGTCGTATTCGTCATACCTGCTCCTAAAGATCACCTGTGCTATTCTTTCACTACTAGTGCCGTTTTTTTAGAAAAAATAAAATTCGTTGAATCTTTACAATCTTCGGCGTACATATAGCAGGGAACATCAGCATAATACAGACGAAGTTTGGGAAGGCTGTGACCAGAAGTTTGATCTCATTTCCCAAATATCCGTTTTATTTCTATAGGCCTACAATTACAATCCCAAAATAGAAGGATCTCTTTATTACTAATAATTATGGCATAACGGCAACACTACAACAAATGCTGACAACATCTGTATTTATTCATATTTATTTATTCTACCAAATCCAGGCAGACCTAAATATTTATTAGGAAGGGAAAAATTACATGAAAATATTTTTAGAAAAAAATATGGGAGGTATGTTACATGTCGTAATGCAACATAAAATATTCCCACACTAGTTCAGGGAACACATTTGTGACAAGGAATTCAAATTAAATGGTTCTAATCGTGTATGATGATCCCCAAAACGGGTTGTAGCAACCCTAGCCTAGAAAACCAAATGATGCCCTATTGGGAGAATTATATATTGGACGTGCAAGTAGATACCGGGGACCGTCCACAGCCACCGTCCGCTGTGGCCACCGTCGGACGATGGTCATGTGTGGACGGTCGACGGTCGTACCAATTGGACGTGTAAGTGGATACGCTATTTTAAAGTGGCGGCGGCCGTTTGTCATTAAATGTTATCGTTCTTATATTGGTTTGAACTGCGGCAACCTAAGGTTGTCATCCTGCTTAGAGGTTCGGCAAGGGTGTGACGTTCTTCCCCAGACAATTGGACGCTCGATCACAACTCCATTTCAACGCCCTCACACACGATCGATGCCAAAATGTATTATACCCTCTTTCGTTCTGGACGTTTTAGCGTTTGCATCCCCTTCGTCCCTCTTGATAGTCTAGGTCCTTCATCTTGGACGATTGTAAGATAGATCCCTTCGCCTCCCTTTTGGTATAAATTATAGTTTTGCGACATTAAAAGACACGATTAAAATCTAGGAGCAACGGTCAGAATTACAGGCAGGGAGTTACAGGGCTATATCATGGTTCCTAAAATTACTTTATTGTAACCAAACGTTAATTTACATCGGTATAGCCAAACATGGCTAGCCTTTGGTAACCCGGTGGTCATGTACTATGTGGAAAGGTGAAATGATGGTTGTCGAAATGATGCTCGGGCATGTTCTCAGTTGATCTACTAACCGTGGACTGAGCGAATATATATCCTCATTGGTAAGTGTTGGTAAAGCCTCAATTTCCGGACCTATTGAATCGCATTATGCTGCGATAATTCCCAGACCAGGTCAGCTGAATACGGAACTTTAGGAGGAAGTCAACCCGATAGTCAGGATCTCAACTTTTAATTAAGATACTTGAAGCCGGTCCAATTACTGTGATTGAACGCTCAATTATTTTAATGAATTAATTTATCAAGGAAAATGATAGAATTTATTGTAATCAATATTAATTTTGCAATTTTCCTAATTGACCTCATTCTGTTTGGGTCGGTCAGCTTCTGGGTTGCAGAAATATTTTTTAACAATCTTCTTCGCTATACATTGTATGTATCGCTGCACATTGTATACACATGTATGTATCCTCGAGAGATTAATTCAGAAGCATTAGGACCATAGAAGGTCATTGGATCAATAACGATAACAGTGTTGGGAAAAACACTCAATCTAATATGACGGCATATCATGACCGTCCCCAACTCCGGGGTTTTATTAGATGAGATAGATATATACAAATGTATGCATAGGCGAAAAGGCAAAGGAATGATCAGGAATGACGTTAACAGTTACTAATAAACAGTTGAATGAAGTACCTCTTTGTTAAAAAACATGCATGCCATAAGCAAGCGTTTCAAAATGGTTCATAATATTCATAAGAGGATAGCCAATGATTGTTTCAATGAAACCAGATGCAATGATTCCAATGCAATACCAAGTCCGTCAAGTTATGATAAAGGGACAGACAATAAGATACAGCATATGGGTGATAGAGGATTGAATTAATCACCTTAACTCGAACGTCTTAAAATTAATCTTTCGGCTCGAGTGGGCGGGTCTGCACAATCTGTTTGAGTAGAGACTCTCTGTCTCTACTCAAACAGATTGTTTGTGCAATGGGTTCACGCCGTACCGTGTTTCCAACAATTACATTGTATAAGGATTAATTACCGACATTGATGGGCTTCGACTCGGGATTATAATCAAACAGTGCATCAGCAGGCCCGAAATGGAGGTTATTAATCGTTATAATCTCTACAGTCCAAAGGATGTTTTAGGCAATGATTAAAATGGATTCAGAATAGAATTTAGCAAGCTGTAATTATATATTCATCCCGTTCTTGCATCAATTAGTTGTTTGTGTCCAAAGACCTGGTGGTTCAGTTACCTGGCAGTACCCTGCAGGAGCTTCTCTGCAGCCACTCAATCCCACCAATCTGACTGCACCACTCCCACCACACCAGCTCCGCCTTCTTCCTCCATACATAGCCTCACCGGGCCAGTCACGCGTCCATTTTACATTGAGACGCCGTCAACCTCCAGTCCTCCTGCCACTCAATCTTCCAGGTAACCATCGCCAAGGAGTTACAACTTCGTCAGAACCGAAACACATTTTTGATTCATCAGGTTTATCTGATATCATGACTGGGAATTATCCATGGATTTTACTCACAGCAATTCTTTTCTGTGCAGCCAAGTCTTACTGTTCTGCCAAGTCGTTTACAAAACATTTGCCAACTTCAAAGATCGCTAATCACAACAGGGTCAGTGCAATTGATTCATTAATTATATCTATGCAATAATTTGGCTTACTTTATTTGGAAAATATCGAAATGTACGTCATGTAAGTTTTTTTTTAATATATCGCATCAAACAGTAATAATAGTGGCAAATCACTTTTATATATATATATATAACAATTTTTATTCAGTAAACATATATACATTTCTGTAATAATGAGATACTGAAAAGGAATGGTCCCTCTCAATGTACAGTCTACACTGAGATCTTCCTGGTATTCCTTTCAAAGACCTGGTGGTTCAGTTACCCTGCAGGAGCATCTTTTAGTCATTGGTGAAAGTGATTATTGTCCGCTACCTAGATTATTGTGTAAGAGAGTTGTAGATTGCTCTCTTATCGCAATCACAGTATTGAACAAAAGTTTTCTAAATTTAAATCTAAATGACACGAAGATATAATGACAAGGGCACGCTGTGCATTACATTTCCGCTGGCTGGGCAATTGATATTAGAAATAGATTGACAGGGGTATTTATTTCTGCATGGGGATCCTTTACCACAGCGCGTTTACCTTTATTAATGGTGCATAGAGTTTCAATTGTACACTTTGAAAAACATCAATCAAATAATTCTGTTGATTGCATCGGAAGCAGTTTGGGAAATCAGGGGCTTGTTGCACAACGCTGCCTTTAAGCCCACTCTTTGCTATTAGTTTATGCCGTTTCTCAATGCTTTGTTCGTTCGTTAATCTTACACGAATCGCGTTCGTTCTTTGGGCTACTGATAAAATCCTGTTGCACTAAGAATTCGCAGGTTTTAGCTCGTGCATATTTTTTGTTTGTTTTTGCGACATCGTTTTATTTCCATAAACAGACAAGAAGCAACAGTTGTTTTTACATCTAAGTCAATAGGATTTCCATCATTTGTTACACAACCTTTGTTTCCGATGCATAATAGCAACAATGTACCCTTAGGCTGTTTTACTCGAATCAGAATAATCTTAATACCATTGGTTACCATTTGACCGGGTGCGTGGAATCGTAAAAGATCACTCCTTCATGAGAAGATAGACAAAAGTCTGCTTGAAAAAGGTGCACAGGTGGAATTTAGGACACCCCTGATGTGTGTTCGTAACCATAGTAGAAGCATATATAATATAAATAATCCATTAATTAATTTTATGGTGAGATAAAGTGTTAAATTGTAGTTTTTATTATGATATAGGCATATTAATTATATTGTCCCAAATTTCCTGAGAGAGGCCATAAGTCATAAGTATAATTGCGCTTATGTTTTCTTTTATGTAATTGAATGCTTGAGAATATCATGTGACCATGAAAACATTATTCAATAAAAAGAATGATCATACAATCGATACACGGGCCTTTATACAATAGGAGAACAGAATTAAAGGTATCTTTGGTATTTTCTTTTGGCCGTGTACAATTTTGAAACTTATCCAAGAAATGGAAAAAACATAGCGGATTCTCTGCACAAATGGCCTAGTTACACACAATAGCATATGGCTACCCTCTCTTTATATGGTCGGTGAATATTATGCATACATCTTTATGTCATCCTTTCTAAAACAGCTTAATCGGTTAGCAGACCATTCACACCAACTTACTAGGTAGACAGAAACATCCCCAAGATGGATGTTGAATAGATTCAGTAGACAAGAAACTCACGATTATGTCCATCACTTCATGCCGATCATATATATGTCTGACTGACCCCCAGCAGAGTTCTAACTAGTTCTCAGATTCCTCCTTTGTAACATCATATTAGAAAGCTCTAATATGTTTGTGCCCGCAATCATAGGTTTACAAGCTCCCCCCTTTCTCTTCCCAGTTGAATAGATCCCTCTGTCAGTAAGAAATGTTCATATAATCAGGGACTTCAAATGTTGATTGAGGTGGCCGCCTCCATAGACATAGCCATTGGCCCTGCCAACCGGAAATATGCATACCCCAAGTTCACGGGTGGGACACTGATCCACGTAACGCGCGTTACCTCATCACATATGGCGAGTGCAATTAAAAGTGGTCATTGTTTACATTTGAGTTTAGGTATTTATAAAGTTCGGATATGTATGTGGATCATCATTATAGATGGTATTCGATCTTTGATCATGAAAATTGTTTTATTATGGTCATCACAACAGCAGTTTTTCTATAATATATGTGAACAATTCTGATGGTGATGTGGTAACGCACACCAGTATTGATTGTGGTGATGCCTGTGAAGCAACTGGTTGATGCCTGTAAAGTGGATTTCTTAAATATATTATATTCCTAACTTCTATGCAATTTTCTTTGTGATGAATGGGAATTAATGGCTAAAAATACCACAGTAAAAGAATCTCTTAAATAAACCAACCAACTCCTTTTTTTATAAATATATAGAGGTGGGTCCTGGCCTTGTTGTTTCATCAATTCTTCCCGTTCCCCCTTCCACTCTCACCACCAGCTCTATACATAGTGAATTCCAGCGAAATGGGCCCATTATGTATGGTATTTCTGGTTCTTATATTAATCACTCGAGTGTGACTACTGCCAGAAGGCAGAACAATGTATAGCCTTTCCAATCACTGTTATCTTAAAAGCAGTCTCTCTGAAGGTGAGAAGGAAAGGCACTAATTTTAGTTGATGACCCGCTAGCACAGCAGAGCACACCACAATACCCTGATTCCCCAACATTTTCAGATGTAGAAATACCTAAAACCGTATTACTAACTTTAAGATAAACACCCGAAAGTCACCGTCTTCAGGAGGTTCCTCTCAGATGAAGAACAATTGAGTAAAACTAACAGTGTACATTGATGTTTTGCACTGTGTGCGACAAGTGCTACATGTGGCCTCTTATGTCCTATTATGCTCTATGGCTGATATCAAATATCCAGAAGTAAATCCGCCAAGAATATATTTTTTCCTGTGATAAATGAGTTGCTTGTGACTGATGTTTACCTTATAGATTGTTGAATGACAGCATTGATATGTGCCCACCGTCCCACCGCCATTACTAATACCGGAGACCTGGCCACTAAACCTATGTTGTTTTGCTGCTCAGAAAGAAGGGTTGTCAAGTGTTTTGCATGGCTATGTCTGCCGACAGACAATTAGATTATATAATTTGGTACCTTTTTTAATGTGATAATCCTTGCTTCTTTACGTTTGTTTTTGACGCCATTGACAAGATTGAAGCTATGACCTCCTGGTCACGGGACAGCTTGCAAGCATCGTCATTGGCTGAGAGGCTATGCGCGCGGCCTTGACCTTGCTCAGTCAGGAGGGACCACATGATCAGGGTTGGTAGTGTTCATAAGCCGGCCAAGAAAAATTTAATGTAACCGCTGTTTTGTTCGTTTTTAAAATATCCGCGTATCCAGCAATTCCACCCATCCAAGTTGTCCAGTACTAGCACTGATGTCGATACAGAGTAACAATAGCGGGGTTTTATGGGGAAGAAAGTGTGAAAAAGACAAAGCCCCTTGGTGTGCGTTACTATAATGCACTTGTCAATTGCAACCCCCACCCCCCACCCCCGGGGATGTGGGGGAATGTCCTTGGCCTTTTGGGAAATTTGATGAAATCCCCGACCCCCCAGGGCAAGAAATTCCTGTAAATATTTTTTAGACACTTTTATTGCAAAAATATAAGGGCCATTCTAAGAAAAGTCTTGCAAATGGTGTTTTTGGTTGACATAGCTCTGTACAGCTGGAGAAAATATATTTTTGAATTTTCATTAATCAGATGTGAATACTAAACATCATGACATACATTTTTGTATTATGAGCAATTCCACCAATTGGTCGTCATTTGGCCATCCACAGCTGAAAATTCTTAAATTTTTAAAATTGTTTTATTTCTTGTACATAAACTAGACATATTGCAGAAATATATATAAAAAAATCAATCAAATGAATAAAAATCAATAAATCAATAATCAATCCAATGAATAAAAAGGGCACATGTTTTGAATTAGTGTATACTTCATAAGTCCTGACATAAGGGTCATAACGCTTTTTAATTTGTGAAAATTTAATATTCTATTTTATTTAGTCATGAGTGTTAAACAAGTAAAGACTTGGAAAGATCTTAAAGCATTGAAAGGAGTTAAAATCATACAGTATAATATTAGATCTCTGTTGCCTAAAATCGATACAGTAAGAAATGAGATACTTGACTAGGCGACCCAATGCGGACCGTAGGGCCGGAGGACCAAAACATAACAACAAATAATGGGTCACCATTCTTCCACCTAGTGCTCTCTACTGGTATGGGGAAAAGAATGAGATTCAACTAACTCTGAAATTCCTCCTGTGGACCTCCCTCATAACTTTGTGCAGGCACTCACAACAACCTAAAGAAGCTTTGAGTTTACAGGGATTATCATGTAAATTGTCTGACATCTGTACAATAACCTTGTTATTATTTCGTTATTAGTTTTGTGAGTCACTCTACACAGAACCAACTTTCCACTGAATCAAGCTTTGACAGTGCAGAGCTGTGACATTCTCATGGCTCTGCACTCCATTCTTCCACTATTTCAAGCTAACACTGCAAGCTAACTCTGCAAGCTAACTCTGCAAGCTAACTTATACCTGTAGTGATATCCTATATTCTGCTATGGCGCCAGCTGCTACCACGCCACCTTGTGTATAACATCATAACCTTAATAAAGGACTTCCGGAAATAGCTTCAACGATTGTCTATCATTTCATGGTAGCAGCGGTAAATACCGTCTATTGTCCCTCTACCAACGTCCTGTTAGGCAGATAACCCACTGGAGGATGGAAAGGAACATATAGCAAATGCAGGACTGAAAGATCTGGCAGTGCAGTGCAGAGAAAAAGACATATCCCGTCTACTCTTAATTGTCTGCTTATACACGTTATTATTTCGTTATGATTTTGTTATTTCGTCAGCCTCAGTCTCTGTGATAAACAGAACCCACTTTCCAATGAATCAAGCTTTCACAGTGCAGAGCTGTGACATTCTCACGGCTATGCGCGAAAATGTGGTGAAATGTAGAAAACTTATTACTTGGATAACATCTGATACCTTTTTTTGTTGTGGGACCTTGATCGAATTCTCCCTACCCTTGATAGCCCGTAAATACATTATCCGTCCGTCACGCCACCTAGCTTTTCTAGCTTTGCTAAGGCAGCAGCTTCCTGTTAGAAACAGAGTAGGCCTAAACATGGTTACCCATTCAGTCATTGCTTGGGCTCTACTCTTTGAAATACATAAAATTATATACCTACGGATAGCAGAGAATATACTCTTTTCATATTTCTTAATCCCGGGACAATCTTTAAATTTTTTATCACCGTTTTCGCGGGTACCAATCAGCGCGAACACCTTAACAGAGTGGCAGCAGAAGCTTCCGTTTTAGCCTACTGGGAGATATTGCAGCCTACAGCGCCACTGGTGTTAAATTTGCACGCTATCTGGCTAATTGGGTTCAGAAGAATTGTTCGCCTTTTTTTAGCTCATTTGAGCAACCTATTTTTGTCTCTTTTGGTTGCATGCTTGTGAGAGTTTGACTGTATTTTTTACATATCAGTGTACAGACTTCCATATATATGCAATAGATTGACCTGATCGCTTTGTTTGATTATTTGCCCAATTTTATACCTTGAACGAAAGTACAAGTACTGATGTTATGTTAGTCTTTTCTCTGACATAAATATGTAATACCCAATGGATTTCTGATAAAGCACAATGCTATACTTACTTATGTTTTTAACAAATGTTTTTATTTTTTGTCATGCTATCACTGCCTAGGTTAAAACCTGCAATACTATTGTTCGCTTTGATATTATATGTATGCCCACAATCAATATTTGAAGGCAGTTCTTATCATGTCTTTGAAATATTGTCTTTACTTAATTAATTACATTCCTTTAAGTGGTGTATCATTTATACTATCAAGATTATCTCTTCATATCACTATAAACTTCTGCATTGTCATCTCGTGGAATATGTTCTAGAGTATTGTAACAGTTTTCTGTAACATCAGTTGATTCTGAGAATAGCATCAGTGATGTAATGTCCTTAGTCCTGAATAAAGATATTTTTCCAATCAAACGGGTGGGGGGGGGGGGGGGGGGGATGGGACAGATAAGCCACAGCTATATGAAAAATGACAGCCTAGGAAGCATAGAAGTTAGAACAAACAGCCCACTGGTGCCTGTACGCTTCTCTAGACTAGGCGACCCAAAGCGGACCGTAGGGCCGGAGGACCAAACCATAACAACAAATAACGGGTCACCTTTCTTCCACCTAGTGCTCTTTACTGGTATGGGGAAAAGAATGAGATTCAACTAACTCAGAAATTCCTCCTGTGGACCTCCCTCGTAACTTTGTCCAGGTACTCACAACAACCTAAAGAAGCTTTGAGTTTACAGGGATTATCATGTAAATTGTCTGCAGACATCTGTACAATAATCTTGTTATTATTTTGTTATTATGTTGTCAGCCTCACTCTACACAGAACCCACTTTCCAATGAATCAAGCTTTGACAGTGCAGAGCTGTGACATTCTCATGGCTCTGCACTCCAGCAAGCTAACACTGCAAGCTAACTCTGCAAGCTAACTTATACTTTTTATTGCCCCAATAAACAGAAAACAAAGAAATTTTTTTTCTAGCATTCGCCAATATGGCCACCGTGCAACTGAGCATGGATGCAACAGACAATAAGCGCGGGAGCCTGTTCTCCCAGCAATACCACAAACAAACTACCAAACAGTACTGTGGCCCAAATGTTGAGGCTTGGTAAATACAACTATATTATAGCTAATTATACCATTTTGCTGGATCAGGGCTCAGAAGAATACCACTGCAATGGTGAGCTAAGGGGCTGCTTTTTACAGTTTATCTTGTTAAAAATGGTGTATGATAGCTCATACCTGAATGAAAACAAATTAAAAACAAAATGTTATGAGGGGAGGAGGTGGAGGGGGGGGGGGGGAGCGGGGGATGGGACAGATAAACCATAGCTATATGAACAATGACAACCTAGGAAGCATAGAAGTTAGAACAAACATCTCACTGGTGCCTGTACGCTTCTCTAGACAAAGGTTTTGATATAATCTGTTTTACTGAGAGCTGGTTAAAAGAAGTTATTCCTGACAATTTGATTAATTGCCAAGGCAATAATATTATTAGGCTAGACAGAACTACTGGCTGTAGAGGTGGCGGTTTGTGCTGTTATATTAGAATGGACTATAGTTATACTTTTGATAAGAACAATCAGATATCAAATTCCAATAGTGAAATATTGTCATTAATTGTAAAAAGAGATAAGGTACCTGTATATAATCTAATTCTGACATATAGACCGCCGGCAGGAAATGTAGCATCTTACCTGACTGACTTGGACAATGCTAGGAAATTACTTAACAATGGGAAGGACCTCACAGGTAACTAATCTGTGGGGACCTTAATATTCACATTAATTTAAACGACAACAAACTAAAGCTCTCAAGAAGTACACCACTTCTAAAAACCTAACTATTGCTATGAAAGATATTACTAGGTTTGGACTAACGAAAAATTCGATTATAGACCTATTTATTATAGGCGGAAAAACTGACTATATATGTGGTACGCTGGTATATTCTATGTCTGATCATAACCCCACCTACGCAGTCTTTAAGAAAGAATATGTTTGCAAAATCAAAGTTAATATAATTGGTAGAGATTTAAGAAATTATTCCCTTGATCGATTGCAAACAAACCTCGCTGAGTCTGATTGGAGTAAGTTATATGAAACTGAGGTCCCAAACATGTGTTGGGATATCATTTATAAGGAAATCCTAGAGGCAGCGAATGACATCGCTCCAAAGAAAGAATTTAAAAATAGGACGGTGAAGCCAGATTGGTATACCAAAGAACTAACTGAAATGCATAGGGAACGGGAGTTACTATACAAAAAAGCTAATAAATCCAAAGATATGATTGACATTAGAAATGCCAGGACCTCTAGAGACAATTGTAATTGTCAAATACGAAGAGCAAAATCTGTGTACTTTAAGAACTTACTGAATACCCATCGGAAAGATTCCAAGAAATTCTGGAGAGTTGTAGAAAATATTGAAAATAAGAGCTCACAATCTATAAATAGTCTTAATAGGATTAATGAAACAGAATGTGAAGGTATGGACCTGGTTAATGGTGTCAACGAGTTCTACTGCTGTATTGGTAAAAACATAAATGATACAATAATGAGTGTACCCCGATTAAGAACAATTGAGCACATTCAAATGAATTGGGTAGATTTACATGTGGATAGAGTTTCATTGATGAACCAGATACAGAATATTAATAATAGCAAAAACTCTGGATGTAATGAACTTAGTACTAGGATATATAAAGATGCCTTCAAATTACTCATTGAGCAATTACTTTACTTAATCAATAAGTCGTTTACACATGGTATATTTCCTGACTCATGGAAGCCACTATAGTCAAATTAATTCCCAAGATAAAAAATCCAGTGACCCCCTCTGATACTCACCCAATCTCACTCTGTCACATTGCGGGGAAGATAACTGAAAAATTGGTTGTTAATCAGCTTATGCCGTATCTTTATAGGAACAACATATTATGCCCCAAGCAATTTGGATTTCAATCAGGCCATTCCACTACGGAGGCCTTAACGGAATTTATATGTGATACCAATCATGCTAATTATATGAACCATGTAACGGTAGCCTGTTTTATTGATTTTTCAAAAGCGTTTAATTCTGTTGTTCATACCATCCTATTTGACAAACTAAAAGAATGTGGCATCTCTGACCAGGCATGTAAATGGTTTATTTCGTATCTTAGCAACCGAAAACAAATGGTTAAGAACGGAGAATTCTCTTCTGTATTGAAAGATATTAGTTACGGAGTCCCCCAGGGATCTGTCCTTGGGCCGGTTTTATATCTAATCTACGTCAATGATTTGAAACACCTAAACCTGAATGTTAAATTTCTACAATATGCTGACGACACAGTGTTTTATTATAGCTCGAAGAATATTGCAGAATGTGTAGAAGTTATGAACGATGATCTAAAGAAATTCCATGATTGGAGTAAGAGTAATAAACTTCTAGTGAATGCTAAAAAGACTAAATGTATGGTATTAGGTAATAAGAGGAAGATCTTAAACTGTATTATAAATATTAGTATGGGCCAAGAACCCCTTGAACAAGTCAAGAAATATGTATACCTGGGGCTAACAATAGACCAATGTTTGGACATGACTATTCAATGTAATAGCTTAATAAGCCAATTGTACTCCAAAATCTTTGTCTTCAGGAAAATTAGACCTAACCTCATGAAAGAAGCAGCCTTGGTGATTGCGAAGGCAAAGCTTCTATCTATTTTTTACTATAGTCTCTTCACACTTACTCCATTGACTAATACACAGTTATCAAAATTGCAGAAGATTCAGAATAAAATCATTAGAGTAGCATTAGACAGAAATTATCAAATCAGTAATAGAGAACTATTGATATTAGCCAGGGTCATGAGTATTGAAACACGATTAAAATTCAATATCTGTAAAATTGCACATGAAGATATTTATATCAGAAACAAGGCTGCAATTGCCCCAAGGAATACACGCCAAGCAAATGCACCTATGCTACCACGCACAACAAGAGACCAAAAATGTTTAATTGAAAAGAAAGCTAATATGTGGAATGACTTACCACAGAACCTTCGCAATATAGTAGACCCCCAGTCTTTTAAGACTAAATTGAAATATTTCCTCTTGGGAGAACAGAATGTTCTTGATAATGGCTAATGCTTGTGCCTGGTTCCCTTTTCCAATTCTATCACATTATTCTTATTTGCCTATTGTGGTCCTACCTGTATAAATCAGGTATTGATAAAGATACCCGACATGTTTATTGTATATATAGTGAAGATACCAGAACCTTTCACAATGATAAACTCATGAGTGTTACGATTGTTCATAACCAAATCCTCATCACGACTCATCACATTAAACATCACCACCCTATCACAAATTTGATATAATGTATTAAGAATATTGTAATTTAATCTATGACTATTAATGCTTAGGAAACTTATGTTTGTATTTTGTTTGTATGTGTATAATGTACTTATAAAGGTAATATAGGAAGTACTGCACCAATGTACAAAATTGTAAGTAGCAATGCCTCTACGCTACGAAAATCACCTCCGGGGTGAGAGTGGCAAGGCACCTCTGAATAAAAGCTTTCCAAAAAAAATAATATTTCTAATAGAAGAAAAGTTATTGGCAAATAACCATTCACTAATGGTAATGGTACTGGCAGCGGTAAGGGTGACAGGTCATTGACCCTCTGCCTACACATATATAACCGATTATCTTAGGAATATATATACACAAATATATGATAATTATTCCCCTTTGTTTTCTTTTTAAGTTGACTTGAATGAATCTCTCTATTGGTTGTTCATGAAGGATGTATGTGTGTTATGTTAAAGTATTTAGAGGCAAAATATCTAGAGATTTATATATAGTTTCTGTATGTCCCAACAACACATGTCAGTGTCAATATCATTAGGGAATATTATTAGATATGGAATTATTTCAATTATTACACTCCTACTTATGTTTCAAACTGACATGTCCTAATCCTTAATTTCCACCTAGACAGTGCCCAGGTAGCATTCACAGCTTTTAGGAAATGGCTGATGGGAAGGACAACTACAAAGGAATATTAAAGCTTTAACAGGGGCGCAAACCTGCTTGTGTATTCATAATTATTTAATTGTACCATTGTTGTTTTCAATACCTGTATAATTTTATTCAATCATGTGTACTAGCCTGTTGATATTGTAATTATAAATGCCACACCTTGGAAGGGGCACAGTAGGCTTCCTATCATCAGAAGAGAGCCTAGATACACTCCATTGAATTTCACAAAAAATCAATTTGTTTAGTGGGTTGGGGGGAGGGGGCAGGGAAGAAGGTGGGGGACAGTAGGCTTCCCATCATCAAAAGAGAGCCTAGATTCCATTGCTGAAAAAAAATTCCTGACATTTTTTTAGGGAGGGGGGGGGGGGGAGAGGGGGCATGCATATATCTACAGGAGACTTGTGACATATACCCCCTCCATTGCCCCTAACCCTAACCCCCTCAACAACCCCCTCCCAGGTGCCCTCCCCACCCCCAGCCCCGGGGACCCCATACCCTAACCCCTACCCTAACCCTACCTCCAACACTAAAGTATCTTGACATATCTAGTATAGGGTACCATGGAATAAGAGTCCCCCATAATGTTCAGCAAAGCAGGTTCAGAGTTGACACTGTTGAAACACTATATACCATATCTTATCTTATTTATAAAACAATGGTATTACCAATAATAGATTATGGTGATTTATTCTATGGATCTACTACTCAATTACATTTGAATAAATTACAAACTTTACAAAATTCTGCACTTAAATTAATACTTCATTTACCAAAATTAACAAGCACTATTGAAGTACATAGAAAATTAAATATTCCAGTTTTAAGAACAAGAAGGGAGGCTCATCTCCTTGACCTGGCATGCACTAGAACTCATGACGAAAGATACTTAGACAAAAGGGATGTAAATCTTAGAAACTTAAAAAAGGGGAAAAAATATGAAAATTCCACATCCAAATATGGAAATTTTTAAAAAATCATATATATATCAGATGCCTTTACTCTGGAATGGACTACTAGAGAAAACCCGTAATATTACATCTCTAAAGGAGTTTAAAAACTATATGAAAAATAAATATTTTTCAGAATTTGACCCGTACTTATCTTCAATAGATAATAGTCAGGGTTAATGGCCAGGCTTGTAAGTCCTGTTTATAAATATCGATATAACGATAACTTGGAATTTATGTTTAATTTTATATATTTTACTAATGAGATTATAATATTAGCAATGTGTTCTTGAAAATCCTTATATTTAGGAGAAAATTAATATCATTGTAGAATAAGAATTTCATTGGTCATGTTATGGTATGGGATTTTGAAAATGTAATTTTACTACAATTGGTATAGTAAAAATCTGTTGTCTACATAAAAATAGACGTTTCATGAACATTTATCTTAATAAATGAGTAATGTACTGTAAGAATTTTGGTAAAACAATATTCTTATATTATCTAAAAAAATGTAATGTGTAACACAAATTGTAAAGATTAGTGTTATTGAAAAGGTACTATATCGTATATTAAATATTATTGTATAGAAAATAATAATTGTATCACTTATAACAAAAAAATTCTAAATAATCACTTCAATATTAACAATATGTGCCGTTATTTCCATACTACAGTAGAGTAAATATAATGTACATGTCCTAAACAACATTGTTTGAGATAAGAAATAATTTGACAATTTATTACAGGCAAGAATTAAAGAATATATCACTACAAAGAAGCGCAAGAATCAACTATATGAAGAAATAGTGAGAAAAAGAACATTTATGGAAACTAAAGACATTGGAACTCATTTAAATGGTGCAATAAACAATGAAAATGACAATGACCTATAAAGTCAATTACAATCTAAAGTGAAAAGGAAAAAAGTGAACAAAATCTGTACTAATTAGAGTTAAGGATATAGTATCTTGATGTTAATTAAAATAATATTTTGTTTTATGGGCGGACTGGAAGATCTAGTTATAGAGGTCTCTGTCCAACTTCTGTAAATTGTTTGAACAGAATAAAAGTTTTATATATATATATATATAGGTGGTGCTAAATCCCTGCCAGGTTCAAAGGTGACACTCTTTGTGTATATATTGGAGGAGGTCTGTTACTTCAGATCTTAGCTTAGCCAAGCCCATACCCACAGAAAACCACCAAAACTCTCTTAGGAACCAAGGTATAGAGTGGGCACTGGTAGAAACTATATAGGGGGTGGTTGCTGTCCAAACACTGTATAGATAGTGGTTGCAATCTGCATGTATACAGTATGCCTCTGTAGCTGCTGTCCAAAATACTGTATGGACTAGGGTGAAGCCAGTTAGAGGATTACTAAACTGGTAGCAAGTGCATCTAATGCCCCCCCCCCCCCCCATCCCCCATAACACCTCCATATCCCTCCTATAACCCCTCCACTAACCCCACCCCTACCACCCCTACCACCCCTACCACCACTACCCCCTCCCCCTCCCCCTTGTGTTACATTTTATGCAATTGAATTCCTATCTTGAGAACCAAGGTATAGAGTGGGCACTGGCAGACATTCCCCCACCCCTTCAGTTGATATTGCTGTAAACTAAGGGAAATCTCCCCCTGGGTGGGGGAATGTTTTCTCAGAAATTCCCCTACCATTCCCCCACTTCCCCGGGGGTGCAATTGACAAGTGCATAAGCGTTGAACCCAATTTATCGGGCATCGTTCGAAACGTTCAAGCAGAAACTATGCTTTGTAAACAAAGGCGGATGGATGCAGACCGTCTAGACTAAATAAATAAATCAGGATTTGATTGATTAATAGTGGCTAAGATCCATATGTTGACTATAGTGCCATTTGGAAATGCAGTTGCGGATTTCCACGATTATTTAGGTGGATTATCACAGCTATGTATTCAATAATGAAAACAGATCAAACCTATACTTCTTAGAGGCTGCTTTTTACCTCACACAATCAAGGGAGAATTTGGATCTGAGACTATTGTCAACACGAAGCCATGCTAAGAGTAGGAAAAATTTAAAATTAAAGATCCCTAAAACAACTTTTTACAAAAATAGCTTTATATATAAAGCTCAAGTAATGTGGAATGCGTTGCCAACAGCTGCTCATGAGGCAAATACAAAAAGAGAACTCAGGAAATATGTTGAAAATAAGATTTAATAATTGGGACGAATAATCCCAATTGGAATAACTTATATAATTTATATAATATTACCATACGGTGCCATCTCAATTCAAGAAAAGTTGATCCTGTCCTTGGATCTCCATACCCTATTTTATGTATCACTGGATTATTATTCCTTTATTATGTTTCAAACCCTAATTATTAGTTATACATATACACTTCATGCCTACATGAAAGATGAGAGGGCTCGATGAACTAAGTATTATCAGCCCCGCGTGAGAAGTTTTATGTTGACATTTTGAATAAAGACCCGATGTTGAGGGGAAAAATATTTTGAGTGGAGTTGAGTAGCTGGGTCAATTCTGAAGGAAGTAGCTTACTTTACAATTGAGGGCTGCCAAGTGAGCATGGTAGAAGCTTGGGTACCAGGAGAGTGTCAGGAGCCACATAATCACATTTACTCCAGTCCCATTCAGTTGGTGTGATATGAAAAACTATTTACGGATGCACAATTAGGTCAGCAACTCTGTCCTGTCTTGGAGAGGTTACGGCCCGGCGGCCGGTTGTAAATAAATCTGGGTGGCCAATAAAAACATTAAAAAAATTCCATAAATGCTCCAAATGCACTTTATCCTAACATTACTCCTCCTTTTGTGCATAAATAATAGTGTTAACATTATATGATAGTAACCTGTGTGCAGCATGCACGCGCAATACAGAAATTCTCAAAGAGTGAGCATTATTAGGTAATTATTAGGTATTACCTAATGTATCACTGCCTATTCTATTCATTTTATATATGAACATTTCTTTTTACTGCGGCCACGCCCTCCACAACATTCTGTGCGGGCAGCTACTATGGAAACACGGCCCCACGACTGCATCAATTTGCACCTAAGGACACATGTACACTGTATATAACCACCTGATGAAGGGCAATAATTAGCCCGAAAGCTAGTGAAATAAATATCGGAACCACAAATAAAGGGAACCGGGAACCATCGATAATATACAAGCGATAATTCTTACCTCGATACATCTAAGCAGAAGTAAGCATATGGAAATGGAGCTCATTGCATGGCCTCACACTAAACCCTCCATGGGTATAATCATATGTATAATTCCTGTTATCAAAAATTCTTTTATATAATGATACAATTATATTTTTGTCTATTTTTATACAATAACATAACCAAAACATCTATGAAGACGTATATATAGGTGAATATAATTGCACAAAACTTCTATAAATATCAAGGATAAAGGGAAACAGCAATAATAAATATATGAACATATTACTCAATCTGAGAGCCTTTCTTCGGGTCTCAGTTTAAATAACAATATTACCCACATACCATAAATAAACCTAGCACATATAAATGGGAAATCACGCATACTCTTGTCTCATGAACACAAAGTAAAATACCAGAATATGTTCAGTATCTAGGAATCATAGCAAATGAATAAATAAGCCATGTTCCAATATTAACCAAACCTGAATATCAATAAAAATTAATAAAACGCACAATGGCACTTATTCCTTCCAAAAACGATGGCCATTAATCTTTCTTCATATTATGCCATATTATTTATTATGATATACATCAATTAGTCCCAACGTAACATAGTTAGACACAGCACTGGACGCAAGACCATAACTATTCATTTGAGAAATGGTTTGCGAGCCCATATCTCGATAAAAAAACACCGTGTTGTGTTCCGTCACTCCACATGTCTAACTATAATGCAGTTATTATTTCTGATCAAAGAAAATCCTAAATAAATAAAAAGGATCTCAACGTGAATGCAAAATATTAGGTTACAAATGACCAACACACAATAATATAGAACAATGTCTATAATTCCAATTTATTATCACATTGTATGCAAATAAAAGACATACATCAACTTACTCCCTTTGAAATATCTTTTCTCCTAATTAATAGTAACTAGCAAATACACGTGCTTCGCACGGGATTTGCTAGTGGGACAGTGGGGCCCACATCTTCCCACTCTCCTGGTTCCCTCTCCAACCATCTTTCTCTTTCAGGTTGTCTCTGTAAGTTAGTATCTGTATTAACATTCATACCTCAAATGGAACCCTGTTAAAATGTTTTTTTGTCACTGTTGTATTGTTGTTGCCTCCCATTCCCTCTCCCCCCCTCCCCCCTCCCCCCTTCCCCTCCCCCTTCCCCTCCCCCCTTCCCCTCCCCCTTACCCTCTCCCCCCGCCCCTCTCCCCCCGCCCCTCTCCCCCCTCCACCTCCCCTACCCACTCCCCCGACCCCCGACCAATATACCTCAAATGGTACCCTGTTAAGATGTTTTTTTGCCTCCCATTGCCTCTCCCCCTGCCCCCACAATGGACATTTCCTGAGTTCCTTTAGGTGGAAATATGGTGAAATATATCAACTCCCGTCCCGTAGTGAAGCAATGACTTGCCATGGTACCTGTCCATGCCGTCATGCTTTGGGTGACCCAGAAACCTGGTAGCTTTGGGTGACCCAGAAACCACTGATAGGTTTGTTTTCAGGCAGCGCTGGGGGCCCTGGATGGGGGTGCTTGATGTAAACCCATTTCTAACCCCTTTCCAACCCTAATTTGTTAATGAAACATAGAGGAATGGCTCGGCACCATTTTTGGCAATGTGCATGTGAAATATAATGGAGATCTGGCCAGCGGTTTCAGAGAAGATAGCGGTTTAAGGCTCCAAACCCTTATTTTATTAATATAGAGATACCAGATGAGAGATAACAACTTCTGTTGGCATTTTTGCCTTTTGAGGTTCAATTCAATTCAATTCAAGTATTCTTTATTGTGTTACGATCTTACATACAATGTGGTAATTCGGTAGTCTATATAGACTAAGTCTAAGTAACTGAAACTGAATTTTGTGGAGAACCATCGCCAGTCTATGACTGAGACGGTATTGTTACTCTGCTAAAACAAATGTAACATCATATATGGGGCCGGAACACCTCCCAAATGCCGGAGAATACCCCCCCTTCATATGGCTACTTAGTAGCAATAAAATGTTTTCAATATCAATATCAAAAAGTAGTTCTTCCACCGGGTGCCATCTACTTGATTTGTTTAATTACAGAAGTTACAACATGAACATGAAAATAAATTATATGAAAAAGTAATGGAATACATGATATGGTCAGATGAAGGTTGAAAATCATGAGTGTTGAACAGAATGAGGTTATTAAATTGCAATACAAGACATTAAGTTATATGCTGTTAGTTATTAAAGACATTAGATTATCGTAATGTCAGATTTTTAGGCTGGCCAGAAGGCAATAACATTTTTGTTACAAGCTGAGAGTCATCTGTTTAGTTTAAGTAGTACTGTACTGTACTTACTTATATTCACCTTAGGTTATCACAATCAGTTTAAAACTGTTTGGAGTTATTATCTCGTTTGACAGTGAAGTGATGCTTACTTTAAATCGAGCTAAAACATGCTCTTTCCATGCGTTTAATGCACTAGGTATTTCGCCTCTGATAATGAGTGTAATGGTCAGGTATTGTTAACAAGAGTTATTTACAGTACAAGGCATCAGATATATTGTCTCATCAGACTGGGGGAGGCACTTCATCTATAGTATGGTGTCTATACATAAGACATTAGTGAAGTTCAGAGCACTGAATATATACAAGATACACTGAATATATACTAGATACAAGCAGTAGAAGTAAATTATGGACAGGTAGCCTATGGACAGGTAGCCTCTCACATGACGAGAGTTAATTAAGATAAATTTATATAGTAACCTCTCACATGACGAGAGCCAATAGTAACCTCTCACATGACGAGAGTCAATTAAGAATAATTTATACAGTAAGCAATTAAGATAGGGATACAACATTGGTCCCTACACATGGTTGTCTTAAGGTGATAAGAGTGTTAGCAGATATAGCAATAGAAGGAGCAATTTGTTTCTAGAAGCCAGAGGAGGGCGGAGAGGCACTAACACAAGTTACCTTACCAGACGACCTAGGCTAATAGATATAATAAGGGGGAAAGGGGAGATAGGGGAAGCAGGTACGGTCACGCAAGTGGTTTAGGCGACACTTATAAATCAAGGAATTCATAATTTTGGTGGAGGTGGTATTTATAATTGTGAGATTTTTTCTACCTCTTGCATGGCTTCTTGTGGGCAGCATTCTACCATCTAAGTTATTAGGGTTTTGCGAGAGGTAGAAGGAAATATCAAGGAGATGTTTGTCTCTGCGGTCTTGCAGGGGCCATACATTCAACCTTTCGTGTTCCTTGTCAACATTTTCATATTTTGATTTGTTAAATATTATCCTGAGGGCTTTGTTTTGTTGGGACTGGAGTTTTTGAAGAATGGAACTTGGGGCTGAATCATAAATAAAATCGCAAAAGTCAAAATTAGGTAAAATAGCCATCTTGTAATAAATCATGTTTAGCCTTGGCTGTGAGTGATTCCCTTGCCCTGTAAAGTAAGCTAATTTTAGCTGAAACTTGGGCGAGAGTGTTCTTCGTATGTGACTTGAACGTAAGTAAATCATCAAGAATAAAGCCAAGATATTTATACTCTTGGACTTGTTCTAATTTTGTTTGGCCAAGCTTGAGACTTTTGTCGATAGTTTGAGATTTTTTCTTTGCTGAATAGCTGAGAGCAAAAGACATGGTTTTGCATTTATTCATGTTAAGGGAGAGTTTATTAATCTCACACCAAGAATAAACATTGTTTAGGTCTTGCTGGAGATTACTAATCTCTCACATGTAGAAACCAAGCTGCCCTGACGACAATATTCATTATTAACTTTCCCAATTTCGTCTATAGTTGCAGCAATATGTCTAGTTTATGTATGAAAAAAACTAAATCAATAGAAGCAATTTTAAAAAATTAAGAATTAAAAATGACCAAATGGCCAAATGACGACCAATTGGTGGAATTGCTCATATGTCTTATTATTGGGATGATACCTGTGGATCTGCCGTTGCGTCCATGGCGTGATTTCGCTGTTTGTTCTGTTGAATTCGTTGATTAAGTTCACAGCTGTTTCTACCTGGGTGTTTAGAGTCGATTGATGCGGGTCCACTTCAATATCATCTGGAGATATCAGGCCTCGACGCAGTTCCCTCCTCGAGTTAAACCGACCAATAAACATGCCTGTGATCGGCGAGAATGTGACATGTTTACATCGGGGAGAATGAGTCATTATTTGGGTGTACGATTCACGCAGGTCCAGGTTGAGAGCATTTTTCATGTCTTCTTCCTTGGGATGGCGAATAGTAACCTTGCCTGTTATATGATTTTTTATTGTGAGGTCCCAAAGCCCTGAGACTATAAAAACTTGGGTTGGTGCATACCTGCTTAGCTTTCCATCAGCGAACTGAACTGATTGAGTTATAGTGGCCCCAGGTAGTGATGATATTGCAACTGGAATGGCGGGGTCAATTATATTACGCAGGGAGGAAGCAAGAGAACCTGCCCTTGAGTCCCCGATAATCAGGATCGATTCCATTTTGTGGGCGATAATACAGGTGAATTAAGATAAGAGTGTTTCTCAGATGTTTTAGGGGTAGTTTCACAGTAAATACCGTATGAGTAGCTAGATTTGAAGAATCTCCGCTTTAATTTTTTCCAGGATTTTGCCGCAAATGTTATTTCCATTAAAGTCACTTGATTTGAGAGTTGATCGCTGCCCTTTGCTGTCTTTGATTCTCGGTAGGTTTGAGCCGGAGGCCCATTTCCGGTCCGCCGTCATTTCGTACATTTTCGTTGACTTTAGCGAGGAGAGCTTTTTTTGGATTGTTTCGTTTTGGGCAAACTTCCGCCGGATTATTTCTTCTAGTATGTTTTCTTCCACTAGAATCCATTCTGGTGTGGTTTTGAGCTCTTTCTTTGCTTTGGCCTTCACGTCGTATGGGTTCGGCATATGTCGGATGGCCTCAGCTACCTCGTGTTGACCTAGATACCTGGCCTTGCTGGATTGAAAGGCGTGCTCGGCCGATTTGTGTACGTGGTCTTCAAAATCAACTGGGACTGGATAGAAATTGGAGAGATGTGAGTACTCACTCTTAAAACCTACTCCATCTCCTCCGTCAATGTCAACTATTCGCGCATCTTCAGGTCTACAGCCTTCAGGAAGCATGACGAGATCTTTGTGTGTGTAAGAGCGAGTGTCTTCATTATCAGCAAAGATGACCAAGTGGTTTCCACGATGTTCAGAATGATAATCTTTGAGGCGCATCAGTTGGTAGCAATCCCTCAACAGATTATATTGGTGAGAAGGAATACGCAGACAGTTCTCATTGATTTCTAGGTTAGCAAAACGTGTGTCTGATCGACGGATGTTCAATATGCCGGCTGCTATTTTGGGAAAGACTTCGCCCGTTTTTGATCTGATGAGAACTGACCTCGTGGTAAGGATGTTTAGAAGCCCTATACGATAAATCTCAGTCAGGTCTTTGACATCAAAGTTAGGATCAACTTCCCTACAGAGTGTGTGGACTGTGCGAACTATTTCATCATCTGTCAGCTTGGTTATTTCATCTAGTACAAGGATGTGATGCTTGGCCTGTGTATGAGGCCGACGTGGTTGGGCTTGTGTTGGCGGCCTAGACCCGGGGAAGCGCGGTGGCCCCTGCTGCCATGGAACCCCTTCTCGTCGACGAGACCCTTGTCCACGTCTATTGCTTGGTAAGTGAGGAAAAGCACTGTCCCGAGCAAAATCCTTTCTGAGAGCAGAGATCTTTGATTCTGTGTATTCCTTAACTTCATTTATGGATGAGATAATTTTATCTTCATTTTTCGAGCCATCAGACCCGAGCGACTGGAGTTCCGCTCGTAGTGTGGCAGGTGACAGCTGATCATGAGAGGCAGTGTCAACATGTGCAATGGAGGTTTCAATTTGTGCGACAGAATTTTCAAGAGTTGAGATGCGGCTATTCAGAGATTGTAACAACGATTTGACATCAGTTTCAATATTGTGCAAATTGGAGTTCATTTGTGCTAGTGCAGATTCAATATCCTTATTTGAGTCAGCTATACATTCGCTGACAGTGGATCTTATCAATGGTGTCAGTCGATGACTCAGCGCTTCAAGCAGGTCGCCTAGGTTGTGACAGTCTATGGCGATGGGGGTATTTTGAAGACTTTCGCTTAGCTCAGCTACTAAGCTTTCAGATACCCTCGTATCAATCTCATTCAGTTCGTCTGCTATGACGTCTGGGATCTTTGGACCATTATTCACTTGTTCAGGACTTGACGGTGTCAATGTTGACGTGTGTACTAATGGCTGCGTGTCATCTCCGGGACGTACAGCGGGACGAAGGATTCCTGACTAACCTTCTCATCCTCATCTGGCATGGCAGAAGGTAAGGATGATGTATTTATTTCACTATTTGATTCTAGTGGAGAAGTAGATGCAGGTGAATGTGATTCTTCTACTTTGAACGCAATAGCAAAGCCTATCGACTGATAAGGTTGTTTGTCGATGCTGGTGTTATGCATTGATTCGTGGCTATGGTCTACTGAGGGCGTAGAGGTTAAAATTTGATCCCCTGAGTCTTCGGTAGAACCAAATATACCATTCAGGACACTTGTCATGATTGTGCCGTGTGAATCGGGACTACTGTTCTAACACATGCAATTATATAATTGTCAATATAATTTAGTTGAGAGTAAGAATATAAATTTGACCCAAGTCTCGAGGTGAGCGATAATAGGTGAAGGGCGACAACACCTGGTTGCCCAAGGCTGCGAGATCTGTCGAGTCAAATTTTAAAGTGTTCATAGCTTACAGTTTGTGGGTCAGATTAGTCCATGTTCCTGATTTCAACAATCCATGTACATTAATGTACCACTAGGAATGTTTTGGCATGTCTGCCGATGTTTTAGCCCTTGTTTACGTTAGAAATTAGTGGAGAGCCGTCATGGACGTCATTTCAAGCTCAAAGCTCAAAGCTTTGCAATATATATGAATCAGGTCGTCATTTTTATGGTTGCATGTGTCCTTTACTTGAAACTCTATACGCCTGTAAAACGGTATCAAGTGACATTAATGGGAAAATGCCTTATTTGTCTCTTGATTTCCTATAGCATATCACCTGGTTATAAATACAGAATGCATTGTGCAACTGGGATGGGATATATATTTACTTTAGATAATCCCATTTATTTAAATATGCCATGCATTTCTTATATTTCAAAATGAAAATATTATTTCTAAAATCTCTGAATGACGAAGTCCAAACAGCTGCTTACAGTCAACTGAACCTCACAGGATTGTAGTCAGCTGGCTTTTATATAATAGAGAATTGAAGATAGGATGATGAGGTACTGTGTGCATAAGCGTTGAACCCGTTCTCATATGGCCCTGACTTGAGGGCCTTAATTTTCATGTAACACGAAGATGGCCCAAATTGCTGTAGAATAATAAACACTGAAAAGGTCGGTGTCGTGTGTAATTCTGCTCGTGATATTTGGTTTACATAAAGGGATTAATTCACTTAAATCTCATGAGCTTTTAGGGAGATGAAACTGGAAGATAGACGTAAAAGCAAAGAAGCTCAGATAAGGTGTGAAATTCCTTCAAGGCTGTCTCTGTAAGAAGTCCCTTAGACACCCCACATCGATTTGATCTGTCAATATGATGCAGAAAATAGAATGTTAATGTTGAGTGAGGGTCAATCTATTCTATTAGACATCAAATCTGAAAATTGCCATATGGTAATCGCCCCCTAAAAGGCATACTGCAAGGTTTTGTTCTTATGAAAATCGTTAAGCTGGGATACGTCATATAATATGCTGTATGATTAAGCAAGCGCTAGTGCCATTCCCCCCAGGGATAAATTAATATATCAAACGAGATGCAAATTATTAGCTGTACGGAGCGTCATACGCCTTTTTGAAACAATGAGATGGCCTTTCCTATCTCCATGGTTAGATCGATCCAAAAATAATGTTTTTAATAGACTCCCGTACGATCCATTTTATTGCTTTTGTAGACTTTATTTTTAGCTAGTAGTAAATCCAAATAACTCCATTATAATGGTGTTTTTGCCACAATGACGTCATGATGATGGCTTACAAAACTCAATATATTTTCACCCTATATTCTTTAATTGGAAGAACATCATCCACACCTTCGGAAATTCATTTATACATCAGATCTTGACGAGATATAACCTAATCCGCTTTGAAAGAAGCGTGCCAACGGCCAATACCAAAACACCCAAAACGTCATACCCAATACATCGTTTCAACACAAATAGAAACAGATCGCTACTAATTGCCCTGATGTCAACATTACTACATAGAAATTGGGAATTAAGTCCACCGTAATCCCATCTTAAGACATTTTCCTTTCAAATTTGTCTGAAATCGATACATCATTAATGCATACAAACACAAGACTGATGTTAACCACCAGAAAGACCCATAGAACTTTTGAATGTTGAGCCATTCCCCCTACCACTGTACTGCCTATACAAACTCCCCTGTTAGCCACTACCGCTGGCTGTACACATGCCTGGCACAGGTAGTGAGGCATGTGTATTATTAGACACCAAAACAAAAGCGTAGGAGGGGAGGGGGAGCCGGTGGTGGGCAGTGTGATTGTAAATGAGAAAAAGATTCCATACTTATATAATACAAGTACAGAGGTGCCAAACATGGAGTAGTGAAAGTCGGGAGATCTCCCGATTTTGAGTATGTATGGGCGGGAGGTACGAACGCCATAGGCGTGAATAGTATACACTAGGGGGGTACGGGGGCATGCCCCCCCGGAAAATTTTAAAAACTAGGAGTGAAATGGTGCATTTTAGGGTCATTTTCACATAATATTCAATAAATTTGAAAGCATATACCGATTCATATTTTGCAAATAACTTTTTCTTTTCAAAATCAAGCTAGGTTATTTGTGCATCAAAAGACACATGAAAAACTTTGGTATAATACTAAGTATAGAATAGGATAAACACTTTTATCAACTGTATTCCAATAATGGACCATGGAAAAGCCTAGAATTTGGTCAAATGAATTCCAGGGTTGGAAAATTGACATATAGGTCGAAGAGCCTGAAATATCATCACATGTCCTGTTGGAATCTTTTAAATGGCCTTGAAATGTTCCCCAATGTTACTTTAATCTTTCGAAGTAAAATTGAAAATTGGCACCCTTTATATTTGTTATGATTCAGGGACAAATATAAACACATCAGGTGTTCTATCCTATAGAATTCCAAGTATCATAATTGTGATCCGTTAATAATTGTGATCTGGAAAATGAGTTATAAGTCGCAAAATATGGATTTTGAGATATCACCATATTTGAAAAAGAGGAGATCAAGCTGATTCTAATGATAGTAAACACTAGGATACCTAATAAGTATTTCTATATTTAAAGTTTGATATTTTTATTTAAAAAAAATAAATGTTTGCAATGGGCGGCCAAGTAACTAGTAAAGTAACTAAATATACTCCATATGAAGGCCTTCAAAATGCAAAGATATATTTAATACAATGTCCTGAAATTTGTTACATGGATTTATAAGACTATAAGTGCTAAACCCCCTAACAATCAGAACATTTCAATAAAGACATCTTGTGAAAAAAACACTTTGAAAAATATCAATTTTGCGACTGCCTACTACTTGTGACTCATTTTCCTAAAACACATCATATATGTAGGCCTACATGGGCATGGAAAAGACATTATCGTCCTAACTGTCCTTACTGTCACCACAACGGCCATAAAGTGTAACTTGAGTTGGGTTCTTGGGAAAGGGTAAGGCTGGGCTTGAACTTAAATTGTAAAATAAACCTGCATGTGACCAGGGTAGTTTCTCTATTCGGATTTGTATAGTTAAACGGCATGTTTTTGATAAATATCTAAGATAATTTTTTCATAATTTGGGCCTTTTGGAGGGAGGTTTTGCTGTCAAGTCGGGAGGTCGGGAGGAATTGCCAATTTGCCTGAAAAATCGGGAGAAAGTCGGGAGGTTTGGCACCTCTGCAAGTACACACCCAAATTAATCTCGCGGTAATGCTCTGCCTCTGGATGAACGGCACCTACCGCTATTTTACTAGAAGTAGCTTTGCTATGCTATTGAAACATGTGACCGGTGCTCTTGAATGGTATCTGCTGTCGTCTTATGGAATCATAAGATCGACGGCAAATCTCGCACGGCAAAACGCCTGACAACACTTTTTCCGATTCTGAACGTTTAGTTTAGTAGCTGGGACACTTCCGGCTGGTTTGCGAAGGCCAATTTTGCAACGATCTTTTATTTCTAAATATAAAAACAATATTAGGCGTTCAGATCTGGTGAAATATAACCAATTTACTTCCCCCAAAATAAATATCTCTTGCATCGGTAACTTTCTTGACAGAAATATTGGTCATGGAAACCTATTTTCTGCAGCTTTCCATTTCTTGACTTTCGAAGATCGTGCATCAAGATGTTTTTGTAGCAATAACTGTTTATACTTGGAAATGTTAAAGCAGAATCAATGAGAAAATCATGAACAATTATACAATCATCTGGAAGAAAATAATCATGTTAATTTCCTTTAGACTACAAAAAAGAGCTAATGTAGTTCATCTCCACGATGAGGTAAATTTACAACAACCATACATCAGAAGACAAATACACCTATTACAAAACTCGTAGAGGGATACAATGACAGGGAATAACATCAACAAGAGGGACACATATAATGAGAAACCTATCTAAATGTCCCATTCTGGTAGTACTCACCCCGCAAATCAGAAAGATTTAAGAGGTCGTTCATGCCCACGCTGCCAACCTCTCTACACAGAGGATGAAGAGGGATGAAGAGATGGGATCACCTTGCTTCATCCCCCTTCTAACATCAAACCATCCCGAGGAGAAGCCATTGTTGCAGAAAGTTGCCACAGAATTATTTAGAAGAGTTTTTACCCACGCTACATAAACATAATCGATGCCATAGGCTAATAAGGTATTCTATAAAAATTCCCAACAAATAGAATCATAGGCTTTGGTGAAATCATTACATCATCTACTCTTCTAATGGCAGTACCGATATATCTGCCTCTGACGAAACCGTATTGATCCTCACCTATCAATTTTGGGAGAATATTATTTAACCTTTCCGCTAGGACTTTTGAAATGATCTTGTAGTCCACATTAAGAAGTGTTATAGGTCTCCAATTAGCTAGGAAAGTACTATCTGACTCTTTTTTGGGTATTACATTAATTAAACCTCTTCTTTGCTCACATGTCATCTCCTCTTCTTCCAAACAACAGAATAACATTTTCATAAACATTTCGCTTAATATAGGCCAAAAAGCCAGGTAAAATTCTATTGTAAAACTGTTGCAACCTGGTGCCTTATTCTTTTTAAAAGATTTCATAACTTTTTCCACCTCCTGCTTAGAAACAGGACGTATTTACATGTCATTTTCCCTTCTATCAATGTGTACAGTCGTGTTGGGGTCAACAAATTCTTCCGCTACTTCCTGGTCCAAGTTTTCTTTGGAATATAAATTGGTATAGAATTTTTCACCTTCTAAGAGTATATCCTTTTGGTTAGATACCATGACACCCTCTATATTAAGCTGTGTTATACTGTTTTTACTGGCTTTGTATTTCTCCAAATTACAGAAATATTTGGTAGGCTTTTCGCCCTCTACTGCCCACTTTGCTCTAGATCGAACTAGGGCTCCCTCTGCTTTTTTTAGCTCTTGTTTTCTTATTTCTAGCAATAATTTTTCTTTCTCTCTTTTTCGCTCCACACTTAATCTATTAATTTTATCCAACTCTCTGACCCTTTTTGAGCAATCATCGCTTTTCCTCCTTCTTTCTATGGCCAGGTTTCTACCTAGCGACATTGCTAGTTCCCTGACTTTCAATTTGAAAAATTCCCATCTGATTTTGTCTGACAGATTATTTTCCTGCACCGATTTGGATATTTCTTCCACCCTTGCTTTAAAAGATTCATTTTCTAATAGAGTTGTGTTAAATTTCCAGAAACCTTTGCCTCTTTTAACTTCTTTCTGAAACATATATGCTATTATTTCTTTGTGATCAGAGTGAGCTGAGGAAGATACCTCTGTCTTTGTCATCAGATTTGAAATATTATTTGATACAAAAATATAATCTAACCCCGGCTCGGACCCTGTCCCTAACCTCTCCCATGTATTTGGAGGTCGATTCTCACTCTTTGTTGCTATAATGTCACACAAATCGTACTCTTGTACAAAATCTAACAATGTTTTACTTGACTGAGAGGTAGCTTTGTTTGTTAAATCTGTATTAAAATCTCCCATTATTATTAATTTGTCGAAGGATAACTCTTCTAATTCTGTTCTTATAGAATCTAAAACTTTTTCCTGCTCCTTTGCATAATTTGCCGTAGGGGCATAGACATTAAATATACACATTGTCGATGCATGATTTTTAACAATAACATATATCCATCTGCCATCTTGATCTTTACCTGATTTTATAACTCTTTCGTTTACATCTTTACCAGTAACATTACACCTTTTGATGCTGAAGAACCATGAGAAAAATATATTTTCCCTGGCCATTGAGACGACCATATGGCCTCCCTGTCTGGTACTGAGTGAGTACCAGACAAGGAATTAATGAGCTATCTTCTCTGAAACCGCTGGCCAGATCTCCATTATATTACACATGCACATTGCCAAAATTGGTGCCGAGCCATTCCACTATGTTTCATTAACTAATTAGGGTTGGAAGGCGTTAGAAATGGGTTTACATTAAGCACCCCATCCAGGCCCCCAGCACTGCCTGAAAACAAACCTATCAGTGCCCCTACACCAGGTTTCTGGGTCAGCCAAAGCATGACTCATGGATGGGCACATCATTGCTTCACTACGGGATGGGAGTTGATATATTTCCACCGAAAGGAGCATCATCAGAGTTGAATCAGTTCATAAACTATTGTTTGTGATGGTTTTTGAAGTCGAGCAGGGGGAACCCGCCCACTAATTACCTCACAATGATAGAGGGAACGGGAGAGGGAGTGGGACAGGGACAGGCAACACAACAACAGCACAACACTGAACAGTGACAAAAAAGCATCTAAACAGGGTTCCATTTGTGGTATGAAGATACTAAGTTATAGAGACAACTTGAAAGAGAAAGATAGTGGGAGAGGGAACAAGGAGAGATGAGGATGTTGGCCCCACTGTCCCACTAGCAAATCCCGTGCATAGCACAGGTATTTGCTAGTTCACGTTTAATGAAATAATTTTAATCTGTTCTTGTTGACTGTCGTCCTCCATTTTGTTGTGTGTATACCACTTCTAATGTTACCTGGTTCTTGAGGTACATCTTTATTTCTTCTGATCCTCTTGCTTTTTCTGATCTTGCTCGATCAGAAATTGTCTTGTTTTCATCCATAGTTCCCCCAGAAGATTGCCCTTGTTAGGCCACTTCTGAGAGTCTAGGGCCTCGAGATGGTCAAGGTCCATCCCTATTCCCCAGAGCCTGTTGTAGGACGCTTCTCCTATTTTCTTGTCTCCTGTCATGAGGAGGTAATTCCTCACCTTCTCATTCTTTGCCACTTTTGCCTTATTATTATTATACAACTTTTATTCCATATCAGCATATACAAATGACAATAAAGAACAGGGCTATTGATCCCTCTCCAATGGAGATCTTCCTGGTAACCCTTAAATAAACAATTAAAATGCAGTATCATAGCTAGTTTATAGCTTTGAAGAAAAATTATGTGTCTCTGTGTTATTCTAAACAAATTGTCTTTGGTTTGTCCTTTCCGCGGTGACGATTATTATTGTCCGTAACGCATAGTTCTTGTTTTGAGGGTTGTAGAAATCGCCTCATATTCATTTTTAATATATTTATTATTGTCTATCTTCTTTTGTTCATAACTTGTGCTTGTGTTCTTGGATGGTCTTGACACAGCAGTTGAACAGACTTGTTTCTTTTTAACCTGGTCGATGTTGATTTGATGTTCCTACATACATCATGCTCAGGCACGACTATCACTATGAGTGAAAATAATACTATTTCTGTCTAACCAATATTATTACCATGGTACCTTAATGCACCTTCAATATTAGCCCTGTACTGGGTTCATCGATATTCTAAGTAAACGAGATTTACCACAACAAATAATGAAAATAGTGTAAAAGAATCCTGTCCTATACTGGTAGGGTTCTGTTTAGTAAATGAGGTGATTAATCAACTCATCCCATCTCGAACTGTCCTATCCTGTACTGGTTGGACCAACAAATTTTGATAGTATTCGTAGCTGACAATAAGACAAGGTTGTATAAACAATGAACATTAAACAGTAATATCATCCCCCCCCTTCCCACCATTCATTTAATATACCGATATTTCGGTCTTAGTGGTAGGACTTACGTGCCTACTTACTTCCCCCCTCCCTTACATTCATACATTATTCAGATTGTCCTAATCGACTTAAACAGGATTTCATTGAAGTCAAAATGCCCGTTAAAAGCAGGGGGAGCCTTAAGGGCTCTGAGTACGAGCTCTGACCTGTGGATGGCCCATTCTTATCTTCTTGATTCTGGGTGATGGATTTGAAGTTTTGTTTGCAGCTCTTAGGATCGGTTGTGGCAAGGGCATACTCCATTTTATCTACATCTTTTCCATAATATGCCTTCTGATATAGAATGAACTGCTCAATGTTGTTGATTTCGTGTCCATCCAGGACAAAAGGGGTGGAGTGATGGTTGGATAATGGGTTATCCTCAGAGAAAAATATGAACGCGTTATCGTCTTCTCTCTTTGATATTTTCGAAAGCACTAGTTCGGTGGGGAAAGTGGCTAGTTGGTCATGCCTGTAAAAGTCCCCATTTACCTTAATGTTTCCCCTCATCAATTCTACTTTGTATCCCTCCATCTTCATGCTTGCTTGATGTATTTTCTTGGCCTTGGCATATCTCTGCCTCAGCACGAATGAAGTGTCTTTCTTAATTCCGATTTTTCCAACTTCCTGGTCTGTATCATAATTCCTCATCCTATTCCTTTCCTTGAGGACTGTAGCTGCGTCAACAGCTGAGCGGAACTCTACCTTTATTGGGCATCCTGGGTTCATACTATTAACTCTATAACATCTTTTGATTTCGATATCAGGAAGTTTCATCAGGGTATTAATCATCTTCTTAATTGTATTTTCTACAATGGCCGGGGTTTCCTCGACTGCTGCCTTCAGGACCCCCATGAACAACAGATTCTTCTCCAGCTTCCTTTCTTCCTCCAGAATAACCTCGTTTTCTTTCGCTATTTTAATTTGCTGTTGTTCAACCTTTGAAATATCCTTGCTGGTAGGTGTTTTCCGGTGGAGGATGTTAAGGGCTTCCTCCTGCCCTTCTAGCCTTTTTTTCCTATCAAACATGTTGTTCTTCATTTCTCCTATATCCTCATCTCGTTTCACATTGTCTTCCATAAGGGCATCTACCTTTCTGATGATAAAATCTGCTTTTGCGTCAGCAGCCAGAGCAATCGATTTAATTTGCTCCAGTTGTTTCATAGACTCAAAAAGTTTATCAAAGTTCTCTTTTGTGAGGGCTGCAGCCTGGGCAGCCTCTGCAGCTGCTTGTTTCTGAGCTTCAGCCGATTTCTGGGTGTCTTCGGCCATATTTTTTACCATCGTAGATAAATCAGTGGTAACTATATTTACCATGTCTGTCTTTTGATTTATCTGGTTCTCCATATTTAATTTCTTCAGCGCCATATTCTTCTTTATTTTACTCTTATTCTGCTTGTCGTAAGCTAGCTCAGGAGAAGAGCTAGGGGGGGTCTTTTCTTACTATTCGCCGGAGAAGAAATGCCACCGTGTCTATGTCCATACCAGATTCGATCGAGTCACCAGCAGTTGGCGTTGCAGCTGGTTGTGCACGCCTCTCCTCACTGTTTAGGCTTATACTTTCGCCCTTTTCCCCCACCTTCCGAGGTGGAGGTCATTCTCTTCCGGTTTGACTTGTCTAGGCTTGTTGCTTTTCGTAAATCTCTTGTGTCTGTATAAAAATGGCTTCTCCAATGTTTTTATAGTCACACGATGTTATTTTGGTGCACTCCTTTACTGTCCTAGCTAGCTAGAATTTTCTCTCGACTCTAACTCCTTTTACCGTCACTTTGATTTCTACACCGCTACTCTCTATGTTATTTGTTTGGCGGCCATTGAGCGCATCTTACGTATAGTCTATCACTCCGGGGGGTCAGCGGTCGATTGACCAGCCGGGTTATGTGGGTCAACCATATAATATACCTATAAGCTTCTTAGCATGGGTACGATGTCTTCTCACCCTATCTTTTTCTATGTATTGTCACTTATTGGAAAATCAAACCTTATAATAAATAGCATGTCCTTATACTGTTCATATTTCCATGTGATGTTCTTTTTCTTATATTTTCCTTGTGCTAATCCTGCTTGGATTATCACTGGGCGGGCGATAAAGCCTCCAGGGCCGACGTAATGGCGGTTACTCCTCGTGGTAGTCGATCGAGAACTTTATAATCCGCTTATATTGTCACTGTGAAACTTTTCCGCTATGAGTTGTACTTTCTGCTTTTCAGAACGACTAAAACTTTTTTCCTGCTCACTTTTGAGTTGCTCCGCTCGTTGGGTCTGAAAGAAAAAGTAGAAAAACTGGGACGAGCCCACACACACTTTCTCACTGACCAATGGCTGACCGGAAGTTTTCATTCCCTTGATTGTTTTGGGCTTGGATATTTTCTTGGAAATCATCACCTTGATGTGCACCTGGAGTTTGGCGATTATTAACCTGTCTCAAATGAATCACCTCTCCTTCGTCCTGAAATTGTACTCGATGATCCTCCTGCCTATTGTATTGTATAGGCTGTTGCTGGTGATTCAGAGGTGCATTCTGCACCACCTGTTGTTGTGGGTCTGGGGGAATATTTGGGGGTAGATTCTGTTGAATATTTTGTTGTCTAAATATCTGCCATTGGGCCTCTGTCATTGGCATAGGTGTCTGAAATATGTCTTGTTCTCCAGGAGTTGGGGCAATGGTTCTTCTTCTTCCCAAAATCGGCCGTTGTACTGGTGTATCGTTAGTGTCCACCGTATCCGGAGGTCTTTCTATGTATTGTCGTGGAATTTTATTATCATCTATTATTAATTGTTGTCGTCCCTGTCCAGGTTCTATTCTCATCACATCATGCACAGGAGAGTTGTGTTGCAATGCCTCCAGCTGAGCCACACCCACTCGAATCCTGTCAGGTGTATTTGGTGGTTGCAACCTGTTCTGTCGCTGTTCTGGTGCCTGATTGGGGGGCACCGGTGCAGCCTCTGGAATGATCTCTGGTTGTTCTTGCATTGGTATCTGACCAGCGCCTGGCTGCTCCTGTTGTTCGCCTGCACCCGCCTGGTCTCCTGGTATATTCTGTTGCATATTGGGCCGAACATTAACAGGTTCATCATACACATTTTCAACTTCTTCTGCATCTTCAAAGTCTAATACAGTTCTAACCTGATCAGGTTCTGGATTCCTCATCCTTGTTACTTCACTGATAGCCTTTCTTTCTCTCCTGGTAGTTCTCTGTGGGATTCGGGCCAGCCTCTCGACTGAATCCAATAACCTGTCAAATAATGCCTTATTTTTATCTTTTTCTTTTGCTGCCATTGCTCTTCACTTTCTATTGATTTATGGGTGCCTAAAGATACTCTAGGATGGTCCGGGTTCTAATCCACCAGTGTTATATGAAGATCTGATATATCTAGAATGTGAAATAGTAGTAGAAATATTGTAGGAAAATATGAAGTGTAAAGAAAGAGTCTAAAGGCTTTGATCCTAAGATCTAGAATGAATGTTTATTATGGTCTAACATACAGGTGGGTGTTTGGTTCCTGTGGCTGTCGGTTATTGGAGGAATAATAAAGTAGGTGAGGGTGCTACCTGAGCCTCTACATGCTACCGTAAATACTGCAATAAATTCCTGGGTAATGGTGCTTCATGGATCATGGACATATTCCTTAATTATGGTCGTAAATATAACAATAATAATTAATGATAATTATAGCACGGATTTGTAATGAGAAATTACAAATCCGTGATTATAATCATAAAAGTGGTTACTCATCCTTACATCATTATTACGTAACATGATGTAACAACACCCCCTTGGTGGATGTAGAATATAAGATTGAATATGATTGTGAGAGATACGCTTTACTTATACCTTTACGTTCATTGATTTTATTATTATTATTTGTATTATCATTAGTTGATATATAACCATCAGCTAAACACATCTATCTATACCTGGTAAGGCTAAGGATCTAGTGAGAAAACTTCAGAACCATGGTTAAACCATGACATAACTACATATTTTTAAACTCAGTTAGACTTTTATATTTTTACTATTCATGTAAGTAGGCAGACTAAGTATTAGGTTTTGTCTACATTTAGTTAGAAACATATATAGCAAACTATGACACCCATGTTAACCAAAATCAAGGGGCATTCGGAAGACATTTGAGAGTGTTCCTCTTTCCATAATTTGCTCTCTTTAATTTACACTGTATGAAACTAGTTGTAATGTGATATGGAAAAAGAAATCTATTTTTATCATAGTTAAAGGTTCTCTTCGACAATTGATTGACTATGTTTTTTTTATAAGAATGATTCGTTTAGGATGATTGCACGTCTTCCGACAGATGGTTTTGATATAGCGTGTTACCATTTGAAGTAAAGGATAACAATGAGTATAACGAAGGTCACACGTTTATAACATCAATCCCTAACTACAGGCCTTGTAGAAGGGATGCACTCATTATATGATTTCACCAGAGAGAACAACCGAGCTCGGCGTTCAGGGCCATGAATGAACTCGTTGGCAAGTGGTATCAATTGATACATAATCTAAGTGCAATCAGAGGCGTATCCATCCAACTAGTGAACGAACGCATTTCTGGAATCAAGAATTCATCCATTCTGGTGTATTAGATGACATGGAACACGTCAGAACCTAAGTATCAGATTAGGAAGTATAGGCGTTGATTATGACGATATCTATGGCCAGAACCGATCACAAATGCTGCATTCGTGGTAACCCCAGTATATTCACAGAAAGAGAAATGTAAAATAAAATACCGATGGCGAAACTTTGGCGGCAACGACAGAATTTTATAAAAAAAAAATTTAATAAAATGAGAAGTTTGTAACATTTTGATTTTTGTTTTGATTATAAAAGTTGAAAAGAGATTGGTGTGTTGGGAATTTATATAAATGGTCTAAGGAGTTGGTACTTAGATTTATATAAATGTGTAGAAATGATACGATTAGAAATTTAGAGCCGAGGTAGCTGCGAGGTTTTTAAAAATTAATTTTGGTGAGGGTGGGTAGAAAATTATAAGAATATAGCAAACGTACAAACAGCCGAGCACTGCATTACATTCAGTTGAATATGTAGCTAGTATGTTTATACAAAAAGCTAGTATGTTTATACAAAAATTCGAAGTGAATTGTCCATGAGAAAAAGGCCACCGGTGAGCAATTAATAATAAGTAATGTCATCATAGGAAAGGATTCGGGCAGGTCCTCCAAATAGAAATAAGGACGTTTTTATAATAAGAATAACTCGACAGAATCCTAAAAATCTACAGTCAAATGACTACTTATAGATGGGTTGGAAAACGAGAAGGAAAAGTAGAAAATATTCAGTTTTTGACCCACGTAAACCGAGAGTACAGCTTTAAGGTATGAAACATCTCTGGGAAAGGGTTATGTTATAACCGGAGTAAAATACCTTCTGTCTGGACCGTGTCAAAGAGAAGCTTTTTGGCACATACCACAGGCGGAGCAACTTGATGCGATGATGGCGAAGCTAGTCTCGCAATTATGAGGAACCCATGACCAAATTCACCGTGAAGAAATTAGATTACTCCTATTCTTTTACTGCACATTTGGCAGTCAACGAAACGTACATAATTTATGAGATGGAATTGTTGTAAAGTGCCGCTCTGCCCGGGTACTAATGAGACATCTATGATTCGGCCTTCAAGTATTAATGAGGTGCGGATACGAGTCACTATAGTACTTATAATATTACGCTCGGGGCACTATATGGGTAGGCCATTTGCCATTGAAAAGCAATCATCCCAAAGATAGTTTGATCTATTTTGACATTTGAGAATCTTTCTATTTTGAGTATTTCAAAGAGTGATCGCGGAAATGGTGGGCAGAGGAATAATAACCTTCGTCATGATTCTGGCATTCATCCGATGCCGATCTTCATCTTCCATCCAGAAAGCTACGAATTGACATTCCGTCCTCTATTCATAATCATAGAATTTATAACATCTTTGGTAAATTTAACTTATTTCGAGCGAAACCATAGAAGTCGGCTACTGTCGCAGCTCGTGATCATATATCATTTCTTTAGACAACGATTGTATTGGAAGCTATAATATCAATTCAATCCTTTTCGTGTGTAAGGGTGACATCCATTCGCAACCTAAATGCGAGGTAAGCAGGGCTATTGTTGATGAGCTCCACACAAGTCATCATAATTGAGTTCGTCACATTATATAATGACTCCTTGTTTGTCCAACATCAGACAGGCAAATATTACTTAGAGTTACTCTAGATACTGATAATCATGAAAATTAACTTTGACTAATGACTTTACATGTTTAATCACTGCCTTGAAGGTATTGTGACTATAACCACCTAAGCAATGATTAAAGCGATTACCCGTCGCGCACAAGACCAGTAGGAAAGAGCGACCAAATATGACACAAGAGAGGCCAAAGAGCGTGCATGGCTTGCCAGTGCGTGCAGCCCTTGCTTCCCCGTCGCGCTCAAGACCAGTAGGAAAGAGCGGCCAAATATGACACAAGAGAGGCCAAAGAGCGTGCATGGCTTGCCAGTGCGTGCAGCCATTGCTTCCCCTACTACCCCCACCACTGACCAGTAGCTCTATGCAGCCACGCTGTTTTTTATTTGAAACGTTTGCGCGGCCGGAACGCTCTGTGCTGATGAGTGAAGTGTCATGTTGGTGAGTGTGAAGTGCCAGATTAAATAGTTGTTCATGCCAGGGTAGTTGTGAGTGTATTTTGAAAGATGGGATTAGGACAGTTCTAACAATAAGTTATTTTTTATTTATGATGAAGCACCCTCAAGTTAAAACCTGGCTTTTCCCACGATGGTATTAGTTTGACTAGTGTTCACAAGGTGGCGTTGTGATTGACTGGTTTGCATTTACAAATTCTTTTATTTTTCAGCCCCCCCAAATTAATGGTATGTTGTAAAGAAGACTAAGGGTTTTTAGCCCATAGGTTCAGTAAGATGAAGAAGTGAGACAAGAAGTCCGAGGTTGTAGTTCGTCTGGATTCGGCCTAGGCGGTGGTGACTCAGCGAGTACCTAGGTCCGAGTAGTCACTTTATTTTATACTCCAAAATCATGAATAATTCATACAATCAAACCCAGGAAATATTCCACTGGCTCTTCCCCTTCCCTCTAATTGGTTGAGGGAGAGAGAATCTTCCTTGCCCACACGCCGACCTCTGCTCCCCAGGCAGAGACCATAAATGGAGTGCATGCAAGTTGGATCCCTCTCCTCAGCCTTCCCCCTCCCACCCCTTACTCATAGATCCCCTGGCTCGTGCCAGCCCCCCCCCCCCCCCCCTCCCTCTCAGCCCTTCCCCCCTCGTGATAAACCCAGAGCAGTGTATAAGTAATTAGGTCGGGCTGGGGGAGGTGGGGTGAGCCCTGAGTGGCTCATCTCCCCCTCCCTCCTGGCCAGGCCATGTGTGGCGTGCATGCCCCGACCATGATCAGGGCTAAATAGGTCGGATCTTGGATCTAAAGATTCCAATTCTTTACAATGTGTCATTTATGCACCATAAATATTCTACATCGTGTATTTAAAAAACAGTATAAGTTGTATACTAATGTACAGTTCATGTGTATATTGTTTCTATTTGATTTTGCAAAACTCAACATTAAACCACCCCTATTGTTGTTTGTGTGAAAGTGTGAGGTGGACTGGTAGGGTGCTGCTTGGCTGTAAATCAGAGGCACCCCCATACACGCCACCTGGTTCTGGGGCAGGCAAGCAACGGTGTACATACACAGCAAAAATGATGTAATAAAATGCTTGCCCAATAGTGGGCTATTTAGCGCCGAATATTCTTAATAAGATACTGTTTAATGAAACCTACCATTCAAACCTTTAGGATTTCAACTGAATCGCAGAAACAGGCTTTAAAAGAGCACTGACAATTTCTAAATTACTGCGGCCTGAGCAGCGTGAGCACGCACAAATGACACCACTACCATTCTGCCTGCCTGGCCGCGCGTTAAATCTCCAGACGTCAGATTTCCCACCAACGGTCAAGTCTCATGCTGTCATCTAACCCTTAATTGCAACCAAAAAGAATAACGCTGTTTACTTTGAAATGTTCTCCATTCTAGCGTTGGTAGCATCTGAGTAAGGCACGACTATAAGGTTTCTGAGATTTTATTTTGCAATGCACAATCCTCGTGTCATAAAGCCTTTGTAATCGCAAATTTAAGTGGCGGCCAGATACCTCTGAGACACGATGTCATCAACGGGTCCCCGGTATACCAAAACTGCCCATTCGCTTCCCAAACAATCACGCTAAACATGTTTACCTCAGGATATAATACAACTTGGCATGACGAATCTTACACAACAGTGCTTAATGGAAAATCTGACGTTTTTCTCGCTATTGGTGTCGTAATGGTTGTCCTAGGTAATCATGTTCCCCATTTCGGTCGCACTCACAGATTCATTTCCGCTAGCCTCATGTTTGTTTGGGGCGGGTTTGGAGCTCTACACATGCATTGACAATTATCAGCAACTTTGATAACCTTTGCTCCGATCGGTATTACGGAAACAACCAAGATAGAATATTAGACTTTTAGGAAGAGTTGTTACACGTTCGTAAGAGTTATATCAATCCTGGTATCAATTCTCGGTATAGAGGCTTGATGTATCAGTGTACCGGTTTTATGGAAGGACCTTATATATGGTGAAATACAACACCACCACATGGGATGTTTTTTTGTTTTATAAGATTACATAACATTGTGGTATCGAGTATATTTCGGTATAAATATCTCCATATGAACATGGACGTGAAAGGTATTATCTTCTGCCATTCTTTATAATCGGCAATGATGCATTCTCGTATAACGTCCCAAAGATAATGTTTACCTTATTGTAGTGTCAAGGTGAAATATTAGATTTTCCCCCCTGTTGATGGTATCAGATATTCTCAGGTTTTGCTTGTAATGATTTGTCTAATATTACATGCTATTGTTATATGGCTTTATTTTGATTGGGACATATGGATTTTGTGTGTGATGCTGATATTTCATTTCAGCAATGGGGAACGCATCTCGGCTATATTTACTGGAACGAGAGATGGTAATTAATCCATGACCCCCCCCCCCCCCCCAACACACACACACATTTGTTGCTCCCCGACTCCATCAAGAACCAGACAAGGGTTATTTTAATCTAAATGTATTATTCAATTATTCAATTCATCATGCCGCGCGCACGCTTAAAACAACTTTCATTCCTTTGCCCATAAACACTTTCATCGACAGATGGTCCAATTCTGAGGCTATGCGTCTTAGATATGCATTTGAATAGCAAAAGAAGTGTTGCAATATTGAATCGGTGTGCACTGATTCAGTTCTTTCTGGACCAGAGATTTCACAGTGATTTCCCCTCTGTAACATACGTCATACATTGGAAATGAGGGCATGCCATATGCTAATGAATATTTTCCCCAAACAATATTGTGTGCGGTAATCAACGTGCAGACATCTCAGTGGTGCAAAAGTGTATATTTTGTGGTGCAGTCATTTGAAGCTATTATTATATGTATTTCTACACTGGCGCAAGGTAGGACTATTATAGTCAATGTATAGACTAGGGCAGGCTGTGGTCTACCTGTGCACACGCATATAGACACTATAATAGAAACGAGGGGTTGCCGTTTAGATGGTGACTCCCGCCACCCTTTATTAAGCATGCAAAAGAAAAACTGGAACTACTGAACATGGCGTTGACAATATGTTCTATGGCGTAGCATTCGATGTGACATCATGTGACCAACATGTGAGGAGTCATGTGAGCCTGCGTCACTAGCCTTCCTGCTCCTGTTGTCTATACACATACATCCAAGTATATATGAATCAATATATATATGTGACCAGGGGTTCCCCAATACTCCTCCTGTCCTGAATGGCCAATAACAGGGCACTGGTGCAGTGGTATGCAGAGCAAATATCGATGCCTAATTTGTTACTTTTACATACGTGCGACGGCGTGTAATGAAGAGAGGAAAGCAGTAGTGCCGTTTGGGCGTGCAGAGCAGTTTAATAAACACCCTATAACAGATACATATAATACATAAGAAAAAATTTTCAAGCGAGAATATATAGTTCTTCACTAGTCGAGTGAAACATTTGAACTGGCGAACATGGGCGTGGCACTTGAGAAGGAAAGCTTCCATGCGCTCCTATTGGTTGAGCGAGCGGGGAACTCCGAGTGACGTCATAGACGGAGGTAAACATGTCCACGTGGGTCGCAGTATGGGCGTTGTGATGCCAACTATACATACGTGCGACGGCGTGTAATGAAGAGAGGAAAGCAGTAGTGCCGTTTGGGCGTGCAGAGCAGTTTAATAAACACCAAAGGCCCAAACACACTACAATGACGATGAAATCAGAGCATCCACTTTCAGTTCATGATCCAACGACGGAGAAATGTATTTTTCCACACAAGAACTACGCCATTTACCTCGGTTTTTTATGTCAGATAGGCACGCCCCTTTTGAAGCCATATATGTCGCGGAACCACGCCTCAAGGAGTGCATAGATATACGCCCAGATAACCCAGCTCTTGAGCACAAATCTGATAATAAATTGTTAATATAGGCATATGAAAGTACAGATCCATCTGGTAAGGTAAATGCACATGACGATGCCGGAATCGATGGGTATGAAAATATCTTTTTCATATAATAAACAGCACAGAGCTCCTTAGAAGAAGATTTGGCTACTGGGATCACAAAGGGGGTAGACGATGTCTTGGTAGACCTAATCACACACGCCATACCCCAACTATGGAAAGTAATATCTTTCCTCAATATTGAATGGTCAGAAATGATTACATGACCCACTCTCAGCATTGTGCGGAATAAAAAAATAAAAATTGACCAAGCAAAAAATTGCTCAATGTCCTTCAAGTTCACATAATCACGGATTTTTATGAGATGCATAGGTAGAAGAGGCGATGCTGGGGAGACTGCCGCCCCTGGTAGTTTGGCGATGCCCCTCAGCAAAGATTTTATCACAGGATGAGAAATCGAAGCACAGGTAATACCTCGAATCTTGGCACCAAATGATACACCACATAGGTAGGTTATCACAGAAGAATGTTTCATTATTGTCGATAAATATGCTGCATACATGCACAAAATGTCTGTAGAAATACTCTGGCATATAATGTCATTTTCTGATAAAAAATCAGAAAAAACCGACCACTGTCTAGTTCTTTGTGTGAGAGTCGACGATGTCACCGATAGGGTTTGTAGGTAGTTGACTCTCTCCCTCCATTTGCTGAGCCCTAGGAATATCAGATAAAAATCTTTCAGAACAACACAACCTGGCTTGGGAAAGACACAACAAGCTTCCAGGCGAATTATAAATGTATGGCAATCTAGATAGAGTATCCGCGATAAGATTATTTTTTGTGTTAATATACTTAGGAATTAATTCCATGTCAAATATAAATGTCAGCCAATATAATTCGTATAACCACTGCATGGCTAGTGGGCTAGAGCTAGAGCCATTCGTGAGCATTGCTATAACTTGTGTATTGTCAATGAAACATTACAGCTTTTCCTCTGAAAAATTTACACCATCTCCTCACGCCTACCAAGATGGGATACAGCTCCTGGATGTTTATATTTACTGCAATCCCATCTTCACTCGGGCGTGAGACAAGGTGAACACATTCAGGGAAGGAAAAAGGTAATTTAGAGTCATCCCAGACTCCAGCAACCCAGTCGATGCCACAAAATACGCCGAAACCCTTTGAAGAGGCGTCAGATACCATGGGAATATCGCAACATGGTTTCTCGATTAGACGCCTACCATTGAAAGATGCTGCAAACGATTTCCACCACTGAAGATCTTGATGAAAGGCTGTAGAGATATTTGATTGCTTTAGCTTCTTAGCAATCATAAGCTTGTATAGGTCGAACATGCGCCGACAGAATGTCTTTCCTCCCTTGAAGACACAAGCACAATGGCTGACATAGCCACATATACTTTCAAGCTGGGATTTGGAGATTGATGACTTGTTTTCTAACGATTTTAGAATTTTGTAGAGTTTGGCAATTTTTTCCTGAGGCATAGACAGTGTCATCTCCATTGAGTCGATGGTGAAGCCTAGGTAACGGCATGAAGAGCTCGGGGAAGTAACCTTGTGCCACGCCACGTAAAAACCTAAATATCTTAGGATTTTGACAACAATATCACGAGCATTTCTACACATCTCAATAGAATTTGCACATGTAAAAAAATCGTCAAGGTAATTGATCACAGGAACATGGAATACATTAAGTATAGAGTCAGTGATAAAGTTTGAAATATCATCAAAATAGCAAGGACCTGTTCGAAGGCCGAAGCAAAGTCTATTATCGTAAAAATATTTCTCTTGGCCATTTAAAGTCCATCTGAACCCACAATATATCCTGTGAGCAGGGTTGATAGGCACTGCACGATATGCCGATTTAATGTCTACAACCGACATGAAAGAATTATTTTCTACCAATTCTATGGCATTTTCGATAGATTTGTAAGAGAAAGTACGTACCAGACTCGAGCAATGCTCGTTTACACATACACCTAATGGTCGAGAACAGTCCGTGATAGGTCTTATACCCCCATCCGGCTTATGTACAGCTCCCAAAGAATGAATACATACAGGTTTAACATTAGATATTGATATGAAACCTTCGTTCAATTCATTACTAACTATTCTATCCATTTTTTCTTTGGCTTCAGGCTCTAAAATAGAGGCGTAATTTTCACAATCATAACCTTCTATGGGAGAATCGACAATGTCAAAACCGTCACAAATACCGAAATACACTTGAATATATTTATCAACCATAGTATTACCCTGTGCGAATAAAAGGTATGCAAACCTACAAGGTTTTAACTGGGTACTAACCTCAGCCAGAAGATGGGAACAACTACATGTCCCATATGCACAGCTACCGTAAACGGGGACGATACAGCCACCCGGAGAAATCGGAGCGTTAAAAATTAGGAAATCACCACAACAAAATCGGAAATATCAGAGAAAATGTCATTGTACATACATTCGGCGACAAATTCCGGAAGATGAGAAGTAATCGAGGGAATATTAGAAGAATTTTCACTTTCACGAAGGATTGAAAAGTCCACCTTGACAACCTCCTCCGCCATCTTGGATTCACCACTTCCGGTGTCTCCAAGTGAAATGTTCGAATCAACAAAATTCATATCAACACAATTTTCCGACGAATTATGAGAAATATTGTTGAAATTACCCCGATCACTAACTAATTCCTATTTAATATTCTTTCCGACATGGCAGTTTCTCGCTGAATGGTCCGATGACAGGCAGTTGGAGCATTTGTGTGGAAATCCACACGGCGATTTCGTGCAGCCGGCAGTCGAGTTGAACTTGAAACACACCTTGACGTCTTTGTTTACCTTCTTACGAGTAGCCGCTTCGACAGCCTTTTTTGAATTCTCAAAGGCATAAAATCTCAAGATTTCTTCCTGTTTTACATTGCTAAATGCGTCTAGACCTTCCTTGTTCGCCCTGGCTCTCACACATTTATCGTAAAGAACACTAGCCTTTAGATTATACACCTGCTATTTGGCCTTCTCGCACATAGTGACTGAATGATTTACGACACCAGCAATCTCGGCGTAGGGGCGTTCATCCACCACCAATTTAGCAATTAGACGCAAGTTCAACAAGAGCAACGACTCAAATGATTCAATATCCTCACCCTTGTCGAGTTGGCTGGCATGATCAAAAGGCTTGGTACGAGCCCTGGACGTAGATCTGGAACGATGTCTTGCACGATGACCAGACCCACGAACATTATAAATAGAACTCTCGACACTCAATGCCCTCGATTGACGCCCAGTAAAACCGATTTCAGGATCACTATCAGTTTTACTTGTTGAAGCTTGAGCATCCAACGGAGACGGCAGCTTGTTCACCACCTTGTCCTCTACGGTACGTACCAAGTTTGACACTTAGTTGACACTTAGTTAGTCCCTCTAATTTTGCCATACGATTGTTCATGGATCTCGTACACGATTCACCAACCGTGCCTTCGTGCGATTCTTCACATACATCGCAATGCTTGACTTTAGAAGGCGACATGATGTCCAATGAGTTCAATTACTTGAAAAAATTTTCAAGCGAGAATATATAGTTCTTCACTAGTCGAGTGAAACATTTGAACAGTGGGCGTGGCACTTGAGAAGGAAAGCTTCCATGCGCTCCTATTGGTTGAGCGAGCGGGGAACTCCGAGTGACGTCATAGACGGAGGTAAACATGTCCACGTGGGTCGCAGTATGGGCGTTGTGATGCCAACTATACTTTCTTCATTAGAATCGTTTCTCCAGAATATATGTTAGCTTTAGTGTGTTTATCTCAACGATAGTCATTACATTTGAGAATCTTTCATAGCTGATAATATTCTTTATTCATAGCTGATAATATAATCTTTAAAAACTCACCATTGCAGGCATAGCCTGCCGTTGTGATGTGTCATTGCTGCAGCAAGGGGGAGATGGCACTGTTGCCGAAAGTCTGGGTCTCTTCCAAGCCTTTCCCCACGAAGAGATGCCAATTCCATAGTTTATGACTTTTGATGCAATTCAATTCAATGATATGGAATAATTTATTTTACGTGCATTCCTCTTGAGAGGTGCAATAAGTGGGGTGCAATCAAAATATTTTTTATCAAACACATAGATTACGATAAAAGTGTAGTCGTCCAAAAATAGCTCTAACTTTACCTCCGCAGTTTGTTGACGTGCTTCTCGGAGATCCGAAGGTGCACAGTGCCTTCGGGTCTCCGCGAAGCACGTCACTCGCACTGTCTCTGAGACATTTCTCAGCAAGTCTGCTACTTTTTCAGTGTTATCTGATAATTCACCCCTGATATTTGATCAAATTCGGTTGTTTACTAGAGTTCATGATGACCTGCAAACTAGGATACTCTATATATACTACTCACAAGTATAATTGAGGGCTGTTGCACAACGAAATTCAACGAATGAACAGGATAACCTCCTCGTAGGGTCTAAGAACGAGCAGGAATAGTCACAACCAGGAAGAGTGGCAATATGCTAGTGCTGGCCTGAACGCCTATTTTTTCCTTTAGTAGAATCGATAGCCCATTGATTATCGATGGGCAATTATGTGTAAAACATTATATGGATATATACTTTCTCCTGCCTTTCCCATCACCACTAAACTTCACCAAACCATGCCAACCCACCCACCGTCCCTTTTGCCACAGAACTCCAAGGTCTCTGGAGTTCTGTGGAATAACATAGCATCAATGCGACCCAGAGATAAAAATTAGAGTAGCTGCACTGGCCAAGGCTCAAACTCACAATCTTCCACTCTCTGTGCCAGTGACTTACCACTGAGCTATGAACCTTGGGTGGAGCAGTGAGGGTGAACGTTGGTATATAGGCTAGTGGTATGAGATGGGCCAATGCATGGCAGAGGAAGGAAAACGTCCATAACTCCTTTATTCATGCTATTGTTAGCGTGTGAGTTTCCCTAATTAGCATTATCCTCAAGCCCCTGATTGGACCTCGTTAAAATTAAGCCATTATCATTCTGTTGACCGAATCCATCTTGGATGTCCTGGGTAGTGGTAGCGTCCGAAATTGGAGAAGCCATGATGCCAAGTCAATCCTGCTTAATTACCCCAATTCCTTTGATTATCTGAGGAGTACGGTGAAAGCCCAGCTAGGGGAGGACAAGTACAACAGGTACAAGCAACCAAATTTGGCAAGTAGAGGTTTATTCCAGTAGTCTCGTACATGGTAAGGTACAGAGTATCAGCAGTACAGTCACAAAGCAAACGTCAAGGTACGACGGTAGGGTGAAGAATGAAGCGGCAAGCATACAGAAAAGAGAATACAGTGCCCCTTTATAGGACCAGAGACACGATCGTAGCTCATCACAATGCAATTTCTGTTGTCCCTGGAGGTCGTCCTAACTTTTCATTGTGCAACAGAACTTTTGCCTCAATATTTGTCTAAGTCCCCACAAATGACCAGGAATGTCCACAATTAACCCACTAATGCACATGTCTGCTCGTTTGTGGGTGTACCCTACAAGAGGATGTGTACCCAGTTAAAACAGGGGTTATTCCATAGATTGACATCATACCAAGGGGATATTCTGACCTAGCTTCTGACCTTTAGTGGTCATTCTAAGTCTGTCAATGAGCATCAACGAATAGGCCACAAGCATGCCTCATATATTCTTCAATGTTTATAAGTAAAACTCCTTGCACTTAAGTTTCAAAAATGGTTCAGAATCATCAGAGGTCTAGGTTTGATACAGAATCATCGTCGTTTTATTTTAGTATCAACAATTAAATTAATCAAATAATGAATGGGATCATTCATCCCAATGAACGAGCATTCATGATTTGGTTGTGCAACAGGTTCTCGTTTGTTGCACAAAGAACGAGCAGGGATTTCTACGAATTTCAGCGAGCAACAGAAAGGCTAAAAAGAGCCACGAATTTGCTACGAACAGGTGTGAGTACACTTCGATTGCATGCATGCGGTACCCATCTACCTCCATTGGTTATGAATCGGGCCTCACAATAGATATGTCCAATTCCAAGCCTATTCCATGTAACATTAAAAGTCATGGATGTTTCTACAGGCTACAAGACAAGCGGCAAACCCACACCTGGGAATCAGCTAGTCAATCAAAAACCTTGATCTGGAGAGAGGTATGTTTATGTGAGTGTCACTTCACGGGAGTGTGGGGGTCGGGGTGGGGAGAGAATAGGGCATAATGGGAATAATGGTAAACTATCAATGGTGTGCGGGGGGAAGTCATAGTAAAAAGCGGTACCAACAGCAACATTCGTGTCAGCAGCTATGAACTCACCAGACTCCAAGTGTGCAATCGTAGACAAATAATCACATCCTAGCCGAGTGCAGTTAGAGGCAGGACAGTCATCCTCAAGTTGAAGGTTAGCAAGAACCGAAGAGGAACTGTCATTGATGTAATCTGATTCACAAGCAGAAAAATCAGCCGTTAGAGGTGAAACAAAAGGCACAGATGAATGTTTATATTCTACAGCATGGGCCATGATGGATCTCACTCAAGTTCTCACGAAAAGCGAGAGGAAGCGGTCAGGCCTTCCGGTTAGGGCATGAAGGAGCCTTATGCTGTTGTTTACAATTTTTTTTCTCTTTTTCTTTTAAAACAACTTTATTCAATATGTCAACAAAACTCATTCTTTCTCTGGGTCGATAACACTTATTTATACATCGGACCCGTTTTCTCTTCTTCTGAGGTGTTTCTTCTATGGGATACAAGTACAATATTTTACCTGATTTTTTTCAACCATTGTGCTTGTGTAGCTGTCTCTGTTTTATGAATACACATGTTTTGTACTTTGAGGAGAAAAATTGCATTAATAAGATTTTCTCATCGATTTTGTTAGAGTACATTGAAGGACACAATTTTTGGGTGTGGGCTAATATATCTAACCAGGAAGTTTTTTTGGTATAATGTTCTCAAAAGGTTGTTAACATGGAAGATTCTCTCGCTAATGTTTTTAGCTTATAATTATACTATTCAGGTCAGCCTGACGTTTTCTCCAGGCACTGTCCTATTCTTTACTAGTTTCTGAAGTTTTGTTTTGATATAGAATCCTTTTTGGATAACGCACACAGACTACAGCTCTGTTTCTACTGAAATAATTTGTGACCTGAATCACACACGATTAATCTGTTCTATCATGTTTTCCATCATTTAAAGTTTTATCTTCACCAAGATGCTTATTTCTTGTTTGTAAGTTTCCTTGTTTTCTATATTACATACAACGTTGATACATCTCATAGATTATGTGAACCTTTAAAATATACTTTCATTTTTGTTTCATTTTAATGATTTGAGTACTGTAAATATCAACTAGATCTCTTGAACCCTTATTTATCAAGGGAAAGTTCCTCATCCTTGTTATCCAATCCCTAGGCAGGATCTGTCCCTTGGTACAGGTTTCCTCTAATTGTTCGTTTTCAATAATTTCTAGGGTCTCAATTAACTTTTCAAACTGCTCTGCCAATGTTCTGACACAGTTCTTTAGATTAGCATATGTCTTAGGTATGAGTATCGAGCTCATGTTTGCCAGATAGCCTTATAGTCGTTGAAACTGGTACTGTCTTAATTCTTCTTCTCTATCCTGTGTCTGGTGTGGACTGGGGTGCTGCCACCTAGTGTGAGGCAGGGTTAGTGCCCTGACTAACTGCCTGAGGTTATTGTTGATTTTGAATAACAGATGGCGCTAGCGTTCTTGGTCTATATCTTCCTCCAGTGTACAGTGATCAGAGTCAATTGATGGGGTCCAGAGGTATTTAGGCGAATTCCTCATGTATTCCACCACTGCGAGAGTGAAGGTAGGTCGAGAAAAGTCTTTTCTGGTTAGTTTATCCTTTCTTTTATGAGCAACTCGTTGATTTTGCCTGAGTCACTTACTCCAATTCTTGTGAGCGATAATCTGTGAGGATGGAGGTCGTGATCCTTCCCAGCTAGGCGGGAAGATATGAATAGTTTTTTTATATTGTAAATCCTTTCCTCCTGGTTTTCTATCTTTGGTCCAGGAAGAGTGGCCATTGCTAGTGCAGCCATAGAGGCCTGTTTTTTTCCTTTAGTTGTATCGATAGCCCTAAGATCGATGGGTAGGCTAATTATCTGAAAACATTATATGTACATGTTGTTCCTCCTGCCTTTCCCCTCACCAACAACGACGCCAACCCACCTCCCGTCCTGTCGCATAGAATGGCATAGCATCTATGCGACCCAGAAATAAAAACAATGTGACCCAGGTTGAGGCTCGAGCTTACAACCATAGAGTCTGCAGTCCAGTGCTCTAGCCGCTGAGCTATGAATGTTAGATGGTGCAGGGAGGCTAAACTTAGTGTAGGAGAGGTGTGTGTGTAGGAGAGGGGCAGAGGGGCCAACATATAGCATGGGAAGGAAAACGTTTATTACTCCTTTATTCATGCTACGATGACTGTGTAACTTTAATACATTAATCTAGAGGTGTTTAGGGGGCGTTCTGTGCCAACAGAAATGAGTAGATGTATCAGATCAGTGTAAAAAGGTGATCGTGTGCCGTTTTGAGCAAGTATCCTTTCTCTGAGTAGACAGACTGGCGGTGACGCCTCGGGATTTGATGTACCTAGCGGCACCTGGTGCCACTACTGAGTCACCATGGCGTCTAGAGTGTATGTTTGTTCAACTTAGTTTGAATACTAGTTAAAACCACGATAATCCCGTCCTGAAAGACTCGACCTCGACCGGAAGTTCCGCTGTTAGCAGTCCCTGCTACTAATTCCAGCAAGCAGTTCAAACCCCAGAAAGGTAGGAAGAAGATTCTTGAGGATTTCCCTCCTGAGATATGCTACGATTTCAACTACAGGGCTTGTGATGGCTGTTCAAGAAACCACACACTGTTGTTTACAAATACGGCACATGTGACCAGTTATATCCTTGGCATCTTCATTGGACAAGGATCTAGTTGCATGTTATTTTAAAGCGATCTATCCAATGCGTGCATTATTTTATATGCCTATGCATGCATGATTCCATATGCCCATGCATGCGAGATTCACAGTGTGTGCGTCCTGCAGGCAGAGGGTGCCATTGTGCCTCCTGAATGTGCAGATTCCTGACCCCCTCCTCCTGGCACACCCACAGACATCCTTTTCTCCATCAAACAATGACGTCATTACTTACCGCACTACAGTTTAAACCAGGTTTAAGAACTCAGAGCCAAATTGGCCTTAAGAGAAGTCGTGTGAATTCAAAGTCCTTGTAAAAGGCCATACACACATAGACGAATCTGGCTCATGAAGTGGTCTTACGAAAATGCGTACAAAAAGTTAGGTAAAATGAATTTGTCGCTTGAACTTCGTGAAGCTATTTCTTGACGTGAGTTTCCACGTCTTATTGTGTGAGAATTCGTAACAACATTTCGTGATGATTATTGGCCCACACCTGGGCGAATTTGAATACAAATTACATGGGTCAAATTTTTTTAGAATGTACAATTGTGATTTTGTGAGATATAGGAAGATTGAAAAAAAAAGTATAAACTCATATTCCTTATGACTGGTATCATAGATGTCCCTACCACCTGAAAACACCAATTATACTCACAAACTCTCAATATCTCAGTTTTTATTGTAGTTGAAACAAGGTGATCCTTTTTTAGGGTATGCCCGGTATCAAATGAAGTGTCAGCTCCTTAAATCCTTAATAACTTGGGACAATGATTCAATTTCCAAATAAAAAATAATTCCCTATAAGGATCGAATGTTCCTTTACATGTATACCAATCCATAACTATGTATCATTCAAATTTATTATGTGAGAGATGAAAGCAAATGGATTACATTTCCCCAAAACAGGACTGTTTTGACTGATAACATATAGTTCAAATATAAATTCATTAAAGCTGCAGTTGTTGCTTTAAACAGGATGAAAACCTGTTTTCTGGCAACATATACATCCTATCCATTAATATAGGAACTTATAACTAATTCATCATGTTCAGTTTCCATGAGAAAATCGGTAATAGGAAGCCATCTTTGATACCGGGCATCCCTTTACATATGATACCGGGCATCCCCCACTAAGGTACCCTTTATCTGATGTCTCACTGTGGCTACAAAAGTGAACAAAAACACTTAAAAACCTATCATGTGCATAGACAGCATGTATGGTATTACATACAGGCGCAAATGACTGTAGCTCCATGCATTTAGAGTTGAATTGGAATATTAGGACTGAGATAATTGGAAAAAAATCACTCTTCCACCAACCTGTTGGTCCCAAATGAATCAGAAAGTGGCAATATCAATAATAAAAAATGATTTACATTAGAAAAGAAACATATTTAGCACACAAAAACTAAGATTTAAAGTCATTCCTTCACTAAATTACAACTTATTGGGTCTCAGACTAACACCCCTTCAAATATACCGGGCATCCCCTTATAACTCCCCACTGACTTTCACATCACAAATAAATATGAAAGTTATCATATCAATAATAGAAAATGATTTACATCAAAGAAGTAAATTTGGTAACAAATTGATCTAACTTCAAGTCACTCCTTGACTAAATATCACCTCACTTGGCCTGAGACAAATACCTTAATTCTCAAATATACCGGGCATCCCTCTATATACCGGGCATCCCCCTGAAGAATACATATTATCTGACATCTCACTGTGGCTACTAAAATAGGCACAAGCACATGAAACTCAGAAGGTACATTAGAAATATGTGTGGTAATAGACAGAGGCTCTAAAATCAATGATAAAAAATCAATGTGACAGATCAGAAAATGTTTGAATAAAAATATATAGGGTTGAGAACATCAAAAAAATAAAAGTTTCCATATCTCTGGAGATATTTTTAACATTCCCACATATTAGGGGAAGGAACAGGCTATATTACTGCAAAAAATACAAAAGATTGAGTCACATGGGTAGAAGTTATTACAAAAAATTTACTTTTCAGGGGATGCCAAGGGATGCCCGGTATCATTATTTTGATTAAAGTTGAATTAAATTGCATGGAAATGAAGCATAAAGCCACATGCATATGTTTAGTAAGGCATGATATGTTTGAAGGGTAAGTTTTATGGTGATTTGTAGCTTCAAAATGGACTTGGTGAAAGGTACTAGGATTGGAGGGGGGATGCCCGGTATCAGGGGATGCCCGGTATCAACCACTCTTTTAATATGCTTTAAAAAGGTATCTATTGTGTTTATGACCAAATCTCCAATTGTACATTGACAAAGGAACTGCAAGGGACATTGGCATATAATAGGAGGAGCCTACCTACAATAATAATGATATTTTGATATCATTTATCAACAGAAAATGATTTGTGTGGGATGCCCAGTATCAAATCATATCACATTTGTCTTAACATGCCTGTCCCCATAGTCCTAAAAGTATGTTAAATTATACAAATGCCATTTCTGATTAATAAAAACTAACTTAACATGATCCCCATTAAGAAATAATTGTTAAATGAGCATAGAAATCATGTTAAATAATGATGGTACCGGGCATACCCTCTTGGATTCTTGAGATCTATGAGGCTATATTAATCTTTCCTTTAACATAGGACAGGAAAATGCTTCATTAAGAATTGTTGAAAACATCTTTTTAAACAAATAAATAATGATTAGACTGATGAATATCACACAGATGGTTGAATCCTAAACATCTTAACAATAATTCCACACCATACAAGAGCATGTATAATGTTTGGTCACTTTCATTCTGGTTTACAATGTCCAAGGAATCCCAGGAATACCAACCCAATAACTATATATGGTGGTTGTCTTGGGTTCCAGAAGAAAAAACAGAGGCTTGGTCATATCAAAACAGTTTGAGTGTCTGTTGTAGTTGTTCCTTTCCTACCATACCGGGCATCCCTCAATATACCGGGTATACCCCTGACATCATTTGCATTCATATCTTCATGATAAATTGATTTGGAAGATTGACATTTGGTGTGCTTATTAGGATAGGTAATGGGATCATATGTACCGCATCTTAGATCTCCAGTTGCAGTGAAACTGGATCTACATTATGATGTGTGCATGGGGATGCCCGGTACCAAATTGTATAAAATCTCTGGTCTGGTAAAGATTGAAGTATGGCCCTGCTAATGTTGGCATTACTGTCCTAATTGTACCAGGATTACATTGATAAAATGTTAGAGTGTATTTCAGATATTTTAAATCATATGTGACAGATAAATATTTAGCCAGTATACAACAATCTATGTTTGATACCGGGCATACCCTAGTGCCAAGAAAAGATTGGACAATTGAGTATAGAACAAACATACAGAGATGAGGGCTAGTAGAAGGCTTATACTTTCCCAAGTTGTCATAGATATGTATAAGGAATAAAACCAGGTGAAACGTAACATCTAGAACATTTAGTTTTTTTCAGAATGGCAGTATAATGTGAAAAAGTAGTGAATTCTGAGATATTTTTATAGGGAAATCAACATTTAGAGCGATTTATTACATACAAAACGTACAATATGTATACTGATGTATACATTTTCGTAAAGCTTAGGATCTCTGCTTTCCAATGATACCATGATCATAAAGATTGATTCATTTGTCTGCAATACCCGTTCAGTATAATGTGGAGAGGTGGCAAATTTCGCAATTGTACATTCTAAAAGAATTTGACCCACATATGTCACGAGTTCTGTTTTTCGGGGTAGAAAATTTATTTCAAATTGCCCATTATTTTCGCTTTTCGCGGCTGTGTGCGCCCATTGGCGAGGTCTCGTGAGTTTAACATTGGTGTCTACAAGAATTCTTGGGTGGTGCCACAACAATCGACTCAAGTCGATTGTCGTGGCAGCATATGTGAGCCTTTGTGACATTAGTTCCGTGCGAAATTGTAGATGGCGTAAAAGTCGATTTTCGGCCTTGACCTTCAAAGACAATCGTGACGCGGACCAGAAATGCTGTAGCTTCCGCAGTCACAAAGGTTAGTTTAACAAATGTTGTAATTAACCAGCATAAGGTCATTACGTCCTGTATAATCGCTGTTCATCGTAGATGCTAATTACTCGATATTTCATGTCGAAGTACCCAATTATGCATAAATTGCGTAAATTGTTATGGTATCGCTAGTAAACTGTCATGGCCGCCTACTTACATTCAAATGAACTATGGTCAGTGGTTTCATTACAAAGCTTAACACTAGGTACCTTTTCATAAATGCAGCCCTGTGACAATTGTGATACTTCTTTTTGTTCTTACATTCGACTGTATTTGCTTACTTGCTGGGTAGGGAAAGGAGAACATCACATACAGTGATGGAAGCGAAACAACAGTTCATCCAGTTAAGCGAGGTCGAACTCTTGGCTTGCCTTTGAAGGTGAGTTATAATATTTATATTAACACATTCGTTGTAAGTGTTATGAAATGTGTAACGCGTGATTTCAGGCTATCTAGTATTAGTATATTATGGAAGCAACATCAATTAGCTCTATACACATATATATTTTTATAATTAGTTAATTTTACATTCTCAATTACATTTTTCTTCTTTGTATGTCTTGTAAAATGAAATAATTTATTTTTAGTAATCTAGCTGACTGTCTTACACATTATTCAATTACATGTGCCATCACTAAATATCCAAAACATCTTCTCCATCAACAATACAGCCTGCTACAAACAGTGTCAATAAATTGCCAAAGACTGCTGCTGAACAATATGAAGAACCTGATCCAGATAGTGTTGGTAAAAAATCAAAGATGGTTGCTGCCGACTGAACAGGCTGAACCAGCTATGGTAGATATAACTACGGTCACTCTGGCGAAATTCCAAACAAATATTATCGGCACAATGACTTTCTTCTGTTAAAAAAAAAAGCATTATAAAAGAGACGTATAAGTATTATGACTCAGTGCATAGTACTGTAATGCCATCATTAGTTGATATCTAATCTGCATAAATCCGTTAATACTGTTGATCATTTTAAAGCATGGTGTATAGGATAGGTGATGCCTTTATGCTATGTTTATAAAAAAAATCTTATATTTATCATCATTAAAGTATTTAATCGCCTGGTCATTGCTGGTCCAAATTGAAATTGTAACCAGGCTTGGACAAAACAAATATGACCTATGCAGTTTATGCTTATATGAGCAATTCCACCAATTGGTCGTCATTTGACCATCCACAGCTGAAAATTCTTAATTTTTTAAAACTGCTTCTTTTGATTTATTTCTTTTCGTACATAAACTAGACATAATGTTGCTACTATAGACGAAATTGGGAAACTTAATAATGAATATTTCAGTCAGGGCAGCTTGGTAGAGACTGTGACTGGAACTCTGCTGATAAGGGCGCTGGAGAACTTACATATTTCTACATAAATGAAAATTTAAATTAGAAATAAATAAATAAAATAGGCACATAATGTTTTGAATTAGTGTATACTTTATAGGTCTAAACATAAGGGTCATAACGCTTTTTAATTTGTGAAAATATTCCTAATAGAAGAAAAGTTATTGGCAAATAACCATTCAGTAATGGTAATGATAATGGCAGCAGTAAGAATGACAGGTCATTGACCGTCTGCCTATATACACATATATAAGCGATTAGACAAATATATAATATTTATTCCCCTTCGTTTTTTAAGTTCACTTGAATGAATACTTCTATTGGTTGTTCATGGAGGATGTATGTGAGTTTTGTTTAAGTGTTTAGAGGCAAAACATTTAGGGATTTACATATAGTTTCTCTGTATGTCCCAACAACACATGTAAGAGTGTCAGTGTCAGCGTCAGTGTCAGCGTCACGTGTGGAATACTCACGTGACGCTGACACATTTCATCTCCTACCTTACAATTGCAGAGAACCTGGGTGGATTTTTGGTATTTGAAATGAAGTATGTCCATCGCCTCATGCATATGGATATTTTTAATTATTAATTCCTAATATTTATTAAATGGGGTAGAATAAAAATACACACGTGACGCTGACAGAACAACTGCCCAACTCCTATATTAGTGCCTGTAATTCCAAAGTATGAACAAATATCCGAACAGATTTATTCTTAATATTTCAAGCCCATGTAGAATTAACAAAATTAGTATAATATTGTCCCTCCTTGTATCTTACATTTTTTCAAGGCCTGGATTTTATTTTCCACACGTGACGCTGACATCTAGACTTCCCAACATAATTTTCCATTTTTATTATACCAAAGAGCCATTGGAAACAAATAAAAACCAGGTCATGTAGTAGCCAGTGTTAAGGCGAAATGGTAAAATAAGTTTAAACTATGTTTGACTAAACATTTTTATTTTTTCCAGCATTTTATTGTGTCTCCCCTAATTTTTCTTCATTTTTAAGGCCCTAAAATCCTGTTTTTCGACCCCCATATCTAAATTCTTAAGAACATCTATGTAAATAGGGGGTATTTCTGATGTATTTTGGGCGGGCGGATACGATAAAACTATTGAAAAATGTCCCCAATCGTTTTTTTTTCCATTGAAATACGCAAAATACGATTTTAGGGTCAAATGACGACCAAATGGTGGATTTGCTCATATATGGGAGCAGTGGCATTTTGTGTGCAAAGGACACACTAGAAAAAAAAGCGTATAAAATAAAAAAGCGTATAAAATAATATATACTTCTATTTACACTTGATCGACTTTGTACAAAAAATGTGTTTTGAAAAAGCATAGCTTTGAATCATGAATATTGTAAAAGTGTTTGGAATGATCAGCAACTCATAATTTCTTAGCGAAGCGGAGTGTGTGAGAGGCGAGATAAATACGTTATTCAATACCAGTTGATCTTAAGCCTGTTATTGCTCATGATATAATCGTATTGGAAACCTACACATTGCTGACATGAAATTATTATTTCATTTGTTCAATGTTTTACCGCTCTCCCTGCGTTGACACTTAGCCACACCATACGGTGTTCAACACCGGTTATTTTGTTGTCAGTTTGCTCCTACGTTTTCACATAACCTGTCGGGGCGTCATGTCTAGTTAATGAAGTAAATTACCTTCTTATCGTCGATATACTTTAGCAAAATTGAATTTTACCTATGATTCTTCCATTGAACTTTTCATTTGAAGTCTCTATTTGCGAGCCCAGCAAATCATAGCTCGAGCCCACACTTCTTTCCACTTGCCGGCATGGTCCAGGATGGGGAATCGCTGAGCGCACCAGGTTTGGGAAGCGTCGCTCGTGGGGCGCTGGACATTAGAGTCAATTGTGGTAGGCGGACCTTCTTAATTACAGATGACCCAGTTACCCGAAATAGACATAACTTTTGGATATGATAAGATTTGAATGCCGTTTTGTAGGTTGAACCGATGGCTACATAGGTAGAGCGTGGGAATGTAATATTTGGCCATATTTGTATAGTTTAAAAACTATACAAAAAAAAAGTTTGATCTGTGTATGAAGTTATGGATGAAGTACCGCTTGTGGGTTCGAGTCCCGTAGGTGGCTGCAGCTTTTTATTATACATTTGGTGAGGTTGCAGTGTTCTCGAAAACTTTTTACTGACGCCGGCCAATGTGGCTGACGTGGACAAGCCCCACGCCGGCCATTTCTCACTGACGCAGGCCAATTTTTACCTACAAAAACATTGTAATGGTACCTGCAAATTCTCATAAAAAACCACCTAATTTCACAACACCTATGGCCAAGCATGAAACCCTTGGTGTTTCAGGAAAATGAGTGACAAGTAGCAAAATGGAATTTTTTCAAAGTATATTATCTACAAGATCTCTCTGTAGGAATGTTCTCATTTTTGGAGTAGGCTATATACTCCCAAGTCATATGCATAGATATCCCAAATTTCAGGACAGTGTATTAGATATATCATTGCATTTTAAAGGTCATCCTATGGATTATATTAGTTACTTTACTGGGAATTGCCCGACCAGAGGTATTGTAAACATTTTTTCTAAAATAAAAATATCTAACTTAAAATATAGAAATACTTATTACATGACCTAATGTTTACCATCATTGGAATTGACTTGATTTCATCTTTTCAAATATGATAATATCTCAAATTCCATTATTTTTAATGACTTGTGACTCGTTTTCCTGTAACACATCAGAAATATAACATTGTGGGTGAGGTTGACGTCGGCCAATGTGGCCGACATGAAAGGAGCAGACGTCAGTGACCATGAACGTGAAGCGAACCCCATACCAAAAAGTCCTAAGGAACAAACAGCCACTTCCGACTGTCATATTAACCAGGAAGTTATAATTACAATATTCCCAAATAAATATCAATATAGTGAAATTTAAAATTATCTATGTTGTTGTGTCATGTGTCTTTGTAGAGCGGAGATGAGGAAAGCGTGCCTGAAGATGAGGAGCGATCAGCAAGAGTCAGAAAAGGTGATCCACCTTCGAGTGAGCTTCTACTTCTCAAAGCCAAAAAGAAAAAAAGGGCCTGCAGCTTCAATTAAAGTGACACTGACTCAGACCAAGGTGACTCTGATTACAATCCAGACATGGATAGTGGAGCTGACTCGCCAGTCCAAATGCGGAAAAACAAAGGTAAACTGTCAAGGCCAAGTGTTAAAAGTCGCGAGCCGACCCAAAGCACATCAACAGGAATAACCAACATTGGTTCACATGACCCTGGGTCTGACACAGATGAGAGTTCTGCGATATTTGGTTGCAAATCCAAAATTGCTTGGAATGAGTCAAACTCTGAAAAGAGCACTGCCACAAAGAAATCTGTAAAGTCCACTGTTGATCCCGCTAAGCAAGAGCCTGACAAAAAGAAGCCGACACCAGATACTAAACAGACCCTAAAACTGCCGCCCTGACTTCTGCCATGGAAACCATGGCCAAGGACTATCATAGTGTGGTGGAAATAATATCACGCCCCGCACCACCACCACCGGAACCTGTACGTTTACCGGAAAAGTCAGGGCATTCAATATGGGCCGAGCTATGTGTAGGTAAAATTGAGAAAATGACTGATCGTATTCAGGAAATGTTTAAAATACATGTGGACACAATTGCACTGGATGCGATCAAAGGGCAGTGGCCTCCAATGATTCAGACATACAATGTTTTAACCATTAAGACACTCTTTTAGTCGATCATTTTTATTGTGCCTTCTTGGGTTGGACTTGTCATTGTCATAAAAATATTACATTTCATTCTTTCTTACATTCTGACAACCTTGAATACTCTGTTGATAGGCAGAAACGCCAAAAATTTTATAGTGATATATTGCTACTAATTATGGTGCTGGCTTTTAATGTTCATCTTAACAAAGATGCCATAATCTTTCTTGTTTAGTGTTCTTCTAATCAATGTATACAGTGCTAAATTTTCTTGCCTGGTATGGTCTGAATGATGATTATCATTACAAAAATTCCATTCCAGTATTTCTTAGAGGAGTAAGTCACTAATGATTTTAACAGGCATCAAATCAGTTATATTTTTGATAATTATGCTTATAGAATGCTTTACGGTTGCATTTTTGTATCGTTTTTTATATATCGTAGCGCTTGTGATTTGTGTTAGACCCTTTACAATCTATCCCACTTAATTATTCGCATACATTTTATTGCCTCAGCTGGTTTTTTAGAATATGGATGGCGATGCACTTGTATGGGCCCCAATAGTTGCGCGTGTGTCTCTCTAACAGACCTAGATTTGATTATTAGTTTTCAAAGGCAGCAACTCATCAGATCTTTGTTAAAAAATGTTTATGTTATAGGGTGCCATTTAGTGTAAATTACTGAGTGAATATATATATGCTCCCTATAGCTACGATTAGTTACCTTGAGTGTTGGAGATATGTAGCAACACCTTTATGTTCGTGGTTATCCTCATGTGTTCATTGCTTCATTCTTTATCATATGTCTTGGTGCTTTATTCAAGTTGGCAATCAATCACAAATACGGCAAACAGTGTACTTGTGAAAGATCAACAGTGAAAGATCAACCAGACGAATTGAAGCATGTGGCCTCTTTCAGTAAATCAGGTAGATGAGACTGTTTATTCTTGTATTTACATAATATATATGTTTCAGTAATAAACATGACACATTTTGTCGTAATAATTTGGTACTTGTCTTTTATTTTGGGTTTTAGTTAACTACTAACTTCGCCTAACCAGGCATCCGGCCCACATTCATTATTGGGAACACTAACAGACTGACGAATACACTTTCCGTTGGAAGATTGAAGTTCACAATGTTGCAAAACATTTGGACATCACTACATATACAGATAAATATGTACTTTCAGCAAAATCATTATTTGTACGTTAATGTTCACATAGGTAACATTGAAATTGAAAAATAAGTAATCACTAATCGCTGCACTGAATAATGCAGCCTAATCAAATTTGTATTAGAGAGGCTACATAATATAAAGGTGCACAGGTAATGCACAGGTAATATATGTTCTTCTAAATAAAGTAATATCTCAATGGCAAGAAAACTTTGACATGGGTTGTACACAATTTGCCCTTTATCTACAATTGCAGCAACTCAAATTGCCAATCGACGGCGCCAGCTCGGACAAAATAGTTTGCTAGATGATTACGCATTTCTTTCGCCGCTGCATACGAGTTTCTGCCCGTAAGTTTTTGCAAACCTTCCACTTGGGCCACGTTCCTCCATTCACCAGCATGCAGCACATGCTGGCTGTCTTTGTGGTCCACCATTTTTGGTGATATGTAATCGCGACCACACCTTGCGTGCATGAAGTTGTGCAGTACACATGTTGCCTTGATTACATGCACTGCACGGTCCGGCCGCATCTGCATTTCACGGCCGTATACAGCAAATTTGGCGGCCAAAATTCCAAAAGCATTTTCAACAATTCGACTAGCATGCGACAACCTGTAATTGAAGATGCGCTGCTTGGCCGTTAGTCTTAGGCCAGGGTAGGGTTTCATTAGGCGAGTTGATAGAGGGAACGCATCATCTCCAACCAAGAAGTAACTTAACTTGTCATCCATACCCTCCTGATGTGCAGGTGGTGGTATATGTTAAGCGAATTGTTTTGAGACAATAACTTTCTTTTAAAAGCGCAACTGTCCCATATCCCACCGTCACACCCGCTTCCTTCTGCTCCGACGTCTATGTACAGAAAATTATAGTTTGCATCAACTATTGCCATTAATACAATAGAGAAAAAACTCTTGTAGTTGTGGTACCTAGACTCGATTCCCACTGGCTTTCTGATACAGACACGTTTACCATCTAAAGCACCTATGCAATGGGGCATATTCCATCTTTCTTCGAAGCAATTGGAAACATGGAGCCATTGTCCCTTTGTCTTTGGAATCTGAAAAAAACCCCACATAATTAACCCCTGTAGCAAATATAAACAAACATAATTAAGAACTAGACATCGTTACCTCATGTAAAAATAAAATTTGGCACTACTATATATTCTGCAGTACATATAATTATTTGGTTAGCCAGTATTAGAAAAAATGTTTAGCCTCGCGCCATTTCAAAAATGGAATTTATCATATAGGCATGGTTTACTGGAGTTAGCATTTATTGATACATTGATTCAATCAAGTCTAATAAGTAGTCGGTTCAAAACAAATTGTCTTGACGCTGATGATCATTTGAAAAGACATGCATACTTATCAAAGTATTAATTACATTCATAATCAGTGGCTGAAGGACTTCATACCGTGCCGTGCAAGTACTGTAAACGATACCAGCCGTTGTGGTCAGACCGACGCGAAACTGCTGGTGCAGCGACACAAAACTGTCCCCTTAAATAGAGAATGTCAGTAATAAATTAATACTTGAGTATAATTTGTAAGAGGATAATACAATTCTGTAAGTCAAAGTTATTTTCATTTGCCGAAGAAGTGGGAACCGTATATATAAGTATGGGAAAACAACTGTGCGTCATCTCCGAGGATGGCAGCTGGCAATACTATCCACCCTTAACAGGGTGTTATGAGTTACGCATCGCCACAACTTGACGCAGGTCCATGCTATCTTGTGCCCTGTTGACAGGTTGAAGAACGACTGAGATTAGAAACAATGGTATCATGGGGACCTACTAATTTAGCTTGACATAGAAAGACAGAAATGACTGAGTAATGACCGAGTATACATGTACTTATACAAGTATTTTACATTCAATTTACAGAGGAGCTTGGTGGCTACATAGGCAAGTCGTGGGACTTTGAGATGTAGCAACCAGTCTCCTCTTTTCAAGTCTATAGTAAAAAAGTCCATCTGGTTATCTCGAAGTGAAGTTAAACATTGCTCGTTCAGGTTCAAATCCCAAACATGGTCTAATGTGTTTTTCAATTCGTTTTCGGAGCTAGAGAAGGGCAATCATATCGGGAAAATTAATAAAAGTTTGTTCGCGATAATGCTATATCATCGTGCCTGCGTTAATACACGTACACTAGCTATAAATGTAAGTAAAAATCTCTGCCTAGGTAATTATACCTAGGCAGAGATTTTTACTTCGCAAAGTGATGCATAAACAAATCTCAGGCGTTATTGCTTTTCTCCAGTTAGTGTTTTTCCTCATTATCTGCGGTTTGACCAATTCAAGAAGTTCCTCAAAAACTGCAGGAGGCATGCGCAAGGTTCTGATCAAAAGATTAGTTTCGCCATCCTAATAAACCAAAGGACACAGTATTTATGCAGTGTTTAGGCTTGTTAAAGTTTAACAATAATAAACAATTTCAAAGCAGAGCATAGGAACCAAAAAAGATATTTTGGTAAATTTAATTATGACTTTATTCTTGAAAGTACACCCGATTTCATTTTGGACTCTTTTTTAATTAGCTAAGGATAAACAGTTTGTCATGGCAAATACTATGACTCCCAATGGCGAAAGGAAAATCCTTTTGGCGCAAGAAATTTCAATTTGGATATTCTGGTGTAGCCACAGTGGCAAAAAGAATATAATATTATATCTAACGGGACAATATTTTTACAGCTTCATAACATTTCTTACCACGTCCAATCATTGGAAATTAAAACCACTCAAAATGTTAAAAATGTCATAGTTTGATAATGTAGCATGAATAGTGAAGATGTTCTCTACATTAATTCTATTATTATGTAGTATATTTAACCTTACACTCATTAGGATTGATGTGACAAAACGTGGGTTCGGTCGGTGACATTGAAATTCTGCTCTTCCCCATAGAGAGGGAAAACATCTTGCTGTACCATGTATTATATCATTATTATATATATATGGCCCATTCTCACGAAAGTAGTGCAATCCCCCATTATTTCCATTTATTGGTCAATATTTTGGTTGATATTGATCTTAAATACATAGGAATCGATTAGCTACATGCAACTTGGCATAAGCATAATTAAAATATATACTTTTGTGTATCTGTGACGTATATTTTTTCAATTATATACTATCAAATCAAGGAAAAAAACCCATTAATCACTACCAAACTCATAGTTATGTTGAGATAGAATATAGTTGAATCAATATGCATGAATAAGATTTGTGCCATAGAATGGGGCATAAAAACCGAATAAAATGATGTATTAAGGTTGAATATAGCTGCAGAATTCATGGTCCTAAGTCAATTAATGTAAAAATGGCAAAATTAAGGTGTAAAAACGTCGCCAGACAAAATAGCTGTGCTTTCTGAAATGATTAAATCAATTTTGTCTAAAAAGTATGATTTCATAAGCATAGGTTGGCAGACACATGTATATCACCATTGGAAGATTCTCAGACCTTAGGCCTTAGGCCTTGGGGCTGATCCTAATAATTGGTGGAAAAACATTTTCCACTTATTTACCATTATATCATCTTAGACTTTGTGGGAAACGATCTCCAGAAACTGTTAAGATTCCAAAAAGTGAGTTATTTAGACTTTAGATAGGGCGACGTTTTTACAGTTTTCACTCAATTTATAAAACGTGGCAGTGTAAAAACGTGGCAGTGTAAAAACGTCGCCCCTATTAGAATCCTTGTATTCAAGAAATAATTTGATTTTGATGTTCATATCCTGCTCAGTTTTAAGGAACAAGCCCTTAGGTAGCTTCCTCTAACAAAATAAAAAAGATTGATAAATATATTTCATGTAGATGAGTGATTATGATACATTGCATGGAAGAGGTATGGACATCACAGGATACAACATAATTCTTGTAACTATTCTTTGACAAGAATGCAAGGATACATCAAAGATGTATTTAAAACACTGTCCTGAAATTTGGTACAGATACTGCTATGATCATTAGCGCAAGGCACCCCAAAAATGAGAATATTCCAACAAAGAAATCTGATGATTTAATCACTTTGAATAACATCACTTTTGTAACTTGTGACTCATTTTCCCGAGACACATCATATAGGCCTCTACTGCATGAAAACGTTCCCATCCTTGAGTGGATAATGAAATGAATGACAAATTTTCAAAACATTATGCTAAAATGGTCTAAAATGGTGCCAATCATGTATTAAAAACATAAAAAATAACAATCAGACTTTATATAATTGACTAAATTAGAGATAGATTGGGCGACGTTTTTACACTCAGAAAAAACGTCGCCCAAATTTGAAGTCCTAAAACATGGATAATTTACCAAAAATCTGACTAACTTACCATACTCAGGGGTAAAAGATAATATTTGATCATATTATAACAGAAAAAAAGATTGATTTGAGAATAATAAATAAAAATACAGTCAATGATAGGATGTTTCATCTGATTGATATGGGAATCCAGTTTCTGACTTTTTTGTTGTGCCCGATTTGAAAAGTATTTATACAGGAAAGAAAAAACTTTTTTGGGCTATTACATTAAGAAAACATTTAGTTAGAGTATAGTGATAAAAATAATAGATGATATACAAATTAGATATGAGAAATGATCATTACTAAGATATATAGGGGTGTGCGACGTTTTTTCAACAACTTTTCTACACCAATCATTGATAAGCCCCTGTACAAAAACTATTGGTCGAATTCAATGGCAAACTGAGATATATTACCACCTATATAGTACCTTCAAACCTACCAAATCTCAGATTGATCAAGCAAAATGTAATTTCGACCCTTTTGTGACAGGTTGCACTACTTTCGTGAGAATGGGTCATATATATATAATATGTCGATCAAAGATAGTCCCATCTCTTCCTTCTTTTTCTTTGGTAATCATAGTCCTAGTTCTTGCGCAAATTTTCATAATATTGCAATATATAGTGTCATTCTACTGGCTCTTCTACTTTCTCTCATAAATGAACCCAAATAACATAGTAATAATACAATACTTCTCCCTCTTGTGGGGCAGGTACTGTCTTCTCTCTTGTCTACTGGGAGAGACAAAATACTCAGCACTAGAGGCTATACACAATACATACATAAATCAAATCAAATCACATTAATCTATGAGATAAAGTAAAAGGAATGCAATACAATAGTTATAGCCTCTAGCCTCACAAGGATGGGAAAGTGTATATAATTATTTACCACGATTGTGTGGGGAATGGTCTAAAATGATTTAAATATTAGTTATATTTGAAAAAAATAGTAGAATATTAACACTGGAACTGTAGGAAGAAACTCAAATTTCTAAAAAGTTCCATCAATGTTTTCCATCAGATGTTTTGAGGCAATGTATGGCACTAATTTTCAGGATTGTGATACCCATGTGTACATGCAATACCCACGTTATACACCAATGGGGCATTCATAATTCTTTAAAAATATTGCAAAATATGTAGTGGCTTGGACGGCTGGATGGGAGACAGAGCTATATTATAATAATCAACAAATACACAACCCAGCTAGGAAGTGAGCTCATGTAGATCTCACTATGAGCTCAAAAACTTCTCACACATGTGATATCAGAACGGTGAGGTCTGGGTGAGGTTTTTGTGATCTTGCATATGTGATCTCACATGAATGGTTTCAGTGTGATCTCAGTGTGAGTTCACAAGTTCTAGCTCACATTTAGCTAACAGCTGTGATATCTCAGTGAGCTCAGAAACTTCTCATAGATGTGAGATCAGAACGGTGAGGTCTGGGTGAGATGTTTGTGATCTTGCATATGTGATCTCACATGAATGGTTTCAGTGTGATCTCAGTGTGAGGTCACAAGTTCTAGCTCACATTTAGCTAAAAACTGTGATATCTCTGTGAGCTCAGAAACTTCTCATAGATGTGAGATCAGAACGGTGAGGTCTGGGTGAGATGTTTGTGATCTTGCATATGTGATCTCACATGAATGGTTTCAGTGTGATCTCAGTGTGAGGTCACAAGTTCTAGCTCACATTTAGCTAAAAACTGTGATATCTCTGTGAGCTCAGAAACTTCTCATAGATGTGAGATCAGTACTATGAGGTCTGGGTGAGATGTTTGTGATCTTGCATATGTGATCTCACATGAATGATTTGTCAGATTTTTGGACATTTCCAAAAAACGGAATGGTCGATTTGACCAACTTTTAGGGCAGCTAGGGCTTAGCTGTTGGAGTATGAGATGCAGGGGGCCCTGTTATACCTGGGTGCCAAAGGAAATTCCATTCCAAGCATTCCTTCATTTTCCAAACAAAGTATTCGTTTGACATTGCAAAGTGGGTGGCAAGAATTACACTTTTTAGGCACATCTCTATGGCAAAAATACTGAAAATGTTGACTTTTTTCTGGCAGCCCCTAGAAATTTTGTGAGATGTTGACCTAGTCTACTTTTTTCTCCTCTTTCCAAATCTGGCCTCCAATTTCTTCTATTGGCATTATTGGCGGAGTTATCGGCAATCCGACTGTTTTCACCAGGTGGCAGTACCATAGGACTTGGTTTTCACTAGGTGGCACCAAAGGTTACTGCATTACATTTACACTTTCTATTAGAACAAAAGTCTCACTAGTAATACTTATATGAAGCATTTATACTTCATAGATATTATACATCATTAACTTGGGAATATTGAAAGCAATGAACTTGATAGTTTATTTGGATAACTTACCTGCTTGATGTTGAAAAATGTTGGGAAGAAAGCACCCTTATAATTCTAATATTATTACTATAAGTATACTGAGTGACCAAGAATGTCTAACACCAACTTGGAATGGATACCTATGGCACCTACAGGAGAGGATTGTATTAAGGGTAAGTTTAAGTGATGGAAAGGGATGAGGAACTTTGAAAAATTCAAGCAAAGGGACCATGCAGTCTCTCCTTGAATGCTCTTGGGTGAAATGCTTCTGTGGAGAAACTTTCTACCTTAGCACTGTGCACAAATCTGCTGTTTAGAAGCTGATCAGTAGTGCTAAAAACAAGTCTAGTCTTGTCATCTTATTGATTAATAAGAGTGAGATTGATTGTATAAGAGTATACTGTTAGTTCATATTATGAGGCCATTGTGACATTAGATATTGACCTCACCATGAGATCATAGTATGAGTATACTGTGAGGTCACATTGAGAGATCATATTGATGCCACTGTGAAGTTACACTTTGACCTCACCCGTGAGGTCATACTATGACCTCACAGTGTTCTCATACTTATGACCTCACAGTGAGATCATAGTATGAGTATATTGTGAGGTCACATTGAGAGATCATTTTGATGCCACTGTGAAGTTACACTTTGACCTCACCCGTGAGGTCATAGTATGAGCTCACTGTGATAAATATTGTGAGCTCTCAGTGAGCTCACTGTGATCACACATTCTTAGCTGGGAAGGGTTGGCCAGAACCGACCGAAGCAAGGTTTATTTACCATAATAATGACAATATCAACAAAGGTCGTCAAGATGCTTGGAGATAATATTTTCACATTTAAGCATATCCTCAGGGGAAGGGACGATATAAGAATCGACGATGGACGATTTCCAGTTCCCTTTCATCTTGATGTCCGACAGGGGGATACCTAGTGAAGACATATATGAGGCTCCTCCCCTACGGAAAGAGTGGGTTGTGAAGCCTCCAGTGACACCAGCTGACGATAATAATTCATTTAAATTGCTGGAAATATGATCATATGTAAGTACAGGATGACCAGCACAGGAGAAGAGTTGCTGAGATTTAGGCATATCCTGGGCCAACAATTTTTTAACCCAGTAAACTGGACACAGAGATCTGTTGGAAATACTGAGAAGGGAATAGTAGAGGTCTTGGTAGACCCTACCCTAACACACATCCCACCAGTAACCAACGATATGTCCTTACGACAAAGCATATATATGAGGGGAGGATACTATATGACATACCCTCAACAGAGTTCTAAACATAAACACATATGCAGCCCAACACAGTTGATGAAGAATATTGTCCAGTTGAACATATGGGTACAACTGTAATAATATAGTAGGCGAGATGGGCGGGGCAGGTCTGGGTGCAGATCCAGGCAGTTTTTTAATTCCTCGAAGCACAGATTTCAAGCTTGGATGAGATAAGGTTGGACAGTCAATGTCAGATATCCTAGCATAAGAAATAACACCAGCTAGATAGGTACAAGTTGGATAATCCTGTCATTCCATTGTCCAAGCCCTGGAGAAGACAAGGGCTTGAGTTAAAGCAGCATAATTCAGCCATTCGTAGGATATTAGGTACAGGAGCATCAGCAGAAAAATATGGAAGACGAGATAATAAATCTGCAACCACATTATTGTCAGTTTTAATATGTTTAGGCACAAGAGATATGTTGAAGATGAAGCATATCCAATAGAGCCCGTACAGCCATTGCATACACTGGCTGCTTGAACTTGTACCATTCCTCAACATAGCTATCACCTGTGTGTTATCAATGAAGCAGACAAGATTTACGACAACAGATTTATTTTTCAGGAGAGGAGCCCACCTCCTGATGCCAGCTAAAACTGGGTATAATTCTTGAATATTGATATTCGAAGCCAATTCATCCTCCATAGGCGTGGGGTAAATATGGTCAGTGAAGTCACATGAGGAGGGAATAATATGATTTTTCCAAGCTCCAGCCAGTCTGAGCCCATGAAAGCTCCAAACCCCCTGGATGAAAAGTCAGACACGACTGGAAGATGATATTCTATTTTTTTCAACATACCCACACCATTGAAAATTTTTGTAAACGCCTTCCACCATCCTAGGTCCATCCTAGCTTCATTGCTGATGGGTATTCTGGTTATTTTCTTCATCCGCATGACTTTGTAAAGGTTAAAGAATCGTCACAGAAAGTACGACCACCTTTAAAAACAGCAGCACAATGAGAAATGTATCCACAGAATTTCTCAAGCTGTTTTTTGGATATATATTTTGCTCTTTTTGTCTCTCCCACCAGTGTAGATAACTTCTTTACCTTGTCGATAGGTAGGGACAATGTCATATCAGATGTATTTAATTTGAAACCCAGGTACACACATGTAGTTGAGGGAGCAGTGACTTTCTTCCATGCTACATGGAATCCCAAAAATCTTAAAACATGCAACAATACATCACGTTGAGCAGTACAACTATCATAAGAATTACTGGATACAAAAAAGTCATCCAGAAAATTTACTACAGGAACATAGAATAGTTGAGCAATACATGTCACAAAAAAGTTGGAAATGTGATTAAATATACAGTGACCTGTACGGAGGCCAAAACACAGCCTGTTGTCTACAAATAAGACTTCTTTACCGTCGATATTCCAACGAAACCCACAATATTTACGATATTCAGGGTTGATGGGAACAGCCCTATAGGCCGATTTAATATCAACTACTGCCATATATGAGCCACAGTCTACCAGCGATATAGCATCATCAATACTTTTGTAGGAAAATTCATATACAAGAGAATCACAATTTTCATAATTTTACAGAAATACCCAATGGTCGACTACAATCTGTTATGGGGCGTATCCCTCCATCTGGCTTAGGGACAGCCCCTAATGAGTGAATACAGATGGGAATATCATCTGCTATTGAAATAAAACCTTCAGACAATTCTTTCGAGACAATGTCATCCATTTTACATTTAATTTCAGGCTCGAGAATAGAATTATAATTAGGGCAGTCATACTGTTCGACTGTACTGTCAACCACATCAAACCCATCCAATACACCGTAGAATACACCAATATAATTATCAATATCGTTGTCATTTAGGCTGAATAATAAATATGCGAACCTACATGGTTTCAACTGGGTATCCATACCTCCCAGTTGATGAATACAATGACAAACACCACGAGCACATTTGGCAAAAACATTTTCCAGAACTTTCCAGAATAGATAATTGTGTAATTATCAATACTTATGGTAGTAATGAAGGCATCAGACCCACACTAAATTGAGAATGGGTATTTATGCTGAGCCAGAACAATATAAATATGATCAAACTACTGGGCTTCAAAATACATTTAATGCATAGATTGCAATTACAGAGATACCCTGGCTATTTGTTCAAAAGATTGTCTTTACATCGCCACATGCTTTGACCCTCACTGATAAGAAAATTCAGCAGTGTTATGCAGGCTTTGTATTGCTAGAAATATTCTGACAGGATTGGAGAAATGATTTATTAATTGTTCTTTCCATTGCCCTGTATGATCTTACTTGAATCATTTTGGGAGTTAAGTGAATAATCTAAAGTCTATAGTTGTAAAAGGTGGTATTATATTATATTCAATGATGGTAAAATGAAAGATAGTAATGAAAAGTACTCAGATAGTCTATAATTTCTTAGATGAGAAATTTAATCATGTTATTCCTTGTTATCAGAGGCAATTTTGTCTTTCCGTAGCCTACATTCACAGGCTTACTGGTTCAATGTATTGCTTCTTCCCCTTATTACAATACATCCAGGTTTTAGCCCAGTATTGTTCTGTAAGAACATAGAAAAGAATAGAGTAAAATAGTGTTCAGTTACTCACCAGCCTATTTGAAAAGTAAGGGAATTTCATAATTAGACAAAACACGGTTTTCATTAAATTAGCCTTCATTCTTTAACAATGAGATTAAAAATGGGTTTTCCTCCCATCTTTTAGTATTTTCTTGGAGCCTGATATGTTTTCTATTGAATTATGTCAGAACATGGTTAAATAACATGCATAACTAACTAGAATATGACAAAACAGCAGAATTGGACATGGTGGCGATGTAAAGACAAAAAAAATGGAGTATCAAATGTGACAGGCTCTCACATGAAGGATATTCCATATATCATGTGGCAAAATTCACCCATTATGTCTCATGATGCATAGATTGCAATGTATTAAAGGCAATTTTTCTAGAACTAATATAAAAAATGCATCCTCTTGGAGGGGGGGTGACCCATTTTGTGAGAATGGGTCATATATATATATATAGTGGTGATTAACATTCTATATGCTGCCAATCCCTGGCCCTACAAAGCCTGATATAATTATATTGTCACATTATGGTAATAATATGGGGTTGAATGGAGAAGAAAATCATGGACATTCTAGACATTTTTGGAAGCATGGAAATTATGGATATTCATTAATTAGTGGCAGACTGGCATCCCTGCCACAAGCTACTGCATCAATTCAAGGGGGACCCGACTACATGCAGAGAAGTGGGAGAGGGTGGGGGTATTGGAGAGGGGGAGGGGAGGAAGAGGGTGTAGGAGGGTAGAGTGAGGCAAAGGGAGAGGGTGGGAAAATGGAAGAGGGGGAGGGAAAGAAAAGGGGCAGGAAAAGAGGAGGGAAGGGACAGAGGGAAGGGAGAGAAAGTGAGGAGGGGGAGCATAAGGAAGAGGGGAGGAAGATGGGGAATCGGAGATGGGCTTGGGAGAGAAAAATAGGTATGAGAGACAGAGAAGAGGCGGAGGGAAAAGAGGGAGAAGGGGAAGTGTGGGGAGAGAGGGGGATCGGAGGGTGAGGATGTAGGGGAAGGGACAGAGAGAAGGGAGGGAAAGCAAGGAGGGGTAGAATGAAGAAGAGGGGAGGGAGGAAGGGGGAATCGGAGATGGGGTTGGGAGAGAAAAACAGGTATGAGAGGGGGAGGGAAAATAGGGAGAGGGGGAAGTGTGGGGAGAGAAAGTTTTGTTTCATGGGAAACCTTGGCCATTGTTTCCACTGCTTTTTCAGCTGCTGCATACAGCAATTATTTTTTTTTTTCCCCCCAACACCGGGTCATTATTTCCAATAATAAAATGCTTTGTTATCCATCCAATATTTGTTGCTTAGGAGGACTTCCGGTTCGGTACGAGATCGTGATAGACAGTGAGCATCAGAGCTCCCTTTTTTTTTTTACAGATTTTCGAGGATCGCGGAAAGCAAAAGCTGTTGAATACTAGCGAAATCATCAAGCTGACACATAAGAAGTGATAAAACTGACCGCAAAGCTGAACAAACTAAGGAAAATAGACAATCTAGGATTCAAAGTTCAACTCGCCCTCCTTGTGCGAGCGTTTGAATTCACCGCCATTTTGGCTTGTGTTGGAGCACGCCAAACGAGCAAGAAAGATACCGACTGTCCGACCGACTGTAAGCATCTTTCGCCGTGACCACAGAGTGCACTATACGGACGAGCAACGACCTTCACCTTGCTAGCAAGCTTGAACGGAAAGCAAACCAACTCAACGATTCAACAGCAGCACTGGTTATAGAACTTCTGCCTGGAGCAGGAGCTAAAAGTGTCAAAACAAGGTGAACTTTAGATTTCATTAACTTCCCCGTGAAAACAGGCTGTGAAATAGTAATACAAGCTAAGACTTTTGTTAAGCTGAAATCGACCTGGTTCACCCCAGATCGGCCATCTTGTTGAAAAAGGCAAAAAACTAAACTCAACAGAAGATTCACATAGCAGCTGCAACAGCGTTGCAACTGGTAATCGCAATGTCAGGCAGACATCAATCGAAGTCAAGAGCGGCAGAGCCACAAGGCAAAAAGCACAAAGGTGTGGCGGAAAACAAAGAAGATTTCCCAGACAGTGATAGTGATGCAATGGACTACAATGTACAGAGTGGGGAATCTGAAAGTGAGGAAAGCGAACATGATGACCAAGGGGAGCCCTTGGACTTAGACGCCGCCCCTCAATACGTGAAGTCAATGTTCCAAATTCTGTCAAAACAATTGAAAATAGATATGACTAGGATTCAAAGAAAGCAAGCCAAAACAGACAAAAAAGTCGATGACCTGCATAAGGACAATATTAAAAGGGACAAAGACGTCACAGGTAACAGAAAAAGAATAATTAAGCTGGAATCGGAAAACAAAAGTTTCAAGGAAGGTGCTGTAATGAGGGATGATAAAGATTACATGAAACTAGTTAAAACTGCAGAAGATAAAATCGAGGAAAAGTTGGCAGAAGAGACTGAAGCCAATAGCCACAAACTAATCTTCGAAGGTATAGCTAGGAGCACCAACGAGGATAAGAAAGTCCTCAAGGAGAAAATCCATAAGGTAATAGGTAACACCATGATGGCTCCCACTGACGGGATCGAAGATGTATATAGGATTGGAAGGGAAGAAGGAACGACAGTTAAAGTCATCTTCAGCAACAAAAAAAAGGCAGAGGAGGTGTGGACCAAGAGGTCTAGCCTCAAGAATCTGGACAAAGTAGATGGCAAAAAGCCCATCTTTATTAAACAAGATCTACCTAAAGCTATTCGTGAAAGAATTCAAAGAGCTAGCAGAGTGGTTTGGGCAGCCAGAGATGCAGGCAAAAATGCCTACAATGACAATGGTAATATACAGATCGGCACTACGAGATACTCACACGACAAATTAGAGTCAGTCCCTACCAAGTTCAACTTACCATACTTGTCTATGAGAGATTCTGAGGAGATGTTTGCTTTTGTTTCATGCGAGAACCCACTTTCTCACCACTTCCACACCCCATTCTCGGTGGATTAGAAGAGGTTCCAACATGTAGAACAGTACTTGGCATATTCCAGGGCCAAAATAGAGAAGAACGCAGTGAAAGCAGAGTACGCCCTTAAGGAAATGGATCCTAAGAAGTGTAAAGCTACTTTAGAGGAGCTGAAGAGAGAGAGCACAGGGGATGAATGGAAACAGAGGAGAGCTGAGATCCTCACAAAAGCTCTCAGAGCGAAGGCCTAGCAGCACAAGCTAGTCAAGAACTATCTCCTGGACACAGGGGAAAAAAAGCTGGGAGAAGCCACGAAAAATATGGAATGGGGAATTGGAATGTCCCTATATGATGACAACATTCACAACCTAAACGAGTGGAAAGGCGAGAATCTGCTGGGCAAAACCTGGGAGAGCATCAGAAGTGTCATCACCCAGAAACAAAAGGTCGAAGGCATGTTCCAGAAGCAAGGCAAGGAAAAAGCCTAAGAAGATACAACACCAAGTGTTAATAGACCCCAAATAGACTGAAAAAATCACCATGAATCTACACAACCACACAACCTTCATTTCGTTGAACATTAATGGGTTAACAGGCATTGAAAAAAGAAAAGCCATGTTTTATAAATTTAGCCAAACTAAAAAGTGTATTATCGGCCTCCAAGAGACCCATAGCACACAAGACAGTTTTAATATATGGAAAGCCCAATGGAAGGGTAGAATAATTGCCAGTCATGGTAGGTCTAATAGCAAGGGTGTCGCATTATTAATGTCTAAAGATATAACGTGTTCTGAACTTACAGAAGGCAGAGACCTTCAAGGTCGCATTGTGTACATTTGTACCAAAATTGAAGATGAAATGTACTTTATAATAAATGTTTATATGCCAGTCAATAGTGACAGCAAAGAGCAGGTCAGAGTTTTGCAAAGTCTATGTAAAATAATGAGGGAGCACACATATGACCGCCTTGTAGTGTTGGGAGACTTTAATATAGACATGGATAATAGAGAGAAATATAAAAATGTTGGGAAGTTACAAGATATGATGAATGAATTTGACCTCGCAGATATAATTAAAATCAGAAATGACGAGAGTTCCCTTCATACATGGAGGAGAAATGACACCACTTCTCGGTTAGATTATATTTTTGTCGATAGAGGTTTTAATAATCGTGTAACAGGCACGAAGAATGAAGTTTGTGAGCATTCTGACCATAAAATGTTAACAATTGATGTCAATAACCCTTCATTGCGAAGGGGTAGAGGTTTATGGAAAATGAACGAAAATATATGTGATGACCCCACATATGGGGAAATGGTTGTCCAAACAGTGACTGACATCACACAGGGCTACGAGTCCCTTAATGCTAGAGAAAGATGGGATATGTTCAAATATATGCTAAAACTCAACACCATGTCAATGTGTAATCGAAAAGCAAACTATCGAAACAAAGACGAAATCCAGTGTAAACAGAGATTAAAATATTTAGACGAAAAGAATGCCTTATCCCAGGAGGAACAAGAAGAATTCAATAGGCTTAAAGTCAAAATTGAAATTATTGACAGATTTCGAGCTAGGGGAGCTCTCCTTAGATCCAAAGCTCATTGGCTAAGTGAGGGGGAGCGACCAACTAAATATTTTCTAAATCTGGAGAAATGGCAAGCTGAAAAGAAAGTGATCAAACAGCTAATTAAAAATGATAATATCATATCCAGCTCTAGAGAAATACTAGATGAAGGGAAACAATTCTATAGTAGCTTATACGCTGAAAAAGTTCATTCGGTTTCACAGCTCATTCGGTTTCACAGCTGTGAACATAGAGACAAAGGTCTCAGATGATGAAAATAATCACATGAACAGACCCATCTCAGAACATGAAATATTTCAAGCCCTCCAAGAAACCAAGCCAGGAAAATCTCCTGGTACGGACGGATTGGGAGCTGGTTTCTATAAGAAATACTGGAATGTTTAAGGGGTTGTTTATGAATTTGTTACTAGAATGTGCGAACGAAGGTGAAATGTCAGACAATCAAAAAAAAGGGTCAATAAATGTTATTCCTAAAAAGGATGTCGATTCCAGGTATATAGGCAATTGGCGCCCTATTACGTTATTAAATACTGACTACAAGCTTATGTCGAAGGCCACAGTCGCAAGGCTAAGCCTATATCTCCCTAAATTGATTAACCAAGATCAACTAGGCTTTGTAAAGGGTCGTTATATAGGTGAGGCCATCAGGAGACTTGATGATATAATATGGTGGTCAGAACAAAAAGAAGAGCCAGCCTTAATAGTATCCTTGAATTTCTCCAAGGCATACGACTCCATTGACTGGAGATTCATGGAAGAGTGTCTAAAATCGTATAATATATCGGAATATGTCATATGTTGGGTTAAGACCTTCCTGAATAACTCTAGAGCCTGTTTTAGTAACAACGGTAATGTCTCTGAATGGTTTCAGGTCTGGAGGGGTATGAAGCAAGGGGATCCCCTGTCGTCGACTCTGTTTATCCTAGTGGTAGAAAAACTTGCTGATAGTATAAGAAATAACAACAATATTAAAGGTATCAGAATTGGAAATGCAGAGAATAAAATCATTCAATTCGCGGATGACATGACCCTTACCCTGAAGGATGAGAAATCCCTTGAGGAGGCATTGCACATTATAAAAAACTTTGGCAGAGTATCAGGATTGTCGCTTAATGTTAATAAAACCCAAGGTTTTAACATAGGGGACAGTCCACTGTGGAACAACGATATCAAAAAAATCAAATGGACATCTGAAATGAAAATTTTAGGTATCAAACTGGTTTACCCTAGAGATAACGATCAAATGTCTGAGATAAATTGTAATGCTTTATTAAAAAATATATGCAAGGTCGCTAATGCCTGGGGAAATTGTAGCTTAACTTTGAAAGGAAAAATTTTGGTTTGTAATACTCTCTTATTGGCCAAAGGACAGCACATCGCATCATGTATAAGTATCAGCGAGAGTAAGAAATAGACAAATTAATTCTTGAATTTGTGTGGGGAGGCAAATCTCATAAAATCAGTTCAGCCTGGCTCTCCCAAGAGAAAGACAGAGGTGGACTCGGTCTGAGATCGATCAGAGATATAATTACCATAAACAGGATCAGATGGATCCAGAGAGCACTTGAAGCTCCCAATATTTAAATGGCTAAATGTACTAAAAGTGGTGGAAAAGAGGAGCATAGAAAACATATTTTTATCAAGGAAAAAACCTCACAATCTGTTAGACGATTTTTACCAGGAAATGTTTAACGTATGGACCAAGATATATTATGTACAATCTCCCTTAACACGCAAAGAGGTGCTCAATGAAAGATTATGGAATAATACCCATATTAGATGTAATAAGACTACCATAGCCTTCCCTAGATGGAGGGCGGCAGGGGTATACTTTGTAAAAGATATCTTCATGTCTCTGGTTCAACTAGAAGAGTTATATGCTATTAATACAAATTTTGTGGAGAGACTTCAGCTTAAACACGCGATTCCAAAGAGGTGGTTTGATTTAATCAACAACAATGATAACAAAGAAGAGGGCCAGCAAGAAATTTTCATTACATTGGGAGCAGAAAGATTTAACATCTTCGGAACTACAGCAAGAGTGCTGTATAAAGATTACATATGAAGCAAGAAAATTAAGATTAAAAAGCTAGCAAAATGGTCTAGAATTTTACAGATTCAACAAAGACTCAACTCAGAAGAAATATGGAAGGAGATATGTTTATTCCCATATAGAGCTACCCATGATGTAAGGCTTCAAGCCCTTCAGTATAAAATTATACATAGAAACATATGTTGCAACAAATATTTGTAGGGTATCACCATTAAAACATCCTCATTGTGTGATTATTGCGATTTAGAGGATGACATTGTCCACTTTTTTGTCAAATGTGACCAGGTAAATACCTTCTGGGGAAACCTCACCGCATGGCTTGCAAATACAAGCGAATTTGAAGGTATCTTACACAACAATTTATCTGCCAAGGATATAATCCTGGGAATAAATGATACTAGCGAAAGAAAAAGCCAACTTAATTTTATCATTTTAGCTGCAAAGTCATATATTCACAGACAAAGATTGTTTGGCAATAACGTAGTAACAGTTGAAACCTTTTTAAAGGAATTTGAGAGAAGGCTTAATGCCATGTCCATAGCCGCCAACTATAATATTTCAATTTATAAAGCCTTCAAAGGCTGGAAAAGCTTCTACAAAATCTTACAAAGAAGATAAGATGGAAAAAAATATTATAATTGTTTAAAAACACATACTCATGAAGAGAACCAGTGATCGACTCGACAGAAAATATGAAAATCAAAAAAAAAAAAAAAAAAAAAAAAATGTTTCATGAAAAACTGAATACAAAAACATGTTTTAGTATTGTATGCGCCAAGAAGGCAGGATATTTTGAATAAAACTTGTCAAAAAAAATAAACTAAGTATTTGTTGCTTATTTCCGTATTGAAGATTTTTTTCAACTAACTAACAGGCTATGGACATTCAACGTATAAAGCGTTCTTTGGAATGTCTAGTTTACAGATCATATGAAATATTATTTAACAAATGACATAGACTTCACCACAGTACAGCACCCATTGATCGGACCCAACCGTAAATGGGGGGGGGGGGGGGTCATAATATAAATCAACAAAGTCCGCGGTGCATACAGCATTTATTCAATTAAACAAGATATATCGTGGCTCATGCGAAAAACCATTTTCGCCGAAAATAAACACAAGCTTATGACTGCCACCCATACCTCTCTCTATAACAGAGAACCTATGTATCTCCAAACCCCATCCAATAGACTTTTCTCCCTTAATTCGATCTTAGACTCTCTAATTCTGAAGATATTAGTGAAATTAAAAAATAAAAAGACTCAAAAGTTTGCCTTCACTGGGATTCAAATTCACAATGTCCAGATTGGCAGTCCTAGATGCTAACCACTTGACCATAGGGGACTCTAGAGATCATGCACATTATAACACTGGGCATAGCCATTGATGCATCACATTTTAGGTTTTCTTTAATCCCCCATTCTCCTCATGGTGAATGAGGAGGATGGGGAAATACATTTTGAAGGTTCCTGTATTCTGCAGAAGGTTTGAAGGTTCCTGTATTCTGTATTCTGTATTCTGTTCCTGTATCCTGGTTCCTGTTCCTGTATCCTGCAGGCGGTTTAATGGTTACAATTAATTATAAAAATATATCTTGCATCTGCAATCTTTTCTCTAATATGTGAATGCAGGACTTCTAGGTCTGCACGCATCCTGAATTCTCAAAGGGAATAGTTTAGTCTACAATAATTGTAAGTCCCATTGTTCTGTAATGATAAGGTTTTACAATAAATTAGATTAAACCCAGGCCAAAAGTTTCAACAGGTCTACCTGTCTCCTGGCCTGTCTCTTTCTGACTTCCAGGCTGACTATTAAAGTCTAAGGACGGTCACATTCCCGACCCGGCAACTGTTGATTTTCTTAAAATAATATTTTTTGACATGTATTCCTTTATCATCGTGGAGTAAAAATAGAACCCCAACTCGTAGGTATTATTAGCAATAGGATTGCATGGGTCCTTGTCAAATCTTTTCACATAAGAGCACTCACCCTATCGGGCTTGTGCTGCCATGGAAAAGATTTGACTCTGACCCATGCAATCCTATTGCTAATAATACCTACTCGTGAGGTTCCATCATTACCCCTACATATAGGCCCCCACCCGGAACATTGGGCGATTAGAACCTTCCGATGTAGTTGGGCCGGGTGAACGCATACACCTGGCCCCCGCTACAACGGAAGGATCTAATTGCTTTAAGGCGGGAGCACACTAGCCGCGATAAGCCTTGCAATAGCCTTTGCGACAGGCCTCTGCAATAGAAATGAAAATATTCGATCTTGGAGTGCACTGTATCGCAGACGTGTGGGCCTCTTTGCGACAGCCTCTGCAATAGCCTTTGCAACAGGCCTCACAATAAGAAATGCGTCGCCGTCTATCGCATAAATATTAGACATGTTTAATATTTGTTTGAGATAAACATTGCATCGCAGACGTCACCATGCTTTTGCGATTAATTGAAAACCTTTGTTGCAAAGGTGTGGCGACGTTTGCAACAGGTTAGTCTCGAATTGCTGGGATCTGGGGTGTGGTCATACGAGCGCGGACATCCGTTGCAACTACTGCAAGTTGCTCGGTGTAGCGTAGCGAGTAAGTAGTTCCGGGTCGGAGGTTGTGAGTTTCGGCGGCCCTGCACCCTGTGCACTATTTGTGTTTCATGCTAGCGAAACATGATTGTTAATCTAAAACTTGAATCGGCCAAAGTTGATGCAATTACAATTTAGGGAGACTGTGCAATGCACAGGATGTTTAACGTTCTGTAAGTGTTGATTTGGACCGTGTGCTTGACCTATGTTTTAGGCAACGGCAGCAGCGTGTTTGTGGCACCCCCACCCTGTTTTCCCTGACTGAGTACATCTGCAGTCAGCTGCGCGCTCCTTCTACTGCGCCCATCTGCTCCATACTCCCCGAGCCGTAGTAAGGCTTGTTGGTCTCTGGTTGTGTTCGTATACCAGCACTTCCTGAAGGACATTTAATAATTTGTTTTATTCCTTATTTTAACATTTTATCAATAGAAAGTAGAAGGGAACATGTGTGACATTGAATTCTCGATCAAACCAATTGATGTTGCCAGCAAATAACCATATTTAAAATTAAGAACTAATCATCTGTATAAGTCACATGCCGTTCCAAACACCACCAATTATAAGTGGCGCTTGAACATGGCGAGCGTGTGTTATGTGTAACTGACTCAGCAAACTGATAGTGAATTGTTATTGTTGTGTGTTCAATTGGAAGTGATGGAGGATCCCAACAATGCGAGACTAAAGCAATTAGAACTAATAGTTAGAACTATTAGTTAATTAGAACTATTAGTTATTAATTCTACGGCAATTGAAGCTACTGGAGACGAGGGCATTGGTTTCAAAGGGGAGAGAGCATATCTCTCCAACTTTAGCCCTTGTAGGATCGTAGACAATGACACTGGATATGTGTACAAAAGTGCGGAGGCCATGTTCCAGGCGGAGAAGGCCATTCACTTCGGTGACCCAGATCTTGCTCTCACAATAACAAACGAGAAGGACCCGAGGCGCTGCAAGTACCTCGCACGGAATTTCCCGAACGACAATGCCGAGTGGAATGCTAGAGAGGATGATGTAATGTTAAGGGTCTTAGTGGCCAAATTCAACCAAAATACAAAGCATCGTGATTATCTAGTGTCTACAGGCAACAAACACCTATATGAGTGTACCGAGAACAAGAAATGGGGTGCTGGTAAAGATATCCGGAAAGCTAAAGAAATCACGGGAACTACCGAAGGCTTCCGAAACATCCTCGGGCGGAAGCTTGAGGAGGTCAGGGCCGTCCTTCGATAGCCTCGTGTAAAGTAAACAAGAAGTTAAATGGATTACTCGCCGACATATGGTTCCCAAATCATAGCCAACATATTCAGTGACTCACGAGGACGAAAACTAAAACATAAGCTTAACCCTAGCAGGACCTATCTTGACAAACCACCGGATTTTATATTTGAAACTGAAGTTCACCCAGGTGCTCGTCTCTCTCAAGTCTGTCGTCATGCCGATATTTTTCTCTCCACCAATGGACCCACAATAGTGTACTTAATGGCTGGTATATGTGATATCACTACAAAAACAAGAAACAAACGAGGTAAAAATGTCTTCACCTTCTCATGGCCTTCGACCGAATCGCTGCAATTACATATGAAGTCAGAAATATCAACAACCACTAATCGTTTAAGGAATCGTCATCCATGTTCACCAATAATCATGTGCCCAATCACAGGAGCAGATCTGGAAAAATTTTGCTCAAATCTTGACATAGACAAACAACAGATATTAAATGAAAGCATCATTGAAATCAACAGGTTTATACAACAGATTAACCAGGAAAACAATGTTTCTACCCCCTGGATCTCAAGATTTAATCACATGACAAATGGTCGATCGATAAGACACGACTACAACTCACTTGAAGATGGAATACACCCATGTGATGAATTAATAAATAAACAAAGCTGTACTTTCTGGAGGAATATAGAAGCGAATATCCTAAATTTTATGAAAAATAACTTTTTCACCACTATCATTGAAGGTCTAAAGAAACCAGAATCTGTCGAATCAATGTCTTAAATTAACTAGATATTGGTACTAATTAATGTTATTATCCTGTCATATTAACCACTTCCTATAGTATATTATTCAGCTAATGTACAGAGTATGACCATGGGTCAGCATCTTGCCTATATTTCCTATATCAGTACGGTGAAGGACTTTCAAGCAGCAGTACCATTACCAAATGAAATATGCCTGAGTGGTTCAGTCCCGGGCAAGTTCATGTACGGTGTATGACTGTGCGACAACAACCTGAATGATTTATTTTGTAGCATCTACCCTTGAGCAAATAATCAAATGTACAGTGTATGACTCTAGGACAGCAGTCGGTATAATCAAATATCAATGTACGATGAATTATAATAGGTGCCTTCTAACTCATGTACGGTATATGACTGTGGGGCAGCAACCAAAATATAAATATGTTGTTTAACTTATGCTTTGCTATAGTCAAATGTACGGTGAATGACTTTAGGTCAGCAGTACGATTACACACGACATACGCCTGAGTGGTTCAGTCCCGGGCTTCTCCTCTCTATCATAATCTAATCCATGTACGGTATATGACTGCAGGGCAGCAATCAAAAGGTTAATCCACAAAAAAAATGTACAGAGTATGACTGCTCGGCAGCAGTACGTTCCACTTCATGTTATAAGTGTCGGCGAGGTGATATCTTACTTTACTTCATTGTTATACAGAAACCGACACATATATTCTTCTAGTCTTCTAGATCTAGTCTTCTAGATATTGTCGCATGTTACTTGTTCTAGTCCATGTATTTTTATTTTTATATCAGAAACCTAGTCTATATATTCAAAAAAAACTAGTGAGTTGTAGAGAGCTAATTATCTCTCTACAGACATTTTCTCTATTCTTCTTCTCATCCATAGGTATATACTATACCTCTCTCACCCTCATCATTATAGGAGTTCACATAAGGTGATCCAATTCAACACTATTAATGGGTGACCAGCATGGTTTTGATAAGAATGGTTTCAGTATCATAAGTGTCAATGTAAGAGGGCTCAAAACCAATCTATTTAATCTAAAAAATGGGATCTCTCAGTTTACCCCTGAAATTGTAATATGTACAGAGACATTCTTAACAACTTACGACAGGTCAATTGATTTTGAGATTCAAGGTTACAATAACATCATTAGAAATGACAGAGCAGTGTTATATGACAATGGCCAAGTTAAAGGAGGTGGAGGCATAGGATGAGGCATAGGATATAAAAAATGGTCTTACTTTTAAAATACAAGAGAATATGTCTAAATCAAATCCAAATATAGAGTTGATCTGCTGTACTATTTTATTTGAAAATAAGAGAAATTTACACTTGATTGGAATATACAAACCACCAGATGGTGACTGTAATTTGTTTCTCCATGAACTACACAGTACTTTATCATCTCAAATGCTAAATCATAACAACTGTGATATTGTTGTGGCAGGGGACTTTAATATAAACATGTTCGATAAAGATTGTAGGCATGTTACATCTCTCACTGATATTACTCACGAATTTGGACTTACACAATTTATAAAAGAAACTACTCGTTTTGACATTAGGAGAGACAGAGATCACATCTCTGAATCATGCATTGACCTTATTTTTAGTAAAGAAGACTATGTAAGTTCTAGTGGGGTTATTGATATCTGGGTTGCTGACCATCTAATGACCTTCATTACCCTTAAAAAACAAAAGCCAAAGAAAAAAGTGTGTAGGGTTGTCGAATACAGAAGTTACAAGAACTATAACTCACATGATTTTATTACTGCAGTCAAATATTTAAATTGGAATTGTATAATTGAAATGTCTGACCCACAACTAGCATGGGAAAAATTGATACTAATGATCAGTGATAACCTTAACAACACATGTCCTGTTGTACAAAGAAAAATCACTCCGCCTAGAGAGAAATGGCTAACTGATGACCTATTAGTTATGATTAGAGATAAAGACAAAGCCCTAAAGAAAGCTAAAAGAACTAAAAAACGTGAAGATTGGTTACATGCCAAAAAAGCTAGAAATAATCTGACCAAACTGTGCAGAAAGGCTAAGAGAAAATACATAACTCAACTATGCAATGAATGTATCGATGATGACAAAAAATTTTGGAAATTGGTAGATAATATACTACCCAAGAAATCAAAAAATAAAGACCAAGAGATAAATATTATAGATAGCACCTCTAATGCACCTGTACCAGTAACACAAGTAGCCTCCAAATTTAATGAATTCTTTGCATCAATAGGTGAATCACTAGCTGAACAGATCAATGCCCAATGGAACTTCATAGGCCTTGAATGCCCAAATTCTCTAGATATTATAAGCACTACTCCTGAAGAAATTCAAAAAATTTCCAGAGAAATAAATACTAATAAGTCTAGTAATATAAAACATATCAAATCTCTAGTGTTTAGAGATGTCTTTATGGCAATACCGACTGTTTTGTGTCATATTTTCAATCTTGTATTTTCATCAAAATGTATACCTCATTCCTGGAAAAATGGGAGTGTTACTCCTCTTCCAAAAGGTGGTGATCAATCCATTATGTCTAACTATAGACCCATTACTCAATTACCTCTACAAGCAAAACTCATGGAAAAAATAATACATAGCAGACTGATAGAATTTTTTGAAAATAACCAAGTCATTTCTGACAAACAAAATGGTTATAGAAAGGGAAAATCTACCATAGATACCATAGCTGATCTAACTGATGATATACTTAATGAAAGGAATAATGGTGCTACATCGTTTGCTGTGTTTTTTGATCTAAAGAAAGCGTTTGACACTGTTAATCACGATATTCTACTTTCTAAATTGAGCAAATATGGAGTCAAAGGAAATCTTTTGTCTTTATTAAAAGATTACTTATCTAATAGGACCCAAGTTACTATTTGTAATAATGTTACCTCAACAGTCAGAGAAATTAGTTATGGTGTTCCTCAGGGCTCTATACTTGGCCCATTATTGTTTCTAATATATATTAATGATGCGGAGCATAGCCTCAAACATTGTAAGATTAAGTTGTTTGCTGATGATACTGTTATATATTGTCATGATAAAAATTTAGCTGTACTTAATACCAAAGTCCAAGAGGATACTGTAAATCTTTGGAATTGGTGCCAGAGCAACAAGTTAACTTTGAATGTAACCAAGACTAAATGTATGCACCTAAGAGGACCAAGATCAAGAGTTGCAAATGTCAGACCTAATATTTCTATTAATAACACACAGCTAGACAATGTAGAAGAGTACAAATACCTGGGAATAACCCTTGATTCACAATTAAAATTCTCTGCCCAAGTTAGACAAACCCATAAATCTGTAAGTCATAAGCTTTATCTGCTAAGAAGAATTTCAAAGCTGGTACCTCAGTTTGTTTTACTGAGAATTTTTAAGAGTCACATTCTACCTTTGTTTGACTATGGTGACATTACTTATAGTGGTTGTACCATACATGAATTGAATTCTCTCCAAATCCTCCACAACAAGTGTATAAAAGTTGCTTTAAAATTACCTACTTTAACTGATACCCTGTTGATTCATAGACTGGCCAACGTGCCCAAACTTGAGGACAGAAGGAAAGCACATATTTTGAACTTTGCCTTCAGAAGAAGCAAAAAGAACAAATTTTTAAACAATGAAAGAAGAACAACAAGACAGTGGGATGGACCAATTTTGATTTCACAAAGACCCAATACTGTGAATTTTGATTTACATTGTATACAAAGGAAGACAGCAAAGCTATGGAACAATCTTGACCCTGAAACCAGAAACATTGAAACATATGAACGTTTTAAGGCCCTAACCAAGGCCGAAAGCTTGCTACCCTTATATATTTAATTTGACTTAATGTGCTCCTATTCCTCATCACTTCATCCATCACCTTAGCGTTCTCTAGTCCTTAGATAGGTCCTTTCCTTTCTCTATACAGCTACATGATAAAAGTCAAGGTCTATTAGGTAATGGCCAACTTACCAGACTTAGCCAGACTAAGACTGAGGCTATTTCCTACTGGTTCAGTATACTATCAGCTTTATCTATTGATTGTCTTTATGTTTATATCACATTGTTATTTATGTATATTGACTGATAAACACTCCTAATAAAAAAAAAATAATCGCCCAACGGACACAAGTTCTCCGAATTTTGAGAAGGTTGAAAAAATGATTTCTGAAACCACTCCCTGTCCCTATTTTGTGTGAATCAACCGAGTAGATCTATGATTATATTATACTAGCAAAGTACCTTCACCCTCTTTCTCTCACTGTCTCTCCCCTCCTCTCTTATTGCCCCTCCTCCTTTTCTCCGCCTGCCTCTCCCTGTCCCTACCCGCCTTCTCCTCTCACCTGCCCTGTTCTCTCTTCCCCTCTTCTCGCTCTATCCTCTTGTCCCTCACACTCTCCGATTTCTCCCACCCTATCCCTCTGCTTCTTTCATTCTCTCCTTCCCACTCCCGCCCTTTCCCTCCCTCCCTCTCCCTTCCTCCCTCTCCCTCCCCTCCCTCTTTCCTCTCCCCCATCCTCTCCCTCCCCTCTTTCTCTCCCCCTTCCCCTCTTCTCTCTATCCTATTCTCCCTCTCCCTCTCTGATTTCTCCCACCCTCTCCCTCTGCTTCTTCGTTCTCCCCCTCCCCCTCTGATCTCTGATCTCTCTCCCCTCACCTCACTCTCTTTTTCCTCGCTCTCCACCCCCCTCCCCCCTCTGATCTCTCTCTCCTGTTGCTAGGGACTCTCGCAGAACTCATTGCTAGGGAATCCCACGTTGCTACAGAGGTGGAAGAGGCATGACATCATCTCTTTTAGTTCCTAACATGGACTTTCCCAGGCTAAAAATAGTTTTATAGAATACAACTAAAAAACTAAAAAGGGCTTCAAAATCCCATTTCTACCCCAGATATCTTCACAAACCCCATACGACGAGAGAGAGTGGACAGAACTCTACAGATCAGTGAAATGGTTGGTAAAAGAATATATTCCAAGAACATGTGAGACAAAGAAACCCATCTTCCCGTATATAAAGAAAGCTCTCTTTTCTACCTCTTTTCGTAGAAATCGCTCTTCCCGTATCTTATATGGATATCACGTTTTCATCTCTAGCCCCTATTTTTCATTAATATTTTTTTCATTTATTTCAAGGCCAAGACATTTAATAAATATACCAAAAGTTCAAATGTAAATACGTATTGTCGCCCATGGACATATTTCATTCGATTTCATAATGATAACCTTTCCTTGTTAGTGTTATTACACCAGTATGGTAAACATGTTTACGCGTTTGAATAAAGGAAGGATGTGTAAATAACTATATATTCAGTGTTGATATTCATCATTTTTTGGTTAGCCACAATGCCAAAAGTCGAAATCCGATAGCAATAGCAAAACATTGATACGCTTCTTTGGGGCACGTCTGGATTTGTTTGATCTCAGTCTTTTACAACGCCATTAAACTGATCAAACGAACTACAAGTAACCTACTTGAGTCTCATCACTTTATACTGCTTGTACGTGTTATTCAAAAAGCACACCATGAATCACTAAATTGATCTCCTTCTTTCACAGACGTTTCACTCAAACGTGACAACACGCCGGAAAAGTTAGGGGGGGATCAAATGTTTCCTTTTGATCTTGTATTTTGATCTTGTATTTATAACTTATATCTCTCCTTTCATCTCTAATTTACATCACATTTAAACCATATTCTGATGAATAATTACAATCTATTACAGAGATCAATACTAAATTACGGACCACTAGCGCCATGGGGTATGATTTACAGTGGTCGGGAAGAATGTATGCAAGCAATGAACTATTTAAAACCTGAGGATATTGGGGGTGAGTATGAATTCGATTTGGGATCGAGAAAACTGCTGTACAAGTATTGCAGTTTCGCTTTTGATTTCTCACTGGGGACAATTAAAGCCATAGATGAAGTAGTGGTGGTACGAGTTTCCCGGTCATCGGTGATATTGGCAACCCATAAGTATTGGTCATTACAACTCAAACACAGATATTTTGGTTATTTGTATGTTTAATACTCAAGGTTGGGCTTGTAGACATCAAATCTTATCGTGAGAGGTAAACAATCTTGTAGATACATTATCGAGCAGATGACATAGCTTGAAGACGTTTGATAGATAACAATTACACCAGTGAATGTTTTAACAAGATTATAAGATGTTAATATAAGTATATGAATAAGATGTATTTATACAATGAAATGCCCTGAGGAGTATGTAAAGGGAACAATTGAATTAAGGGTGGGACGGAGGGCGAAAAAATGTTCAAGCTGCTCAGCGGGGCGAGGGAGGAGGAGAGCATAGAATACATTTCCATAAAAACGAGGATGTGTCATTCTGGTTGGATAATTAGTTGAAGCAGAAACTTAAACCATCGAGAGATCACCTGACATGATATCTTGTTCATAATGCCTCCATGGTACCTAGCCTTTGTCTAGTACAATCAAACGTGTCTGAACCTCGTAATAATTAGACTAATATTAGTATTTCATGTGAGTTAAGATATATGTATGTGAATATTTTCGTTATTATAGCAAAAGCGGTGGGATTGCTTTTTATTTGCAGCATACAATGATGTAATTGATGTTCCTAGTTGCGCTGCACTGTGGGATGGACTTCTGTGTTGGCCAGAGACATCTGCAGGAAACAATTTGTACCAATCTTGTCCCAACATGCCTGGCTTGGACCCCAACAGTGAGTCTGTTTTTTTATATATTTACATCGGTGACAGCAACGTTCAACCCTAGTCTTTTCCCCGGGTCATTTCAACCCCTGACCGTTTCAACCCCATCCTGCCAACACCTAATTTGTCAATAATCAGTGATGGAGTATTATTTAAATGCATATCTTTTTTTTCACTATAACTTTTGTATTGTATTACCTTTTAATTTCTGGCCTGAATAGAATTTTCAACAACAAAAATAACACCCATACACCAATCGATCGGCCTCATGTGACAGTATATCAATGTTTCTCATTATCTTTTATATCCCAAAATATTGCCTCAATCTGTTTAATTAATTTAGTTATGCAATCCATTTCACCAGTTCAACATTCTAGATTGGCAATTATAAGATTAGACTCTTAACTTTTGAACATGTGTATTGGGGGCGGGGCGATACTAGGGGTTGAACGTTTGAAGTGGGAAAAGATTAGGGGTTGACAGTTCTTAAAGCCTTTACATCTAGCATTGCCATCAGTATGCTATCGAAGATTTGCTCATTGTAATTGTCTTCGTCGTCCGGAATTTGGATATATACTAAACAATGTTTGCGGCAACTTTTGCCGGACTCTTTTGGAACAGCAATTGTTATTCAGTTCAATTCAATTGCAATTCCTAATCCCTCTGTCCCTAATAGAGATTTACACGCAAAATGTCATTAACTTCTTTTTCTGAAATGTCAATGTTACAGACTTTGCCAAGAGGTCTTGTGGTCAAGATGGACGATGGCTTGGTGAGGAGAAACTCGGGGCCACAGGAAAGGACGGTTGGACGGACTATAGACCCTGTTACACTCCCTATGCGTTGGCTCTTTATCAAGCCACCTATGGAGACCTTTGAATCATTGCAAGGCTTGATGAACTAATCTTAATTGCTAATTTGGAATGTGCGGTTTTCAGAAATAAAATATATTTTTTAATTACGATTGTTCTCTATTGGTCGCGCTTAAATCCGATCAAAACAACGATAATTAATGGTTGGCCATAACACCCCCATAACACATTTAAACAATCCAAAATGATTCTGTAACTAACAATATGATTATTTTCATGCACTGCCACACTTTTAAATAAAAATCCAATATTATGCTTCATACATATTACACATTTCACTGATTCTATATACGATAGAAGGATATGGTATAGATTTTACTACGAATTACCACCAACAGAATACAATTTTCGAACATCTACCCATCAGTCTTCAAACTTACACCTAATCATCGGGTCATAGTGCGCTCTATATATTATTGTCTATATATTGTTGGGAATTAAAGTAATTGATTTCCTACTAATTGGACTAATTGGTTTCTTTTATTATTTTGTATTGTTCTCTGTGAGCTAAGCTATGTGTGATGCGTCCGAATGGTATACAGCCCGTGTAACCAGGGTTGGGGCATATCAAGGGCAGGTTGACACACCTTAATAGAGTGTTATCCAGGGTAGGTAGAGCCCGGGAGGCACCCTTTCCACATGAGGAATCGGCAGGTAAATAGGAGATGTTTCCATATGGTTGTACAGAATAAAAAGGGACTTCTTTGTCTCAGAGGGTGACGCAAGGCATTCATTATTTCACTGGGAGCATAGCAGTATTATCATTGGAACCGTATTGTTGGGAGCATTGTGGAGTATTCATGAATGGGATGATTGTATAGAGCATGGGGATATTGCTAGGAGTAGCTCTGTAGCAGCCTTATAGAGGACTTTACTGATTGCATGAAGCATGAAGGTTGGGATTGTACTAGACCTGACATGGTATTGATATGACGGTTCAGAGATTGTATTAGAACCAACATCGCATTGATTATAACGATTGGATAATAAAGACATGGAAATATTCTTGTAGCACTGCCTTTGTGTGGACTCGTTCAACGTTGTGTGGCTCACTCGAACTCGTTCAAGGGATATATCAGCTGAGGCAACAGTTTTCTCAGGTACCAGACATCTGGGGGCCCCTTGGCGTAATTTATCACCATATCCATCTAATATTTGAAACCTATTCGAAATCGCTCACCAATCCTCCTCATTGGAACACCTTGGGACGGGCCGGACTAAAACAGGATGATACCTACCCCAACAGTTAATGATTTATTGAACAGAAAGATTGCAAATAATGATAATTGGCAAATGAGACTACCATTATTATGGAAATTTGATCAAATAAAATTTGTTTAAACAAAATTACTCGTTAACTCAAGAAATAAGCCAAACTTCCTATTATAATAGGAAGTTAATAGATTTAGTTAATAGATTTAGTTAAAATAGGTCTGTATGGACAAATAGAGTATGAATACAGAGCTGTTGACCTAGGGAACAATAGTTATTAGATCACAAGGTATTTATATATTACCTGAGGTTACAGTAGCAATTGAAACAACAGTATATCAAAAGAATTGACTAAAATCTCAACTTTGACCTTCCAAATGGTGATAAAGTCACTTAACCCACCCACTATAGTGGGTGGGTTAAGTGACTTTATACTTCAAGTCATGCTACACATGTCCCCTTTGGCATAAGTGTACGTTAGGGTCATAGAAATCCTTTTATCCAAAGACACAAGTGAGATCACCCTTTGTATTGAAAATATATGCGTTTCCATGGTAACAGGGTATAATTATTTTCAAAATAAGGTTTTTAGGGTATAACTTGTATCCTTTTGTCAGGAATGTTACCAAACTTGACAATATGAATGGTATATGTAAGGGCTGTTTGCGGGCACTTACTTGGTGACCATGACAAAGGTCAAGGTCACCATTTGGAAGGTCAAAGTTGAGATTTTAGTCAATTCTTTTGATATACTGTTGTTTCAATTGCTACTGTAACCTCAGGTTATATATAAATACCTTGTGATCTACTAACTATCGTTCCCTAGGTCAACAGCTCTGTATTCGTACTCTATTTGTCCATACAGACCTATTTTAACTAAATCCATTGATGCCAATATAAGAAATAGTCAGTTGCGTTTTGTATGCATTTCTATGGAAAAGATCCTTACAAAAACAGTGCAAGGTGAGATCTTTTCTACATTCAAATAAAGGTTTAGCAACCATACATTTAATGTTGCTCATTCACCTGATATTACATACATCCCAACTAGGGCTTAATCATGTCTAGTTTATCATGACCTTGAATCAAGGTCAAGGTCATATTCTCAAGGTCAAATCTAGGAAATTGCTATATTCAGCTATATCCAGCTGAAATTGTCAATTTTAGTTGGTTTAGTATCTGTGTATGGAAAACATCAAAGATGAAGTATAATTTCTAAAGAGTATATCATTCAGTTGACCTTCATACAAGGTCAAGGTCATTGGAAGTATGGAAGTACCTCAGTGCAATAGAACAAAGTTATCCAAAGACACAGCTAAGAGCAACTCTTCTATCCAAAATATGCAGATTTATTTTAAAATGGCTACTAAGAATACACTCCATATGTTTGTGTCAAATTTTCCAAATAGTATTGTGTTAAATCATAAGCCCAATCTAATTAATCTAATTAATTCTTCAACTCTAAAACAAATGGTCTACTTTTACTTTGAGAGTCATTGGTAAATCATGAAAAATCTACTCAAATTGGTACAAAATTGAGGCATGCTTTTTAAGCTCTTTCTTATGTTCGCTGATAATAGCTAAATATTGTCATCACTGACAATGTAAGGTTATAAGGATGTAGTTGTAATGCTCTAATAAAGGTTTTGCTATGTATCCAGGTTTCAGTGAAACAGGTCAATATCTGAGCTTAGGATATCTTCTTTACTTGGTTGACCTTTGTAAATGAACAATTTTTAAACATTTTTGTGTTGATAATTCATCCCCATGGGCTAGTAATAGAACCCAGCAGTTCAGTATGGGGGAGCCCAACATTGTTGGTACCAAAGAAAAATGGGAGTAATTAGGCCTTGTGTAGATCTCAGAAAACTCAACTCTGTTACCTAAAAGGACACTCATCCCCAAACATTTAATATATATTTGTTAGTTTGGCAGGATCAACTGTTATTTCCACCATTGACCTAAAAAGCGGCTACTGCCAGGTAGAAACAGACCCAGAAACTATTGAAAAAACAGTGTTTGTGTGCCATCAAGGCATTTCCATAGAATGCCTTTTTTGGTCTCACCAATGCACCAGCTGTCTTTCAATGGGCCATAAACAAAATGTTTTCAGAATTCTTTTTTTTTCTTTTTTGGAACAAATTTTATTGCAGGATAGACATTCAGCGTTGTCGCAGTGATGATGTTCCCACTGCCTGCCTATTAATAGTTACAGTGATGTATTATTCATGTTGTATCAAAAAACAAATAATATTTCATTGTTAGTAAATATATTAGGTAAGTCGGTCAAGGGGGAAAATTTGAAAATTTTGGATGACTTTTATGAATGATATTGTGATTTATTCCAAAACTGAAGAGGAGCATGATCACCACTTGGGTCTGGTGTTCAATAAGCTAGAAGAATATGGAATTACAATTAAAAAGAGTAAATGCATTTTCAAACAAGAAAAGCTAGATCTTGTTGGCTACCAAGTTTCCAAGAATGGGATTTCCTCCCAAATGTAGTACTATCAGGGATATGCCAACCCCAGAAGACCTGGGCAGAATTCCCTCATTTCTAGGAATGACTGGATAATACCGTCAATGTATCCCAGATTATGCCAGAGTAGCTTATCCACTAGTAAAGCTTACCAAAAAGTATGCCCGGTTTGAGTGGTTGGAAGAGCAGCAAAATTCATTTGAAACACTGAAGGAATTACTTACTTCAGATAGAGTAATGGCACACCCTCAACTAGATAAGCCTTATCACCTCTACAGTGATGCATACAATCGGGATCATACTGGTTCAGGATGATAGCCAAGGCATGGGGAGACCTGTTCAATATATTTCCAAACAACTCTCCGGACCACAATCAAATTGGACTACCATTGAGAATGAGGTATACATGCAATTGTTTATGCTCTAAATAACCTTAGACCAAGGTAGCAAATTCAAAATTTATACTGGTCACAAGCCATTAAAATCGCTTTGTAGGTCAAAAACACCAAAATTCAGAGATGAGCTGTACTTATAGCAGAGTTTGGGGCTCCCATTGAGTATAGAAAAGGGGCCAACAATATTAGGGCAGATATAGTCCAGTAGAAATAGGGTTCAACCTAGAACAAATTGCAATAGAAGGTTTTTCAATGGTTTTGGGTACTTTGAGGCCTCCTTATTAACATACTAAAAGTCTACAAAAATCAAGATGGCGGAACATTCCAAAATCGAAGGTCAAAGGTCAAGGTCACCAAATCATTTTTTTAAAACCTTTTGAGCCATAAGTTTTGATTCATTGAAGATAGAATTTTCAGTTTTTGCACACATATAACATGTAATGGACCCTTCATTCTAAAACAGTCATTTGACCTCTGACCCCAAGGTCAAGGTCATTTAAGGTCATCAAAAGATGAAAAATTTGGCTTTTTCAGGGAATTGGACTCATGAAAGTTTCCCCTTTTGACAGGATATGCCTCAATCTCATTCACAACATAATGTATATGAAAGCCAGTGAAATTATGAGCCCTGCAGTCAATTTTAAGTGCCCTGCTCCAAGTATTGACCTAACAACAGCCTAACGAATGTGATAACAATAAAACAAAAAATAGTTGGGATTTTGACCTTATTAGGCATTGAGCTCCAGATGAGCACCACACTATTTTGTATGTTTTGATCCATATCTCTGGATTTATTATGAATACTATTTCCATTTTTGGCACAAATAAGACCTATGATAGGAGCTTCATTTTAAAATAGTCATTCAACCTCTGACCCAAAGGTCAAGGTCATCCAAGGTCACCAAATTATGAAAAATGAGGCTTTTTTAAGGAGTATATCTTATGAAAGTTTCCTCTGTAGTCAATACAGTTGTTCTTGTATGATTGGTATAGTATGAAGCTGTTTGCGATTTATAGGTACATGGGGCATTGCCACCAGTGTGTATTTTGAGAAATTCAAGATGGCTGCCAAGATGGCTGCCATAACCAATTGATATTCAAAACTTGACTTTTGCTTATTCAAATCTTTGATGTTGTACCAATTTTTTATGGTTTGAGGGGTCAAGGAATCCAATAGAGCTATTTCCAATAGTCTGAGACCAGTTGCAATAGAGATAAGGTTACCATGGTAACCAAACATTTATCAGACATCTTTTTATTAATCAAGATCATATCGTATTGTTGTATGCCATGCTTGTCATGGAGTACCAAAGAGGGTGTAATGGGGGTCATTCAGCAACAAAGAGGGTATAATGGGGGTCATTCAGCAACATAGAGGGTATAATGGGTGTTATGGAGTACCAGAGAGGGTGTAATGGGGGGCCATTCAGCAAAATAGAAGGAATGATGTAGGTCATGGGGTACCAAAGAGGCTGTAATGGGGGTCATTCAGCAACATAGAGGGTATAATGGGGGTCATTCAGCAACATAGAGGGTATAATGGGGGTCATTCAGCAACATAGAGGGTACAATGGGGGTCATTTAGCAACATAGAGGGTATAATGTGGGTCATGGAGTACCAGAGAGGGTGTAATGAGGGTCATTCAGCAACATTGAGGGAATAATGTGGGTCATGGAGTGACACAGAGGGTATAATGTGGTTTATGGAATAATATAGAGTGTGTAAGGGGTATAACTTAATGTTACGCAGCTCGGGGGGGGGGGGGGCGCAGTCTAAATTCTGAGGCAAAAAGGCTTTACATAATATATGGATGGTCTTTAATGTCAGTCATGGAGTAACACAGCAGGTGTAATTAGGGGTCATTCATTAACATAGAGGGTGTAATGTGGGTCATGGAGTAATATACAGTGGGTAATATGGGTCATGGAGTAATATAGAGTGGGTAATGTGGGTCATTCATATATCTAATAGGCCGATGTTGATGTCAAATCGTCAAGTCAAATCGCACTTAACCCCTTCAGGGTTTCGTGCGATTTGACCCGCCGTCAAGATCGATTTGACATCGAACAGAGGGCTATTAGATATTTATTACATACTGATTTGTATATTTATCTGTTATAAATGTTCCGATTACTGCTGTATTTCTTGCCAAATTATCGCAACTTTGCTTGAAAACTTCCGAAACATGCAAGGCAGCGCTACACAGCAGAGCGCAATGTCACCAAGTGCACAACGTTGGCAAACCCATGAAATTGCGTCTCATGGGTCACATGTTCATGTCCCGCTCAAATAGCACATATTAAAGTGCTATTTGACATTTCGAATAGCACCCCCGAATAGCACCCTTGAAATCGCACACGTATGTAATAAAGCAATATGGAGATCATGGTGTGGTAATGCAGCAATGATGTGGCATAATGGATGACATGCAGCAACATAGAGGGTGTAATCAGGGTATAATATGGGTTATGGAGTTTAATAAAGGGTGTAATGGGAAGGGTCATTCACAATCATAAAATGCATGATGTGGGTCATGGAGTAACACAGAGGGTAACATAGGTGACATAATGTGGGACATGGAGTAATATAGCTGGTGTAATGGGGATCATTGAGCAACATAGAAGAAATGATGGGGGTCATGCAACAACATGGGGGTATAATGGGGAGTCACTATCATACCTGCATTATTTATCTGATATTAGATGGAACCTGTATGGGACTTGGGGCTGAGACAATGACAAAGGGAGGGTAGAATAGGGTGCCTCAGTAAGATGCAGGGTATAAAGGTGATACATCAGCAAGACAGAGGGCATAACAGAGAAACATCAGCAAGTCAGAGGGTATAATGGTGATACTTCAGCAAGGCAGAGGGTATAATCGAGATACTTCAGCAGAATGAAGGCTAGACTGGGGGTGCTTCTGCAACATAGAGGGTAGAATGGGGGGGGGGGGGTGATGGTGCTTCAGCAGAATTGAGGGTATAATGGTTATACTTCCGCAAGTCCGAGGGTATAATGGAGATTATTCAGCAGAATGAAGGGTAGAATGGGGATGCTTCAGCAAATTGGAGTGTTGAATGGGGGTGCTTCAGCAAGACAGGATATAATGGTGATACTTCAGCATTCAGACATACTTCAGCAAGTCCGAGGGTATAACAGAGATACTTCAGCAGTTCCGAGGGTATAATGGAGATATATCAGCATGTCAGAAGGTATAACAGAGATACTTCAGCAGAATGAAGGGTAGAATGGGGATGCTTCAGCAAATTGGAGTGTCGAATGGGGGTGCTTCAGCAAGTCAGAGGATATAACAGAGATACTTAAGCAATTCAGAGGGTATAATGGAGATACTTCAGCATAACAGAGGGTATAACAGAGGTACTTCAGGAAGTCCGAGGGTATAATGGAGATACTTCAGCAAGACAGATGGTATAACAGAGATACTTCAGCAAGTCCGAGGGTATAACACAGGTACTTCAGCAAGTCTGAGGGTATAACACAGGTACTTCAGCAAGTCTGAGGGTATAATGGTGATACTTCAGCAGAATGAAGGCTAGACTGGGGGTGCTTCTGCAACATGGAGGGTAGAATGGGGGGGGGGGGTGCTTCAGCAGGATTGAGGGTATAATGGTGATACTTCAGCAAGTCCGAGGGTATGATGGAGATATATCAGCATGTCAAAAGGTATAACAGAGATACTTGAGCAGAATGAAGGGTAGAATGGGGATGCTTCAGCAAATTGGAATGTTGAATGGGGATGCTTCAGCAAGTCAGAGGATATAACAGAGATACTTAAGTAATTCAGAGGGTATAACACAGATACCTCAGCAAGACAGGGCATAATGGAGATACATCAGCAAGACAGGGCATAACAGAGATACATCAGCAAGACAGAGGGTATAACAGAGGTACTTCAGAGGGTATGATACTTCAGCAAGTCAGAGGGTATAACAGAGATACTTCAGCAAGACAGAGGGTATAACAGAGATACTTCAGCAAGTCAGAGGGTAGAATGGAGATACATCAGCAAGACAGAGGGCATAACAGAGATACTTCAGCAAGACAGAGGGTATAACAGAGATAATTCAGCAAGACAGAGGGTATAATACAGATACTTCAGCAAGACAGAGGGTATAATACAGATACTTCAGCAAGACAGAGGGTATAATGGAGATACTTCAGCAAGACAGAGGGTATAAGAGAGGTACTTCAGCAACCCTATACCCTCTGACTTGCTGAAGTATCACCATTATACCCTCTGTCTTGCTGAGGTATCACAATTATACCCTCTGACTTTCTGAAGTATCACTGTTATACCCTCTTGTCTTGCTGAAGTATCCCCATTATACCCTCTTGTCTTGCTGAAGTATCCCCATTATACCCTCCTGTCTTGCTGAAGTATCCCCATTATACCCTCCTGTCTTGCTGAAGTATCACCGTTATACCCTCCTGTCTTGCTGAAGTATCACCGGTATACCCTCTGACCTGCTGAAGTATCCCCATTATACCCTCTTGTCTTCCTGAAGTATCCCCATTATACCCTCTGTCTTCCTGAAGTATCACTGTTATACCCTTCTGTCTTGCTGAAGTATCCCCATCATACCCTCTCACTTGCTGAAGTATCTCCATCTGGACCCTAACGTCTGAGGACAGGTGGGCCCAAACATCTGAAATAATTACGGAAAACATGCGAAAGTGGGCCCTAGCGTCCAAGGTTTGGGCCATAACATGTGAAGGTGGGTTGGAAATCTGAAAATAAGTGAAAGTGGGCCCTATTGTTGTTTGGCCCTACCGTTGTTGGGCCCTGATGTCCATAGACCTTGTCCAGTACTTACAATCAGGGGTTTATGGCAACACATTAAATATCATATTTATTTATTTTCAGAATGGGATTATAGTTTTTATTTTGACTATTTTCAGCCTATTTTGCCCTATCTACGCAAATTATGTGAAATCTGATTGGATGAAAGGGAATAGGATTGACATAAGGGATGATGCTCTTTAAAATTGCAATGGTAACCATGGGAATATCTCGTTGCTAAGCAACCAAGGCAGATAGAATATTTTCAATGACCTCATTGGATTCCTTGGGGTCGATTAAGGGGGGATAGTGGTTATCAAATCAAATGTATCTATAAGACCTATGGATATATAGGCTGATTTCCTGTCAGCCAATCAGATTTCACCTTATTTGCATAAATAGGGGGAAAATGGCAATAATAGGTGAAAATAGAAAATGGCAGCCTACCACATTTTTTTCAGCATCCTTCAGAACACCCATAAGAATTAAGAAATTTCAATAAATGTTGAGATCAAAAAAGGTTGCCAGACAGTTCTGCACTATCATATGCTTTTGAGTTAATGAAATACCCAATGAGGCCAAAATCCTACTCTATATTTTCTTAGATACCACATTTTGTTAGGCTGTTGTAATGTCAGTTTTACAAGTAGGCCTCTGTAAATTGGCTTTTGGGTTCAGAATTTCACTGGCTTTCATCTGTACATTATATTTTGAATGAATTTAAGTAAAATCCTTTCAATGGGGGAAACTTTCATAAGTCATATTCCCTCAAAGGCTTCATTTTTAATGGTTTGGTGACCTTCAATGACCTTGACCTTGGGGGTCAGAGGTCAAATAACTGTTTCAAAAGTAAGGGCCCATCATAGGTGGTATGTATGCAAAAAATGAAAATTCTATTTTCAATAAATCAAAATATATGGACCAAAAGGCAAAATATTTTTGATGCTTCAATTTTTGGTGACCTTGACCTTTGACCTTCGATTTTGGCATGTTCCGCCATCCTGATTTTTGTAGACTTTTAGTATATGACCAAGGGGGATCTTAAGTACCCAAAACTGTTGAAAAACCTTCTATTGCAATTTGTTCTAGGTTAGGCCATTTTTTACACTAGATCTACTGGACTAATATGCTTTCTCAAATATAGACAATCCCCAAGGAAAAGGACAGACTCTCAGTCAATTTGAAGTCTGCACCTTAGATGAAGTTAATGAAATCCCTTGGGAGTTTGATAAATTTGAGAAAGAGCAAATAAGAGTAGATCAGAGGGAAATGGATGCAAGCAAGATGGCGACGAGCGCTGACGTATGGTGCGGATAGTCCCGATTTACCGCCAGCATTCATTCATATCATCGCCGATTGTTTCAAATAGGTGATTACATGTAAACCTATGGAACAAGGATAGCATACTTTTATCCAGTTCATCCGATTCGGGCTTTTTAATCGGATTTTCTTGACTTTTTTACCCAACTGGGCGATATAGGGTGAAAGCAAGCCTGTGGCGCCAAACCCCCAAACAAAGGACTGGTCAGTGTATATCAACTCCCCATACGGACACTCTATACAGACATTACGATTGGACCGATCCATGAAGCAATTATGGGTTCGAGAGGAGCCAGAAAAGCTAGGAATAAGCGTAGACGAGATAATCTATCGCTGAAAGACCATAGTGATGGAGAACTAGATGCTCTAAAAGAGCAAGTGCGACTTCTTACCGTTGAACAGAAGGCCCTAAAAAATGCTCTGGATACCAAAGAAAAACATGTGCCAAAGGTGGGTGATATTGAAAAAAATACCGACACGAACAGTCATTTTCTGAACAATGTGATCGTTGATTTGGATAATGAGGTCTATAGGAGGGTCCAAATCGAATCGCTTGTAGTAGACATGAAAAAACAAATAAACTACCTCACCACTGACCAAAAATCTTTGAGAACACAAGTCGAGGAAAGTTTAACAGTTGCCAAACAAAAACTACATTGAAATCGAAGGTCTGAATCAATACGACAGGGAGAACCCAACCGATAAAGCAGTGTCTCTAATCAGATTGTTGATACCACATTTCACCGAAGAAAATATTGAAAAGGCGTATAGGGTAGGAAAACAGAGAGGGAAAATTCCCCCAAAACTCGTGGTCAAATTGATCAGCGTTGGAGATAAGGAGTTCTTATTGCGTGAACAGCCTGTATTACAAGACAAGAGACATTTTCCAACAGACAAATTCGCCTATCTAAAATTCGTGAAAATCAACCAAATATTACCACCGGCTGTACAGCAAAAACGAAGTCTTATCCGACAAATGGCTAAGAGAGCCAACGAAGTTACCCAGTTCAAAGCACAGGCAAAGGGAGATAAACTTATAGTTGACGACAAGATCTTCTCTCAAAGCATGCTTGAATATGTTCCGGACATTATCCATCCATCAAGCACCAAAATAATCCCGGTAAAAGATGGGTATGCCTTTCAGAGCGAAAAGGCGTTTTTGTCCAATTTCTATAAGTGCAACATTGAATACAATGAAGACGACTACTGCCATGTCAAACAAGCATATCAAGCCAAAAAGGCTGAATTTTTCGACAGAGACCGAATTGCTTCACGAATCAGAGCAACCAGAGACCGACTAGAGTGTAAACGCATTGGTGAGATGATTCTGGACACAAAACACCCTAAATACCAGGACTGGTTGAAAGAACGGGACAGAATTCTTGAAACTCTCGTGAGAATAAAGTTTATGGATAATCCCAATCTGAGATGCCAACTCATCGGAATGGGAAGATGCTTATTAGTCGAAGCAACTCACGATAAGCACTTTGGCAGTGGCTGTATCCTGGGAAGCAAGCGCCTGAACGATGGTTCATGGGATGGCGAGAACGTATTGGGCAATATACTCGAACGTATACGAGATGAATGCTATAGAAAGCATCCATTGGATATACCAATTCCTCCTCGCAACCTCCACATAGATCACAACCGTTTCAAGTACAATCGACAACACAACTCCCCATCAAATAACAGATGCATCAATATTGGTACTGATGTTGGCCTGATAAGACCAGAAACCCAAATGGAGATGGGAGAAGAAGGAGAAACAACCATGGTACCAGCACCTCCAGCAAGGGATGGGATGAATGAATACGCTGCAAATGGATACGATGATACAAATTCTAGAACAGAATCCCCCATGCCTTCGCCAGTGGTAAATGGTAATACGGACAGGATATTCGCAAAAGAACTTGATACCCAACAGATGTCGACACCGGCTGAAAGAGTCACAAAAACACCCAAATACAGGATAAAGACCAGAAGCACATTAGAAGAATCATACAGATCTATGAAGAATAATTCTACCAGGAGCTAGATAAACTCCTGATACGTTAAGGTAATTCGGACATATGAGTAACAAATCGTGCTCCCAAATGACTCCTACATGACTCAAGCATTTCAGTCCCCATGAATAAGTGTCTTCTCTCATTTATTTCTTTTTTTAATATGTAAAAGTTCTCAAAACAATCGTGCAAAGCGATATGCAATAGAAAATATCTGGTGGTCGATCATTTCTTTGCTCATTACATACTAAGGTATGTCCTCCCAATGGGATATTGTATTGGATTTACTGTTAGTATTGTATATCACCGCTGTTTTTAATTCTTGTGATAGCAAAACGCATTTGAAAATGATAGCCCTGTTCTTCAAAGACTATGGCTAAGAATTCAGTAACAAAAAATGCGTTGCTCGATAATCAGCTTCAATGTGAGAAGCCTCAACAGTCATCTAAATGAGGTACATGTATCGCTACTTGATAAGGGAGAAACAATAATAGCTCTTAATGAAACCTGGTTAAAAGCTTGTGATCGAGATATATATTTGTCACATAAGGACTATAGTCTAATCAGAAACAACCGGGTAATTGAAGGTACCCCGATGAGGGGAGGTGGTCTGGCTGTCTATCACAACAACTCAGTCTTTATTGACAAACACAGATTTGAATATCTAAATTGTTGTAATAAAGATATCGAATGTCAGCTGCTAATGTGTAAATACCGAATGTATGGGAAATTTCTCTTAGTAAACTCCTACCGTCCCCCAGCGGGATCGTTGGATGAGTTCATGATTCAGATTAACAAAATACTGGATATGATAAGAGTAAAAAAACTCAGAGTGGTTTTTCTAGGTGATATGAATATTGACATGGCGAAAAGAAGCCCACAAAAAAGAATATTATCCGATACGATGAACAGAAGTGGTCTAAGATTACAAAACAAATCATTCACTAGGATAACTGATAGAGGCCAGACACAGATCAACCTTATCTTTAGTAACCTTGATATGACAGATTGTGATAGTATGAATATAAACATATCCGATCATCTCCCAGTGAAAGGATTCATATACCAGAAAAAGAGAGTAAAGTTGATAAATAGGGAATACACGTGGACCAAATGTAGGAGCCAGGATGCCATGGCCAGGTTTAAAAACTTAGTCTCGCAAGAATCAAATAAGATCCTAACAAACAACAGGTCTGTCGATGATATCTGGTCTGATTTCCATAAAATCCTAGAAAAAGCAGACAAGAAATCTTTCAAGGTAATTCGTAGACGAAAAAACTCAGATATTTCCTATGTGTCCAAAGAAGCTTATAATTTAATTAAAGTTAGAGATGAGGCATTCAAGCTAGCCAGAGTGACAAGATCATATGAAGATCATTTAGAGGCCAAAGCATTGCGAAAAAGGGTAAAACAATTGTTACTTTGGGAATGACAACAATTTCTAGTCGATAAGGTTAACGAGAACAAAGGCAACCCTAGGAAATTTTGGGAGCACTTGGGAGCTATATATAGTAACAAAGATTCTAAGGATAAAGGTGTCTTGGAAAACTTTAAAACAGAGAATGGTACAGTATCTGGTATGGACGCAATAAATTATGCAAACAATTATTTTGCAGGAATAGGTGAGGGTGATGTAGATCTGTTTCGATTCGAGGGGAAAATATATGGAGAATTAGATATTACACAAAGTGTACAGGAATCGGAGGTATTGAGACTGGTGAAGGACTTAAAAGATTCAAAATCATCTGGTATTGAAAAAATAAACAATAGTACTATTAAAATGGCCATTGTTTCAGCAATTGGTTTTTTTACTAGACTCATTAATCTGATTCTCAGGAATGGTACTTTTCCCCTTGCTTGGAAAAAATCGCCAATTGTTCTAATCCCAAAAAATGGTGATACGAAAAGAATTGAAAATGTAAGAGCGATCACATTGGTAGCTTAAACCAGCAAGATACTAGAGCGAATTGTTTATACCAGGCTATACGATACGATCACGTTGAAACTAACAATATACTGTACAAACACCAATATGGTTTCCGCACTGAGAAATCTACTAACGATGCCATATATATGTTACTATCAGAGTTATATAATGCAACGAATATGGGTCAATTGGCTAGTGTTGTTTATTTTGATGTCAGCAAAGCCTTTAATTCGGTTAATCACTGCTTGTTATTGGGAAAATTACATCGTATGGGTATGAATAAGCTGTCACTAGAATTGATGTCTCGTTTCTTGTTGAACAGGAAGCAATACATAAGATCGAATTGTGACCTCAGTAAGGAATGTAATATAGCTGCAGGCGTACCCCAAGGCAGCATATTAGGCCCATTAATGTTCATTTTGTTCATAAATAATCTATCGGATATTGGCTTGAATGGAAAATTAATAATATACGCGGCTGATGTGGCCTTAATTTAGAGTGACGAGAATCCTGAGAATTTACGAGTAAAAACACAAGAGGATATTAATAAATATCTACAATGGTGTGATAGTAATATGCTTCTGGTTAATAAAAAAAAAAACAAAGCACAATTGTTCGGTCGCTTTGGGAGAAATCAAAATGAACCAATACTGTACTGCAATGGTAGCCAGATAGAAAGGGTATACACTTTTAAATACCTGGGGTGTATTATCGACGAGAAATTAACGTTGAACCAGCATTTGTCAAATATAATAAAAACAGTATATTGGAAGCTTGGTGAGCTACAACGTAGGCGACGATATATGTCTCCAGAGATATGTATTTTGATATTCAAAACTTATATTCTGCCTGTTTGTGAATACGCTTGTGCTTTTTTCGGTCCAACGAATATGGGCTTGGTTGGCAAACTTAACAGGTCATGTAGGTACGCAATAAGAATAGCACACGGTCAACAAATTAATGTGGATATGAAAATGAAAGATTGTAATATTTTACCTCTGGAATATAGAAGGAAAGCTACCATGCTGTCATTAGTTCACAAACACCGTATAGAATCCTTTGCAATGAACAGAGAGTTAGGTCTGCGAAATGATATTGCTCCGAATCTGCTATTACAAAGACCCAATTCCGAACGATTTAAAAGATCGATTGCCTACAATGGTAAGTGAGAATGGAATGTACTGGCATTCAAAACAATTGTTGATTATAGAGCGTTGAAACAAGCACTTATGAACAGCTATAGAGAATTGTTTGTTGTACACTATGATAATTGATATATTTCTTTTAGCCTTGCCCGACCTTTTATCCTCGCGGTGAGATAGCGAAACGAATTGTATGTTTAAATAAGACCAATCTAATCCTATATGTCTGATGATATGATAACTTGTGATGACTTGACAATAAGAGAATGTGTTGAGTATTCGAATATCATTTAAGAAATTAGATAGACGATTTGTAGTAATGGTAGTATTTTATAATTCAACTTACTCCATTTTTGTTTCATGACTTCAGCAATCGACATTATGACACAACATGTACCATCAATTTCAGATTTCGTAGTTACCTATTGCAAGGGCAACGCATGAAAAATAACTGCACTGTCAGTCATGCGTATTTGATCATTAAAATGCTTTATTATTTGTTAAATGTGTAGGCCAATAAAAATATTCCTCCCTGAGGTAAACCAGCCTTTGGTATTGCCCCCCTCAGCTTGCTATAGAGTAGTGACGCATGCTCACACCAAGATAGGCCATCAGGGCATGAGAAAAACATTGGATAGGATCCAAGAGGCCTAGAAATGGCCCACTATGAGAAGGGATACTGTATACAATGTTTTGACAAAATGTGCTAGTCGGAAGTCAGAAGTTGGACAGGAGTGTGTACCTCCTACAGCTATGCCCATAGCAAGGTACCCATGACAGATACTGGGAATGGATCTCTGTGGTGCCTTCCCAGTCTCTGATCAAGGAAACAGATATATCATAAGGGTAATAGATCATGTTACAGGCTGGGTCGAGGTCAAACCCTCCAAGGCAGATAAAAATATAGCTGACTATTTGGCAAATGAATATGTTCTGGTATGGCCATCTAGATGTAGTCATCACCTATAGGGGACTGGAATTTATAAACCAACAAGTGGAAGAGACTCACAAATCTCTAGGCACTGAAGGAAAGCATTCTACAAGCTTTCATCCCACCACTAACGGTAAAATAGATAGATTTCAGAAAACATTTAAAGGCATACTCAGAAAATTCATCAACACTGGACCAGCAAAATGGGAAAGCCATTTAGGTCCAACCCTCTTGGCAGAGTCTCCACCTCTTGTGGGACTACTTTTAAAGCCTATTTTTTTAACTTTCGGCACCAATCCAAAATATCCTTTTTCTAAAATTTTCCCCACTCCCAAGGGAACCGAAGATGCCATGCTAAGTGAATGCCTACAGGTCCTAACAGATGCTTGCAGAGAGGCCACTGAATACACTGAGGCCAATAGAGAGGCCAATTTCGAGAGATTGAGAGCCAGAGCAAAACATCTAAAGATCCAAAGATCCACTCCACTGGACCCGAAGTTGGATCATGGTTACATAATAACTGGTATAAGGGGTACCACTATAACACTCAGGGGGCCCCGAGGTGAACAGAAACATATAAACAGAGATAGACTTAAGTTGATATCAGGGGAAATAGATTGGGATGTACTGAGAACTAGGCAACCAAGGGCGGGTCAGGGTAAACATAATAAGGCTTGGAAACAGACCTGACAAGCCCAACGAGTCAGAGCTCCACCATCACCCCCACCCATTCTAAGGCAGTGCCTGACAATGTATCTATTCCTATACCACTCATGCCTCATGCAATTCAGATAGAAGAGCAGAATAAAAAAACAAGTGCCATGCTCACCCCAGCAGCTGCCACTGCCGCCCAATGTTGCTGTGGAGATTGCTCCTCTGCTCAAGCCCCCACCAGATGCTCTCACCAGATTCAGAGCCAAGAGAGGGAGGGTGCAAATACCACCAATCCAGCCCCTACCCAAAGCTCTGAACACTAAATCTGAGAATACTGATACTCCACCCTCTAGAATCCACCAAGAAGGATAGACCTGACTCCTCTCCTAACCCAGTCTACCCCTCTTCACCTGTGCAGAAGCTGTCTTGCATACCCCCACAACCACCACCCCACCATGGCCTCAACCATGGGAGTTTGACTTGGAAGCACCTCCCATGAGAGATTTCTCTGAGACTTCACCATTGGATTTCTTGTTATAACCTTCTTAGCCATGCAGGCTAGAGGTGATCTATTCAAGGAAGAGGGAGTCCTAGTGGACTAATTACTAGGGCCAGATGGAAGAACTAACTTTAGCTTGCTAATCTTAGAGTTGTATGTCCTCTTCTTGTAGCTGACAAACTTGAATAAAAATTCTATATATTATATATATAGTGTATGAAGAAGTAGGGGTCAGAGCGCTGACGGTGACTTGGATGACAGTGATTATCCTTCATCCTCCTATACCCCCTCCTGTCAAAGCCTAGGATAATAATAGTAGGTGGTTGTCTCCTGATTGGAAAGGATTGGCGTGTGAGTAGTATTCAATGCCATAAGTCCCATATAACTCTCCCCAGCCCACAAATTATCCCCCTACTCAGGTTTAATTTAACCTATGACAATTTCTCCCCTCTTTCCACAAATGAACCAACAATTAACTTTCCTGCAAAGAGCAGAAATACGCCTTCTCTCTCACACAGATGTCCCTAAACCCACCCCTGCCGTTACTACCTTTATCCCATGGTTCTTTTATTCTATCAGATCTTATGACAATGCGGTAATTCAACTTTCTAAATAGACAATTGCCTAGATAGTTCTTCCGTTGAGTGCCTGAACTTATCTTTAATATTTTACTATTAATATTTTGTTCTGCCTCTTCTGGGTGCAAGAGTGATAGCGGAACAAAGAGTATTTTATACCTTGGGTAGTGGAATCCATGGACAAGGATCCAGCCAAACCAGGTATTTTTATCCAACTCTCATACTAGGAGAAGGTGTTATACACAAACAGATTGGTCGAGACAAAAGAGCCTGAGAGGAAGCACCACAGAGCCAGAGCTCCTTGTCTATCTCAAACCCTTCTGCTTTGAAATGATAGTGATACGGGCGCCCTGTCGGTCTGCGACAAGGTCCAGGGGCCTTCGGCTGGCCGGGCAGGCAGAGGAGGAAGCGGTGATAACCGTACCGAAGAAATTTCTGTGTACTCAGACTCTTACAAGAGTTTAAGACATTTTCACAGGTGTTCAAAAGCACACCTCCACATGAAGACTTTATAAATTTACTTAACTAAAAGACTTTTTAGTAGCAGTAAAATGGCCTCGCATTAATGAATATTCCTTTAATAAAGCCTCAAACCAACTTTCTAGATCAATGACGTCCAACAAGACATTTTTCTTTTATTACCTTACGTATCATCTACATTCCTTCTTGTATAATTTTATTTCATTCTGTTTGGTCAGACTAGGTTGGTCAGTGACCTTATATTTTCTTTGAAAGATTTATTATCTTTCAATCAAAAGAAAACTATTGTATGAATGTAAAGAATTGCATTCTTTGGGAGGGAGGGTTGAGAGGGAGGGACAAGCTATCTAAAGCTGACTCCCCTACCTGTCTGATCTAATCAACATTCGCTGCTCTGGGGTAATCAATGGAAAGGGGGGAGGGGCCAGTGGGAAGGAGAGATGACCAACTTGGGTTTGGAGTAAGGGAGTGGAGGGGGATTTGAGGGAATCCTATCTACTATATGGACAACGCATGACCTTAGCATGATGGGGAGCTGGTGGTCAGTCCACATGGAGGAGAAGGATTCTACCTCAGCCAAATAGAATGGGGTAGAGCAGCATAAATATGATCAATTTTCATGAAATGTAGTAATTTTCACGAAATGCAGTTGAAAAAATGTCAAAAATAGATTTGTTTATATGTTGCTGATTTTTCTTACAAGTATTATTAACATAATAGTCTAGGCACTTGTGAAAGCTTACTCCCGCTGTGTGACTAGGCGGCCACCACTCACGCTACATTTTCGTGTGAGTGTTTGACAGCGCTAACGCAAGCACCTGTTTCAGTGTTTTTGAACTCTCCACCTGGGAGATTCATTTTCACTTGTAGGTCAAAGGTGAAGGTCGCATTTTACAGAGAGCAGAGACAACCATGGGTGACCCCTCGAGGCCAAGGTAAGGAATATTTGTTTATTGTTGACTTGAATAATGAGCCGACTTTAAGACAATAGCAAATAATGAACAACTAGCTTCAGAATAAAAACGTTCCTATGGGATGATTACATAACATGTTTTGAAAGACTTATGCGAGTTTTAGGCCTGTAGGTTTGTGACCAAGGTTGCCCTGGCCGTTTTTAAAATGGGTGATGACGCCCACTTAACTTGGGCAGCTATGGCGGCCATATTTGTTTACTAGTTGGGACTGAAAACCTTTTCAAATCATGTTCATTCAACAAACGAATGGACAGCAAATTAACTGTAATTGCGCAGAGTTAAGCTATATATATGAGAGTTATATATTCTGCTGTTTTTGTTACTTGATCTGTCCCAGGTTAGGAGAAAAATAGCATTTAATATGCAGTAATTATGGCGGGTATACTGAACATTGAAATTTGAAACAGTTTTTACCTCGGCCTTTTAAAAAGCCATTCGACCTCCTATATATCAATGTATTTCATATGGCTGATATACAGTTGTATATGGTTATATCGAGAGTGGCAAACGGACTCACCTGAACTGACTTGATTAACCGGAAGTGACTAGTGCCTAGCGATGAGCTAACACAAAAGTCCGCCGCATTTAAAAAGCTGCCTTGCAGTCGGACAGTTCGTTGGGTTTTTTTCCTGTTCATTATGCCTTTCTGTAGAGCTTGCTTACATGATCATGCTCACCCAGGAGAAAAATCCTCAGCGAATTCTTTTACAACATGTTGTTAGTCCTGGACCATCTCGCTTTTTCCAATGGTGACTGGAAGAGTTACTTAGCACACTTTCAACTGTTGCTTAGTATTGCCATCGGTAAAACATATGAAGTTGCGGCCTTTGCTGCCTATGACCGGGAAGTTATTGATAATTATTTAAAGACCCCGGCTCTAGGGTTTGTGCCTTGTCCATTGCTGCGCATTTTACATCGGCAGCGGAAGCGAAATCGAAGAACATTACTTCTCGTCAGTCAGGCAAACAACAGAAAAGGTCTGACTCGAAAGTTAGTGTTCCCAGTGAATGGCCTGATGACATTTGCTATAAGTATAACACATCTTCATGCTTTGGCTACTGCACAAGGAATCATTTGTGTGGTAAATTCTGGTGAACTCAAATAGCCAGATAGTGTGCGCAGTTAACACCAGCGGCGCTGATGGCTGCACTATCTCCCAGTAGGCTGAGACGGAAGCTTCCGCCGCCTGTGTTCGCGGCCGCCGCCACCCGCGAAAACGGTGATAACACCAGCAAAAAATGTAAAGATAGTCACAGGATTAATAAATATGAAAAGAGTATATTCTCAGCTATCCATAGGTATATAATTTTACATATTTGAAAGAGTAGAGCCCGAGCAATGATTGAACATGGGTAACCATGTTTAGGCCTACTCTGTTTCTTAGGTTGCGGGAGCCATAACCGGAAGCTTCCGCCTTAGCAAAGCTAGAAAAGCTAGGTGGCGTGACGGTCGGATAATGTATTTTCACGTTATTAAGGGTAGGGAGAATTCCATGGCCGAGGCCATAAAATGTCAGTTTGTCGGAACTCTTCTACACCTGCAGACAAGCTTTGACTCCCGCCCCGGATCACTACCTCCAGCAAGATGGCGGACACCACAACCCTTTTCGGTCCTTCGACAAACCATTCTGATCATGTTTCTAATAATCTAGATTATATTTCATCGGATTTACCACCATATCATGTCGAGACTATGTCTGCCTCTGCTCATTCAGAAGTTTGTGATCCCACAGTCTCTCATTCCTCATCCAGCACTCATAATGTGTCATCTCTCATGCCTTTGTTGACACGTTTGGCCTGCCGTCACCGTATTGGAGGTTTGATTTCTCAGATGAATCTTGCTGGTTGGATGTGGGAATTAGACAGAGAGCCTGACTTAAACCTTTGTGATTACTTATTCAATGGCATCCATGATGGTTTCTTCATTGTGGATCCATCGGCTCAAGTTCCATTTTACAGATGTGTCAACTATTCGTCTGCTACCGTTGGGCCTGCATATGACTTCATCAGCAATGTTCTTCGTACTGAATTATGTGAAGGGAAAATGATATTTGCCCCTTCCTCTCTACAGTGTGTTCATGCAATCTGTGCTGTGCCCAAGGGTCTATCTGGATTTAGACCTATTACCGATTGCAGTCGACCTGAAAAATCATCCATCAACAACTTTATGTCCTCTACGGCATTACCATTCAAGTTCAAAACCGTAGACCATGTTTCATCTGTGTTACAACCTGGTTTCTTCATGTCATCGGTGGACATACGATCTGCATATTGATCTATATCAGTCCTTTCATCTCAATGGAAATATCAAGGCCTTCAATGGACTTTTGATGGTGTTTCTCGTTCCCTGCTGGACACCAGAATGTGCTTTGGTCTACAATCAGCTCCATATATTTTCAACACTATCTCTGACTTCATTGTAGCTTGAATGGCTCGCAGGGCTTATCCGAATGTGATTAATTCGAATGATTTCAGGATGATTTCCTTTGCTGGGGTCCGTCGTTGATATGTTGTCAGGATATCCAAATGGAGTTGATATCCTTGCTAGGCCAACTAGGTTTCGTCGTGGCCTGGGATAAATGCTTTTCTCCATCAACGAGATGCTGCTATCTGGGTATTATCTTCAAGACTGAATCAATGACTATATCCCTGCCAGAGAAAAAATTATGTAAATTCATGTCTGAGATTAATTTTTTCTCTGGAAAACGTCGAGCTACCCCTCATCAACTGAAAGTTCTATGTGGGATCCTGGCTCACGCCTCCAAGCTTATAAAAGGTGGCAGAACCTTTTCAAGAAGAATTATCGATCTTCTCAAGGGCTTATCTCCTTCCACCAGAAGTGTTTATTTGTCTAATGATTTTCGTTTAGATCTGCAATGGTGGTCGGAATTTGCTAAGACTTTCAACGGCAAGGCTTGTATGATTAAGTATCACTTTCATGATGCTTTGGCTCTACATTCTGATGCTTTAATGACTGGTTATGGACTATCCTGGTCTGGTGATTGGCTTGCTGGTTCCTTCGTTGAAGTAGGTTTTTTTGATCCATTTTCCATTAATTATTGAGAGGGTGGCAAGGGGGAGGGCGACCCAGTGAGGGTGCCTAACATTAGCTTATGCTATATTTCATTTTAGCTTATATCAGATTATATTGTATTTAGCAATATTTCTGAAAAAAAACTATTTTAATTCTATTTAGGACAACTGATGGTTATGCCACCAATGAAATGGTATTGGAAATCTGGAGGAAAAAAATCAGTCCCGGGAGATGCCTGTAGAGCTGTGCTTGAAGTTTGTGGAAAGGAGGTATGTATGCATAACTTATAGTCTTATAACATTCATAGGATTTATAAGATATGAACTAATGGTTGTGAATAGAGGTAATATGTTTTTTCATATTTAACAAGGTTAGACCTATGTAAAATGATCTTACTATTATCAAAGCTTTGAATGTCACGTACCATCCTTATACTCTTGGATGTTATAGATATCACACTAAATCTAGGATGTCCAAGTAATCACTTTAAAGGCCTAAGATAATTTTTCTGTTTATTCCAGGAGGAGGACGTCAAACCACAGTCTCTCAAGTCTAACCTGGCTGCCTTGTTGCTTCATGAGAGACAGCTGAAGAAGCACCCTAAGACACGTCCTGAACTACTCTAAGTCCTAAGTCTAGGACCATTGCATTATCACATTTAAGTCAAGATGTCTCCCGAAAAAGAGTGATCATTGAAAGTTTAAGGGCTGAACGTAGACAGTTAAAATCTGAACTTCAGAAAAGAGATTGGGTTATAACGAAACTTCAGTCAAAGGTGGCAGAAGCAGTAAAACATCAAGCAGAAGTAAAAAAACTAAAAAGATCAAGACAGAGACTTTCCAGCAGTCTGCTTAAGTTAAAGGATCGCATACCTTCTGAGAAGAAAGTGCTACAGAGGGAAAACCTTGAGGTACTGAAGACGGTAGACTGCCTCACAGCTGAAATTGAAGAAACCCTGTCTGAAAAGCAGGAGGAGGAGGAGGTCCTTGTTGTTAAAGCTAATGCTAAAACGTATGGTCCTGCTCTACGTCACACAATATTCAAGTGCCTTGCAAACCAAGTACCTGTTGAAAGTGTATCCCATGTTATTGACTTTATTATTACCAAGTTAACAAGTTACTCTATCCCTCAACTACCCGACAGGACAACCATCAGTCAGATGGCCTATGAAATGGGTGTACTGAGTGATTTACGTGTTGGAGAGATACTAGCAACAGAACAAAACATCACCCTCGCTTGGGATGCAACTTCCCTTGATGGCTGCCACATTAATTTTTTTAAAAGATTTTATTTTCACTGGGTACAACACCTCCAGGAGGAGTAGGATCTTCTGGTGGAACCCAGCTTAGACAACAAATAATCACATTCATTGGAAAATAAGTAAGCAAGACAAGAAAAGAAAGGAGAAGATAACCTCTATCTTTGAGAGTGACTTCTTCATGAATATCAGCATCAGATCATTGATCAAGAGCTAAGGAGTTACTGACAATGTGACCAAAGCGAGTTTATTTTTATAGTTGGTGGGGAGTGGGTAGGGTGTATGGTCCAATCATGATAATCACTAGTGCCATATATAATTACTGTTAGGACTGGACACTTCTCTTGAGTATTCAGGAGGATATAAAGGATCATAAAAATGTCTGATCAAGCCATTTTTTCTGGAGAGATTTAAAGGTTTCTATGTTGCCAATATTTCTAGTTCTTGGTGATAGTTGGTTCCATGCTTTAGCAACTTTATTTATGACAGCATTTTCACCAAATTTAGTTCTAGAGAAGAAGGTATATAAGAGAGGGGCTTCATTCGCTCTAGTGGGATTGTCAGTTTTTGTGTTCTGTAGTTGTAAGATATTGATGTATAAAAGTCCTGAATTTTGAGATGAAACTCTCTTCTATTGAATAATAGAAGGATTTTTAGGTCCTTATGTAGTTCAGATGTCGGGTACAGAGGTTCAACCCTAAGTGGCCAATTCCACCAATTTGACAACATTTGGTCCCCAACCGTGGAAAGTGATTAAATGGGCTTAACACAAATAAATAACCATTAATTAGATAATTTCTTTTGATTGGATGGTTCTACCAACCTGTAGAACCACATTTTTGGCATTTTTACCCCAAATTTTTTCTATTTTTTTTTCCAAAATCACATTTTGGGGGCAAAAATTATTTTTTTATATATGTATATAGTTTATTTCCCGTAAACAGATACAGAGTCATATAAACAGTCTGGAAAAAGGATGGTCTCCATCTGCGCTAATCGTAGCTCTTCCAGGAGGTCCTATACTACTCTTGATAACAATTTTGACTATAAGATTAACATCAATGGTATACTAAACATGGACTAGTGCCGGTTAGGCCGACTTAAGTAGCATAAATACAAATATTACTCAGCTCTCGTATTGTAAAAGTTGGTGATTATTCTTATCACAGTGATGTACTTTACAAATTATTGTGCCCAAACTATCTATTGGTGCCCGGTCCCACACTGGACCACCAGCATTCTAACGAACACAGTGTGTTCACTGTCAGGCCAGGCGCCCAACTGTTCAGTTTCAAGTTTCATATACAATTTTTTTTTTTTATTTTTGCAAAACGACTTTATTACTGAACGTAGAAAACATTTGAACCAGGTTACATCGAGCTCAATTGAAACAACAATTGCATGATATAAAAAACATAGTAATATCTCCTTTTCTTCTTCTTGGTAACCATACAGCAATGTTAATATTTTTTTTGCCTTTTTTTTCAATTCAAAACCTGCCTTTGGCCTCTACAATGTTCAAACAAATTTTACATGGTTCAGTAATATTCGGTTCTTAGTGCATATGAATGAGTGATTTATGATTCCAGATAAGAAATAGGTTAATCTATCTATATCTATCTGTTTATAGTCATTATGTGCGTATATGGGGAAACCCAGGTTAGAAGACAAAAGATAAAACAAAATAAAATTTGTTAAGGCTTTTTATGGTTTTATAAGGCAGTATTTCAAGAATGAACTTTAAATTTGACATTTTTTATTGATTTGGTATTATATCAGTTTATATAGATCGATAGTTATTATTTCTGCCTAATTTTCATATGATATATACAGCAAAATGGCCCATTTGTCCATTAACAAACATATATATGTGTCCATTAACGAACATATTTTTCTATTAACGAACCTATTTGTCTATTAACATCTCCTTGTGAGTCAGAAATGAACTAGATTTTGTGGCCATTATTACTAATCTATTTCATTATGAATAATAAACAGATTTCATTCAAAATTATGAATTTAGACCTTATTAATATGTTAAAATGACTCTCTGATTGTAAGAAAGAGTATCAATGAAGCCTCTATTAAAGCCAGGAATAATGGATATATAGGCAGGGTCATTAATCTTGTCGCTACCATTATCATTACCATTACTGGAATGGTTATTTGGCTTTAATAGCTGATCTTTGGATTCTGCTGGGGTTTTGGATAGTAATAAATTATTGTTTTGACAGGATGTCGTCACTAGGATAACGGATGTAGTAAATTATTTTTCGGATGTAGAATATTATTTTTCGGATGTAGAATATTATTTTTCGGATGTAGTAAATTTAATGCTTCCCGCGTTGCCGTTCATCCACTTACCTCATCAACTTGTTGTTTGTCGTCGATTCCGCGTTCAGTTTGGAACGTGTATAAACTCCTGGTCACCCAAAAGTCTTTTCTCCACTGTTTCCGATGGAAATATTAGCCATTTTTAAGTTTTTAGGGCATAGGGCTTGCAATAACGTGACAACGATAGACATCGTGCAAGCGAGGTTGTGACACAATGGCTGCCTCCCAGTGACAATCAGACGAAACATGACAGGCTCTGTAAAACTGCAAAATATCACTTCCACTAGCTCCAAAATCACCGAAAATGTTCTAAATATCCTTGTATTTAGCATGATGTGCTTGCTGAATGGTGGTGAGCCACGAAATAGGGAATAATCCAAGTAATTGCAGCCGTAAATAGACCCTTAACATGACAACAGTAGACATCGTGCAAGCCTCAGTTTGTTGACGCTTGGGCACTTTCGAATGAAATCGTCCGTGGGCTATATAGACTACCGTACACAATGCAACGCCAAGTGCACGGTGCACAGAGTGGTTATGCCGAAAGTCTCCACATCTCTTCCGGTCTGCCTTGTTCATTCCCACGTAAATATGGTAGCCTATGGCTTCTGAAATCGCCACTGGACTAAAACTTCGCTATTGGGGGGTAGAACTATATTTAAATCATTTCTAGCGCTTCAGATATTTTATTTATTTCTCCTGTTTAAGTCGCTAGACATGCCGAATAGATCAAGGTCAAGGTCGCCATAATGTGGGCGCGTGCCCCAGTAAGTTCAGAGTTCAAGGTCGGTTCGGGGACTTTCAAATGAAATCGTCTGTGCGCTATATAGACTACCGTACACAATGCAACGCCATGTGCACCGTGCACAGAGTGGCTATGCCGAAAGTCTCCACATCTTTTCCCGTCAACCTTGCTCGCTCGCACATAAATACATGGCTTCTGAAATCGCCATTCATTGAATACTTGATTTCCATAAAGGAAAACTTCGCTATCGAGTCAAAACAATATTTAAAACATTTCTAGCGATTCAGAATTTTTATTTATAAGTCCCTAGACACACGGATACGGCATTCGTAAACCGGAAGTCTGATGCTTGGTTGCATGCAAAAAGTGGAAGCTTCGTTTGTTTCTGGAATAGAGAGTGCGGCTGACGTAAACGACATTCTGAAGTTATGATTATGTGTACATATGTGATATTGGTTAGAAAGAGGTAAAATAAACTAAATATTAGAATGTGATGGGTTGAAATGTGTAAAACATCCTGATTTGGACCTTATAAAGGCTGCGTTTGACTCAGTCCTTTCCATGTCAGATGTAAAATAGTAACCCATGTGTTCGAGTGGAGGAGCTACATTATTGCAGTTCTTCTTGCTGTAAGTACATCTAAAACCTTTTTTTAGGGTCTAATATTTGTTAATATGTGTTTAAACAGTAGTATTGAATCCAAAAATCGGCTATTAAAGTGATTAATTCCCTCGATTTGGTGTCTGAGGCTTTTGTTTCAAAATAAACCCCTCGGCCCTCCAGGCCTCGGGGTTTATTTTGAAACAAATGCCTCAGACACCAAATCTCGGGATATTAATCCCATAATAACTTTCCTTCTAATGGGGATATTTGTACAAACTAAAAAGTGTTGTCACACTTATATCGAGGCCTATCAAATACAAAATAGTTTAAAACATTATGTGCATATTTGTTTCATTCATTTTTAATTCAAATCGTCATTTATGTACAAATATGAACCATTATTTGACATGCTATTTTTGGCATTTTTTCGACCCCCCTGTGGAAGATTTACTAATAATCAGAATGGTTCCAAACATGGCAGTTTAATGCGCATATATATAAGGTTGATAGATGATAACAAATAAACTGATTAATGTAAAAAATATTTTTGGGTACTCAGGGGGGTGCTACCAGCCCAATTGTTGTCAAATTGGTGGAAATGGCCAAGTATTGATCTGAGTGCTTTATTTTGGAGTTTCTGTAGTTTGTTCAGGTTACATTGGTGGGTATTGTGGTACAGAATATCACCATAATCAAAGAAGGGGAGAATCTTACTTTTATAGACTAGGAGGGCTGCTTTCATAGTGAGTAGATGTCTAATTTGTAGAAAGAGGAAAGTTTTGTGAGAGATAATTTTGATTATGTTTCTGATGTGGGGTTGGAAGGTGAGCTTGTCATCTAGGTGGACACCTAGGTACTTATAGAGATGTGTTATTTTCAAAGGTGGAGGGAGGGCTCTGTTTTGGTTTCTATTAACCATCATTAGCTTAGTTTTAGAGGCATTGATTAGGAATCTATTCTTCTTACACCAGTTTTCCATATTTGTAATGTCATGTTGCATATTTTGATAGAGAGATAGTGGAGATAGGTTTGAATGGTATAAAACTGTATCATCGGCATAGAGAAAATATTTAGAGTGTGTTAGGTGAGCTCCTATATCATTTATAACTATCAAGAATAGAAGAGGCCCTAAAATTGAGCCTTGAGGAATACTGGATTTAATGAGGGCTGATTCGGTTATTGTTAACAATAGTTCTCTGGTATCTGTTAGATAGATAAGACTTGACCCAGGAGTATAATTTTCCTCTAATTCCAACGTTGAAAAGTTTTAGTAATAGTATATTGTGATCTACCATATCGAAGGCTTTTCTGAAGTCAATGAAGGTGATAAGGGGGGGTATTTTCTTTTCATAAGCATAAGCCAAGTCATCAGTGAGTTGACATATTGTGTTGATAGTTGATTTACCAGGAAGGAAGCCAGCTTGATTGGGATCTAGGATATTGTATGTGTTAAGGTAAGATAGAATTCGGGAATGTGCAATTTTTTCAATAAGTTTACTTAGGTAGCAGTGATATTGGACGGAAGTTGTTGATTTGGGTAGAAACTCCACTCTTAAAGAGGGGCACCATCCTTGCCATTTTCCAGGCATTTGGAAAAATTTGCTTAGAGAAAGATAAGTTAATGCATATAGTAAGTTCGGGGAGAAGAGTTGCAAAGGAATCTTTAAGTATTGTCTTAGATATATTATCTATAGCAGATGATTTTGAGACATTAATCTTGCTGATGAGCCCCAGGGGTTCAATTTCATTGGTAGAAATCTCACAAAGGCTTGATAGCTTAGCCAGATTTGGGGTAGACCAAGGAGTGTCAGGCATATCACTAAGTAGATAATCAGTAATATTCACGAAGTAATTGTTAATATAATTTGGGAGATTGGCCTTGTCAATTGGAGAATTTTTGCTGTCATTTAGATTAAAGGGGAACTCTGGACTGCGTATAATAGCATTTCAGACGTTGGAAAAAACTACAATTTGATCTTCTGTACATTGTACAATGTAATTCAATCATTTATAAGTAATTGGGGAGGGATTCCGTCTTGTTCTAACTGGCTATTATCCGGTATGTTGGCGGGAACAATATTCCCAGAATGCTATGGGAACATGACGTCAGCAGAGCACTAGCACACTTACGTCTTCTGTTGGCCTAAGGTGTTTGGCCAAACCATTTTTTTGATTGATTGATTTTTTGATTGATCTATGAGGCATATGGGTGTTACACCTGAACTTCTGGCAAAGTAAAAGACTACATGGATCTCATTCTTTGCTCAAATTGGTAGCCTTCAACCCCTACGAGAGGATTAGAATAAATTTCCTCTTCCACATTCTCAGTACCACCTTGTTGACTAGCCATGTTGACTGGGCTGCACAGCCACTTGTACTACAGACACAGCATCCGCTCTCCATGCTGGTCATCATGTATAGGGAGGGGAGGGCTAATTTTAAGTTTGGACTGAGTTCATGTATATGGTCGATTCCAGAAATTTTAGTGCAATTTTGAGATTTTTGGTAAAAATAAAAAAATACTTTGATCGTTTTGATACTTTTAAGGAAGAAAGTACTTACATCAGTCTATATGACTGCCAATTTGCCACAACCTGGATTAATTATTTTTCAAGATACAAGCCTCCATATCATTGGGGCCTGGTCAAAGATTCCATACAAATACATATATGTATTGAACGTTTTTTCCCCTTTATAAGCCAATTTATTAATAATTCAGGTATAAAGATGTGAACTTTTAATACCTTTTCTTGCAAATATCTGTTCAAAACATTAACACCTTTATATAAACCCCATAGGTGTTTCCAACGAATACATCATTCCATACGAATCCAATGATGTATTCGTATGGAATTGTGTATTTGTTGATAGATCTTTTCTGAATAAAATACCTTAATATAAATGAATCAAATAGCATATCCTTTCATAAGGACACCATAAGAATTCAAAATTCGTATTTTCCCAAATACACAATTCCTTACAAATACATAGGCATTCCAACGAATACATAATTCCATACGAATACATCAGTCAAAGTGATAGAAATTCCTTCCTAGGCAAGGAGGAACAATTACTTTTTCACTGTTTATTTAGTAGATGTCAAGTCCAACGACATGGTTAGAGGCAGAGTTGCAGTAAAAAAGAGGATTTATACTTAAACAGATTTACCTCGGTTAGATGACATTAATAAATATGAATATAAGCCCTTGTAGTGTTTTATTTATTAGTTAGACTTTATATAAAGAGGAATTCCATAAGTATATATATGGGTGTTGATGTTGTCGTCACTTATACAGGTAGAAATGTGTAATTATATCTGGGTGAATCAAGTATTTTACTGTGTATTCGTCAGAAACGTGTATTCGTATGGACTCTTTTAATAAAATTATAATTAACTGATCGAAGAATGATGTTGGAATCATGAGATTCCTTCTGGATATTAAGGTGACTCAGTAGTGATTTTGATTATTGATGAATTTCTCTAAAATTTTAACCAATGATACTTGACATCATTTAATGATTATTGAGTGAAAAAAAAATATAGGTCACCAGGCTATTTTTCATGCTATGGCGGTATGGAGATAGAAATAATAATCATATTTGAGTAATTTTACTACATTTGAGTAATTTATTAACATAATTTGTTTAAAATGGTTCTGACATGAATTCAGACATCAAATTTCACCCAGACATTCAACATATATATACTTATCATCACATAATTTTTTCCCCCTCACATCCTGAGTTAGCCCCCTGGAAGCCCCCTAGTGGCAGTATGGGGCACTAGCAAAATTGACTTTGGCTGATGACAATCAGCGTTTTTAAAATAAACTGTTTGATGAATATTTTTTAAATTTAATATGAATGTAGATACAGTATTTGCCAACTCATATACAAAAAATCAGGATGGCTTAACAGGTTAGATTTTTCGATATTATGGCTTATTTATGAGAAAAATGGGGAAAAAATGGAAATTCCTGATAAATATTTTAATTGAACAAAAATGGCTGCATAAATCTTGATGAAATTCTATATGGATATAGCTATTGTAGTTATTAACTTGCACAAAAGAAATCAGCATGAATTTCCAGGCCGAATTTTTTATGTTAAAACTTAATTATGAGAAAATTGGCTTAAAATGAGAAAATTCTTGATAAATATTTGATTTGTACACATATGGCTCCATAAATTTTAATGAAATTTAATATGGATGTAGGGACCGTAGATACTAACTACCACACCAAAAATCAGCATCAATTTGCTGGCTGAAATGTTTATATCAAGACTTAACATACATACTTTGTATGCATAATGCTGATATTCCTTGCTATATGTATTGAATACACATTGTGTGAAAAATGGCAAAAGTTGTAACCCGCTACTCACGCTAGGCGAGGCCGCGCACCCCGTTACATAATCACTACAGAGTCACCTTAAATCAACAATCTTAAATGTTTATGCAAAAAAGAGTTGATCAAATATCAAAAGTTTTCTTTTTATAGCAGTTAGAAGATGTATTCGTGGGAACGTTTTATTTTAGCCAAAATAACATTTATCATCATAAGGACGAAAATATAAGCCAATCTGAAAATTAAAAGAATTGTATTGATAGGGGCAGATATGTTCTTTAATATGGAATATCAAAGTCCCTACAAAAGTAAAAGTTTATTTTATTATTTCTCACTTTTGTGTGTATTCATACACTTTTGTGTGTACCTCATAACCCATCTCACCCACACCCCATATACAACTATTACAAATTTGCATCTCTCCTAGCCACTCATAATTAATGGTCCTCCCTCCACTCTCCAAGGGTACACCCAGAGAGCACTCTTTGTGTGAATCATTGTGTCACTTGGAATTGGTTGTGTTTGGAACTGCATGTGAGTTCCACAGACGCTCAATTCTTAGTTTTAAATATGGTTATTTGCTGGCAACATCAATTTGTTTGATGTTGATTTCAATGTCAGACATGTTCTCTTCTAGTTTCTAATGATAAAATGTTAAAATAACGATGGAAACAAATTATTAAATGTCCTTCAGGAAGTGCTGGTATATGAACACAACCAGCCGCTCAGTCACACTCAACGTTCACCAGTGGGGAACGAACACGTCCATCCAAAGACACACAGAAAACCATGCACTGACCACATACCGGTAATGAACAGGCCCGAGTTAGTGTCATACACAGGGCAATATGGCAGCACCCAGGACAGGGTTTGGAGAGAGCGGGAAAGAAATTACTTGATTGATTCTGGCAATATCATTGCCCAGAAACCAGTATTATAATGTGGGTCCTCAGTTATCAACCATAATTGAGCTGTATGACCAGCAAGTGTTCCAACCCAGAGTTTTACTTTAATTTCATTATTAGGGGCTTTGGAGGGGAGAAGATTATTAATGGTTTTCCACTACTTTTTAGGATCTTTGGTATTGGTCAGAGTTTGGTGAATATATGCTCTTTTAGCGTTTAAAATCAGTTTACTTGTTTCTTTTTTTAAGACGTTTAGATTCGGTGATGTCACCAATTAAGACAGAGCGTTTTGCCCTGCCACGTGCAATATTTTGTTCTCTAATTGCATCTAGAATAGGTTTGGATATCCAGGGATCATTGTTTTCTCTAATTAATACATTTTTGATAGGGCATTTTTTTATTTTTTTTTTATTTAGTATTTTTATACAGCACATCTTCTGTAATAACGACAGTTGAGTTATCAACAAACAAGTACATTGTACAGTAAAGTTCAATAATCAAATGGCATTAACATTGAGATATGGGCTCACAGATGACAATCCAATACAGAATAACCATGGTCTTCCGCCCACCGCTGTGTCTATCTAGATCTAAGAGTAGATTAAGACATAGAGTAGACATAGAGTAGACTAGACATAGACTACATAGAGTAGACTAGACATAGAGTCTAGGGTAGCAGTGATTGCTTTGAGGATAAAATTCCAGGAATCACCTGGGTCAGAAATAGTTCTGAAGACTTGCCAATCATAGTCATTACAAAGTTTTTGTTGAAAAAGGTTATGATTAAGATTACGATAACTTCTACATTTTTTCATAGTATACTGTTTAGTAATTTTGACTTTTTTGCGTATCAGGAAGATGGCCTCTTGGTTACTGATATTGTCGTTAAGGGTACCACTATCCGAGATATGTGGCGAGTTTGTAATTATTAGGTCAATTAGACTTAAAACTGAGGTATCTCCACGAATGAAATATCTAGTAGGAGAGTCAATTAATTGGATTAGGCCATTCTGTTGACTGAAGATTTTGAATTTGTTTCTATCGGGACAGCTCGTGTTGAGCATGTTTATATTAAAGTCACCTATTACTATTTTCTCAGTAATATCACTATTGGCCAGACGACAGGCCACCAGAGTGTCAGAGAGGGTACTTATGCAAGTGTCAACAGCTCCAGATGATGGACGATAAACAGAAGTAATGAAAAAGGGTTTTATATTAGGTGGTTTAAGTTTAATAGTTAGGGCTTCAAGATAGGGTTGAGAGATGTTTAATTTATTCATAACTTCAAATTGCAGACTCAAATTGATGTAGTAGAGGAGACCTCCTCCACGCTTGATAGTGAGTGAATTAGGAAGGAAGAAACTTCTGTCTAATCTAATTAAGTTATAACCAGGTATAGTAATCGATTGGTCCAGTACTGAGTCGTTTAGACATGTTTCTGATAATGATATAACTTCAGGTTTTACTAGTAACAGATTTTGTTTGATAACATCAAACTTATTCTTAAGGCTTTGGCAGTTTAAGTGATATATCATAATCCCATTTCTTCTATTGTTTAAGGTCATTAAAACAAAATAGAAAAGATAGAAGGTGAAGAAAAGAAGTAAACAAAGATGACAGAACCTGACTGATTGCTAAATGCACAGTCAGGTGGAAATACCACTACAGAAAACGAGTTAGAGTGGAGGTGGGAGGTGGCCAGAGGCTGAGAGGGAGGGAATTAAAGTGAAAATAAACATAGATTAGGTTATTAGGTTGAGATATATGAACAAGAAACACATGATGAGGTACACATCACTACCCCATCAGTATCTCTTGCCCTCCAAATTGATACCATTGCTGGTGGCAAGACAGAAGACTATGTACAACATATCACAGAGTGTATTAGCGATGTAATAACTATATATGCCAGTTTTCTGGGAAAGGATGAGCATGTCATGCTTCGCGAAGTCCACCAACACTTCAAAAACACATTAACTGACAGGTTAGAAGAATTTATAGTTTTTTAGGGTTTTTAAATGGAAGAAATGTGCTTTAAAATGGTAACACAGCAATATTATTGGTATTATCAAACACCAAGAAGATTCATATTTACTACAAATATTCTGTTCTTTAATTCATAGAGTTGCAGTATTGCTGTGTGGTCGAGAGGCTTTCAAGCTTGTTTGACAGCCAGTTACTGGAGTTGAAATGTAATCTCCACCCATTGGACGGCCTTGCTACTGCTGCCAGACAGACACTCAGGAAAGTTGACCGGCAGTATGAAATCCAAAGCAGTACCCCTCATAATATATTTGTTGACCCCAAAAGTTTCATTGCACCATAAACACTTTCTTTCAACATGGTATTAAATAGCAAATATGATCCTCCCAATGATTTAATTTCAGGTACAAGCAAGGAAAAGGTGATCCACAAGGATTCAAGCTGTTCCTGAGAGAGGAAGGGACCCAAGTCAGGCATGATTGTACAATATGTTGGCAACCATCTACATGTCCTATTTCCTCTTGCTGGAGTCTTCCATAGTATGAGAAAACCACTATTGGACTTTTTGGAGAGGAGGTGTACCACAGTAAAATCGCTGCGAGAAGCACTAATCAAGGACTACAAGCATCCCATCATTATGGTACAGCTGCAAGCCCTTGGCCTGCTGGGTAAAGTATTGACTGGTCCTTGGATGAGAACGTTCTATACCAATGAGGACAATAAGGACATCTCAACATGGTATGTATATGTGATATATAAGTTAAAATATATTATATAATGATAGATCATTATGCACTGTTGAAAATACTTCAAATCATAGTTAAAATGAAGTTGTAACTTTCAATTTTAGTATTAAGATATACATCACAAGGTTTTTTCCTTGAATTCACTGGATAGATTCTCATGACCCATTATCACACTGTTAAATTGTGTAATTGTTTTCCATCTTACTGAATGAAACCATTTAGGTTTTAGGTTCCACATATGAAGCGGTGCATGACCAGCCTGAAGATGATAGACATCATTCAGCAGCTGGTAGCTGCCTGCATTGCCCTACTGGAGAGACAGCTCCATCAATATCTCTCTGGTGATCTGTCCAAGCCATCCCGTTTGCTCAAGCAACAGACCAAGTCAGCTTCAATACATAACATCTTTGCAGAGCAGACCCTAGGCATGACAGATGCGCAGACAAGAAGAGCTCCCAATGCCACAATAGGTTTCATTGATGGAAAGGTACAATTTATTAAAAACCATATAATGGCGAGGCTGTCTGAAATGCCTGAAATAGAACAAGGAAGAAAAACCAACTTTGCCATCCAGCGTGCAAGGAAGGTTTGAAAACTACGAAATGTGCGAGCTAGGCAGACAGATGCCATGATATCTGCCCGGGCACAGGAACGCATAGAAAAAAGGTATGATAACGATCGGAATGCCCTTCAAAGGAGGATCAAGATGGCCCTAGGCTAAAGCTATGAAAATGTCCAGGCAATCTTTGATAAGACAGAGGTAGAACTCCAGCCAACATTGATCAACATCATCAGTGACCCTGCCAGCCTCCTGGATAAATATATTGATCATGTGTGGTCTGTTCATGGTGTTGATGTCCCCTATCATGGACACATCATTAAAATTAAAACAACCCAAACTAAAGGAATCAGTATCAGTATCATATCAGTATCATACTGGTTATTTTCTGAAAAAGAGACTGACAGTATCTTAATTTATGGGGTTTTAGCCTTAACCCTAGTTCAAAACCCAGTTGTTCAAATCATCGCAGACTACATCAGAGGAGGACTTTTATTTGATGTCTAGATATTAGGTTTCTAAGCAATTTATGGGGTTTTAGCCTTAACAATAATGTCCAAATATGGCATCTATACCCTGTTGTATGGAGTGAAAAGCTTAATTTAACATAATTTTCCATGTTTTGCACTCTGACCTTCTAAGTTGTTGAAGTAGGTCAAATGACCCTATTTCAAAGGTCTTTATAAATAGGTCAGGTTAAAGGTCATGCTGACATGATGATGGAATTAATTGATTTTATAGTGTTGAGAATCTTGCCTATGTTCTTTCCAGTGAGATGATTTGCCAGTGTTGCACTTTCTGTGTATCGACTCTGGATCTCTTCCAGGCTTCAATACTATCGATATTTAATAATAATATATTCGTGATCATATAGGTTACTTCTCTGAATAAATATTAATCATATCTCTAGCAAAGGTAGTGGAGGAAAGAACTATGTCCATGTCAAAGGCCTAGGGTGGATAATATTCTATGTTCTTTAAGCGCTTCTCCGGAAGGAATAACATATAGAGAAAGTACTTTATAAGTCCAGTTTATTCCTTTAAATCCTTGAGGTGAGGTTGAGGTCCTTGTTCCCCAACCTGACAATACATGAAGCTCAATGCAAAGGTCATGAATATTATAGCAAGTAACATAAGTTGTGTACAATATGAATCAGGAATATATAAATAAATACAATGAGCAAATAAGTATAAACTTCATCATAAATTAGAGTAATATATAACATAAGAGATGGTCGAAGTCTGGAAGCTCTATCATTAACCAATAATTAGTTATAACATGATGAACTAATATAAGCAGAGAATAACAGCAGTTCTTGATATGAAGCCCCTGGTGGCAGCCGGAGATATCACGGAGGTTTCCCGGAGGTTTCCCGGACTTTTCCTGGAGATTATTCCAGTGATTTCCCAGAGGTAATTCCGGAGATCATTCCGGACTTATTCCGGACATATTCCGGAGATTATTCCAGACATATTCCGGACATATTCTGGAGATTATTCCGGACATATTCCGGAGATTACCCGGACATATTCCAGAGGTTTCCCAGAGCTTCATAGAGTCATCACACATTCATAACAATAGTAAAGATATCCAAATCTGGCATGTATATCCTATTGTTTGGAGCGAAAAGCTTGATTTTGAACATAATTGTCTATGTTTTGCACTCTGACCTTTGAATTTGTTGAAGTAGGTCAAATGACCCTAGGTCAAAGGTCTTTATATAGTAATAGTCAAACACAATCAATAAACACAAGAGTGGCCGGCCAGTTTATTAACAGAAAAAGAAAAAAATTCCGTCTGTATTGTGCGAAGCCAGGAATGAGAGTGCCTGGACGTGGGAACCCTTGGTTACGATGTAAACAACTAAATCAGGTGTTAGGACATAGAATATATGAGTATTTCTCCCAAACGGGCAGCATTTGATTTCAGGAGGCCAATTTTTTAGAAAAAATAAAATTCGTTGAATCTCTACAATCTTTGGCATACGTATAGCAGTGAATATCAGCATTATGCAGACAAAGTTTGGGAAGGCTGTGGCAAATATTTCCATTCCTCCACCTATGCTTCAGATACCTCCATTTTAACCTAATTTTTGCCATATTTCAGCCATATTAACACAGATTTATTAATAATGTTGTGTAAATCTGAGGTGAACTACCAAGTAATTAGGACAGGAAAATTTAATGACAAAGTCAGAGGTAGGGAATCGATGTTGGCCGCCAAAATATGGCCTGGTTGTAACTAGAAATTTGAATAACTTTTTGTCAAAATAACAGTTTTAATTTAATCAATAACTGTGCTAATATTGAATGATATCTTTATTTCTAATAACTATGACGTAACGGCGACGCTATATTCGTAACGGCGACATCCCAACAAATGCTCACTGCAAATCAACAGCACCTGTATTTACTCACAACTATACTTTTTACCAAATTGAGGCAGGCCTAAACAATTATTAGAAAATCGGAAATTGCATAAAATTATATTATATTTTCAATATGGGTGTTATTTTACATGTCGTAACGCGACATAAAATATTCCCATAACAGTTCAAGCAATCTTTGGTGAGGCATTATAAAGTTTCAGGGATGTTGTGGGCTAATAACTTTTGGTTTTATCTAAAAAAATATACGTATACATCTTCCCCACACAACAAACTAAATGCAGTTTGATATATTTAGTTAATCTTGGGGTATTATATTGTTTTTAAGTCAATATATGTCGTAACGGCGACACAATTATTCCAAAACAATATTTTCCATGTCTAAATCAGTCTAGATCAGTGATTACATAAAAATTATGTTTTTTCATAGTAATGAACGTGTGTGCATGTGTAGAAACCATTCTTTTCAGCAGAAGTAATATAATTTCTCAATGCGCCTGTGCTTTATATTCAAATTCCATAATTATTATTTATTTTCTAGCCTGAAAAGGCAGTTTTATCCCAATAGAGGCTAAGATTTTGGCATAAGAGCTTTGAAAGGGGGATTCCCACAGCCTCATTTTTGCCAAGGAATTCAAATAAAATGGTCATAATCATGTGTGATCATCCTAAATACTGGTTATAGATATCCTAGTCTGGAAAACCAAATGATGCCCGATTGGGAGAATTACTCATATATACATTATATATCAGACACATATAAGGGTAAATATAGTAATAGTCAAACACAATCAATAAACACACGATTGGCACTAGTTGTGACGGTCGAGTGGCCGCCCAAAAAAACCAATACCTAGACCATAGCCAGACCATGAGAAACCTTCTTATCAACCTCCACAAGACAATTAAGTGGGGTGGATAAATAAATGAGGACAGCTAAACTTTTCCAGTGTCCCATATATTTGATATCTTGCAGCGACACTCCTATGTCCTGTAGATACATGGCACCGCTCCGGCGCAACGAATGTAGACCTGTTAACCTGGTAGACAGCCCAATGGACGAGAGTAAACTCTTGAAGACCTTGAGCAGCTCATTATACATCACTGGGACCAGCCCAGAGGGTGACGGTTTCAAGAGAAGGGGCATGTGAGGTTGAGCTGGGTAACTGTGCATGTAATCACGTAGTCTAGAGAAAACATCAAACATCAAACACAAAACCAATTATACGTCTACGAAGACCGAAAATCATATACTTCTCTGCCGGAATATGCGATATCACCGCACATAAAAGATCCAACATGGGAAGACAAATATCAGTAAGGCACGAATCAGTAGCAATTTTTGAGGAAGAAATCCAAAATAAACTGTCCCACGCAGCTGATATTCTGCAAAGCACGGTGGCTAATCCAGCAGAGACCCCAAAGGTAGGCTTCGCAACGATAGCAAGGGTCAACATAAATATATACAACGAACACTTGACCAAGAGATGGGGGGACCAAATAATATCCGAACACACACCTTACGCCACACAATCATTATTGAATGATCTGATAATATCATTCAATAATGTAGCAGCAAACCTGAATGCGACACATGGCATTCCAACAGGGAATAGGGGAAATGATCCACAGAAGAAAACCCAAGAGAAAATCCAAAGCAACCGGAAAAACGAAATACTTACACTCATACTCTAAACTAGCAGAAGATGGGTGCCACTACACCAGCGAGTTCAACAAAGTAACAATGGACAAAATCGCACAAACCATCATGAGGGCAACATCAACAAACTAACTTTCCAACACACCACCTTATGTGATAATGGGACGGTGTTCTCAAGAATGCACCCTAGTCATGTAAGGCAGGTGATGGGTAAATACCATCTATTAACGTTACTAACTAGACTTAACCTCACAACCATACCCAACATCAGATGGGGACCTGTGTTCTGTAGAATGCACTCCCACAAAATTCACCCATGTGAAGTGAGAAGTGAGAAAAATAACAGAGAAAGTGACAAAAGAAAAGTAAAATAAGTTCGGTGCTGATATGATAATATGCTACAATAACAGAATGACTTAAGGGACAGAGATGCTCGCATAACAAGCGCAATACATACATATCATTATGTGTCAGAATATGAGAGTAAATTGTTAAATTACCAGATGTTAACAGGTAGGAATATGATAAAGATAAACCCGACCAAACTAAAACTAAACCTAAGTCATATGAGTTACAATGTGAATATGTCCTCATGGTCTTATACACACGAGTTCATACAGGAAAGATCCCCAAAAAACCATGTAAATACTTATAGGGATCGGAATAAATGTGTCCATATAAACATTGTATTAAAACATTGTATTAAAACATAGACCTTAGACACCCACATTCTGTAACTTCAAACCGGTGCTACCGCCAAAAACTTGTCAAAAAACTTATCAAAAACTTGTCAACTTAATACCATATAGTTAATCCTATGAAACCCAAATTGTTATATCGGGTGAGGAAATAGCTCTACACTGACAGACATGCCTGACAGTGTTGAGCTAGAAGCCTTACAACTAGCGGGGGAAAAAGGGGTAACCCTCTTATCCTGGAATATTAGGAGTACCCTGCCAAAAATTAACCACATATGTGATCTCCTGCTTGCAACGGGGGCGGACATACTGGCCATACAGGAGACATGGCTTAATAGTCAGGTCCTGGATGGACAGGTCAAAGTGCCTTCGTACCAGCAATGTAGAACTGACAGAGCAATCAAAAGAAAGGGAGGTGGCCTGATGGTCTATATAAAAGATGAATATGAAGAAGATGATCAAATACTCTCTCACCTAAATGTGCAAACTAAAGATCTGGAAGCACAAGTAATCAAGTGCGGGAAACAAAACTTAAAGCAAATAGTAATTGTAAACACATATTGCCCACCAGGCGGAAGCTTACCAACAGCAATAGAATTACTAAAAGGTGCTGTATCAAAAATTACCCATAAAAGAGACATCTATGTAATGGGAGATTTTAACCATGACTCGGATGAAATGTCAGGCAAAATTACACCTATGCTAGCACAAAACGGTCTATCAGCAAAAATTGACTTACCAACTAGAATAACAAAACGTTCATCAAAAACCATTGACCAAATATATACTAATGCAAAATATATTTGCAAATCAGGGGTCATAAACAACAACACAAGTGACCACCTCCCAACCTTTCTAATTAAGAAAAAGGAAAAAAACAAATACGAAAAATCCCCCATAGTCACACAAGTCTGGAAAAACCTAGACATTAAAATACTATGTGAAATACTGGCAAACCAAAACTGGGTCCCGCTATACCAGACTAATTGTGTAGATGAATGCTGGGAAATGCTTTCACAACAAATATCTTTCTATCTAGATAGGATGTGCCCTGTTAGACGGATTGCTGGTGCGAGGGTAAGGCCCCCTTGGTACACAGGGGAGTTGAGAAGGTTGGCTGGGGAGAGAGATGGGGCCTTCAGAAAAGCAAGACGCACAAAAAAAGAGACTGACTGGGTAAATGCTAAAATCATCCGAAATAGGATGAACTCGAGACTCGTCAGGGCAAAAAATGGCTACATAAGTGAACAATTAAACGAAAACTCTACTGACCCAACAAAATTCTGGCAAATACTGAAACCATTAATAACCCCTTGTAAAACGAAAACCCAAGACAAAATTAGACAACAGCAGATGAATTTAATAAGAGCAACTTAAGTCCGATAGCTGCTATAATGAAGGATATACACCTCAAAGATTCGCCAATCTCAAAACCAAAACAACCAATAGCCACAAAGACCACAACAGCGCCTACACTCCCCACCGAGAAATTACCACATCGCCCATGGGAGAAGACAACACTAAAACCTAAACAACGATCCCCTAAACACAAGAGACACACAACACGGGACAAGAAACAACCTGACGACAACACCAACATATTCAGACCCTGGGAAACTAGCAAGAAAGTCTACCGTGCCAAACCATACGATCCTTCAAGAAAGGCCACAGATGAATACATCCCACGCCCACCCAAACACATATTCCCTACTTACAACCCGACGCCCATCAATAAACAAGACCATGGTAACATCGGGAAAGGCCGTATTATCTACGACCTTTGGCGCATTATCAACAACATCGACCAAGACATCGGGAAGGCGATGCAAGAAGTGATGATCCGGAAAGAATACCTGAAAGTGGACTGAAATTATTACTAGAATTATTGTCATCTTGTTCGTAAATGTATACACAAAGAGTTATACAAACAGTTCTAATGTACCTAATGTTCAATTACTTCATATTATATATGGAATAAAATTTTTTTATCCATATCAGATTCTCTCTTACAATACCTTTAAAATGAACTATATATCATCTCTCTAAGCCTAATATCAACCGAGTTATTCATCATCTTAATATCAGCCAATCAAAGGCCTTAAACCAATTTATTGACATGGTAACCTAGCAACCCAACTTACACAAAATTGATATACCCCCTGCATGTTTCACTGTTAAATCATTCCCTGACGAAGGATCAACGAAGATCCGAAACGTAGGAATCATACGACCTTTGTATATAGTTTTGAATAAAACTTACAAATCACAACAATCAGCTGACTCATGGTTTTGATGTCCATTGACTACTATTAATTTAATAAATTCTTTGCTTCAGTAGGTCAGAAATTAGCTGACAAAATCATACCCCTGCCGGAAACCGAGGTTCAGCCTACTAACATAAGTGTAGACAGAACAGTGATACCAGACCAGAATGCCCTATTCAATTTCCCAGAGGTAGCTCAGGCCACTGTCTATAAGATTATACAAAAGAAAAATTTCTAAATCATCTGGAATACCCCTACTCCCGACACGTGTCCTGAAACCAATATTGAGTGCCCTGTCACACCAATTCACATTTTTATGCAACCTGTCAATGCATACATCAAAGATTCCAAAAGACTTCAAAGAAGCAACTATCACCCCTCTATATAAAGCAGGCCCACGGACAGACCCTTCAAACTATAGACCCATCAGTGTAATCACCCTCCCAGCAAAAATACTGGAAAGGATAGTGCATAGTACCGTTTACACCCACCTTGAAGACAACAACAACAATATGGGTTTTGGGCAGGTCACTCTTTGGAACAGGCACACAAAAGACTAATTGAATATATCTATGAATCAAAAGAAAACAAAAATCCAGTGTCCTTAGTATACCTTGACTTCAAAAAAGTATTCGACACCGTTGATTATAATATTCTCATCCATAAACTTAAGACATTTCAACTCTCAACCCACGTCATAGACTGGTTTAGAGACTACCTGTCAGGCCGGTTTCAAAAGGTGTGCGCAAACAATGTCACATCGGGGAGGGCTGGGGTCACATACGGGGTGCCACAGGGAACTGTGCTGGGGCCTCTATTGTTCCTCTTATACATAAACGATCTCCACCAGGTGATCAAACGGTCACAAATACAACTTTTTGCAGACGACACCGTGTTGTTCCACTCAAGCTCCACCGAGAGCACTCTAAAAAACGAACTCCAACAAGACTTGGATGAGGTAGGGAGGTGGTGCAGGGTTAATAAAATCTCGATAAATATCAGCAAAAGCAAGACGATGAACATAACTCTGAAAAAACAAAAAGAATCAGATACCAATAAACTGAAACTCAACTCGGCAGAACTAGATCGGGCCACAGAATACCGATACCTGGGCTTAGAAATTGACAAAGGCCTGACCTTCAACCCTCACATAACATCAAAAATAGAACAGGCAATCAAGAGACTTAAAGCCACAGCCAAAATTAGCCGTGCCCTTACAAGTAAAAACACACTTTTGATATACAAAACCATGGTACGCCCGGTGTTCGACTTCTGTGACATATTCTACATTCCAGCCCAAAAGAGACATTTAGACAGACTACAAGCCGTACAAAATTCATTCCTGCGCCTAGCATTTAAAATTAATAAAAGAGACAGTGTCAAGGATCTCCACCGCGAAATGAAAATACCATTCCTCGATGAGAGAAGAGACTCACACCTTCTCCTCCTAGCCCATGAGATGAGCTGTGATGAGAAATACCTTGACAACAGGAAACTCAATCTTCGCAATCTCTGTCTGTTATCACCTGGATAAATAAAGTATTAAAAAACAAACCAACAAACTAAATAGTAGAATTCTTTTTTTATTATTTTCATGATATGCTGAGAATTATTATCTGTAAATGATGAAATGCTATCAATAAAAAATACAATACAATACAATACTATGGTCCTCTCTTTATCAAAATATTTGAGCCATTGTCTTGGTAATAATGACCTTGACCTTGCATGAAGGTCAACTGAATGTTGAACTGTTCAGAAATTGTACTGATATTTTTTATATTTTCCATACACAGATACTAAACCAATGGACATTTTAGCTGTATAGAGCTGAATATAGCATTTTCCTAGATTTGACCTTGAGAATATGACCTTGAGAATATGATCTTGAGAATATGACCTTGAGAATATGACCTTGACCTTGGTTCAAGGTCATCATAAACTAGATATGATTAAGCCCTAGTTGGGAGACATGGAATATCAGGAGAGCAACATTAAATGTATGGTTGCTAAACCTTTATGTGAATGTAGAACAGAGCTCACTTTGCAATATTTTTTATATTGGGGCTATTTGGGGCTTTTTTCCATAGAAAGGCATAAAAAAAGGGAACTGTTTATTTTTGTTATGGCAACAGTAGATGTAGTTAAAATAGGTATATATAGACAAATAGAGTATCAATACGGAGCTGTTGATTCAGGGAACAATATTTAGTAGATAACTTGCTATTTTATTTCAACAGGGGGTCACTATAACAACTGAAACAAACTCACATCCAAAAGCTAGACCAAAACTTCCTATTTGACCTTGAAAATAATGACCTTGACCTTTATCAAGGTCACTCACCAGGTGGTTGGATATAGCCCTCATGGATACTATCATTATCCCTAAGTTTCGTGACATTCCCAACAAAAGTGTAGAAATTGGAAACTAAAAACCGTTTTTTTGTAAGAACAAAAAAATATTGACTGTTGCTATGGAAACCCATATATTTTCGATTCAAAGGGCTATCTCACTTGTGTCTTTGGATAAATTTGTTTCTATGACCCTTGGCCACCTTCATACCAAAGGGGACATTTGTAGCATGATCTGAAGTAAACAGCCTATTTTATGCACTTAACTATATGCAACAATATATAATGCATTGGTGTATAATTATATCTTTAACCTTTAACCTTTAACCTTTAACCTTTATTATACGTGCAATCCTCTTCAGAGGTGTGCTAAGTGGGGTACAATAAAAATATTGCTATCATACAGTACAATAAAAATGTAGTTGTCAAAAAATAACACTAACATTACCTCCAGAGTTTGTTGACATGCTTGACGGAGATCCGAAGGTGCTTCTTTAAGTTGTTAATTTCATATAGTTTTAAGTAGGCTGACTGAAATTAAGAACTTAGACAAGCGTCTTCGGTTTTCCGCGAAGCATGTCAACAACTCCATAGACATAGACTGAGGCCAAAGAGTTTGGGGTGCTCACACTGTCTCTGAGACTTTTTTCACTCAGTCGGCTACTTTTTCAGTGTTATCTGATGATTTACAGATGATGTTTGATCAAATGTTATGCACATACATATTAAATATAGAATGGATGGACTTGATTTGTCCGCGTAAGCAATCTGCCTATGGCATCGTGCATACATGGAATCAAGTCCAATAAATTTTTGATTACTGGCGGCTCGTTCCATTCTCTCTATTTATTGTCGTCCAAACTTCTAACCTCAAGTTGCAATTCATTCCAACTTTTTTCTGCCACTATAGTATAGGTTTTCAATCTAAAAATCATATTTATCTTACAAATCTTATTATTCATCCTGGTTACGAGGCTGTACATTCCTCCTTCATTCAATGTATAATTGTATCTTTTTTGGTGGATCAACTACATTGCAGATAAATGCCCACGGCTGTCAGTGGTAATAAATTGGCTTTACATAATTACTTAGTGATACATAACCTACCTCCAAACGCAATATACATAGGGCTCTATTTATTAACCTATGAAGATTTTAGTAAAAGAAATAATTTCAGATAAAGAATGTTATGAAATGGTCACTTCTTAAAGTCTGCACATAAAGGCTTCCGTTCCTCCATCTAAAGTAAACTTCTCAGCAAAACCCATCATCCTATCCTGTCCGGCACAAACGTGATAACCCCAAAGTCATATAGCCGCTCGCTAATGATAAATACATGTGACGATGTAAATGACGCATGCAAATGGAGTCATATTTAGAACGACCTTCCTATAATAGTACAATAGTACAATAGCTGGTATAGTTACGGTTGGACTCGAGGGTTCAATTTTGACAGTTACCTTGGGCTTACTCTTCGCCTTGGAAGATTTCGCCTTTGCCGATGCTTTCTCCTTAGCCTTTTTTTGTAGACAACTTGGTCGGAAATTCTGCTTGAAGCACCCCCTACAAAATATTTCTTGAGGCATCAGCACACAGTTATTTTACGTTTTTTTTGCGATCTCAATTCTCGATCAAAACAATTTTCGATGTTCGCACCGGCAGGTACTGTTCTGTTCTGATCTGCTTGCGACCAGCTGTCTCCTAGCAACCGTCAACACAGTAGATTCAGGTATCACGTCACTGTTCAGTCAATCATTTATACCTACATTTACTTATAAATATACTCCATAAAGAGTAACATAGTAACGTGTGTTGACTTGATTTAACACTGGTATTTAGCTTTAACTAGAGGGTTACATGATACAAGCGCCTTCGGCACTTGAGCCCATGTTGGCAGCCCTGCTATTTCAAAATATCATTATTAGTTTAGCAAATAAGAAAGGAGAGAGAGAAGGTCACAGAAGGACAGGGGAAGGGGGAGGAAAAAGAATGGGAGAGGAGAGATGCAAAGACACCAGTCAGTCATAAAAAGTGCAGGGAAAGGTTTTGAAGCTACTGAGGGTTACATAAGCCTATGGTGGATATTGGTGCACAGCACTGAACACTGTGTTGGAGATAGGCCTACAACTCAGGTTGGAGGGAGACATGTGCAGCGAGGCATGACGTGACGTAATGGGTCTCGCGCAGCTTGTAGCCTATACAATGAAATCTTCCTTTCCTCGAGTTTTGGGTACTCGTGGAAACTCGCAGCATACGAGATTCGTTACGGCTCGGTGAACCCTGCGCTCCCAGAGGCAACAGAAACAGGGAACCCGTCGAACTCAAGAGACAGAGACTGGTCCCCGGGTACAGCTAGTCACCCTGGCCGACCGGTCCCCAGTAGCGCAATATGCATGCACAGGGAAAAACCCAGTCGGACCTATTACGTCACGTCATGCTTCGTTGGTCAGAAGGTAGGAATGGGAGGAGGAAGAAGGAAGGGGATATAGAAGTGGAGGAGGAAGAAGAGGAGATGTGAAGGGGGGAGGGATAAAAGGGGAGGGAGAGCAAGGGAGGTAGTCGGGGAGGAAAAGGAATATTGATACATGTAGCCTATAGGTGTGTGTGGGGGGTGCAAGTTTTCTTCCATGAAACCCTCTTATATCTGTCATTCTCATCTCTCCTCTCCCTATCTTCTCCTCCCCCCCCTCTCTCTCTTTCTCTCTCTGTATGTCCCTCCCTCCCCCTCTCCCCTCTCTCCCTCTCCCTCTCTCTCTCTGTCCCTCCCTCTCCCTCTCCCTGTCCCTCCCTCCCCCTCTCCTCTCTGTCCCTCCCTCTCCCTCTCTCTCCCGCTCTGTCTCTGTCCCTCCCTCCCCCTCCCCCCTCTCTCCCTCCCCCTCTCTCTCTCTGTCCCTCCCTCCCCGTCTCTCTGTCCCCCCTCCCTCTCCCGCTCTGTCCCTCCCTCTCCCTCTCCCTGTCCCTCCCTCCCCCTCTCCTCTCTGTCCCTCCCTCTCCCTCTCTCTCCTGCTCTGTCCCTCCATCTCTCTCTCTCCCTCTCTCTCTCTGTCCCTCTCTTTCTCTCTGTCCCTCCCTCTCTCTCTCTGTCCTTCTCTCTCTCTCTCTCTCTCTCTCTGTCTCTCTGTCTCTCTCTCAGAGAAAGAATGTACCCGTCCACACATTACTCCTCGATGAATTTATAAATTCTTTTTAAAAATGATATTAAATCCTCATTAAATTAGGCAAGTCCAACATTCAAACAGGAGGAGGGGAGAGGGAAAAGAGAGATTTCAGAAGGGACATCGAACCTGCTCTATCCCAAGTGCCGAAGGCTTATATTGGGGTACTGTTGGCCATTTCTCATGGGATTTTGATGATTCAAAATTCTCTGTAATGCTGACATATTTGTGATCCATTTGGTATAAAAGACAAGTTTATAGGATGAATTGTCTTCCCTGCATAGATGTTACGTTACATGCCATTTAAAATATATTTAAAATTTAAAAGGCTAGAATATAGCGCCAGGTTAAAGTTTTCTGACCATTTTGTCAAATATTTTCCACATATAATATTGTTCATATGCTTAGAATGCTCAGGTACTAAGTTGTGAAAGATGAATAATAATAATCATTTTTTAAAGACCTTAGGCCTACTACCCCGACGTAGGGACCCTGTGATTTTAGCCATTTTTGGCAATCAAATTGATATCTCCAAATTTTAAAAAAACGTCCAGTAAATTGTCGGATTCCTATAACTTATAAGAAGTAGATACACAACTGCCTCTACAATCCAAGTGCCGAAGGCACCATATTAAACCAAGGGGGAAAAATCATTATGCTCCCTCTCCGTAGTTTGAGGGCGAGTACACAGATGGCACCTGGTGTGTTAGATGCTACCTAACGATGCCATTGTAGCGTATCCTGAATACCGCCCCCTGACACATAACATGAGAGAATTAAATATCAATATGGCAGTCATAATCTAGAATCACATTATTGCAAGAGCTCCTATACAACATCTATATATTCTTATTGGTGCAATCAGGAATTTGTTTTAATCGTAGATTACTACGTAACCTCATTCAAGATTACATATCCATGTCTATCTTTAATTATGTACCAGGTCAGCAACTCTATCTCTAATCCACATTTGCGATATCTTTAAATATGCATTTGCAATTCATATGCATTTGCAATTCCACAACCTGCCATTACGATCCATATATACTTCAAAGTACCTATCATTTTCGTTCGTGACCCTGCCGCCCTCCCCCCCCCCCCCCCCCCCCCCGCGAAGCTTCTCGGCTCTTCCTAGCATACACTCAGGTAAATCATATGTTTCCTTTCCAGCAACTTCGTATTCATTAGCATTGTAGAAGCCCAGAAGGCAGGATACCTTTAATCGTTGTGTAAAAACTTATTAGCATTGTAGAAGCCCAGAAGGCAGGATACCTTTAATCGTTGTGTAAAAACAAAAAAAAACCATTCTAATCTACATATCATTTTTATTAAGGAAAGAGATTATGTTAAATAACTTAAATGAAAGATCATTCGATGGCGTATAATGTTCTTAATGAACACGGAGCTCCATCTGGTGTTTTTTATGACTTTTATATGGTTGAAACTAAGTACTGTACGAAGCATCAGATTGTGTGTGAAACTTGAGACACATATTTCTCAGACTATTAGTGCTACAGATATGATGTTTATATCAAATAAAAGGAAATTTTGGCTGTTAAAATAGTTTAATCCACCTAGTGGCTAATTTGAGAACTTTACGCTAGACTAATGGCTTTAGACTTTTAGGACAATGAAACCAGAATATCAAGGAACATCATCCTTTAAAAATTAATACAGATTGCCTGGACTACGAGGATAGGGGGTTCATGAACCCAAAGAATAGGCCTGTCAGTGCAACACGGGGCAGCAATATCCCACAAGGGAATATATACAATAGTCTGGGAGAGCATGGGGCAACAATCCACCAATATTTTGTGAATAGAATATTCAATGATCTCCAGGAGAATATGGGACAGTCAATCAGTTAAACCACCAAACAACTGTTAGTCTTGCGCTGCCTAGAGGTTGCAAGTATCATCGTATACATACATGTAGGCTTATTACCTAGGCCCACATATATATGCTGTTACAGGACGTATTATTATAAAAGTATTCCCTAGGTAAAACTTGTGTTGGTGTGTCAAGCCCTTAAGTCAGTAGATCATTCAGGCATAGGTCAAGAGTGTAGGTCAATTGAATATATGAATATGGATGTTGTAATTCACATGTATTTAGTGCAAGGCCTGACAGTTCCTCTAATTGGATTGGAATAATCAATAGCCACTTCCGGTACAGGAGAAGGGCATTGTCCCATGGGTATTGAGATAATGTAGTATGAGCTCATGACACGTGTTGAGTGTATCAAGGAGTGATTGGTTTAGATTGAATCATGCGATCAACATGCAGCAATGACCAGACAATCACGTGTTTAGAACACAGCATAATTGGATGGTGTAACTCAGGCCATATGTTAGAGCCAAGACTTGCTATGATATAAGTGACCTTATATGTTTCTAGATATAATGTATATATATTAATTGTTGTGAGACCTGAATTCCATTGTTCACCTGGGTTGCTAAGGTTACACCCGCACAATGACCATTCTGTACCTCATTGTCCGTGCAAGTGGACGTAGAAATGTTTTCTTTGTCTTACCTGATCATAAATCTTCATTATGGTGGTTTGCACTGCCTGTGGGTATGTTCACCCACATCCTGGAACAACGATTAGATCCACTTGCAAGTATTACCGAGACGCGTTTGAGCAGTCTGAGGACGTTACTGAAACTATTGATAATTGGAAGTCTTACATGGACTTGGATGCCTTGTCGGCCTTCCCGAAACCGAAGGTTGATAGCTCACCGGTTCTCAACAAACCTGAGGTAAAATCAGAATCGATTACTTTGTCTGCCTGGGAACAGAAGTTCGATGACCAGAGTGCTTGTATGGATTCCATGCTGGATCGGATGGAAAGACTTTCCTTGTCTTTTCATTCACAAATGGCCGCTTCTACTATGAGTTCTTCCTCTCGTCAGCATTCTGGATTTCCTATCGGGCCTATCACTACCCCTCCCGTACAGCCCGTACAGCCACCGGTGCCTCCTACTGTGACTACAACCGAGCCCGGGTTGCCTCTACCTGTCTCGTCCCTCACTACAGCTTGGCTTGCGGATCCTGTAGCATCAGCGCTTCACCAAATCAACTCAGCTGTCAACCCTGAAACCATAAAACGGAATGCTGGTATGGTATTTAGGCCCGAGTTTTATTACCAACATGGTTTGCATTCTACTGCTTTGAAAAGTCTTGATCATAAGAAGCTTACCTATAGACAGCTAATGTATGGTATAACCATGATAGCGAACCATTTGTTGTCGACTGGCGGCGATGTTCAGTTGTATTTGTCTCATATGGAATTTGTGACTAGGCATGCTACGGAAGGTGATTATATTGATAGCGCTTATGCAAACTATGATCATCACGTTGTAGACACTTTCTTGAAGAACCATAATGCTGGCTTCCCTGACTGTGATAATCGGGGCTGTAATTACTGTTTTCATGATGCTGCCTTGTCAAAACATCGGGATCAACGAGACCAAGGTCAAGGCCGCCGTGGGAACTCCTCTGGTAACAGGCAAACAAGCAAAAGAGCAAGGACAAGGGTAGAAGTGATACTCTGCCTGATGACTATCCAGCAGATAACTGTTTCTTGTGGAAAATGGATCGCTCTCAGACATCACTTTATCTGCTACAAACTGCTTGAGACTTGGTGTTCTCGGGAAATCCCCATCGCACTGTGGAGCCCCGGAAGGCTCTATCATAGGCGATGACTCAGATCATTTATTCAAGTCTGATGACTATGCGGAGGATCAAGGCCCTGAAGCCTTAACATTAGATAATGTTACTCCTGATGGTTATGATTTCGTTTTTTTTTTTTTTTTTATTCACTTACAGGCCATAGACATTTAACAACTGATTTTGCAGATATTGATAACTATGCATGTTTTGATGTCACAGATTATTGTACCATTGAGTCACATAGTGAATATGTACCTACAACTTATTGTCCCGGTATTCCTATGTTTAGAAATGCACTTATGCGGTATTCCTATGTTTAGAAATGCACTTGTATTATATACTTGCATTCATTTGGTAAACCAAATGAATGCACAGGTTTGGCTAGAGGAGCTAGAATATGAAAACGATATCTGTTTATGCGACTTCATTGCTTATGGTATTTTCAATGGTTTCGATCTTGTTGATGCGATAGAGGATTTAGAGTCCTACGATTGTCCAAATTACAGTTCAGTTTTGCATGGTGAGGCCTTTGCCTTTGTTGACAAATTAATTTCGCAAGAGGTTATGGATGGTAAATACTTACGAGTGTATGAGAAACCTTTGGGCATACATGCACTTGGGGCTATTCCTAAACCAGATGGTTCTTATAGACTGATTACGGATTGTAAACGTCCTTTGTACACATCCATTAACAATCATATGGTTACCACGGCTAAGCAATTCAAGTTTACCACTCTTGATTACGTGAGCTCTCTTTTAGAACCAGGTTATTTCACTGCTAGCGTGGATATATCAGCTGCGTATAAAAGTATTTCTGTAAACCCTGAACATAGACAAGTGCAAGGTATTTGGTGGTACATAGATGGAGGATGGTGTTTTCTAATAGACACACGCCTTTGCTTTGGGTTAAAGTGCACACCTTACATCTTTAATACTATTACAAACTTTGTTGTACGTTGTATGCATCGACGTGGGTTTATGAGAGTGGTAAATTATATAGATGATTTTCTCTGTGTAGAACAATCTTTTGTGGAGTGTCAAAGATTCCAAGCCGTTCTTGTAAATCTCCTGCGATCTCTGGGTTTCATCATAGCTTGGAAAAAGTGTATGTCCCCGTCGGTGTGTACTAGATATCTAGGGTAGAGTTAGACACAACTGCAATGGTTTTGCGATTACCCTCTGATAAGTTTTTCAAAATGAGCTAAGGTTATTTGCAAACAAAATCAGAGCCACTAAGAAGCAACTACAAAGATTAGGTGGTATTTTGGCTCATTGCTCTAGAATTGTTCGAGGAGGATGCACCTTCTCACATAGAATATTGTCTCAACTCAAAGGGTTACCTGATAGATGTAGAGTAAAACTCACTGCTGGTTTCAAAGAAGATATAAAATGGTGGTTGCAATTCGCCGCTGTATTCAAGTGTGTAGCTTCTATTATCAGATTCAATTTTGGTAGTGGCCCTACTTGTTAGTTAGCCTACTTGGCTTTCTAGTTTTTCTTTAAAAGATGACCTTCTACTTATGAGACCTGGTGGTACTTCTTCTCCTGCTTCATTGCAAAGAGCTTTGTAAAACTGCCAGACGTCATCCAGTGTTAATATGTGTCCCTTGGCCGCACTTTCCTTCAACTGGGAACACAACCACCCCATGGCAAGATTGCTTTTTTCCACAGTCTTTTTCACCTCAGATGTATCTCTACAGTATTTGCTATAGCAACTCAGATGATACTTTCCTTCTGCAGCCATTAGGTCAGAAACACCTGCTAGAGTATTCATGAGTCTTTTATCGTAGTACACAACTTTCATGATTTCTTTGCTTGTCTCAGAAGTTTCCACTGAGTGTAATTTCTCTGACGTAATTCTTTGACAGAACATGCATATGTTCCAGTCGGTCTCAAGCACCTGGCTACGTAGGTTCTTGCATAGTATGAAGTCACTCTGTGCTTCCTCTTCTACATCTACCTGCAGTCTTGCAATATGTGCTGCACTTGTAAACGTAGAATAGCAATCTTTGTGCCAATATGCTGTATCACAATCAAAGGATATTATTCTATTAATAGCTGGTTGGTTTTTGTTATCCATTTTATTTAAACGTTCATGGGCACAAGCTTTCAGTGAGATAATACCTTGGGCTGTACCACATCGCAGCTTTGGAGAAGAAGTGTGACAGATTAAACAAATGTTTTCATTCCTCACATGGGCTTGCTTCTTTAGTGTTGATAGTGGCTCCATAATTGGAGGAATGTAGATCTATATGACTATTACAAGGATACCTGCGGAATCTATGCAAACACCTGCAAAGTAAAGAGGCATCTCATAACAAGCACCACCACCAGAAGTAAATACATTTTGGCCACCCATTAATATTATCATGCATTGTAAATATCATGTATAGGCCTATTCTTTGCCCCATTTGAGCATCTGGCGCCTATAAGGGATTTGTATGTGCCACTCTACATATATGTTATAGTGCATGCTGGGATATATAATACATTTTTTATCGAAAGTTAATAGAACATATTCACCAATATCATTTCTTGTATAGAGAGTATCAGTGAGTGGACGCCTACTGCGCTAACTCCCATAATTCCATGTGAATCAAGATTCGAGATTGCAAACATACAAATCCCCTATTGAGCGCTCTTTTCACAACAGGACAGGGGTAAAAGAGGTTGTAATCAAGACCCTATAGGTTTTGATCCATAATCCATAATATAAGAGGAGAACAACTTTCGTAATACAAAAATAATGGTTAGGCCTACCACACTTGAAAGTTAAAGTTTCCCCCTAAATGGAAATGTGTTTGATCGTATTGAACTTAATTCTAACTGTGTTTTAAATAGAAATATGAAAAATCTGGAGTATAAGTAAACTTCATACATTATAAAATTAAGAGGAATGGGATTATGATCAGTCTATTTTAAAGCAGAAAAGCTGGCCTCCCAGACACCGTCTCTGGCATAAAGTGGCATTGTATTGGCCTAGCCTAATCTATGTTTGATAGATTAAAATCTAGCGGGGGTACCTCACCTTTCCAATATCAGTGTCTTCTCTGTGACTTGTTACACAATTGTGATACTTAAATGCTGTTTGAACAAGTGTTACACACCTCACACTTTTGCGTCTGTGTGCCTAGACTCCAATGTAGCATAAGTGTAAGAGAGCACCTGCTGCAACAAGTGATAACCCCTTTCATAAACAAATCAGTAGGTGGCAGCACCCTTCAAGACATAATTATAGGCCCATACCAGTACATATAGAATATATAATTTATTTGCAGTAATCTGTATATACTTTTTAAGACATCAATAAATTGGCATCTAAAATAATCATTTTTGTGTGTTTGACCCTAATCCACATGACCTTGACCTTGATGAAGGTCACCAGTATTATATCACTATATCTATCTATAATCCCCCTACCAGCACCCAAAATTTAAAGTGTCTAGCTTATATAGTATTAAAGTTACTGTGGGTTAACTTGGAATAGGGCTTGGAACTACCCCCCATCTTGGATATGGCCGCCATTTTGAAAATATTGAAGATACGCTCTGTCATCCGCCAGATTTGGATTCAGCAGATATTAATTGTCTAAGAACAAGTGTTGTATTGCTTCTACTATAAAACGCCTCAACCACTTTAAATATCCATCTATTTTCATTTTGGGCCTAGTCTATTAGGTATAAGAGAAACAATACCTCTGTGCATCTCATTAGTAAGAGCATCTTGTATTATACACTCATTAATAACTTCTTCAAACATGGGGGCCAAAGCAGACCAAAAACACTTAAAGAACTCCGCAGGTAAGCCATCGGGGCCTGGAGCCTTGTTCCCTGGACACAAATCTAATGTTTTCTTGACCTCTTCTCTGCTAATAGGTCTATTTAACATAAAGCTATCTAACGAGTCAAAGGTTGGTCCCTCATATTGAGCGTTAAAAACATTATCATAAGACATATCTGAGGTTTTCTCACTATACAGGGTTTGGTAAAAGGATTTTTCAGCCGTTAGGATTTCATCTGGTTTACTTATTATAGCACCATTTATTTCTAGCTGGGAGATGATCTTTCTTTTGTAATTTCTCTTTTCTAAGTAGAGGAAGTAGGCTGTTGGTTTTTCACCTTCTGTTAGCCACTGCGCTCTGCTTCGGGCCATAGCTCCTTGAGCTTTTATTCGCTGTTCAAACCTTCACTCACTCTGAATATTATCAAGCTCGAGGCTTTCCTCATGGTTTAGTACACCTTTTTGGAAGAGATCTCTCATACGATTTCTATATTCGGCCTCAACTTTTCTTTTTTCCTTACCTCTCTGTCTAGTGTAAAGCATTGTCTCTTTTCTGACAATATATTTTATATAATCCCATCTTACTCTGGCACTTGTTAAACCTGTGGAATTGTAAGCGTCAATAATTTTTGTTTTCATCATTTCAATATACACTTCATCATTTAATAAGTATTTGTTGAATTTCCACGTCCCTGGACCTCTTGCGTCTTCGTTCGACTTTAGCGAGAAGCTTATGAGATTATGGTCAGAGTGTTCACAGAAATCATTAATTACTGTTTTAACATCATTTCTTATAGCGGCATCAATTATACAATAATCAAGTCTAGAGCTTTGGGAGCCTCTATTCCAAGTGGTCATGTTACTGCCTTCAGGGGACATTTCTCTGATAATGTCACATAAATCGAAGTCGTTAATAATTTGTATCATGCTTTTTAGACCACAAAGTTTTGCATTCTGACTTTCACTATGGTTAAGGAATTCATCCTCACTCATAATATCTAAGTTAAAGTCACCTAATATGATAGCAGATCTATCCGTCTTTTTTTCTAAAGATTTCCTCAAGGATTTACACATGGACTCTTGTTCTTTGTATCTATCTTTTGTGGGGAAATATACAGAGAACCCGACGGGCAAATGAACGCGATTCTACGCGATTTTTAATGCGCAACCATTTCGCCATAGTTCCGTGATGAGAGTGGACGCTTTTCACGCAATAATTATTGCGCAATGATTGCGCAATGATCACGCTAAGGGTATAACGCAATATAAGTGCAAAAATGAGCAAATTCGTATGGTATTTTCAGAGGGATATTTATATACTACAGATTCCTTATATTAATTGATAACATCTGAAATAAATCGGACACTTTATGGAAGATTCATTTTCCTGCCCTGGCAGTGGCAATATATTCTTTCTCACAGAAATGTTTGAAGGGTATCATTAATCCCCCAACATTTCAAAGAGAGTTTAGGGTAGTCCATGTGTTGCCCAATCTCTGTTTGCATCTTTTATTTTCATCAATTCTACCATACTCCATGTGAGCCTGAAACATAGCAGCCTTCCATTTGATGTGTCCCAGCGGTTTGTTACATCTGCCTTACCCAAGCCACTATAGGGGCAATCTATATGTACAGTCATTAGGGTATTTGGATCACAGCATTTTTCAATATCAAACAGGTATATAACAGATATAAACTATAGATGTATATCACTTATAACATTTCTATGTACATGATGCTAAATATCTATAGTGGTATAAATGCCATACAAGTGTATTTGCGGCACTTTTATTGTAAAAGAATTTGTAAATGCACCAAAGTTACCAGTTGGCCACCTGGTGAAAACAGTACCGCCACCTAGTGAGTACAAGTCACATAATGGTAAGGACTATTGGCTAAGGGTAATCTAAGAAGTAATATGTTACTTCTAAGGGGTAATGGGCAATTCCCATTATTTCGAACATATATAATAGAATTGTTTTCTATGTATAGATTAGGCTCTGATGCCAAACAAATAGAAGTATCCCGCCCTACATTAAGTTACTTACCAATAATGATTCAAATTAAAAAATTTCCAAGGACTTGTGACTCATTTTCCTGTAACACATGACGATATTTGCAGTTTATATAACTTGATTAATTCACCATTAATTAACCATTCATATTATTCCATCCAGACTTTAACTATGATCGTTATTACATATTCCACTATTTATGTTCAAGTTTGTACTTATTTCATTATTATATTTATTTAGTTATTCCTGTTCTGTATTGCAAACATAATGTTACCTTATGTCAGAAATCGTTGATATACCTTATGTACCTGTTTCGTATTCGGGGTGAGGAGCAAGATCTCCACCCCAGCACAAAAGGAGGAATAAAGGGAACATATTCACTCTTGATGTTATATCTCGGAGCTGCGTTTTGGAACATAGAATATTTCAACCCTTGGTCCTTCGGAACTTTAATAATTATCCAGTAGCTTTAGTTCATTTCCTCCCATCTCCTGCTATCGATATTCATAATATATTTATTCTCGCAGAAGAAAATGACATTATTTAGCTTTGTGTATAGGGGTTTCTTTGACTTAGTATGTGTGTCAGAGAAGGGTGTGTCAGATGCGCGAAAGGAAGTGTGAATGCTAGGTGAGTGAGCAGTGCCAGGTATTGGGCCCCAAGTATTGGGTGTGGCTGCATTATAATGAGTATTTAGATGCGATTTTGAATGCGCATTATATGCGCAATTGAGATCACACCAATATTATTGACTTTTGAAGAAAACATGTATTCATAGATGCAATTGGTTGAGTAACACATGTTTAATACAAACATAAATTAATATGAATGAGAACTTAATCCAACACAAGTGTGAAACCGCCAAAAACATTGGAGGAAATAGACGCAATGGATTTCACATAATGGTTGCTAATGGTATGTCTATTTCACTGTGATTCAAGGCCATAAGTATGACACTTCACTGGTTTGCGGCCAATTACAAAATGATCACAGTGCCATCACACTCAATTGCACCCAGTGCCCGTCGGGAAAATCGAATAACGTTTCTGTTCAATCGTTACGTCCACGCAGGCAAGTCTGCCTTGATCATCGCCCCCCTTACTATTGATATTAGCATCGAGGTCTTTAGAAATCAGGATGGCGACTCCCCTAGCATTGCTCTTTCCATGCACAAAGTGGGAGAAGCCCTGCCATTGGTTTGACCAGACTTTGATGCTCTCAGATATACTATGTGTTTCTTGTAACGCGAATATGGCTTTCTTTTTTTTTGTTCAAAAATCTGAACAGGGCCTTGCGTTTGATTATGTCAGCTGCGCCGTTTACATTTAATGAGAAGAATTGGATGTTATTACCTTCCATTAATTGATACAGAGGAGTGGTCTACCATTCTTATACAGCATTGTTCGCGTTTACTTACTTGGATATGACAGCATGATTTACAAGTTAGATAAGCAGACATTTATGACTGTTTGGTCGTACATGACAAAGAGTGAAGTACATACAAGGAATTTAGCACCTTTTTAAGCACAAATCTACGAATATCAAAGGGTTTAACAATATCATTTTTCAACATGTGGCAATAAATCTGAGATGGTGGGGTAATTTTTTGCTTCATTGATATAATATAACGGGGTCTAACAACAAACTACGCCAATATTCACAACAGATCTTGTCTTAAGGGCCTCCCTTAGCGGTCTCCATCTCTGCCTCAGTCTGAGCTTGTATTCCATTGGCGGCTTGGTTAGCAGCTTCTGCTTTTTCCCTGATTCTGTCCCTCACCGTCGTCCATGATCTTCCAAGCAGATTACCATTGAAGGCCCACTTCAGCTGATTGAGCACCTCTGGGTCTTGTAGCCCCATTCCTATTCCCCAGACAGTTGTTGCTGGGGAGGCCTCACCAATAGTTTTATCACCTGTGGCCAGCAGGTAATCTCCGATAAAGTCGTTATACTTTCTCTTTCTCTTCAATGATGAGGATGGCTTCTCTTTCTCTTTCCCATCTTTCCCATACCTCATCGGACACAAATCCATTCAGGGACACTTTACATTTTACTGGATCATCCAGTGACATTACATATTCTGCTTTAGCCAGGTCATCATCCATGATGGCTTTGTTAAAGGCAAGGTATTGCTCCATACAATTAAACCACCTTTTGTCCACCTTGAAGTCAGCCTTAAAGTGGTTAGAGAGCGGGCATTCGCGAGTAAAGAACACGAACGTGGTTGCATTCTCTCTCTTCACAAGAAACCCTGGAGTAAAGGGTTTAGGAAGCATTTCAAGTTGGTCGTGTCTGTATCTCTTGTTCCCTAATATCACATCCCCTTGGGCGTTGATAACTTGTTCGTATCGTTTGGAGGCTCTGGTCACTGCTACGCATGGCCTCGCCCTGGCGATACGCTTCCTCACCAGATACGGAAGATCCTTGCGAATCCAGTGGGTTCTTTTTCCTTCCATATCAACATGGGTCTCCAGGTTGGCTCTTTTGTCCCATATGGCACGAACACCTACCAGAGTACTGAAGGTGATAAGAATCGGGGGGGACTTGCCCCTACCGATTCTTCTGGTCTCATAGTGCACAGCTTTCGACACTCCCATGAAATTTTCAAGAATGAAAGCAGTTTTGTTCATAAGGATCATATCATCTTCATTTTCTTCCATTTCAGAGCCGTCTAATATCAGGTTGAGCTCCAGCTCTTTTATTTGATCCTTTAGGTATGTGTCTTCATCGATCATGGTTGTAGCCTGTATCGCAGTAAGGCGTGGATCATCTTTTTTAACCATGTTCATTCTCATTCTCTCGATAACTTCATCCTGCCTATTCATGCGTTCATCCATCTTATCAGCTCTTATGTCCCTCTCAAGGTTATCGCTGTCTACTTGTCTACTCTGTCTGAGTAGCAAAAGCTTTTTCATAGGCAGCTGCAGATTCAGCGATTTGCTTGGTCAAGGCATCAAACATGTCTTTAATTTCGGAATTGGGGGTGGACGCCGTTTCTTTAACTTGTTTTTTGTTTTTAACACTGGAATTGTCGTCGTCACTTCTCTTTCTCTTCTCAGAGTCTGATGCTTCTTTAGGATGCATCGGGTATCACGGTAACTCACTTAAATGTATCACGACTGTGACTCAAGTTTAAAGTCCGGGACGTAGGCAGAGACTGTCCGTGAGATATAGAATATTTCTTTTAAAAGCAACTTTTTAACTTGTCTTCATTAGATTGTTAGCAATATCTAACGTCAGTACTCAGAGGTCTGTCAAGGTGGGCGTGATCAGTTGTTTATTTTGATTCGAGCGGAAGTAGGCAGTGCGCATGCGCACAGCCGGGGACAACCGTCAGTGTCTTTGCTCGTTTTAACTCAAAGCTTTTCACCAAGTTTCATCTAGCTTCCAATGCACGTCTTTTCAGTACATTCGGGGACACTATAATGTTATATTCTTATTAAATGATCACTTTTGCCGGTTGTCTAGCTTCTAGATCGTTCATAAACACATGCGTTGTGGCGTAGTAGTGTATGGAGGGCCACGCTAGTTTGTTGCCGGGAGCGAATTGACTGCGCATGCGCGGAGACAAAACTTCCGGGCGGGCTTGCCGTGCGATGTATGGGTCCGACACTCTCTATTTCAACAGCCAAGGCATAAATTAAATCGTTTCTGTACATTCAGGGACACTATAATGTTATATTCTTATTAAATGATCACTTTTGCCGGTTGTCTAGCTTCTAAATCCATATAATATACGGCTAGAGCGATTTCTAGGAAAGGAGGTAGAAAAGAAATGGTAGAAAGAAGGTTTTCTTTGTCCAGAATGTTCTCGGAATTTGTTGTTTTACAAACCACTTTACTGATCTGTAGAGGTATGTCCCCCCTCTCTGGATGTCGTCTTATGTGGTTTGTGAAGGTATTTGGGGTGGAAATGTGATTTTGAAGCCCTTTTTATTCATTTTTTTATACAACTATTTTTAGCACGGGAAAGCCCCTGTTAGAAAGTAAAAGAGATTGACGTCATGCCTCTCCCACCATCTGTGGCAACGTGGGATTCCCTAGCAACTGGAGGGAGAGGGAAGAAGAGTTCAAGAGGGAGGGAGGGAAAGGGCGGGAGAGGGAATGAGAAAAAATTAAGGAAGCATAAGGATAGGGTGGGAGAAATCGGATAGGGTCAGGGACAAGAGGATATCTGGGGTGGAAATGTGATTTTGAAGCCCTTTTTAGTTTTTTAGTTGTGTTCTATACAACTGTTTTTAGCCTGGGGAAGCCTTCGGGAGAGCCTTTCTGGGACCCCCAGGCTCTGGGATACTAGGGGGAGCATGATGAAGAGGGCAGGGAGAGTGTGTGTGTGTGGGGGGGGGGGATCGGAGAGGGGAGGGGGAGCATGATTTTCTAATCAAACTTGAATATATAATTTAAAAAGTCTCTACCACTCTACCAAATTTAAAACAAATGTAAAATATAGAAAACATTATGTAACAGCAACTTCATCATAAAAAATAAAACAAAATGTAATCCAAAATATATCAGGCAAGTTCCGAGTAGTGCTGACAGATCATATGCTATCCCCTTTTTCTTTTTTATGTAACTGTATGCTTAATGAGAAATAAAAGTTCTATAATGATAATAATGAGGAAGAGGGGAGGGAGATGGGGGAGGCGGAAGGGCGGGGGAAAATCGGAGATGGGGTTGGGAGGGAAAAACAGGTATGAAAGACAGAGAAGAGGGGGAGGGAGGGAAAACAGGGAGAGGAGGAAGTGTGGGGAGAGAGAGTGACCGTCCGGAGGACGGGTACTTTGCTAGTCATTCATAAACACTTGCGTCGTGGCATAATAGTGTGTGGAGGGCCACGCTAGTTCGTTGCTGGGAGCGAATTGACTGCGCATGCGCAGAGACAAAACTTCCGGGCGTGCTTGCCGTGCGATGTATGGGTCCGACACTCTCTATTTCAACAGCCAAGGCATAAATTAATTCATTTCTGTACATTCAGGGACACTATAATGTTTAATAGTGTATAATAGTGTGTGGAGGGCCACGCTAGTTTGTTGCCGGGAGCGAATTGACTGCGCATTCGCGGAGACAAAACTTCCGGGCTGGCTTGCCGTGCAATGTATGATTCTGACGCACACAATTTCAACACTTAACTCTTAAGACAGGTTTTCTGTGCCTACGGGCACACTATAATGTTATTTTCTTCAATTTGGTCAGCAAACAAACCTGTTTCACCGATTCCTATATTGATATGGTTGCTATATGATTCACTGTTTGATCACTGTGTATGGTCACCGTCCGATAGACTTACGCACTGTGCGTACATATGTCGAGGGTTGTTTTCCTTGCTATCTGGTGCGATCCAATGCTTGTGGGATGATCAACAAAATGAGTTACTCAAAATATAATGAACATATAGATTTCTACACTGTTTGGCAAAGTTTATATTAGTCTATGAGGCGATATGATTCAATATTAAGGATGTAAGTCCTTGTCATCGAGTAGCGAGGCTGCTAGTGGACGATAATCCGAGGGTTATTGGACCTCCAGGGTGGAGGGTGAACCAAGATGGTGAGGGGGCCCAAAGGACCACGCTATACTTAAAAAGTCTCTGTGATTCCTTCAAAAGCTTTTAACAAGTCCTGTAAACTATGCAAGTAAAGTCTCTGTAGGTTAATGATACTAACTCTGCTGAGAAACCGAAATCTGCTGGATCTGAAAGAAAAATACTGGTGAAAAGGCAAGAGCCCGCCAAACACACGTTTTCTCTCTCTGAGATCTACCGGAAGTTGCAGAGAACAGCTTTAATCGCCTGATCCTCCATGATGAGAGCCTGTTCCGTGGCCCCTTCAACTGTCAGAATCAGGAATATTCAATGAAGGTGCTACAAGAGGTTTTGTAATGAATATGGAGTAAAAACGTATGTAGTATCTTTACTTCAGATGTGTGCCTTTGTGACATACCTAGCCAAATTTATATGCGATATAGTTCTGTCTCTACTTATTACCAGGCGGTAGTGTTTAAATTCAAAATTAATGGCTTGTACTTGCCCTCATCTAGCCATCCTCTGATTATATCAACATTGGATGGTATCAACTTCAGATGTGTGCCTTTGTGACATACCTAGCCAAATTTATATGCGATATAGTTCTGTCTCTACTTATTACCAGGCGGTAGTGTTTAAATTGAAAATTAAGGGCTTGTACTTGCCCTCATCTAGCCATCCTCTGATTAAATCAACATTGGATGGTATCAAAAACTCAGACTTACGTCCTTCTACTCGCAAGGATCCAATTACTCCAGCACACTTGTACTCTATATCAAAAGTGGTGGACCTTTGTGATAATCTGGAGCTCTTGTGCTACTCCACCACACTACTGATGTTCAGGGCCCTTCTTCACGTCTCTCACATGGTGGCATCGCCTCATACCCTGCTGCGTCAGGATGTCTGCTTCCACAACTGGGGGATGGTCCTACACATTAGGTCATCAAAGACGTTGATGGCCCTGGATAATATCCACATTCCTGTGGTTTTATCCCCTGACTCTGATCTGTCTCTTTGCTTCAGCTTATCCCCCGTAGATTTCCCTCCTCTTTGAGTGCCCCCCTATTTTCTGCTTCGAGGGTTAAGGGTGTCTCTTACAACCTATTTACTAAGGCCTTCAGGTCCCCTTTGTCCTGTGGTAATATAAGGGATAAGCTTTCATCCCATTCAATGCGTATTGGTGGTGCTACTTTCCTTTCTGATTTGGGGTTAAGCCCTTTAGATATCAAGCAGCGTGGGTCCTGGAGATCTAATTGTTTTTAGTGATATATCTGTCCCTCTATTGCCCACCAGCGTTGATAATTGTTGATAAAAAATTTGCTTCTTATCTCTCACATGTCCAGACCTGCTTGGCCCCTTGGAGGAATAAAATTATAAAGTTGGACCAATCCTGTCTTTTGTGTCACTCCCTATGGCAACGCATATACCACAGATGACTATAATCAAGTGCAACATTTTTCGGGTATGTTGGAAGACCTACTATGTAGAGGCATTGGTCCAGTTCTGTAACTGTTTTTATAATGTAGAATAAAATTTCAATACATAATTATTTGCTGTATCTGTAAAAACAATGCACTTTTTGTCTTTCTTTTTTTTTTACGTCATCTTCTTTATTCAATCTATCAACAAAACTATCGTCCATCCGAGCATATAAACATCTAGATTTACATATGCCCTTCCTCTTCTGATGTATCCTATAATATTTGTTTTACCTGTTTTCGAACATACATACTCTTTTTTTCTTTTTTTTTTTAAAAATGGGTGTTTTTAGCTAGTAATAATAGACATGCTCATTTTAGCTGTATAAATTGCATGAAAAGTATAATTTGTATTTCATTTTTATATACAATAAATTGGTTTCCATGTGACATACCATATATATATGTGATATAATGTTATAAAAGCAGTAAAACAACTCTTTGAGAATACTGGGCCGGTTGATGTCCCTGGAGCAGAGAAACAGTACTGTATGTCTACCTATACCATCCTCTAGCTGGCATACGTTAGAGTAGATAACATTTGTATCTATCCGCCTGTGTGAAGTGCAAATTACTAAGATTGCTTTGTTTGGGGCTGGCTCAGTTATTAGTACCTGTTTAATTTCCCCATATATCAAACAAACTGTAATGTAAACATTGATGGTACTTATTAAGCCTAATCTACAAAGGTTCAAATAAACGTAAGGGGGTCTCAATGGCAATGGTGTTTTTTACTGCTACTACTGCGATAAGTTAGAGGCTCAATGACCATTGACTGAGCAATATACGAATGCCTGGGTTGGTCATTTGAAAAGAGAAGAACAGTTGAAGAATGAAGAGATTTTTTGGATTCGAGAGAGAGTTCTACACTGGACAAATACAGGAGTTAATATTTCAATATGAGTATAAATAACCTAAATCTAACACTGCATCATTTTCACCAGTAGGCCTATAGCTCAAAAATGACCTCCAGAATCATGTCAGCTGTATAAATTGCATGAAAAGTATAATTTGTATTTCATTTGAATCATGTCAGCTGTATAAGGATTCCAATATAGAGACCCCCATTCATCACAATTCTTTGAACATCACCCAAACCCACTATCGTGGGGATGAGTATGCTATTGCGAAACCAGACGACCCGCCATGAGCTGCGTAATTGGAAATGCCATTGACGAATGCCCTCACGGAAGTCCGTATGACGCATGCGCCATGGGAGCGGAAGTGGCCACAACGTCGGGATTCCTCTTGTATTGGTTTCGTCTGCGGGCTGGGCCGACATAATGGATAGGTGCCCGGGGAGCGGGTGCGATCAGCGACCAGATTTGCTATGAAGGCCACAACTATTGGCAGCAATTTGGCCACTGCATTTAAGGTGTCGCCAATGCTATTTCTGGGGCGATGATGCATAGTCCTTGCGAGCTTCGACTACCAAGGCTTTTTGAATTAAAAAATGACAGCAACTGCTGAGGTCGGAGTTTCTGTGCCATTTCTGACTGGTCGCCTCTTGAGCGTTGACACACGCAGTGCACCGGGGACAGTAATATCAAGCCTTCAAGGGACCTAAGGCTTGTGATTAAATTAGGACTGACTAAAGGTTCACAGTCATTATGTACGTATAGTTGGAGTTGAATTATTTCGCATAAAGGTGTATTTTATGGTGGCCTTCCATTTGTCAGGATGCGGAATGCAGATGCGGAATTCGGATGCACAATTCGGGTGCGGAATGCGGATAGGGAATTCGGATCGGGAATGCGGAAATTGTCCATCCATATATGCGGAAAACAGAGAGCGGTTATGATTGAAAAATATATTTAAGATCAGGAGTAATTACTGATACTTATTCTTGCTCATTATAAAAAATTGAAAAAGAGAAGAGAGGCATAAGAGAATATCAATATTTTAATAAAGGGACTAATATTATGACTACAGCGTCATGTACATTCGTTACCACATCTTTAACAGAATATGATACCCAGCTCTTTTCGAATATTAGCAATGGTTCTTATGCTTGTGTAAAACTATAGACAGCTATACACATTGAACATGTTTAGGGGTCCTAACGGGATTTTGAAGCAATTCTGTGGTTTGGAGCAACACCCTTGACTAGATAGACTCCACTGATTTTAATATAATTTCTGATCCGGGATCCGCTGAAGGATATATCATCACTATTTGCCGAAACAAAATCAGACCTAAGTATCCACACAATGGATGCTAAAGTAGGCCCTAATTGTGACCGTATTTCATTCCAAAGTTTGAATTGCTCAAAATAATGTTCAAAGCCTGCTTGTGAATGGGTAAGAATAAGGCACTTAGTACTGGCATGTAGTCAGGTCCTTCAGGACAGGTTGATCAATGACAAAGCCAGCTTCTGTTAGGGGGGTCGGATCAAACAGAATTTTGTGTGTTGGGGTCTATAAATGTGTATGTGTAGTTAGATGTATCGTGGCGCCAACCGAGAGACATCTAATGAACACAGACGCTCCTGGGCAGACACTGCACGTTCTGCAGAGGTGTGGAATACTTCTGATACCGGTAGATGGCAATCGGATCATGGGTATACAAGTCTGAGCCACTAAATTCCCTCTCCAGTTTATTCGATGTCTGGTAGCTTCTGGTGCCACCTGGTAGGGCACAGTCCATGCTTTCGCATACTTCACTCTCACCACGCATACTTCACTCTCTCCCTCTCTGTGGTTCCCCCTGCTGTGAATAAGCTGAAACTTTAGAAACAAGAATCTGGAGCGAGAAGTAGAGGAAATGTAGATGCCTCTTACACTGTGATCCAGTCTGTGTGATCGCCTCTTGAGTGCCCGTTCTTGCTTGATGTGGGGAAAGCTAGGCAGTACAGAAGTCTTCGTTCATTCCATGTGTTCATTCTATAAGTTTGACGTGTTAGAGGACACTGTCGCCGCGGTCACACCCTCTGTACTTGGCGGGTGAATTGGTCCACGTGGGCCGAGTAGCTCAGCAAACCATAGCCATAGGAGGCGTTCTATTTGCAAGTGAGTTGTTGTCCCGGGTGTTTGACTGACTGGAGAGTCACTCCCCTACTCGCTCCTGACGGGATCGGTAACATAGCTGCATGGTGCTACTTACACACTGTCTTTCGTTCCATGCAACAATAGCTTTTCTGTGCGTTGTAGCTGAACACAGACACTGTTTACCCCTCGTCATTCTGTTTGAGGAGAAAGGCCCCTATCGCTTGTGAATGGATATTACTCTCTGAGCATTGGCATTGAAGATTGTCCTCGTACAACAGGGAGTAATTATACACTATAGGTGTGTGCGAAAGGTGGGAAACAAGAGTGAGAAGGATATTATAGGCGTCGTTCTTTTACCCGGCAGAAGTGTGGCAGAATTGATTCTTCGACATTACTGAGAGGATTTGCGACGTAAGCTATCGAAGTAGGAGAATCACTGACCAGCTATAGTTCGGGTTCTAGTCGGTGGCAGCAACTAACCTTATAAATAGTACCTAGTGCATCGGTCAATTTACAATTACAACTGTCTGCTCTCACTTGTGTGTTTAGCATTCAAGTTTACTGGAGTCCATTGTTGTGGGATACTAATTGCCAATACAGACCGGATAACAAATAACTCAAGCCTTTAGATTGGAACTTCTTCAAACTTCAACTATTACATGATGGGATTTTTACGCTTTTTGATACCATTCCTACTCTTCTTCCAAGTTGGTAAGTACTGTACCAAGTTACTTTTTGATTGATTGAAGACAATGACGTGTGGTTAGCTGGGTGTTACAAATGATTTCAACGTTTAGTTTCTTCATCTAAAAAAATAAACAGATGTTTTGTAACAGTTACTATGATGCAGAATTACAACGTTAGGGCCAATCTGAGAGTAAAACATTCTCTTTGTGTAACTTTGAGTGAACAATAATTATACAATAGTATATCTAAATTATTCAAGACGATCATCAAACTACATGTGCCGGCGCATTGCAATCTGACGTCAGCTATACGCAGCCCGGATACGCAGTCTGAGAGCCCACTCATTGCATTTGATCACTGCGTTGAAAGTGTTGGGGCTATAACCACCAAACGCAGAGAGTAAAAGGATTAATAACCCCTCCATATCGAGCCGCCTGGTGCACTTTTTGTGTTTTGTCACCGCCTTGAGCAGTACAAGGACTTAAACAGCCATAGGCAGAGACTAAACAGATTAATAACTTCCATTTCGGGCCTGCTGTTTGTGCATAATCCCCTGGCTTTGCCTATGGATTGAAGACCAAGCAATGCACAAGCAGCCCCTCAATGTCGGTCATTAATCCGTTAATAATCCCTCGGTTTTGCCCCAGGATTATACACCAAACATGCACCAGCAGCCCCTCAATGTACCTTCCAGCAAATGGTTTAATGGCAGGAATAGCTTAATTTATATTAGTTATGCCCTTTATCGCCTTAAAGCATCCATATGGAAAATTCCACACATGCAAAGTGTTAATGTATTCCTCCTTTTAACCTGTCTACATCCATCTCAGACGTGGGTAATGCTCATTACCACGAGCAAGGAAATTGTAACAGTGGCAGTGGCGGTACCAGGGGGGGGGGGCCTCCCTGTGCCCCCCCCCCTAACTCAGAGGGGCAGAGGGCCCCTAAAGCAATGCCAGAATTTGCACCTTCCTTCAAACCGCTGACTCAGCCTTTCAGACTCTACATGTATGTACAACACTCCCAATAACCCCATATTTTATTTTAACTTAATAATTCTTTTAACATTAAACTATATTTTACTTACTTTCTATCACATAATTCATTTGCTGTAAAATATGCCTATGTAGGTGTCAGCACCCTTTTCCAGTGGTAACTGCCTTGTTGTTTCAGGGCCTCTATTCAAAAAGCATTTTTAGACTAGGAATGTCTCAACAGTTTACACTTATGATTTGTTCATAATTTGTACAATTCAGGGATTTCAGTTATTTCCGTTTCCCAAAGGAAACATGCCTCAAATGGGAGGACTCAAGAGGGTCTTTTTAGAGACAATTAATTTCGTTAATTTTATTTTCTCAAAGGGTTTTTGGTGAAGCAAGAAAATTGGATTGTCATTTTTGTTAGACAAACTACATTTGTGGGGCTTTATTTTGTTGTCATTAAGCAAATTAACTGCTATGCATTGCAATGACATTCCAAACAGGCAAATTCAGAAGAATTTGACCTCAAGTGTGCCCCCCCCCCCGCCCCAGACCTGCCTTCTGGTACCGCCCCTGAGTGGGCCTACCAACTTAAGATATCTTCAACTAATGTGTCCAGATTTTTAATCAAGGACCCTTACCCCTAATCGTCTCCGACTGTGTGAACCTTTATCTTTGCCACATATCAGTCCCCATGACCGCCTTGCCAAAGCATCATATAACCTTTGCATAGTGTAAATAATCGAAACGAGCAGTGCATCGCATCTCGTTAGTGTGTTTCCTTCTCGCCGCGAAATGACTATATACGAAAGTATAGAGTTAAAAGGGGCGTAAAGCAATCCACACTTTCCACTAATATCCAATTTCATTAATGGTTGACTCTAGACAGGGGAGAGCTTGATTACAACAAAGAACAACAGGATACAATACAAATACAATAGGCCTTCATAAGCTTTATCCAGGATCATGGGTGTATACGATTCACTTCTTTGAACTACATTACATAATCCTTGTTTCATATAAGAATATTAAGGGTATCGCTATAACACTGTTTGTTTGTTAATTCGAATGTTTTATTCTATCACGGCATTATGTCCGGAAGGGCACTTTTCTCAGAGGGATAGTCAAAGGGAAAGGAATTGATAAAATTAATGTTTGTTGGGTGGGTCAAAGCTGCATTTTCAACGATTATGACAAGAAAATCTTACCAAATGTACTCATAGTGTGACCTAGAAGACTGAAGTTATCAACATGTTGCTGCTGTTTCATGATAGTACAAGAATCGACAGAAAGAAAACGGGCGTCACTGAAATATAAATCTAGACTTATATTGAAGTCATGCAGCAAAGACAACAGAGTTAACTCCTCCACAGTTAGGGTTGGGAAACGAACGAACAAAAAGTAGACAAACTTTAGTTTCGATCGATGTTAACTGAGAAGGTTAGCCATGGGCATACGAGCACATATATACATGTCCTGTGCTTCCGACAAAAATATATACGCCAGACCAATATGCTAGACAAATAGGTACTATTATTGTGTGTGTGTCTATATTAATGGTCCCTCGAACGAGCACACAATCCCCGCTGCAACAATGAAGCAACGCATGGATTGGACATCCTCCCTAGGCAGGCCCTATACTCCGCAACCTAGTATGGAGTAACTCAGTGCGGAATAGAGGGCCTGCCTAGGGAGGATGGGATTGGATGGCCGTACGTCTCTTGACCGTTCGGCCATTGAATAATAACGAACAACATATCCGCTACAAATGGATACAAAACACATCGATTTCCTATCAATAATTGCCAGGGATCCATTAGCCCCATTCTCTACCTGAGCAGATCCCTAAACAGTCTGCGCTCATTAACAGGACCAGATAGGAAACTGCGGCACCATGATCCGTGCCGCGACTGGATTGATGATGTATTAATACGAGAGAAAGAGCCTGCGGCGATATACAACAAAACTGGTAATAAGCGTGTCAATGGGGTCTCAGTAACCAGGCTTTGTGCACACACGCTGCATCGCCGTCAAGTCATGCCCCCCGAGCTGCAACTTTGTAAATGAACTGGTCCTATAGTTTTTACTATTGCGAATTTATGAATAGGATCAGGATGCTTATCATTGACACCAAGCGTGGCAGAATGCACAGGGGTTAAACAATGCCTGACCGCATGTAGGGGCTTGGTCATACCCAGCATGCTTCATTATTGTTTCATTAATGTTTTATATTCATTTAAGGATGCAGACAATAGTTTTGATGGTGACGCTGTTTTTCCCATATATATTCAATCGGCCAATGAGTCGGCAGTATTGGTATTGGAATCAGCTATACATTCTTGCCTACGTGGCTCTATTCATGTGGCGAACTACTGCAGGCTTCATTAGCAGTTACTGTTGGTACAATTAGTGTTTCTATATACACGCGAGTAAGTATCTGTGAAACGAGAGAAGCAGGCGCATTGTTCGATAAATTGGTTGATGTAACTGAGAATGAATCAATGTGGATGGGGTAGTTTTGAATCAGCGGCTGATGCCACATATTTCTAAGTACTCACCAGTGTTATATTTAGAGGCGTATATTTTGATGATGATTCCAATGGTTGACAATACTCTTCAATAGCGTGTGAAAGCTGCTCGAAAATAGGGCTTACCATTAGGGAACATTCCCGGAGCCCAACTTCTGGAATTGCTAATGAAATTTAATTTTGTGAAGCTTTTTCCTCCCTCAGGCACTAGGACATCCATGCAGGCGAAAACGCCATCTATGTATAAGCGTGAACGCATCGCTATTTTACCTTGTCAAGTTTAAAGTAAGGACTCACCTTTCCATAATTGCGCTTTGCGCATTTAGAATCAATTTAACATCATTGAACTTCATCCGTAGTTGAGTGCTATATTGCTCAATCCTAATCATGATATAAATCTTCATATAATCTCCCTGCAGAACCATAATCGACTCAATGAGGCGCGGTCTAATCTGACTATTATTTCAAGCAGAGTGAACCTATTGATTCCCTGAGCATTTGGACAACTAAGCCAAAATGGGGGAAAGTTTACTGGGAAAACCTCGTGCTTCGTGTCATTGGTCAGGAATTCTATTAATATTTAGTCCATTTTGGGTCAGATTTCGCGTCCACTTATGGTACTACAGACCGCGTTGGTCTAGTGGTGCCACCTGACGTGTTCCATCATGGACTAAAATCAATATACAACTCGGATTGTAGCGTGAGAACGGTCTGTACTCCCATAGACGTCTATGGGAGTACAGACCGTTCTCACGCTAAAATCCGAGTTGTCTATTGCTATACTGGATGATAAACGTCTGTTTTACTTGACTCACACGCTTCCAAACATACCTTTCGTCCCCACCTTGGTGTTATCAGCTAGGCTATGATAGACAACCACTTTTATCATTTTCACTCAAATTGTCTGGACCAGCCGCGAGGCCGGGCGACTATAAGTGGCAGTAAACGGCCTTTAAGCCAGGAGAATTTTATCTCCATGGCAGCGCTGGAGGTGTAATGAACTTATTAATACACGCCGTGCAGTACCACAGCCCTCAGTCTCACATCGATTTTCAATGTATCTAGAGACACTAATGAATACCTTGCCTATCGCGAGCAAATTTATGACGAAACAGCTTCCATCGAGTCTTGGCAACGGCTATGCATTCGCAACTGCTTCTCCTGCATGGTATATAGTCCTTGTTGGAGTGGTTCATAACTTGTTTTGCTCGCTCCGACATACTGTGAAATTTGGTTCCTCTCGGTGGCAGGGACACTAATTCTCTAGATTCCTTCGTTTGCACAGAGAGAAACATTTTTCTAGCCCCTCTTTCATGTCCTGGTTTAAGTTATACAAAAGGACATGAGTAGACTGACATGAGCAGGCTCCCGAGGATTCAATCAATTTTCCAGAAGCCATATTGCTGTTGTTGTTGTGCTGGTTCTGTAGGTGGAGAGGGGTGGCGAGGTCCTCCCTATACATGGTTCACTGGTGTATTGATTTCGTTAGAACCCGAAACCATATTGCTTTGTGCTATTGTCCTTTCGAGTATATATATATATATATAAAACACACAATATGTATATATTATATGTGTTAAATTGTGTTTGATACTATGGATCAGTTTTGTGCAAGTATGCTGTTTTGCCTAAATATCCCATTTCCAGAATTTCAGTGTCATTTGTCTACAAGGTCTTTCCTATGTATACATACATTTCCCTGCCTGATTCCATTATTCAGTAGAAACATGCCCAAAACTTTTTTTCATCACTCTTCTAACTATTTTTTTGCACTTCTCCGATACATCTAGGTCTAAATTTGTTATAAATTCTTTTTGGGGCATATTATATAATTTATGTACTTGCAACACCCTCCCCAGTGACCTTTAATAATTTTCCAACCATTACACTCACACGGGAAATACTAAGGACAGACAGACCCATTCGGACCTTGCAGAGAGAGCCAACCACTATTACTTGGCTCACCCATGATCCTAGATTTGCTCGGCCACATCCCCCTTTGGCTCACAGCCTCCGTGGACCATCCGGTCCCTTTGGTGTTTAATGCTACTGCTTTTGGGTTTTGGAGGGGAGTCGCACAAAAAGGGAATAATCTCACTTGCTGCAACTTGCTTGAAATATGTGAGTACTTCCTGACATGGTCCACCGCCTTCCAGGGCCAGGGATTCCTTGACCACTTGAGCATCGCATTCATACCTTTTATAGTGGCAGCAATAGCAGGAGGCCACGAACAGTCTTCTATCGGCAAAATTCCAAACGTCCAGGGAGTTTCTGCTGAGGTGTACAGCGCAGCACCAGGCCAGGCGGCACTTATGTGCTGGGGCTACACCGTGTACTATAATCAAAAGGTGGCATGCCTGACATCAGCGTCTCCCAACTACCAGGTGTGCTACACACCCTGGAGCTGTTCAGAGGAAATGTAATGAGCATGTTATCTAGGAACATACACATGTACACAATAGCCACGCGGTTTTACTGAGTTAGGGATCCAGGAGAAGCGAATATATAATTGTCAAGTATCTACCGAAAAAAATATTTTGATGGTTGTCACACGTACCAAGTAAGTTTACAAACCCTCCGTACAATTGAACGACGATATTGTTCTTATTCTTGATACTGTACTAGTTCTGTGACTGCATATCATGATATTAAAGCTCACGACGTGCGGAAAAGGTTGATACAAATGTCACTTCTGATAAATATGTTTATTGGTAAAGTAACCATGGCAACAGTTTCTGAGAAATAATGAAGCTGTGAAAAAATAACGATCTTGTATTCCCCATTTGATGAAAACAATTTTGTCTCGTGGATTTGTTGGAACACATTTCCTGTAAACTTCCTGTTGTAGTCTGACACTTGTTGTTCCAATTTGGCCACAAGGAAAGGACCTACTATCTTGTAAAAATATAAAAAAAATATGTCCGCATTCCACAGTCCACATTCGATTGTTATTAAAGTAATGTATAGGCCTCACTTTAGAAAGCGGGATTAAAGGGGAGAAAATATCATTTTTATAAGTGTCTATGCTATAGGCCTTATTTGGTGTCATGACATAGGCTACATGACAATTGTAGTCTTTACTGTACATACAACTTGCCATCTAATATTTTCAAAGATATTTTCAATAGATGGCTATTTTCCAACCAAATGCCATTTCCCGCGTGAGGGATAAATATCATATCCACAGAATAAGCAGAATAATCAAATCAATAATTATTATTCATAATTATTCCCAAGTTCTGGTCTTATCTCAAGATGTCTAAATGGCATAACTTAAGGATTTGGCGAGAAAAAAAACAACCCAAAACATTCAGGACACATATAGGGTATATTTTAGGGAAAATGCAAGACACGTATAGTGAACGTTACCTATAGGGCATTGGAAAAAAACAAATGCTTATTTCTGCTCATATGAAGACGGTACATACACGATGTTGGCTTTTACATGACATTCCCTCGAGTTTAATTCAATGGCTTCAACATTTTCCAAATTCAACGAAAATTCCGATTACGAAAATCAGAGAATAAGTCTGAAATTCTTCCGAGAGATCAAGGCCGTTATATTATGGGTCAAATATAGAAATACATATTTGGAGTATTATAAATTTGCCCCCTTTCCCAGATCCCCAAAGCTACACTTATGCTTATACAAGCACACTTGTAAAGACCGGACCTACTGTCTACTGTGTTTTGTATAGTTTTTATTTAAGATCTAGGTGAGGACATGGCTGTATGCTGAGAAATCTTTTTGTGAGATTTTAACGGACAAATACAAGATACTATTCATAATTTGTTATTACTCTAGTACTGTAGTAATTATATAAAGCAATATATGTCGCACAATAATTAATGCATTCATTATTGGTCAAGTAATAATGACATCGGTATGAGTTCAGCTAATGTTGGTTTATTCTCATTATGTAGGCATGCGGGATAATATTTATCTAAGAATAGAGATCAGCCAGAGACGCCGAACATAATTATAAGGCTTTGATTCCCGATGCAGAACTTTACTCATTCGTGGTATGAACCAGACCACGTGGTCTATTAATATACACAGCGCTTTATATGATAACAGCAAGATGTCAACTTGTACTGTATAGGTCGCCAATGATTTATGTGTGATAACAGAGTCGGGAATCATCGCACCAAGGCGACAATCAAATTTGCCGCCGTATGTGAGACGCAAAGTACACGGTTAGTATGACACCTTATGAACACGCCCTGTAAGTAGTATATGGAGTATCTTCATTAACGCAGGCGTCATCTTCATTAGTGGGAAAGAGATAAAACCTAATTGTGCGAGAGAAATGACAATCACGAGATACGCCAGAAGCAATACACTTGGTGTTAATTGCTGTAGGCCTACTATGTTCATGACTTGTTCAGTATGATACATAATAATGGACAAAAGCGAAGAAAGACAAGCTTGCCTGTTTCCAAACAAAGTAGACAAATCTGTCCTAACCTAAAATGTTTACTATCGTACCACGAGCCAAAATTAAGTGGTGCAAATGGCATATCATGTATCTGGAGGAGATATTGCTATTGCAAGGCACACACATTACACACGAAATTGATAACGTTTTGGCCATATTTTTATAACAAGTTTAATGGTGTGTTTACCAAGAAAATAAATGTATAAATATCTCGCCTGCTACCTGAATCTAACTACTAACAACGACCCAAACAAACATTGTATCAGGCCTCACTGCTTAGCTCGAGCTCGACGAGGGAAGTTGAAAAATGTAACCCTTTATGTGTAACGACCTTGTAGCAATTAACAATTTAATCCGCATGTTCATATCAAGCTTCCAGAATCCAAGCGCGTTTCAACGCCCTGTAGTTTACTCGCTACGTGGATTCTCGGCTTCACGCATATTACGCAAACGCCCTGTAGTTTGCTCGCTACGTTGATTCTTCTGCTCCTAGCCAACAGCTTCTGGTGGCACATGCACTATCAGAGATAGCACCAAAGAGTGCATAGCTACAGGTAGCCACAACTGAGAGCGCATATTCACTGGTAGCACACGGGTATTGCATCCACAGAGGTGGGCACCTAGTTCATCATTCAATAAAAATGAGATAATTATTCGATTAACAGTTTTAATGAGCATGTTTCATGATGCCGCCTAGATCATTTATATCATTTCCTCATCTCTTCTCCAGTACCTGATAACTATTGCAAGCCGACTCAGGCTAAACCAACCAATCAGAGCTTAGATGGCATGCTAGTCAGTCAATGCCACTGGGCGCTATATAACGAAAGGTTTAATGCGCAGGTGACAGTCCCATGGGAAATATTCCCTCATGCTATATTTTCTTGTCTTATAGTTATTTCACAATAGCAAACTGTAAGAAAATATACGAGGCAGAAAGCGAGTGAGGCTGAATTCTGCAACACCTGCAACACCTGCAACACTTTTAAAGATATGCAGTGAACCCTCCGAAAAACAGCCTTACCTAGCCAGGCATGCAGCTGAACCCCAGACTTTTGGATTTATGTTCCAATGATCTTCCTACTGAGCTATCCAGGCTCACAACCAGATCCTACCTACCAGGATCTGATACAGATATCAGATATGATTCGCTCTCGTCATTCTCATTTTCTTATTCCTAGTAACGATTAAGGTTGTGGAGATTTTTTTTTCAATGCACTACTAGTATATTACACTTTAGTCTTAATGGAGCAGGACCATAGTTATAACATGAGTTACCTCCAAGATAGTTTCCATATCCACATGACCGATTTATATCTGCACACGCATGACACATCCATTATATGGAACCAAGGCGTGTGGTGTTCGAAATGAATGGGCAGGTTTAGATATGCACTATATAAATTCATGATAAATGAGTGTTTGAGTTTTGTTGTTTTGGATATTCAGCTCTCACCATGCACAGGCACACTTTATACATCTGTCCTGAAATTGGTTTTAAACCAATAGTTTTTCATGCACGAATCGTATGTCTGATAACAGGAGGGAGAAGGAAGAATATTTTTGTTTTTGTCTACCGAATAGTATGTGGTTATTCTTTGGCAAATCAGAACATTTTGTACCCACTTACTTCTGCTTGAAAACAATAACCCGGCCATCCGCGATGGGGGTAATCAAGGCTAATATGCTATAAACGACTTATCCATCTCCCTTTGCCTGCCTGTTCCATAATACAACATAATACTGAGCCAATAGATCTAGCCTTAGAGGTCTGCCCGAGTTATTTACTATTGTCTGGCCCCGAGATAGCGACAACCAGTGTTCGATCTGACGGACCAATTTCCTCTCGGAGGTGGTCCAAGCCTAATAATGGAATTCGCCTCTGGCATCGGTCGCATTGGCGCCAGCGACCAAACAGGAAAAGGAATCACTCCGAAGCCAGTTGTACCGTGTAATAAATACCCAGCTCCGAGATATACCTCGTTTGGTTTCTCTCCTTGGGGACCAAGGCATATTTTATGGGCATTGTTCGTCTCAGAAAGCCGTTATATATAAGGGTAGAGGGGGAGACGTGTGAAACTTTACTGTTGAGTTATGAAGATCAGGGACTCTTCTCCCAAGATGTGTCAGTGGGAAGCGCCAGTTAATGCAGAACTGTGGTATCTATAACCTATATCATTTAGGTTTGTGTGTGCCTGGGTTTTGTGACAGTGCCCATGGAGGTCAGCAGCTTAAGTGGCACATTTGTTCCGGCAAGTTAATAGGAGTATGCCATGACGGCAACTGCTCCGTGAGAAGATAATGGACGTTAAAGCTGCATCCTCAGCTATTACGACAAACACAATCTTGCCAAATTTACTCATATTATGACTTATATGTACATGACTGTATTTATCAATATTATATAATAGTTTATATGGGTATACACAGACGGCGATAATAAGAAAAGCCATTGCAGGAAAGGAGCTCGGCGGGTCCCCAAAATATATATATATATATGTGTGAACTTTTATGAAGGCCTATAGCCAAAACAACTGGTAAAAATCCTCCAACGCTTTGTTCGAATGACTTTTATATGGGTTGGAAAAGAACTGAACTGAAAATAAAAAACCTTTTTTGACCGAAGTTAACTGGGGGTGCAGCTTTAAGCTTACTCTTTTACTCTGAGCTCCATCAGCTATTTCACCCTTGGGGACTATTATAGATTGCCTCATATACCCGTCAGTAGTAACCCCATACTTATAAGGGTCGCATGCTGGATAAAAGATAATGAATTTACTTCTCGTTTCTCGTTCAGTCTTTTTTTCTGGCATTCTGAATAATGTTATTTATATTCCATGTATACATCGATCAGGTAATATGGCAAGTGAGGTTAGTGGTCGAAAAATCGTCATATGGCATTTGTAGAGTGGATAGAGCTGGAAGATTTGTACTATATATCTTTTGTAGGAAACCAGTCAAGCTTTAGCAAGGATAGACCTGGTGGATGGCACTCTGGAGAAAAGGGGCCATGCTCTGCAGCGACGTCAGTCATGGCACCTTATCAGCAATATTGTTTGCTTTAGAAAACAAGGACAGATGGGTCCGTAGGCGTAGCATAGGATAGAACCTTTGGACCTTATTGAGTCCTGATCTCTCTCTCTCACAGACAAATATATTACTCTCTCTCTCACACATATAATATTGCATATCTATAATATTATATGTATTACATACTCAATCATATTACCCGGATCACAGTTTATGTGTATTCGTCAAGCACCCAAATGAGTAGCCGTTCGAACAATCAGTTATAATATACCGGTAATGTAAAGTCGGTAGTTTCTTTGTCTTAAGCTCTCACCGACACCCCACTTCCTGGGTCGGCCATAGCTCCATAGTATGTTACGTGTGGTGGAAGTTTTCCCCTTTTTACATAAATAATCACGAGTGGTGGCCTGGGAGTGAGGGTCAGGGGATGTCGAATATTAGGAACGCGAATAGAGACAGTGGATGCATATATTTGTTGGCGTTCAGATTAACCAGAGATGCCAGCAATCAGATTAGCAGGTATTAAATAACAGCTTCCACCCATTCTCCCCATTTTTGCCACCGTGCTAGAGTGATGGTTGATGTGTTGCAGAAGTCCCGAACGATCGCAAACAAAATCCTCACAGTTCTCCGCTGAGTGCCCAAGGAAATTCGTCACTGGCATGGAATGGACACTTTCCAGTCGGCCCACGCCCAAGGTTTGGACATGATCCCACAGAGAGATTGATTTCCTAGCCTTTCCTAGGCTCTGTGAAACATTGAGAGTGCCTGGCTCGGCAATATGTTTCCGCGAGGAGGCTTTGTCTGAAGACCCATTCTCAGCAAGGCCTCCTTACCTTCTTCAGAACAGTCAGGAGACTTTCACCTATTCTAATCTCATGCCCATTAGCACAGACATTGATTCCGTGCGACTCCGGATGCCGACTCCGGATCTCAACTCTCCTTTGAAAGGTATCGGTTATATCAAGAATAGTTTTAGGGCAATTTATCGGACGAGCATTTAATTTCATTGGCGTTGAGACCAAGAATATAGAGCATTGATGGAATATTACGAATGGACTTCACGGGCACTGAATCAGTGATATCGATCTGAAAGTGATTTTAGATCATGGCACTACCTTCCAACCACTTTCACTCCGGCTGCATGCAACGGCCGTAGTGAGAAATGTGTTGAATAAAGAAAGCCAATGAAATTACTTCATTTAGGCATGTTTAAAAGAGCAAAGTTGAGGTTTCATGGTAAAGGAGCATCAAATACTGACTCGTGAATTAATTCTTGCGTGAGTTAAACAGCTCAAGCTATTAATACCCTCGATCACTATTAAAACTGGTGAGATGACAATCGGTTTAGTTTTTAGCATGCCTTTGTTACAGCATGTCCCATTATATGGATCTTGTGGGACCCATTCTCAGGGGTGCCACACCACAATTTCCAGACCGATTACATTTAACATTTGGCTGACTATGAATAGTGCCCACAGTAAAGGTCAAACGATTGTTGAATGGACCCAGGCTTAACCAGGCGAAAACACACTGCATGTTCACTTACACATAATCGATAATCCACTACTGTTGTGGCTGAATGGCATTTTTATTTTCATAGGCTTTGTGGTCCCACCAACTGCAAGCCTGATACGATTGGCTTATGCCAAAGAGATTTTCAAGTGGGAATAATGTTGTCCTTTTGTTCTGAGGAGAGTAGACGAAGGTTACACTGATGTTGACCGTGTATCTCACGAGGTCATCTGGCCAGGTCGTCGCCTTGGAATGTATGTGTATACAAGTACACGTGTGTGCAGTGAAGAATTAGACATGTACAAAAACTCTGTTCAATCGCTTGGCCAAATGACGCATCAACCCAAGGTCAACAGATGGATTATTTCCAGACTCGAGCAGATGCCTTCCTATCAGTTGTGGAAATGTCTGCTTATCCCCCGGCTTGCTTTGAGTTATCAGTGTCATCAGTTATAACAACATGCTGTATTGACTTGCACAGATTGCCTAGTATTGATTTCTGAGTAAATATTACCACCGCAATCCATGCACTTGTGCCTATGGATAATAAAATATACACCCGTCCTCTCCAATTTAATCGATGAAAAACGTTGAGTCAGATACTGAGATAATACGCCAGCGCATTGCTGAAACCCTTCTGGGCCATCTCTGCTACATCATTCAACGGCAATTCATTACCTTCCTACAAAAGCAGCTTTTGATGAACGTAATATAATGCGCGGGGTTTAAATCGTCTTATTTTCACTTAAGAATTTTATTGGAATTGGCTGTGCCAGGAGATTAACAAATTAATTGATTTCAATCTAAAACAGACAGTGTGGATCAAGTGATCAATTCATTCATTCTGAAGGATCCGCTCGTTGGCATCTCCCATGAAAGCGTTAAAAATGAACGGCCTCTTCCAATTATAATTATCGTAAACTAATTATCCTGTTCGTTTGTTTGAACTGAACAGGCATATATCTGGTTGTAATGAAACATTTACTTTCTAAAGGCAATTCACCTGTCAGATCTGTCAAACTGTACAGGGTTTGCCCTTTTATAAATAGGCGTGGTCTTATTCTTATTCTGTACATAACTGCCATTCTAAATGATAATCCAGGGGACTTTCATAATAAAATGTATGCCATGTGGAGGTCTCATATAGACAGATAAAGACGCACACAAACTGCCGAAGGTTTAACAGAACACCTTGCCCTTGGATCCCAATATCTACCTACTGGGATTCACTCTGGGTACAAAGGTCAACGTATTTAGCCAGTGGAGAACGTATACAACACACCGAAACAACTTTTAATACTGCATTCACCTAAGGAAATTTTGTTAAATTAAATTAGTCTCTAAACACGTGAGCCCGAGTCTCTTCATGAGGTTGAAAATAGCAAATAAGTTTTTTTTAAATAAGTGTAAAAAATGTCATAGTATGTTCTGTCGTCAGTAATAAAGAACGATTGGTAAACAATAAATATAAAAAAAGTGTAGAAGAGGTACGGGCTCAAACGCAGAGTATTTCTTCAACTGTTGGGGCTTGTTCCATATTTAAGATGGCTTACATCGGGTGATGGCTATGTCATTAGGCCATTCATCTCGTTTGGAATAACAATCGTGTTGTAGACGAAACAGATTCGGAGGCATACAAAGAGTGCCTCACATTTGCCTTCAAACTGCCCATCAGGCATCTCCACATTAACACATTGACAAAAACATCCTTTTTTTAATTATTTCTGTCTAAGTTCAAATATATATAATATTTTATTTTCTGTATTTTTTATTTCTCGTGGGATCACAGGAAGACAATCAGGGGAATCCTTTTGGCTGAAAGGATCCCGCCCAAGCAAATTTATGCAGTGTTAGCCATGGACTTATTTACGGTAGTTGCTAGCATTCGGCAACCTGGCTTTCCTTATAACATACATGTTCGAGGTGAGGGATACCAAGTCGGATTCCACGTGTGGTTCAATCAACGTATCGATGAAACGTACGGTCACAGCTGCACTTTTCTTTGGATTCCCTCCCCAATAAAATGTCTCAGAAAACTCCTCTCAGTCCTTAAGTCAATCGCAACCCCTTGGGACTTTCTATAGAGTAGCCATCCACCCTGTATTTGGTTAAGCTAGCTAGCTATGCTCCTAGACATGGGAATTTCAGATGCGGTGACATTTAGTCATGACATTGTGTAGCGATAATAGCCAATCAAGCTTGTAGGATTACCTTGGGGTAGTGTTCTGCCACTCCATTTGGGGGGGGGGGGGGGGGGGTCTCCTTTGCGCAAGACTCTGGGGCGGGTAATTACATTTGCCTTTCTAGTGTCAACAGGCCAGAGAATATCATCCTCCCTAGGCAGGCCCTATACTCCGCAACCAGTTTCTACGTACTAAATTGTAGCATATCTGTTCTGACGTTAATACAACTAATTGCAGTGTGTACTATTTTCCACCCGGTATAAATACCCTCTATAATTTATGCATGTCATTGCTACTTGGATTACTCATGGACGCAGCAACTAGCCCATACTAGGCCTCAACTTCCCAGCGAGCTCGGGAAGTCGGGGACGGCCCTCTGTCTACCCTGCAACTGTTTTATCAAGATAGATTAGGGCACAGCTTCTCCGGAAAGATCTCTGGAAAGTTGAAACAAAGGCACCTTGTGGAATGAACTCCAACAGCTGGCATCTTTCATTCTCCCATTCCGATGTAACACGAGCCTCTTCCCAATCCACCTCCCCCACATTTTCAGAATTGACTTTTCAACATAATAATCGAGTAATTAATAATCGAAAGATTGGAATTTCGGTTTGTTTGTGTTTTATCTTTACTTTTTCGACACCGGATTTCTAAGAGCCTTAAATCACGCGGTGGAGGCAATTGATGTATAATTAAGATGCTGTTTTAATAATGCAATTAAGCCTAACATACCAATACCACCCCTCTTTTCCAACATTAAGATGTTGTAATTATCCATTATATCAGATACAGGGATTTGTGGGTTTCTATTTATTAGCTTAATGCTCCTGTTCTATTTATTAGCTTAATGCTCCAGAACATTTTGTATTTTCGTGATATTGCAAGTCATGTTGAAAAACAGTAGCCCATATTCAGTCAGGGGTAGAATATGTGCCTTGACTATAAGCGGGGTTATTTTATCGTTGAGGTAGTATCTGATCCTCGATAACTGGTTAACCTTGGTTTGTACCATATTCTTTCTTTACCTTAGTAAATTGCTGGTTGAAATTCGATCTCAAAGCCAAGATACTTCACAATGTCAACCCTTGATAGAACTTTCCCTTCGATATACAGTGGGGCCATACAGTTGACCATGTTTAGTTTCTTCAATTTCGTCCTAGACCCCATAATCTGGTATTGACACTTATTTACATTGATTTTTAATTTGTTAGCCACCATCCAGTTGTTAACAGTGACAGCTATATCTTGTGCGGTTCGCAGGCACTCATTAATGTCCTTACGCGTGACACTCGTTGCTGTGTCATCAGCATACATCGTTAACCTTGTACAAAGATTTGTGTGTATTTTGTCCATACATTTAGGCAGGTCGTTCACATAAATGATAAAAATAAGGGGTCCTAACAAACCCCTTTGTGGTACGCCTGTTTCTATGTTAACCGCGTCTGATGTTATACCATTTAGCATTGTTCGCTGTTTCCTATTCCTTAAGTATTCTTTTATTATGTTAACGATCAACGGATTGATCTTGTAGTGATTAAGTTTTTTAAACATTATCTCATAATGTAGGCAATTAAACGCCTTAGCCACGTCAAAATATGTTGCGACTGACATGCATCCGTCATCGATTCCCTGTAAAATTGGTTCAACGAATTCATAAATTGAACGGTTAGTTGAGCGTGATTTGCGAAAGCCACCTTGTACTGGCGAAAAGAGGTCATTTATGTTCATATGGTCTCTTAGGGCCTTACAAATAAAGCGGTATGACTAAAAGACGCACAGCACCGAAAACCCGCACAGCATCCGCACAGCACCCGCACAGCACCATCGCTACTTGTGCGACTTATATTTCATAGTTTTTCACAGGAAATATTCAATTTATAACCGGGAAATTTTAGGATATTAATGATGAAGGGTCGAACTCAAAAGCCAGTAAATATGGGATTGAATAGTTGAATAGTTTTACTGTAATTAACTCTCGAAGTTGCAAACATTTCAGGATGTTTAAATTAATTTTCTGTAATTTAGTCACTTATAATTCTTAAATAATTCTTAAATATTCTGAATAGAATTAGAATCGACGCAATGCCTTATTGTATATATACATGTATTACAAATTCAGTTCAGAAAACGATCACTGTAGTAACATACCAGAAGACGGGAACCCGTTTTTAATACATTTATACAAAAAAAGGCACATATGAGCACTTCTCATGAAATGTCGACAAGGGCCCTATACATGTGGAAACAAAATATCAAAGTCTAAGTGTCATATCTCTATTGATGGATAGAATTGTTGTATAAGCATACAATTTCATGTTCTCTTGTTCGATCGTTAGCAGCAACTGTCTATTATTCAAACTGCTTGGGCTTGTTGTGTTCAGCTGGTCACGTGTTACCCTCGCTATTTATATATCCAGATACCTAAAGCTATATGGACACATATATGTATATGTGTTATAAGACATTGCTTTGATTCTCCTTTTATTCAGAGTATTTAATAGCGTTGTCCATTCTCGCCAGCATTGATTTAATGATAGTATATTGATCTAAATATCACAAACTTCGACAGCTATTTACAGTAAAACTATTCCAGTTATAAAACCCATATTTACAGAATTCTGAGATCCGTGTTCGATAATTTATATCCTCAAATATCATGGTGATCAGAAGAATATTTCATGTACAAAATGGCAAATGGGTGCGTCTAATATTAGTCGCACAAGTAGCGGCGGTGCTGTGCGGATGCTATGCGGATGCTGTGTGGGTTTTCGGTGCTGTGCGTCTTTTAGTCAGACCCCAAATAAAGCGCTCTAACATTTTCGATGGCAAGGGTACTGGTGCGATTGGTCGCAAATTCAAGAACAATCTTAAATTACCAGATTTTGGTAGAGGCGTAACAAGATACTCTTAATTTCCATTCCTGTGGAATTGTATTTCTGCGAATACATGAATTTAGGAGCTTAGTTAATACCTTTGTTGTTCGCAGGAAAAAGAATTTCAACACCTCAGCATTAACTCTAGTCCGCTGCTTTTGCTTGTGTTTATGTCTCTTATATACTCAGATACACATTTTTCCTGTATGACCACTTTTGTTGACACAATAGTGTCTATTTCCTCACCTAAGAAGCTATCGCAGTTGTCTACCAAGTTTTCAGCTATCGCTCCAAGGTTCTTAAAAAATACATTTAGTGAGGTACAGGCCTTCATACCTTCAACCACTTCCCCTTCGTGTATGAATGATTCAAGGAGACAAGACTTAGACTTACCTACTAAATGTTAACCTTTCGCCAGAATTTCTTAGTATTCTGGTTATTATTATCTAATAGTGATGTAATATATCTCCTTCTTGCACTCCTTACTAACCTAGCGCTATCATTCCTGCTTACTCTGGCAGCAATCCAGTCAGCATTTGTCTTACTCTGTCTAGCTTGCTTAAACAGTCTTTGGGTGCATTGCACTATATACGATTCTGTGTTAAACCACTCTTAGAGGCCTCGTTACTCACTCTTAGCAAAAGTTGCATTGCACTATATACGATGTTACTCTCAGAGTACTCTCAGACCCCTCGTAAAGTTAAGAATTTATGAGGACCAAAACAGGTGTGGATAAACCCCTCATAGAGCCCTCGTAGCATATCTTAGCACATATTGGTCATACCTGACTGTTGAAAAAGCTGCCTGGACTGGGATTCAAACCCATGTCCCTCACATCAACCGCAATCTTATCATTTTTAACACTGTATTCCCTAAGATATGCTATGAGGCCTCTACGAGGCCTTTATCCCCACCTAATCTCAGTGTCTCTTTTGGTTTGAATTTCCTGCCGACATTTCTTTTCCTGTCCCTGTCCCTCCCCCTTCTCTGACCGTCTCCCCATCCCTGCCCTTTCCTCCCCTTCCTGCTTTTCCCTCTCACCCCCTCCCAGTATACCAGCTATATAAACCCCTCAGTACATTGTGGAGCTCTTACAACCTCAATATTGTTGTCACTTTTCATCCCTAAAAATTACTACACGATTGGCAGGGTATTTCCTTCTGAGTATAAATTAAGAAAATTTAAGCTAAATATTTATGGGTGCCTACATCGGGGTAAGAATATTTATTATGTCTTTTTTTTAATTTGCTTTTACCCTTATTCTCTCTCTCCTCTCTCCTTATAAATGTTACTGTTGGTCCCATGACTATAACCTCTCCCTCCCCCACCGCATTACTGTGTCTTTCTCTCCTCTTTCACCTTCTCCCCTCATATCTCTGTTATATGCCCCCTCACCCCTGCTCCCCCCCCCCCCCATCCCGACACACACAAAACCAAAACAATAGGGATGCACAGAGAAGAGCAGAGAGTCGAGTTGATTGTTTTGATTGCATAGAAGTAGTTGGTAATCAAATTTTGATTGTTACCTGACTGCCCATGTCATATTCAACAGTATGTATATTTTTTCAACAGACCTCCAAAACGATTAGACTTCATTTGTATAGCATATAGGTTCATATTCCAGTTTATATACATCTCCAGTAACAATTCCATCAATGGTCAGGTCTCATGATCTCTTCTAAACCTCTCAAACACAAAAGAGAAACTTTTACATTAAAGTGACGCTGTTTGCTTTGGAAGGTGTATCATGAAATGTTCTCCCCTCTAGACCCTCGTAAGTCCCTCATAGCGTCTTGCTAAGACACGACTCAGAGGCCTCTAAGATTTTGATTCTGCAATGCACATTCCTCGTATCATAAAGCTGTTGTAGTCGTAACTTTAAGAGCAAGTAACGAGGCCTTCAAGACACAATCTTATCGTGTATAGTGCAATGCACCCTATCTCTGGTATTGATGGCATTAATAGTAGCATGATCCAAGACTAATTCACCTCTTCTTATTATTCTTTTCTTTTCTAGTGGGCAGTTAGTATCCAGAAATTGAATAATATTGTTTTTGACTCTGGCCCATATTTGGTTTGGGTCGTTTACATTCTCAGGAATTAATTGCTGCTCGTGTGCTGAGTGTTCAATATTCTCACCAAATTTATTCCAGTCTATTCGATCATACCTCCTACACAATTTTTCATTTACACTTCTTGGGGCTGTTAGCTTTTTGAGATTTACATAAGTAATGAAATGGTCTGATAGGTTTTTTTGTTTTTTTTTATTTAGAATTTTTATACAACCAATCTTCGGTAAAATAACAGTTGAACATAAACGGGCATGCACAGTGTACAAACAAATGTTATGAACAATGAATGTCATGTACACATGAGGATAATGGGCTCACAGGTGATATTTCAAATCAGAAAAACCATGGTTTTCCGCCCACTGTTGTGTCTAGCTAGACTACACTCAATGTAACAAAACTACTCAAGATCAAGTTAAGTTAAACAAACATTAAATCAAGAAAGGTGAGAAAGGTACAATCAAAGATAGAAATAAAGGTATGGTTAGTTAGGTGGATTTGTTTCGTTGAATTTGGACAGCTAGAAGATGCAGCTTGCCATTGGGTCAGTGTGGGTTTGTCATGGTAGCATGAAGATACTGCATACCATTTACCATTTGTCAGTCTGTGTGGGTTTTGATTTGTATTTGGTTCTGTTTGAGGATGTTCTTGAATTGTTCCTATGAGGGAGTATTTTTTTCTGTTGAAGGGAGGGAGTTCCATGCCTTTGCACCCTTGTAGCAGGGTGCACTTTTGAGAGCTTCAGTTTTTGGCATGGTTAGTGGTAGGTTATATTTATATTGCGAGCAGGTGTTTTTGGTGTGTGTTTGTGAGTTTGTGGGTGCATAATGGGATCGTTTGTACATGAGGCACAGTAGATGTTTAGCCCTTCTTTGATCCAGTGTCTTGATACCTAGGGATGGTAGTATGTCTGCTACTGAATCATGTCTTCTTGTCAGTGTAATGATTCGGACTGCTCGTGTTTGGATGCGTTCCAGTTTGTTTGTGTTTGCTTGTGTTGCAAAGATATATATTGTAGAGTTATAGTCGAGTAGGGGTAGTATCATTGCTTTGTAGATTTTTAGTGTTGATTGTTTGGTGAGCATGTGTCTGATGCGTGCTAGAATGTAGAGTTTATTGTTTGTGGCTTGCGTTATTGCATTTATTTGTTTCTGTGCATTGAGTTTGTGGTCTAATGTGGTGCCAAGGTACTTGTAGTGTTCAACTAGGTCTAGTTTGGTGTTGTGTAGAGTCAGATTGGATGTAGTAGGTGGGGTTGTTCGTTTTGGGGTAAAAGCGATGACTTTTGTTTTCTTTGTGTTGATTGTAAGTTTGTTGGTGTTGCACCAGGTTTCTAGTGCATGCAGGGCCATTTGTATTGTGGGAATGGAGGCATTGTGTGATTCAGTGGACGTGTAGATGACAGTGTCATCTGCATACAAATGGGATTTGACTTTGGGTAAGTTAGCAGGGAGGTCGTTAATGTAGATGAGAAATAGTAGTGGACCTAGGATGGAGCCTTGGGGCACTCCAGTTTTAAGGGGTAGGGTGGTTGATGTGTGGCCATTTGCTGTGACAGCTTGTGAGTGATTTTGTAGATAGCTTTGGAACCATTTGGTTGAGTTCTGGTCTGAGTTTAGCTTTTCAAGCTTTTTTAGCAAGAGTGAGTGGTCAAGGTGTGTCAAAAGCTTTTTTTAGATCTATGAATACTGCAGTTGTAGTTTGCTTGTTGTTTGTTGCACTGGCTATGTCATCAACAAGTTGGGCAAGAGCTTGGTGGGTTGAGTGTTGTGTTCTGAAGCCGTGTTGGTTTTTGATGCTGGTTGTGATGTTGGTTTTTGTCAAGGAGGTTGTGTTTAAGTAGGTATTCGGATGTTTGTTCGTGTATGATTGTTTCAAGGATTTTTCCAGGTATTGGGAGTAGTGATATTGGTCTCATGTCACTGGGGCTGTTTGCATTGTTTATTTTTGGGACAGGTACAACAGTGGCTGTTTTCCATCTCTCAGGGAAGATACCCTTGGAGATGGATAGGTTGTATAGTGTTGTGAATTGTTCGTGTAGGTGTAGCATGGCATCTTTGAGTGCTCTAGTGTTCAAGTGCTGGAGGCCTGATGGTTTATTTATGTTTATCTTGTTAATTTCCTCAAGTATTTTCTCCTTTGCTACAGGAATCAGCGTAAGTGTGTCGGTTTGTTGTAGGTTTTCATGTGTTTTTATTGTCGTAGGGTTAGCAGGGGGTTTGATTTGCTGTGCCAAGGTGGGACCAATGTTAGCAAAGTATGTCTTTATTTCAGATGCAACCTCATGAGGTTGTACTGGGGTGCCTCTGTTGTCTATAAGTGTGATGGTGTCTGTTTTGGCTTTGTCAGGGATGATTTTGGCTATGGTTCTCCAAAATGTCTTGGGGTCGTTTTTATTTTGTTCAAGTTTATGTCTAATGTATGAAGCTTTGGCATTGCGTATTGCTCTGTTTGCCTGGTGTCTTATAGCTCTCGCTAGGTCCCAGTGATCAGGGTCCTTTGTTATTTTGGCCTTCTTTAAGAAATAGTCCCTGTCTCGCAGTAGGTCCAGGAGATCAGGTGTGATCCATGGCTGCGTGTTTGTTCTTACTTTGTGTTCTGTGATAGGGCATATTGAGCCTAGTTTGTCAGTAATGGTGTTGTGTAGGGTATCCCAGTATGTGTTTGGGTCAGTGAGGTTGTGTAAGCATGTCATGTCTGCAGTGTCAAGGAGAGTGTGTATTGCTTCAGTGGTGTAATCTTTGTAGGATCTACCTAATTTGGCCACTTTGGGTGTTTTTATGTGGGCCTTCTTCTTGATAAGATAGACCGGACAGTGGTCACTGATGTTCAGGTTGAGTGTGCCAGATTGTGTTATGTGTGTCATGTTGGTGTAGGATGTGGTCAATTGTTGTGGAGGTGTTTTTGGTCATTCTGGTTGGCGACTGTATGAGTTGAGTCAGTGAATTTGCTTTAGCCCACCCCGCAAGTTCTGTTTTGGCCGGGTTGTTTTTTGATTTGATGTCAATATTAAAATCCCCAAGGCTAACTATTTTGTATGTTTTTAGGTGCTTGAGTTTGCTGAGTGTGTGTTGGAGTGTTGTTGTGAAGGTTGACTGGTTTTCAGATGGATGTTTGTAAATATTTGCAACTATGATCGGTTTGCGGTTTGGTGGGCGTACAATAACCCATTGTGATTCAATGTCAATGTTGGAGTTATTGTGTTTCTGGAGGGTGCTTGCATCTATTGGAATATGGGTTCGTGCATAATATAGCTAGGCCTTGATCCCTTTTGGATCTTGTATTATGTGTGGTTGTTCTGTCTAGCCGCACTAGGTTGTACCCTGATAGGCTAATTGACTGATTTGGAGTGGAGCCATTTAGCCAGGTCTCAGAGAAGGTCAGAATATCCACCATAGAGTTTTCAGCCTCCGCCTGTACCTGCATTCATATCAAAGTCAGCAGGCAATTTTGCAGGTACATGTGAGTACATAATATAGCAATGATTCATACAGTTGGGAGGAAAGCTAAGAACCTTGGTCTAATATTTCAAGGTTTTAATGGCATGTAATAACAGTACACTTGTAGTTAGACATACATGAGTAAGGTTCAATTAGGCTGTACAGTATGTTGCCTTTTGGACCCAGGGCAGTACAGCCTTGGATGTACAGCTAAGTACTTAGTATGGACTTATAGTTCGACACAGGTGGTGTGATGATGACAGTTTGAGGAAGCAATACAATACAATACAATACAACAAAATACAGTGTAGCACCAATATGAGTGTGGATGTCGAGTTATTGGTGGTTGACTGAGATCATGTTTCCTAGGCACAGTACAGTGCCCTAGTCTGTGACACCAATAGAAGGGATTGACCCTTGTCAGGTTATGGTCTAGAGTGTATATGGGACCAGGGGCAGAGCAGGTCTATCGTCACAACTTGATGGGAAGTCTTGGGCTATTTACTTCACTAAACATGGAATGGAGTGTTTTTGTAGGCCCACCATCCTGCCCACTATTCTCAAAGCAGTCCCGCCCTCCTCCCGTGGCTAGTGACATTAAAATCGTTTCATTTTTGTGTCAAATTCATGCGGGAACCATTGCCGATGTAAGCGATGGTTCCCCGCATTATAAGCTCTATGAATGGGTGGTGTGGAATCCCCGCTGCTATGACGTCATTACATGGGCCTCGTTCTGGAGTTTGGTAGGCCTACCGAAGTTACCACGAGTACGGCCGAGTCACCATGCGGTAGTGACAGGTAGAATGTCGGCATCGAAAAGTAACATAGAGCCCTAGAGGCATCAGCGTGTGAGGTCTGTTATGCAGTAATTATACTAGTAAGAGTTAAAATTTCTAGGTGAAATCTGGTTGTGTGGGTCTAATTTAGACACTGTGATAATTGAGGGGTGTTGGGCAATGGGAAACATAGGGTTTTTTTTAAATCTCACCGGATCTGGCCCCTATAGTATCCCCCGTACGGGAGAGGCGAATTTGCTAGTTTATGTTGTTACAGGTGCATAATTTAAATTATGCCATTTCACCGATTGGTCTGGTGCTAATTTACATAAGTGAAAACAATAGACAGGGGTATATATTGATAAAGACAGTGAGTGTAGGACAATATAATAACAGTGATAAAGACAAGTTAGGTAGTACAATAAAATACAATGAACCTAGAACAATGTTCTGGGTAGCACCTACTATGGTGTGCTCTGGTATGTTTATACAGTACAGAGAACAATTTCTAATTGACTAGGTGTCACATGTTTAGGGGAGGCTTATACTTAGCTGTGGAGTCACAGTACAAACAGGTGCAATAGAGTATAGATTATAGGCCTAACAATTTCTAGTTAAGTACAGAACAGGGCGTACAGTAGGAAGACAGTTTGAGTAAGCAATATAACACAGTACAAAAACGGAATAAAATGCAGTGTAGCACCAGTATGAGGGTGGACGTCTGGTTATTGGTGGTTGACTGTATTCCTAGGCACAATACAGTGCCTATTAGATATCAATAGGAGGTGACAATTTACAATTTACATAAGTGGCAAGAATAATCAATGGTATATATAGGTAAAGACAGTGAGCATAGGATAATACAATAACAGTGACAATTACAGTATTAGAACATAAATGACAATCTGAACAATTCAATATCATGCAACACAATGCAGTAGTTATGGTTATTCCCTGTAATATTTAGTGTGATAAAACAATATTCAGTGAGATAAAACAGTTTGGGTGTTCAGTGCGACCCCTCTGTGCAGTAATGGGGTTCAGGTGGAAGTTTATAGTATCCTTTGATGTTATGCATTTATTTTACTTTGTGAGACAGAGGTTGACTCCTTTGGGTGGCAGTTGTATAGTCAATGATTAGTGATTATATGAGGTGATTTGACAGTTCATTGCTAGCGAGAAGTTTCTGCATAGCGTAGTCTTCACTTAAAGAATATGTGGATTATTTCCGGGCACAGGGATGATTGAGTATTGCTAGCGAGAAGTTTCTGCTTAGCTTGTTTGTAATTAGAATGCATATGAATAATAGAATGGATAATTGTTTCGGTGTACTAGTGGGTATTGAATAAGTGAAAACAACTCCAGGTGGGCTTCTTCCCACCTGATGGTAAAGTTGATGTCACTTGAGGGTATTTGAGGGGCTACCTTGGCGAACAAGACCACAGACGAATATTCACCCAAGAACCCAAACCCAAGAAAGCAATACCCAAAGTACACCCCGACAAAGATTGAACACCCACAACCAAGACGACAGAGGAACGAGCTGAGATATGACTCGGAGACTAGAATAAACTTACCAGCAGCTGAAATTCTTAGTGACATTTATACAATAGTAAACAACGTAGACCAGGACGTAGCCAGGTCTATGCTTTTCACCATGATCAACAAAGGTTACGTCAAAGAAAGACGCCAATGAAACGTTTATTGACACTGATATTTAACTTTCAAATTCATACTTCGTATGCCTGAAAAATTTTTGAGTTGGACATACATGTATAATTGATTACAATAAGAAGAATAATAAAGTTAAAAATGTTCATATATATGTGTAGAATCATTGACTTGGGCCAAACAACCCCCCAGGACCCAAAAATCGAAAACCAAAAAAATTAAAAATTTGCACATTTCCTTACTTGGGCTAGAAACTAACAATGGTAACCATGACTACACCAGTGCACATTTTCGCACCTGAGGCAGCATCCACTTACTATGTACCACCCATCATCCTTGATAAAGGCCTCTTGTTGGCCGAAACGTTGGACCCCAATAAACAAAACCACAACCCACCTACTAGTCCCTGTCCTCCTTGTTTAAGGGTAATACCACCTCCCTAGATTTTTAGAGGGATCCCTAAAGGTCAGTTTGTTGTCTACAGCATAGAGTAGTAGTAATCTGTAATACAATTTGATTTGTATATTTGATTTGCAGTAGGCTGCTGTGTCGTGGGTGAGGTGGCAGCCATCGCACAGTCGGTCGTACCGATGCATATATTCACCTGAGCGACCTTTTTTGTGGACAGCTGTGGCTGTCCATGGGGTAATTCCTCCATTGGCTTCATTGAATTTTGAGATCATGAGGTTTACCTTTGGGATTGCTGAGTCCAGGATGCACGTATTTAGGCTGATCTTACACTGTGTCGCATGATATTCTGGTGAGGCGACAGTGAATTTTATCCATATTATCCCCGTAGTATGATTCAATGCATATTTGCATCGAGTGGCGCCATCTGGTGGATATCGCCGGCACTTCTGCGCCTCGTGGATCGGCAGCGCCATCCATCGTTTTAGTAGCGAACCTGTCCGCAGGTTCATCTGAGTTGCCTTGGGCGGCATATTTAAATGTACATTTTTAATTATTTCTATGTACAAGCGTTGGGTATTACCAAAAATCATTTGAATATTCTTAATGTTGGTATTGATGGTTCATGACAGCTATTTAATTTCATTTTTGCTTGATGAGTGCCAATATGCACGCCCATTGACTGAGCACTGAGAGTGCAACTCAGTCCTGCGGCCGATACGAAGGTTATATCAGGCTTCAGGCTGATATGGAATGAATATAGTTCTCTAACGATAGGTAATGGAGTTGCAAAATTTTTAAAAAATGAATACATCTATTCGACTAGTTTACTGGAAAACAGAAAAGTAAAATGTTAAACTGTACATGATGGTACAGCATTGGATAATTTTGCGTTCTAAAATATAGTCCTGACCCTTGTAGGTCGGAAAAAAACGGCACGTAGAAATACGCACATGCGACCGTCATGATGTAAACAATGACGTTGACGTCAACCAAGACGAACATACATTTCGCTTTCATTAATAAATCTGTCAGACTTGAGTACATTTTAATAATTATCTATGATCAAGAGCAGGGGCGGATTTAGGGGGGTGGCGCAGGGCGCGCGTCCCCTCCTTTTCAAAATTAAGCTAGGGAATTTGTGGTGCAAAAGACACATGAAAAGAATTCATGTAACACTAAATATGAAATAGGATACGTTATGTACACTTTATCAACTGTATTCCAATAATGGGGCGTGGAAAAGCCTAGAATTTGGGTAAATAAATTCAAGGGTTGGAAAATTAACTTATAGGTCGAAGGGCCTGAAATATCATCATATTGGCCTTGAATCCTGTTGGAATATTTTAAATGGCCTTGAAATGTTCGGAGATTCCCAGTTTCTTACAGAGGGAAAATACTTGGATGCTCTTACAATGAATCCTTGAATGGTGAGTGGGCCAAACTAATGCTGTATTTAAGAAAAGTTCCGAACCAAAAACCCTTAAGTTTAACAAATAATTTCTGGTAAAGTATTTGCATAAAACGAAAATTTCTTTTGGGCGATTTTAAGATTTAGAACTTTCATCATGGTCGATTTTATGTTTGAAATAGGGGAGTGGCATGCTTCTCTGAATATTTAAGGCATTGCAGAACAAAAGCTAAGCTGTTAGTTATATATATGATTATAACATATATGTTCTTTAAAATTTTTAAAAGTGCGCCCCTTCTTTTGAAAATCCTTGATCCGCCACTGAAGAGTACAATTCGGTATGCGAATTTGATGTATCTCTGATAAATATTTCGTCCACAATGTATCAATTAATCTTGTGCGGTCTGAAAACTGTTTGATTTGAAATAGCATCCACAATAATTATTTTTCAATACATGTATCCAACATCATCTGCGTCAAAGACATGTACTCGTGGTAACATTAGTGCATCATGTATGGACGGACATCGTACACCAAGGGGTCATTCAAAAATTATGTAACGCTTTTTTTGACCAAAATTGACCCCCCCCCCCCCTCCGTAACGCTGCATAACACTTCATCATACACCCCCTTGGTGTTACATAACACTAGATTGACCCCCCCCCTTCCCATGGCAATTGAAAATCCCAGTCAGATAAATGTTTCTGCATCACTTTAATGAATTTATACTTATGAAATAAATGGTTATGATTTTATGGGAACCTGATAAAAGTTATGACTAGATATCACACTCTATTTTGTCATGGTTGGGATGAATGTCTGATCTGCCAGTTTAAACAACAGTGGCGAAACTGTTGATGATAAACTTGAGCAGAAGAATTTTGCTCATGCTGGGCAAGTTTGAGCAGACATATGGTCAGGAACAGTGATTGATGGGCATCCAACAATAGCGGAGTATATTGAACCAGAAGAACATGTTCCTGAAATTATCAAAAGGAGTCTAGTATGATCAGCATGTACAGGAAAATCAATACTTCTTACAGATCGTAAAATGCTCTGACAGGGGCTGTTGTAGTCAGCCAAGAAGTTCTTACTTTTCCCTGATCAGGAACAGATTCATACCACCTCCTCTTCCCCTTGCACAGACAAAAGATGGCCTTTGTTGCTCTTTAGAGGATCCACATGCAACCTTTCCATCTCTTTTTGTCAACCTGGCTCTTGACAAAAATGTTCTCCCTGCTCATTCTCTGAAAAGTTTTCCCAAAGGGCTACTGTATGATTATGCCTGCCCTAAGCTTCATAACGTATGCAAAATGCAAAATGTTGTACTTCCAAGTCAGCATCAACGATTGTGCCAACTAAACGTGTTCATCCTCAACGTTTAGCTGTGAAAAGGCAGAGGGAGTTGATGTGTGTGTTGCAATACATGGAAACCGAAGAATTTGAATGGCATGATAAAGAGGACATAGACATGGATGGACTTGAGGTCCTAGACTTTAAACCAAGATTCATGATTTGTTGTATAGTACCTCTGTTGTTCAAATCAGTTATCTAGTTAGTTATTTGACTTTATTTGAGTATGTTATAAAAGTTAAGAGTGAATAGTGAAGAACAGATGTGAGTTAAGAGTGAAGAACATTACGCTATAAAATACTGATGTGTACTTGTATATGAATACTGATTTTCCAACTGAGTACCATTTTTGCTACCTAGTCTAATTTGTATTCATAGTCTTATTTGTGCTATGCTCTTGGATACTAGTATGATAGATATGGTGCTCGATACATTCTGAGATACTCATTTTTTTGTTGCAGAGCTGACTGTCACTGTTCATGTTGGCATTTTCAGATGTACTAAACATGTTACATTTCAATATAGATTGATATAGATCTATGCAATTTTAGTATAATTAGATCTCTTAAATCAGTGTGCAAAGGGTCAAATATTCTTTATATCAGTTCTACAAGTAAAAAATAGTTACATAGATAATTTTGTTATGTAACACTTTGGATGATACCCCCCCACCCCCCTATAACACCCTGTAACACAGGGGCTGACCCCCACCCACCCCCTCTGGTGTTACATAATTTTTGAATGACCCCCAACGTGCGGCAGTTGATATATCTAAGTACTTCTATATAATTATATTATTATGGTAGAAGGTATGAACTCCACTAAATATCACTCCGTTTTATTTATCTCTAATAACCCAACGCGTTTCGGCCCATTTTGGGCCTTCCTCAGGGGTGAGTGCATAACAACAGCAGTTTGTAGAGCTTTATATACGATTGAATGTGTATTGCACATGTGTACACATGTGTAAAAAAGTGCTAGCGGTTTGATTGGTTAACAGGGGCGAGCTCCCGATTAAGATAGAGAGAAGGTTGTATAGAGATATAGTTTAATGAAACAATATATTATAACAATTATATTATTATATTATAGTCCCTTCTCTACACTGTCCTTGTTCAGCAAACTGGTGCGAGGTATAGTGTCATATGAAATACAAGAGACAGAGGGCAAGGGCAATGTCTTCGCCCCACTGACATGTGTCCACCCATGACAGTCCATTATAGCTCCAGTACGGTGATAGACATAGTCAAGTTATCTGGGAGTCATTGTAGATCCATCAACAAAGGTGTGACACTTGTAGTACACGTGTCAAACAGTTGCTCACCGGCTCATGGGAGCGGCTCTCGCCTCAGGAGGTGGGCAAGGTGAGCAATTCCTAATGGGCACCTGACAGCCACAGCAGGGGCGCATGTAATAAACATGAGCAACAGGAGAATGACAGGAATATTGCGCCCCACTGGGTGGCTTTGGCATCTAGATAGTCATGACTAGCAAACTAACAGATTGCTGGGCGGGCCTTTATTTATATACTACTTTGGTTCCATAGCACCTACTAATTTTCTGTGTTATTAATGAGAGACACGTGCCTGTTTTCTTCTCTATACTGCATATATGTGGAGTGTATATTGAATAATTGTTGGCAATATTTTATATCCACAATCGTGGCAATCTGTCTGAACCAAAAAAGCTTCTTTCTGACGAAATACATCCAATGAAATAGGCTGTATCCCGTTGTTCTTGTGTTTTCTTCTATCCATCATAGGTAGATTAATGGAAAATGTCAATGACAACGATTCCTGTTGCATGTTTTATACGATGTCTGGAATATAGAATTGAGCTTCGGTCACAATCCTATACTTACGCACGCATTGCATTCCTTGGCAATACATGTATTGGCCTTGAACAGTTGTTTTCCATACTTTGCATAAACGGGGTGGAAAACAGTTTATGCGCTCGTCTATGCTGATGATGGAAGTTGCCTCGTACCAAAGCCCGCAACAGTTAACCCTCTGGAAAGCCTCTGCCTACAGTCTCGCTCGGGACTGGACCTCATAACCTAGCTGCCACGAGTTTTGTGAGCGTGCGTCGGGCCTACAGAGTAGGGTCCATGGGTGGATTCGATCGACGACAATATACTTAAACATGTTTGATATTATTTTTTCGGTTACTTATGCTTAGTGGGTGTCCAAATAAATATTAAAAAACTCTTTCAAGCCCGGCCTCCCCAGGAAATTTTGGGTTAATTTTTAATTATTCCTATGCCTTTATCTTAATCAAAACAACAATTTGACACTGATTTTAGAGATAAAAGCTATATATCATCTAAAAGCATTTTGGCTGGAGGTTCCAATTTTGAAACGGTGATGTATGAATTGTTGGTTACCATGGCAACACACTGTGTTTTTTAAAATTTAGTTTATTTTTTTGTTTTCAACATTATGAAGATTAATATTTGATAAATCATCTAAATAGGTATTGATCAAGATTGGTCTTGTCATTTGGAACATTTTGATACCAAACACTACAGGTGTTCCATACATGTTACCTTGGAAACGCCATATGCTCCTAGCTAGCTCTGAGCACCTCTATTGGATTTATTTAGATACCAATATGCAGAAATGTGGGAACAGATACCCCTGTATTGAATACTAGAATTTGAATATTTAAATTTGATCCTTACTTTTTTCTTATGCGGAAGTCAGTCTAAATGATTCAATGGTTAAATTAGATGAGTCTTACACGATTTCATGAGGTTGTTACCATAGTAACCAAATGGAAAATCATTACTACTGAAATTAGTGAAATTGAAGTTATTTTAGATTTTTGGTTGCCATGGTAACAATTCTGACCCAATTTCAAAACAATTTATATTTCTGAGTTCTCCTCATTTTCAGCTTTTACCTGATACCACACATGACTATATCAGATCATTTTTAAAAAAATCATTTTTTTGCTAGGATCCTCAATAAATGTTATATACCCTAACCTGTTGCCATGGTTACCCCTCTAGGATACAGGGAAAAAATGATTCATACTACTAATTTCGGTCTGTTGGGCGAGAATTGAAAGTATAATCATATGAGGGTGAATGGTTCAGCAGAAAATCTTATGATTCATTCCAGTCCAAAAATGATGTAATTGATTAAAAATCGGTTACCATGGAAACAATTATTGGAGTAAAACAGAATTTTTTATTGAAAAATATTAAGGTATCCAAGTACTTGAAATCTAGTGGTTTTGTAAGGAAGAATTAGTCAGATTTCCTGAATACAAAGAAGAGAACTGACAAAAATAAGCCCTAAATTGTTACCTTGTTTCCATGGTTACCATTCTATTCCTTATCTGTTACCATGGATATAAATACTAGAATATTAATTGTCATTTTGTATGCTTTTAGATGATACCACATACACTATGTTGTGTTATAACACAAAATTTCCATAGATATCCAAAATGTGCCATAGTTGCCCAAATGGGCAACAATTGGCCACATGGCTCCAGCAACAATTGTTGCCCACGGGCTCGAAGGGGTTAATTGAACGTGGCAAGGGGGAATTAGCTGAATATCTAACGTTAATAGCAAGACAGTCGTAAACATGACAGTCCTGCTCCTCCCACTATATATTGCTTGGGGAGCTCCAGTATACCTTTACGATTTCTACTGGATGTACATATGTATAGTCAATTATCCCCACACTTCTTCGCTTAGTCAAGTTAGTGGGCTTTAAAATGAATACTAATATTTTGTTAAATAATAAATTTTATTAAGTTCTATTGTTCCTTATGTACGGCAGCCGTAAACAGTGACAGGCTTGATAGTCCCTTTTTCGCCCGCTATGGCTTGACGAACGGATGCCCAAGCGCTTATTTCGATAAGCGGATGCTATTTCCGAAACACTACGAACGCATCGCCATAAATGTACAGCGATTATTAGAGAGGGGGCCCCGGGTCTGCAAAAGCTTTCTCGCACTCATTTTCCTACAAACGTATCCATCCAGGCACATCAATAGCCAGCAAAATAACAAAGCTATACTTGAGTTAAGTCAGTTTAACCGAAATGCACACAAGTAAATGACAATCTTCGTTCAAATTACGTTAACACTAGCGTGAATGGGGACTGCATATCGGCCGATCGACTGACCGTGAAAGTTGGGCCACATGACTGAAATGTATGGGAAATGATACGTAAGGCTTCTCATAGTGTATTGAGCACGCTCCTTCCGGTCAGACACTTCCGTCTTTGCAACTAACAACAAACAACTAGCCTAGGATTATCACGTGCATGTATTGCTGTCATATTCCATGTAGAAACTCTGCGATTATTCCATTAAAAAGGTAACAAAATATCGATTCTTCTGCTAAAGTATCATTGTCTGCAGGGTCTGCGAAGCCAGACGCCTGCAGAATTCGGCAAAACACCGAGTCAACTCGTTCCCAGTGGCCAAGTTTAGCCGGGTCCCCCGGCTCTGCAGTCGCCGAAACCATAATTTTAAAAGCTTTCATTATTACCAACGATATAACAAATACAGCGGCCGGAAAATATTCTACTAAACTAACCAACCAAGCAGTTACCGTACGCCTACACAACACAAATTCTCGCGCGGATACTTTCTAGACGGCACTATATATATATGGTCGTTTATGAAAACTGATCAATGGGTGAATATTGGGTCAAATCTACCTCTGACTAGAACCAAGCATAACAAAGCCGACCAATGATCCTCTGGTCCATGGCCTCATGGGTGCTCCTGTTTCCAGCAATTACATTATCCCTAATTGCCCAAGACATTGCCTAAGGAAATGTAAAGGACAGCGCAGTTGTGCATACATCCAGGACGAAGCCAATGTTACTCGTAAACAGGCCGGGACATTATAAGTGGTGTTTGCCATTCGGGTCACGGTTCCAAAATGGGAATGTCACCAAATGATGCTGTACTGTTTGTCCCATGGGTCTAGCCCCGACATGATTAAACAGCCATTTCTAGATCCTAACACAATCCTCGAGTATTTTCAATTATTCACCGAAGTTAGGTACCTCAGCACAGCTTAATTGGGGAGGATGAATAGTGAATGTTACATTTGCATTTTGGAGAAAAAATGTGACCGGATCATTGCATTAAGGGAAAGCAGACGTGTTCTGTGCCTGATGTGTACATTTGCCTTTGGCCTCGGGATTATACACCAAACTACAATTAGTCAGGTTCACTGTGTTCATTTTTTAACTTTCGTTGGCATTTTTTGGAGATTAGTAAAACTATACATTTTTTGAAACGTCAGAACGTCCGCAATCCAAAAGTGGATGATGTCATTTCCGCCAAAGCCTATTTTGCAAATTATCAATATTTTTGTAAAAAAAGTAAAAAATATGATTTTAATTAATAAAAAAATTTAAATCATTAGGAGACTAGTAAAACTATACATTTTTGGAAACGTCAGAACGTCAGCAATCCAAAAATGGATGATATCATTTGCACCAAAGACTATTTTGCAAATTATCAATATTTTTGTAAAAAAAAGTGAAAAATATGATTTTTAATTAATAACAAATTTTAAATCATTAGGAGACTAGTAAAACTATACATTTTTGGAAACGTCATAACATCAACAATCCAAAAATGGATGATGTCATCTGCGCTGAAGCCTATTTTGCGAATTATCAATATTTTTGTAAAAAAAAAAGTGAAAAATATGATTTTTAATTAATTAAATTTCTAAATCATTAGGAGATTAGTAAAACTATCTATTTTTGGAAACATCAGAATGTCAGCAATCTCAAAATGCATAGTGCTATTTGTGCCAAAGCGTATTTTTGCAAATTATTGATGTTTTTGTAAAAAAAAAAAGATTTTAATGAAAAATAATCATGCAATTCAATAAAAGGTTTCATGTTAAACAGCCTATTTATGATTGTTTCAAGTAATTTCAGATGTTCTGAACAACATATCAAAAGTTGGAAAAAATCGGAGCATGGAAAAGTACAAAAATAGGCAAAACCAAAAAGGCTGCCACTCAAATTTGGCATCGTTAAGATTGTCTTTCTTTTTTTCACTTCTTTTAATGTCAGAGTTAATATTATGACCAATATTCAAATATATGACCAAAATAGATCAGGAGGTATGTTGCATGATAAGTTTCAATTGAGAAATCTGCATCAAATCATCAAATTTATCTCTTTAAATTAACAAAAACTATGAAAATCTGCTTTTAAAAAACTGGGCTAAATTAATATACTTATTGGTGTCTGTCCCCTGAATAGTTGAGTATTTCCCCTGATACATTGCAGACATGTGGGACTTGAGAATCAATCATCCTGAGACTTGGAGGGAACTTCAAGTAGACAAACTTTCAGTATCCAAGGGTGACATTCCATTTTTGCATGCATGTTGACACCTGAACAAGCTAATGAAGGTTAGCTCTGGACTGGTTGGCATTTCTAACAATGCAAATGCTAGACAGCGATTTTTCATGGCTTCACTAGAAATGTCCTGCCTCTCACGAGAGTTGGATTTATGGCAGGTTGATGGTCCTTGCAAGATCCAACTGAGAAATCAACCAGAATTTTGCCATAGAAAACTATGAGTTCACTTTAACCCCAAGGGCACTATTTTCCCTGGATGGAGCAATGCTGCCATGCACTGACAAATCAAAGTTAATCAATGCACTGAAAAATTGGACAAGTGTAGATAGCCCACATCAAAATTCTGGATACCTGCTGTACTGCCCTGTAACTACAGACACAGTTTATGCAATTCCTACAGGTGATGGATATCCAAGTCGCAAGATTGCTCTGGTGGATGGTATAGTAGTTGTCCAGAAGTTAACTAAGTTGTGACAGTAAAGGACCTCAGTGAATGGTTTAATGACCAACTGATATCTCTAACAAGAGACTTTTATGAGATAATTCTGGTGTTTGACACCTACAGGGCTGATTCCCTAAAGCTTGCCACAAGAGAGAAGAGAAGACAGGGAAAGGATCCAGTATCAGGTAAAAGATGATACAAGCATCAAATACATTCCAATGAGTTGATTACTTTCTCATGACCAAACAAATGCTGACCTTACTGGATATCTTGTTACCAAGATCCTCAAATATAACAAAGACTCACACAAAGTAGTAATTTTTCTGCCTCAGGATGTACTAAAAGCAACCATCCATTACATTTTGAAGACAACAGCCTTGAAAAAGCAGACACATTGTTGATCCACCAGGCAGTGTAGGCATCTCAGAGACGCACCACTGATGTTCTTCTCCCCAGACACAGAATATTAATATTAGTTATAGCCAATTATGAACTCTTGCTGAGAAATACATTCATTTCATTGGCATCTGGGGTTGTGGAAATAAAGCCAGCATGGACATGTCTTGCTTGGTATGGAAGGTGCAAAGGCTTTGCCAGTGTTCCATGCATTCACAGGTTGATATATAATAAAATCCAGCAGAAATTGAAGACAGAACCTTCATTTATACATGGAAAACTATTATTGCATGTTTTCTATAATATCTAATATTAATTTTCTTTGACACCAATGCCAATAATTTGCAACTTTATTGTAATCTTTAATAAATATGGTATCTTAGTTTATATGGGTAATCTTTATGTGGTGACCCCATTTGACCTTAATATCTTACAAGATATCAATGTATAATTAAGTCCACCATGCCACTGCATTATAAAGTCCAAATGCCATGAAAATATTAGTTTTGTACCCAGATTTAGAATTTTTTATTAATTAAAAATCATTTTTTACTTTTTTTACAAAAACATTGATAATTTGCAAAAATACGCTTCAGTCCAAATGACATCATCCATTTTAAGATTGCTGACATTCTGACGTTTCCAAAAATATATAGTTTTACTAATCTCTTAATGATTTAGAATTTTTTATTATTTAAAAATCTTATTTTTCACTTTTTTTACAAAAACATTGATAATTTGGAAAAGTACACTTCGGTCCAAAAGACATCATCCATTTGAAGATTGCTGACGTTCTGATGTTTCCAAAAATATATAGTTTTACCAATCTCTTAATGATTTAAACGATTTCGAATTTTTTATTAATTAAAAATCATATTTTCCCTTTTTTTTACAAAAACATTGATAATTTGCAAAAATATGCTTCGGTCCAAATGACATCATCCATTTTAAAATTGTTGACGTTCTGACGTTTCAAAAAATGTATAGTTTTACTAATCTCTTAATGATTTAGAATTTTTTATTAATTAAAAATCATATTTTTCACTTTTTTAACCAAAATATTGATAATTTGCAAAAATAGACTTCGGGGTGATTGACATCATCCATTTTCTGATTGCTGACGTTCTGACGTTTTCAAAAATGTATAGTTTTACTAATCTCCAAAAAATGCCAACGAAAATACATAGTAAACCTGACTAAATGCGCCAGCAGCCCCTCAATGTCGGTCATTAACCCTTTACAATACATATAACGGAATAAACAACAGAAGATAAGGGGTGGCGCGGTCGCGTATTTGACGGACATAGAAAGGTGAAGGAAAGGGCGGGAAAAGTTTCTGAGAAAGCAGTGAGAAAGTTGCCTGTCCTACAGGACTGACTGGTCAGACCAGTTGATCGAGTGAGGTGTGTGGCGGTAGTATTCGATCTCCGTGGCAGGCAGTGGCGGTAGTACACAGACACCAGTCTGATCAGTTCAGCGGTTAAGGGGTGGTTTCCGAATTATCTAGCTGAAAACTAGGTATGGGGGTGGTAATCCTTTTTAGGAAACCACATTCCAGGAACTGAAAAAATGTTCATTTCATAACAATAGTTGTTTTAAACAAGGGAAATGTGCCTTTTAACGGTTCCTGCCATATCTGCTTTAATTACGTGTTTGTAATAAAAGGTAGGGGGTAAACTGGAAACACACCTATTTTATTTTTGGGGCCTAACTTGCGGTGTTTTGAATATCGACCCAGTAGACTGGCAGCAAGTCCTATATAGCTATTCTCCAAGAGCAGATATCGGGCTAAATTGTTGGTCGTTCTTAATATGATACGTTTCATTTCATTTAAAGACTAATTATTTCAACAATTGATATGAAAGTAATGCCCAAGAAATAGTGGTTGTGTGTTGGTGAATTTTATTTTAATGTATGAATTGATATATTTTTAATTATAAAAATAAAAATGCTAGTACTAATGCTGCACAAGTCTACCATTTCAGGTTTGAAAATGAACGTAAACGAAACATAAGAATAGTGCAAAGGGAGGAGCTGACAGCTGCAATAATGGCAGATGACAGAGGAAATAAGTTTTCTCAGTGTGGAAATAGTAAACGGACTCCTAGCAATCCCTTTGTGGTGGTTGCAATGGGAGAAAAGATATGCAATGAAGAAATTAGTCCGTGCAATGAAACTCTTTGTTCTGGAAATACTTCTGAATATCTGCACAGAAATAGGAAAAGGTGTGTTGGATATATATTTGTGGTATGTGTATTATTTTATGCTCCAAAAGAAGAAAAGTCTGTAGCAATTGCCTGAAGGTCTTGCCAAAATGGAGGCCAAAGGTCAAAGAAGTCATTGGGCGCTGCCCTAATATTACATGGGGTGTCACCCATTTCCGTCTGGCTACCTCCCGAAATAAAGGCCCTTGGCTTTTGGCACTTTACCTAATTGCATCAGATTCCTGATTCGGGGGTTTATCGTCTTCATGGATAGCCTTCCACCAAGATAGGCAGCTGGTGATGTGATGTGATGTGTGCAATGTCAGGGCTGTTATTAAATGTCCCACGGTTTAGGACAGCTGGTTAGACTCTAATATGCAAGGGTCATTGAGAGTGACAAGTGATTATATTTGGTGGCCTTGGCTCTCGCCATCAGGCCACATTCCTTTTCCCCTAAGGAGCTCTTTTCCCACGCAGATAAGAATTCGGCAAAGGTTTGATTAAGGCGTTAATTTGGAGTGAGGATCTCTGAAACTAATGACTACTAATTACCTCCCAACGCTGGCTTCATTTTTATTTTTCCGGGGGGAATCGGCTACCGACCGGCCATGGCTTGCTTCCCAAGCCTTGGCAAAATATCAATGGCAAGAGTTGGCCATACTATGGCATGGGATGAGCAAGGATTTATGACGAACATAGGGCTTCATTCGCACTGACCCTTGTTCAGCCAGGATCACTTACGAATTACACCAAACACAGACAGGTCTGATGTCTGCAAAGCCCCGACTTAAAAATACAAGCCATAACGTGAGCTTGCACTCATGAAAATAGTCATCAAGGGATTGGTTTCTGTGTCGCAATCCAGTGCAAATCACTGGCAAATGGCCATTTGAAAGCATAGACCTGCGCTGATATATTAGGACGATATAGGCTTTTAATACAGAGCACGGAAGGTTGACCATTAATATGGGATTGTTTATCGATGTTGGCGTTAAATTTATGTATGTTTGCATGGGAACACTCACAGCACATCAAAGTGGCAGCATATTGCGTGTCAATGAACTGAAAAGCACTGTTTATTGAGCTGAAACTATTGATGCCGAGGGAAATTAATGCTTTGTTGGTAACTTTGTTGAATTGAAAACTCTGCATATTGGCGATGAACAGGGTTTTATCACTGAGAAACTCTTTTTTTCTTTTTAACAATATACAAAGTTTTCCCAAATAACCCGATTATTGAGAAAAAGTTACAAATTACGGGCATCAACCGTAAATCTGCAATAAATCCCAATAAATCTGCAGTTGGCAAGTATGTGAGTAATAATCAATTGTAATTGTAAGTAATGGAAAATTGGTGAGATTGAATGGATTGAAAATTGTTGAATAGACGAGAGCATTAGCGACACTTGATGCGATTTTTTTTGTAATGTTTGATATGGGGATATTTATTAGTAGATATTAAATAAGTTCATATATTAGAATATTGTCTGTTGGAGAATAAAAAACATTTAAATACAATAATGTTCAAGAATACCCTTGTTATCAGTGTATAATAATATATTAGTGACAGACAGATGCACAGACAGAGCCAGACAGGCCCGAGGGAGACAGTCATAGAGAGGGAGACAGACAGATCGTTGCAGTCAAATTGAATACTATCCAATATGGATGTCGAATACATTTTCCAGAGTTTTTACCGAAATAAAACATTAAATAAATCCCAAAATAATCTGCTTCCACAAACCACTTTAGGATATTCAGTTTCTAAAATTATTAACCAAATTTCCCATAGAGAAATACATTATTGCTTTCCAGCATTTTTATCGAGCAATCTCAAGATACTTTTATAAAGTACCGACTAGTTTTTGGACAATAAGATCAAATTTGCAATACTGAAAGAATTAATTTTGAAAAAATTAATAAATCTGAACGTCATTGATTTTCAAAATGGCCATTATTACTAGATATTAAATAAGTTCATATTATAGGATTAGCTTCTATTGAGAATATTGTCTGTGGGTGAATAAAAACATTTACATACGTGCACTGGAATAAACAATGACAACAGAATGATATACGCCTATAGGAAAAGCAAAGAACTCACAAATCTATCTCAGTGGTGCTGCACGCCATTCTAGACAGTCAGACAGTCTAAACAGAGAGAGGCAGTGGAGAGAGAGAGAGAGAGAGAGAGAGAGAGAGAGTGGCCTGAGAGAGGCGGACAGATAGATGCAGAGGAACAAAAAGATTGTAGAAAAACTTACAAGGCTTGTATTTAAAATCACACACAGTGATTATTTCTAAAAATCATATATCATATTTTATCAAATTGTATTAAAGGCCTCTTCAGCATTCGCTTGAATTTAAAATTGCTAGGCAGATACGAGATTTGGTCATAAACTCGTCCATTTCAGGAATTATATAGCTATCTCAGACTACCGGTAGTCTAAAGGCATGTGCAACCAGACCGAATTTATTCCCGGCCAAAAGTTTGAGGGAAAATGAATTTGGCTAACGTTGAACATGCAAACTTGGCCGACGGCGGACGTGCCTGGTAAGAGTGCTGCGCATATTTGATGTAAAGAACACCAATCTACTATGTTTTTTACGACCTAGATCCACAGATTACCCTACCGTAGAACTAAGCACCATGTAGGTGTGTTTTAATGGATGATTGTATGAAAAGTAAGGTCTTAACGAGAAAATAATCGACCCGAATGAGCGATATTAGAGCTTGTTGACATTTGAAATTCCCGCCGCAGGCCGACCCATGAGTAACCCATAGACCACCTTTGTATCGGCGGAAGTCCCTGAAGTGTGGACTATAGAACGGCAGTGTTAAAACTCCATAGAGGGTGGCGCCACCTGTAGTACCTGGCGGAGTTAAGTGGGTAAACTTCCGGTTCAATGTAGGCGCACTTAATACCTGTTTTGTAAGGCATAATTGATTAAAATAAATAATTGTACAGGTTGGTAAACCTTCCATTTTGGTATTAATAAGTTGATCAGATCAAATTGCATCTAAAAGCACTATTACCCTCGGACCCTCGAGCACTCGGACACTCGGACACTCTCGGGCAAGCCCTCGAGTGTCTATGACCACCCAGACCACAACAAACCACCAAACCTCGGGGTAATAATGCTATAATGTACGATGACAACGACGCCTCAACCTCCACCAGTACTAAACTCAAGTCTAATGATTCCACAGGACTATCCCCAAACTTGAAAAAGACAGTTTATGATAATATCAAGGGTGATCCAATACCTAAAACGGAGAACTTTGACATCAATTCTGGTGAGTTACAAATAATTGACTTAAACATGGCGGCAGCAAAAGAACCACAGTCGACACCTCGGCGCCTATATTTGGCGGGAGCAGACAAGTGGCCACTAAGCCACGCCCCCTTCTTCCATTGTCCAATCAGATCGTCGCGCCCAACTACTATGACGTATGTCAACAAGCGCACGTTCTATGAATACTTCTCAATGGTTCGCAGCATTGCACGGACGTGTATAGACTCAAAAAAAAATTATTTTTGAGGTGAATCTTTGGACATTGTGTCAAAATGAATCCGAAAGGAAGTAAAGCGTGTGTGAAGTGCAACACCATCCACAAGCCTCCGGTTGGTGATGAGTGCAAGAATACGGCATCGACAGCTGAGACCGAGAATGTGAATAGTCGTATTGACGGCTTGGAAGCCATGGTATGCGGCCTTGCGTCAACCATGGAGAAGGGTTTCGCCAATCTTCAACCTCTTACGGCTCCTGTAGCTTCTACCTCGCAAGAGAGCAACGATACTGTGACATTTAATCCCAGAAGCTCAAGTGTGGAGAGTTCTATCTATGCGGTGGGCGGCTCTTCTGCTAGACCAACCCGTGGCAGATCAAGGTCTCGCTCCCGACCACGCCCCTTTGATCAGCGGAAAAGAGCTTGATAAAAGTGAATCAATTGAGTCCATAGAGAAATTGCTGCTGTTGAGTTTGAAATTAATTGCAAAACTGGTAGACGATGAAAGGCCTCTAGATGAAGTTAGTGGGGTGGTTAACCATTGCATTACGGTTTGTGAAAAGTCTGGATCCCAAGTTTACGCGCTGAAAGCTAGTGTAGCGTATGACCAAGCTGTCAGGTCTCGTGCGAACAAGGCGGGGCTTGCAGCTTTCGCAGATGTTAGGCAAGAAGAGATCTTACGGTGCTATTCATACAAGAACTCCCGTATGGCAACTGCCAGCAAGTCGACTAGTTGAAAACCTAAGAAGGACAAAATTTGCTACAAGTTCAATAACTCTGGTGGATGTGGGAAATCGGCATGGTCATGTGAATTTCCGCATAAGTGCTCGGCTTGTGGCTCCTCCGATCACGGTGCGAAGTCATGTACCATTAAATCTAAATAGGATGAGGCTAGTGAGAGAGAAAATGTGTCTGACAATGTGTAAAAAATGTTTTTACGGTGCCTGTCATCGATTGTGTTAGTATTGTCGATGTTAAATATGACCCAGTTACCCATATTCTAAATGACCCGGATGTTGATTTCTGTGGCCATGGTGACCCAGAAGTGGCCGCCTCAGGAGGAACTGTCATGGCGGCCAAGGTGGATGTTCCGCGTTCGAACAAGAATTTGACAAATGATTTCTTCCCTCTCTCACTCCCATCGGGCCTCCGAACTGGTTTGAACCAAGATAAAGGTATTTATGATGATATCCGTGATATTATTGCGGACTTTGGTGACAATGGTACTGTTGTGGACAATGATATTGTGCTTTTTCAATCTCCGGCTTCTCCTAAAGGTCGTGTAATGAAGGTTTTCGCCTTGTGTGCTCGTGGTGAATGTAATTGTAAACATACGTTGGGAGGTATTTGTACCCAACTTAAACCTTGCAGATTTGCATATCTTCTCTTTGGCCTTGAAATTGCTGCTGTTAATATTTATCTAGATGTCTATCATGGTATTGTTGACGGTTTTGATGTAGTGGACCAAGAGGTTGAACCATATGTATGTGAAAATTACAAATCCATTCTCGAACCAGCTGTAAAAAGTAAAATGGATGATATTGTATTGAAAGAGCTTAACGAGGGTTTTATTTCTTGTAGCGATAGTTTACCAACTTGTATCCATTCATTAGGGCTGTCCCTAAATCTGACGGGGGCATCAGGCCCATTACTGATTGTAGTAGACCTATCGGTAGTTCTGTAAATGACCATTGTGCATCATTGGTCCGTGAATTCTCTTATAATTCTATTGACGATGCTGTTAATCTCGTTAACCCAGACAGTTTCATGGCTGTTGTTGCTATTAAGTCAGCCTACAGAGCTGTACCCATAAACCCTGACCACCGCCGTTTTTGTGGTTTCAGATGGGAAATCGATGTTTTGGTCTTCGGACTGGGCCTTGCATTTTTAATCATATTTCTGATTTTTTTGCACCTTGTATTCGTGAATATTTTCACTGTGATATTGTTAATTTCCTTGATGATTTCTTTGTGTGCAATGATGCTTATGATGTGTGTAGGAGCAACCAAAGTGCTGTCCTCGCCTGCCTACGCTTCATGGGGTTCCATGTGGCATGGAAGAAGGTGTCTGCTCCCTCAAAGAACTGTGTGTACCTTGGATTCAACCTCGATTCTTCAAAAATGATTATTTCCCTTCCCCCTGGAAAAGTGGAGAAGTTGGCAAAGCTTATTGATGAGGTGAAATGCTTGAAATACATATCTAAGAAACAACTGGAACGTTTCTGTGGTTACATTTCTCACTGCTCTGCCGTGTTTAAAGGTGGCAGGACCTTTTGCAGACGGTTCTTCGACCTGTACAAAATCTTGTTGGCTAAGAAGATCAACAAGATTAATCTCTCTGAGGATGCTATGACGGACTTAAACTGGTGGGATTCCTTCTCAAGAGTGTTTAATGGTGTGGGTGTTCTCAAACACCAAGAATATCACTTACCTATGGTGTCGGATTCATCGTCAAGAGGGTTTGCAGCCTTTCTTGGTAAAGATTGGCTTGCTGGAACTTGGAAGGACTATGTTATACCAGCTAAAATGCTTCTTGATGGTCATATTTGTCCCACCCCGACTGAGGAAGAGCTAGCCAGTAATATTAACATTCAGGAATTATATCCCATTGTAGCTGGTGTAAGGCGTTGGGCCAATGACTTGAAGGACAAGGCTCTTGTGTGCTTCATAGAAAACACTCAAGTAATCGCCATGTTGAAAATTGGGACGAGCTCGAGCAAACAGTGCATGCAATGGTTATATGAGCTCTATTGGATGTGTTTCATATTTAATATCGCCTTAATTCCTAAATATATTAACACTCATAATAATGTGGTGGCTGATGCTCTCTCTCGTCTGCCTTACCTTGGGCTAGACGACCCTGTGCCTGATGTCTTGAATGCGGCGAGTTTGTGTTGTATTAACTCTTCTGACTTTATATGCTGCAGGCTTGGGTATATGGATGAGAAGAGTGGACCTATTGAAGAACCTCTCTCTTGCGCCATCAACCAAAAAACAAAGGGAGAGACAGTGGGGCATGTTTAATTCCTTCCTTCGCAACAATGCGTCTACATTGCTCCCGATCAATGTCAACAGCCTTTGCTGCTTACCTATCGTCATTTATGAAGTATAACTCTATTTGTACCTACTTATCTGGTGTGATATCCTATGCCAAAAGTCAGGATCTGGACTGTCCTACCCTATCTCACCCGTGTATTAAATCTGTGTTGGTAGGCATTAAGAAGTTGCCTGGATCGTCAGCCTCACCTGCTTTACCCATGACTCTGGGAATTCTCTCTAAAATGTATCTTCACCTGGATACCAGTAAATTTACTGTGTTGAACAGCCTATCTGTTCATGTTTAGATCGCTTCTGAGAGTGAGTCGTGTTGTGTGTTCCCCTCACACTATTCGTCGTTCGGATGTGTCCTTCTCTAATGAAATTCTGACTGTGAGAATTGGATCATCTAAAACTTCAGATGAACCCTACTTCATCTATTTGAAGCCTATTGTTGTGAAATCATTATGTCCAGTGCATTGGATAAGGAAGCTGCTGAACCAACCTCTTCCCAGCTCCTCTCCTTTGTTCACCTGTGCTGACATCCCAGTTTTCTCTTATGAGAAAATCTAGAATAACTTATCTAATCTTCTGCTGAAATCTGAAGTGGGTCCTGGATATTTGATCCATTCATTTCGTCGTGGAGGTGCATCCTTTTTATCTTCACTGGGCATCTCTCTTCAAGAAATCAAGCTAAAAGGACATTGGAGGTATTCTGTCGTGGAATCTTATATTATTCCTTCTCCCAAAGACCATATAAAATGTGAAAACTATGTCGTCAGGGCGATGGAAAAATTCTCTCTTCTCTAGGTTTGGCTTTTGCTGAGTAATAAACCTTGTGTCATCGTTCCTACTTCAGCTAATTTATTCCAGTCATCGTACAACCAAATATCCACAGTCGACACCTCGGCGCCTATATTTGGCGGGAGCAGACAAGTGGCCACTAAGCCACGCCCCCTTCTTCCATTGTCCAATCAGATCGTCGCGCCCAACTACTATGACGTATGTCAACAAGTGCACATTCTATGAACACTTCTCAACGGTTCGCAGCATTGCGCGGACGTGTATAGACTCAAAAAAAATTTTCTTTTGATTATTGTACTTGTATTTGCTGAGTAATAAAACCTGGCTTCGCTTGGTTTCCGGCCAACCTTGTGTCATCGTTCCTACTTCAGCTAATTTATTCCAGTCATTGTACGACCAAATATCTGACAAGGGAGGGAACTCTGACAAGTTTGATCGATGGTCATAATGAGTTAGTTCTGTGTGTCGATAATACAAATAACAATGTACAAAGCCTTATCAATCATCACACAGATGAGGTTCATAGTAGGATTGAGCTTGAGGAGGATAATAAGGCCATGAATGAGCACCTGATATCACTTGAAACGACTGTTAGTCACCTTCAACAAGAATTACTTGGTCAGAAACAGATCAATAACGAAGTGGATACCAAACTGAGGGGAAAGTCGGTTGTGTTCAGTGGAATACGAGAACCTAGGAACAAGCTGGTTGAACAGACTTGTATGGAGGTCATAAATCTCGTCATGCCTGGATTTCCTACAAACCACATCAATGATTGCTATAGAGTGAAAAGTAATCCAGATACCACGTTCAACAATAGGCCTGATAATATCATATGTAAATTCAAGTTCATACATGACAAAAAGGCATTTATGAAAGGTAAAGGCAAAATATTCGATAATATTCGAGTATCTACCCTCTTGAGCAGTACCCGGCCCATCGCTTTTGGGGGTTCGAGGACAATGTTAATACTGACGTAAGGCATAACAGAAGCATACTCAGACAAATAGCAAAGAAGGCATGTGAAACAGGAACAGACAGAGATGCTAAACTAAAAGGCGACAAAGTACAAGTGCATGGAAAGAACTATGGGGTAAATGAGTTGGACTCCATACCAGAAAACATACAACCTGACACCCTCAAGGTTCAGAAAATCGGGGGTTGCCTGGCATACCAGGGCCCCTATGCGTGGCCAAGCAATTTGTATGCAAGTAAATTCCAAATGAAAGGGCTCCATTTCTTCTCAGTAGAACACTGTTACGCATATATGAAGGCAATCAAAAATGGCCATGTCGCAGCCTCCAGGCGGATATTAAATATGCGTGACCCATTTGCTCTAAAAGAGACCCAAGGCAAACTGAAAACAGATAAGGACTGGAGGAGACATGAAATCTCCTACATGAGAGGGATGATGAAAGCCAAGTTCGAGCAGAATGAAGATCTTCGCAAGCTCCTACTAAGTACAAATAACATAGAGTTGGCCAAAGCTACCGGGGACAAGAAATGGGGCATAGGCGGTTTTCTAGGCTCCCTTCAACTTCAAACTCACACATGGAGTGGGGGTAATCTCCAGGGCCAACTACTAATGTTGGTGCAGGAGGACCTGCGTGAAAGCATGAGCTACATGACCTGACCCCTATATCGCCACCACCACGCCCAACGTCCCCATCGAAGTTAACTCCTAGGTCAAAGAGTAAATTAGCACCTAGATACTTCAACACTCACCCATCAAATGACAAGAGAATACTAGAAAAGAAACTTACCCAACTGGACCTTCTGGAGACTTCTCTAGATGAAGGGAAGCAACGGTCCGATGAGGAATTGGACAACACTATGTCAACTGCAGCAGACATGTCTAGCACCGAAATGCCAAATGAGGATGAACTAGGGCGGTCGGCGACAAGTACACCTTCACCCGGCAGACCTAGGACCATCTTGCTTGTAAACTCTACTAAATCATCTCGAGGTTGTTACGATCTGTTACGATTAAAAGCAGGCAAGAAGACGAGCAAGAAAGGAAAATAAACCCTTCATGCGCACACACACTGGATATCAACACCAGCACGTGTAGATCTATATACTGACTTGCCTCGTCAATCGAATCAGCTGACGACGTGTTTACATAATGGTTTCAATATGGACTGACGGATTCAAAGGGTTTCATTGAATGAAAATCATTGATACACTTCTACCTAGTTATTATAGGATGTTGATATGTTCTGGCACTTGTCAGTCGATCTTGTTAAACATGTTGCGTTAAATACTCGCATGGGAGCATCTGTCCCACTGAGGATAGTGAGGTCATTGAGTATGTTAACTCTGCACTGAATGTAAAGGTAGCTTTGTGTTTAATAGAATTGGATGGATGTTATTTAAATTCAGAGTAAATTTGTGGCCTGACTAGAATGTCATCCCCTTAACTTAGCGTATTGTTGAAAGCTGTTAGAGTCACTGAATCAAATTTGCGCTGACGCATTTACTGCGTAGGAGACAAATGGCCGACACTGCCCGGTTTGTTTGGAGGACACGATAGCCACATGATGTTTCGGGGTATGTAACTATACACATTGTTATCAACCCGTGAAATAAACGACTGTCATAGTTATGTGTGTATAATTGAGATTAGGAAATGTTTTTAGGTGTATGATGTGTTCAATACTAAAGGATATGTGTAAGCAAATCAGTCTGCGGCCTAAGGCACAAAGACAGGCTGTGGTGTATGCAGCCATGACCCGAAATATGGCGACCTACTTGTTTTTATCCAAGCCCATCTGTATCTTCTCTTATGACCGCTGTATTGAAACGTTAGCCCGAATACTAGAGTGCGTTGCACGAATATATAAAGTGTGTCGAGAATATGATATTATACAAGCTGATTGGAAGGGAAATGGTAAATTGAAAAAATAGGATAAATTGAAAGAAAGAACAAGGTACAAGGGCCTAACGATCTGTTCTTTGAATGTGAGATCTTTAAGGAATAAGACAATGGAACTATTTGCTAGCGTACTTGTAGGGAACATCAAAACTCTAGCAATTCAAGAATCATGGCTGGATAACAATGATTTAGATCAAAATCTAGTGTGTGGCAATTGTTACAAACTGTATAGAAAAGATAGGGACCGTCTAAATAATGTGATTCATAAGAAGGGAGGTGGCTTATGTGTATTTGTTGATGCTGGTTACTCGTCAGACCCATGGGCATTTAGCGAGCGCAATATTTGTAATGAGAATATAGAAATGCAATTACTAAAAATTAAGCCAGGGAACAGATGCCAGCTAATCCTGTTCGACCTGTACCGTCCTTCGACGGGATGTAAGAATATATTCCTGAATGAAGTTAGCGATGCCATTACTCATCTTCGATCGAATGCAAGAAATTGTAAAATTATCTTATGTGGAGACGTCAACATAAATATGTTAGACTCATCTGATATCCACACTAAAGAAATGACCCACTTACTAAAAGAGGTGGCGGTCAAACAACTAATATCAAAAGCAACTAGATGTGGTTAAAGTTCTAATCACTTACTAGATATTCTGACGACAGACCACCCGCATGTTGCACCATACCTACAGGTACTTAACATCACCCCGCCACACTGTGAGTTATTATCATTTAAAGGTGCAACTTATGAACAGGGCCTATCAAGAGCCACACCCTTCATCAGAAAAACCCGACTAGAATCATCATCCATGCCACCGGCATATGCAAGATCACTATGAGAAACCCCATCACAAGGAAAACATCCCTACGCTTCAACAGCACTGACGCAATTGAAATGGCACTAAAGTTAGCAATTGAATCGACTTACCAACAAACCAAGAGCCTATCGCACCATTCACTCATTACTTTTGCCCCAATCACCGGTGTTGACCTGGCAACCCACAATCAGCTAAACTACCAACACCCCGAACAGTGCATCCTGGACTCAGCAATCCCAAAGGTAAACCTCATGATCTCAAAATTCAACGAAGCCAATGGAGGAATTACCCCATGGACAGCTACAGCTGTCCACAAAAAAGGTCGCTCAGGTGAATATAAGCATCAGTATGACCGACTGTGCGATGTCTGCCACCTCACCCACGACACAGCCACCTACTGGTCAAATAAAATATACAAATCAATTTAGAGTTTGTACTGTGACTCCACAGCTAAGTATAAGCCTCCCCTAAACATGTGACACCTAGTCAATTAGAAACTGTTCTCTGTACTGTATAAACATACCAGAGCACACCATAGTAGGTGCTACCCAGAACATTGTTCTAGGTTCATTGTATTTTATTGTACTACCTAACTTTTCTTTATAACTGTTTTTTTTTTTAAGATTTTATTTTCACTGGGTTGGCATTATCCCAGATGGGTTCTTCTAATGCGCCCATTATCATAATGTCCTACACTCACTGTCTTTATCAATATATACCCCTGTCTATTGTTTTCACTTATGTAAATTAGCACTAGACCATAACCTGACAAGGGTCAATCCCTTCTATTGGTGTCACAGACTAGGGCACTGTACTGTGCCTAGGAAACAGGATCTCAGTCAACCACCAATAACTCAACATCCACACTCATATTGGTGCTACCCGACGGGCAAATGAGCGCGATTCTACGCGATTTTTAATGCGCAATCATTTCGCCATAGTTCTGTGATGAGAATGGACCCTTTTCACGCAATAATTATTGCGCTATGATTGCGTGATGATAACAGTAAGGGTATAACGCAATATTTGTGCAATAATCAGCAAATTCTTATGGCATTTTAAGCCATATTCTTTCTCACAGAAAGGTATCAAGGGTACCATTATTCCCTAAAGATTTCGAAGAGGGTTTAGGGCAGTGCAAAGTTGCCCTCTCTTAATATGCATAATTTTATTTTCATCAATTCTACCTTCCTGTTTGTGTGCCTGAAGCATAACAGCCTCTCATCTGATGAGTTCCAGTTGTTAGATGAGTTTGCCTCACCCAAGCCACTATAGGGACAATCTATATGTACAATCATTAGGGTATTTTGATCACAGCATTTTTCAATATCAAAAACAGGTATATAACACACATAAACTTTGGAAGTATATCACTTATAGCATTCCTGTGTACATGTATATGTGGAATATCTATAATGGTATAAATGGCACAGGTGTATTAGGGGCACTTTCATTGTAAAAGAAATTGTAATTGCACCCCAGTTACTAGTTGCGCCACCTACTGACAATGAAATTTAAATAATGAGTATTTAGATGCGATTTTGAATGCGCATTATATGCGCAATTGAGATCACACCCATAATCATAATGTAGTCCTAATTTTATTTAAACTAAGGTAGGTGTAGACATTTTTTTGGAACTATTTTGGAATATGTGTGTCATCGTTATGACATTTATTAGCTTAAAAGTTTAGCTTTGTGTATTCATGGGGTGTCTTGGACTTGGTGTCAGAGAATGAGTATGTGTGTCACAGAATGGAGTGTGATGTGCGACAGTAAGTGTGAATGCTAGGTGAGTGAGCAGTGCCAGGTATTGCATCCAGTTGTGGCTGCATTTTTTTAAATCAACTATATCAGTTGACTTGTATCCTCGACCAATGGTTAGATCCATTATTTTAGGGACGGCCAAGGTCTTGAAACCATTCCTTTCATGCAATAAGTCAAACAGAGGGATGCAAATATTGTCTCCTGTACGTCCCACTTTAAAGTAAACTTGAATTCCTTGGTGGGAAATGGCATTAGAAGGTATTTTCACATAAGAAAAGAGACCAAAATAGTCGATGTTAAGGGTATATATTATGATATACTGGAGGTGTTGTCGTATCATAATAACAATCATGGTTAGCATGATTAAGGTCAGTAAGAAGTCCTGGTATCAATACCCTCCAGGATGTCCTACCACCCTTTACCTCTATCTTGAGGAATCAACTCAGGCACTTTCTTATATATCACATATAAGTTATCAATTATGCTGAGTATTTAGACGCGATTTTGAATGCGCATTATATGCGCAATAGAGATCACACTCATAGTATTGACCTTTGAAGAAAACATGTGTTCATAGATAAAATTAGTTGAGTAACACATGTTTAATACAAACATAAATGAATTTGAATGAGAACTTGATCAAACACAAGTGTCAGACCACTAACAACATTGGAGGAAATAGACGCAATGGATTTCACATAATGATGGCTAATGGTATGTCCATTTCACTGTGATTCAAAGCCATAGGTATCACATATGCATCACACTTCACTGGTTTGCGGCCAATCACAAAATGATCACAGTGCCATCACACTCAATTGCACTCAGTGCCTGTCGGGTACATTGGTGCTACACTGTATTTTGTTGTATTGTATTGTATTGCTTCCTCAAACTGTCATCATCACACCACCTGTGTCGAACTATAAGTCCATACTAAGTACTTAGCTGTACATCCAAGGCTGTACTGCCCTGGGTCCAAAAGGCAACATACTGTACAGCCTAATTGAACCTTACTCATGTATGTCTAACTACAAGTGTACTGTTATTACATGCCATTAAAACCTTGAAATATAAGACCAAGGTTCTTAGCTTCATTGTAGAATGTTGTATAATCAGGCTCACAGGGAATTAGTATAGTAACTTTCCTCCCAACTGTATGAATCATTGCTATATTATGTACTCACATGCACCTGCAAAATTGTCTGCTGACTTTGATATGAATGCACCGCAGACAATCCAACATCCACCTAACAGCCTCACCTCACAGCCTCACCTCACAGACATGTTACCCCCTTAAACAAGCCACCACCTACTCGAAAAACAAACAAAGACAATGTACAACATACACCAAACAAACAAAGACCACCAAACAAGCAAAAACAAGGTAAAGCAAACAACCAACCCAAACCACCTCTGTGCACCATATCAAACATGAAACAGCTAGGTCAGAGAAAGGGACTTTCCATCATGCACCTTAACAACCGGAGCCTTGTAGGCAATGAGACCTGGCTAAATGGCTCCACCCCAAATAAGTCAATTAGCCTATCAGGGTACAACCTATACAACACCATTACTGACAAACTAGACTCAATATACCCTATTACAGAATACAAAGTAAGAACAAACACTTCTTAAAGAAGGCCAAAATAACAAAGGACCCTGATCACTGGGACCTAGCGAGAGCTATAAGACACCAGGCAAACAGAGCAATACGCAATGCCAAAGCTTCATACATTAGACATAAACTTGAACAAAATAAAAACGACCCCAAGACATTTTGGAGAACCATAGCCAAAATCATTCCTGACAAAGCCAAAACAGACACCATCACACTTATAGACAACAGAGGCACCCCAGTACAACCTCACGAGGTTGCATCTGAAATAAACACATACTTTGCTAACATTGGTCCCACCTTGGCACAGCAAATCAAACCCCCTGCTAACCCTATGACAATAAAAACAGATGAAAACCTACAACAAACCGACACACTTACGCTAATTCCTGTAGCAAAGGAGAAAATACTTGAGGAAATTAACAAGATAAACATAAATAAACCATCAGGCCTCCAGCACATCAACACATCAACACTCAAAGACGCCATGCTACACCTACACGAACAATTCACAACACTATACAACCTATCCATCTTCGAGGGTATCTTCCCTGAGAGATGGAAAACAGCCACAGTTGTACCTATCCCCAAAATAAACAATGCAAACAGCCCCAGTGACATGAGACCAATATCACTACTCCCAATACCTGGAAAAATCCTTGAAACAATCATACACGAACAAACATCCGAATACCTACTTAAACACAACCTCCTTGACAAAAGCCAACACAGCTTCAGAACTCAACACTCAACCCACCAAGCTCTTGCCCAACTTGTTAATGACATAGCCACTGCAACAAACAACAAGCAAACTACAACTGCCGTGTTCATAGATCTAAAAAAAGCTTCCGACACCCTTGACCACTCACTCTTGCTAAAAAAGCTTGAAAAGCTAAACTCAGACCCGAACTCAACCAAATGGTTCCAAAGCTATCTACAAAGGCTCCATCCTAGGTCCACTACTATTTCTCATCTACATTAACAACCTCCCTGCTAACTGACCCAAAGTCAAAACCCAGTTGTATGCAGATGACACTGTCATCTACACGTCCATTGAATCACACAATGCCTCCATTCCCACAATACAAACAGCCCTGCATGCACTAGAAACCTGGTGCAACACCAAAAAACTTACAATCAACACAAAGAAAACAAAAGTCATAGCTTTTACCCCAAAACGAACAACCCCACCTACTACATCCAATCTGACTGTACACAGCACCAAACTAGACCTAGTTGAACACTACAAGTACCTTGGCACCACATTAGACCACAAACTCAATGCACAGAAACAAATAAATGCAATAACGCAAGCCACAAACAATAAACTCTACATTCTAGCACACATCAGACACATGCTCACTAAACAATCAACACTAAAAATCTACAAAGCAATGAAACTACCCCTGCTCGACTATAACTCTACAATATATAACTTTGCAACACAAGCAAATACAAACAAACTAGAACGCATCCAAACACGAGCAGTCCGAATCATTACACTGATAAGAAGACATGATTTAGTAGCAGACATACTACCATCCCTAGGTCTCAAAGAAGGGCTAAACATCTACTGTGCCTCATGTACAAACGATCCCGTTATGCACCCACAAACTCACAAATACACACCAAAAACACCCGCTCGCAAAATAAATGTAGCCTACCACTAACCATGCCAACAACTGAAGCTCTCAAAAGTGCACCCTGCTACAAGGGTGCAAAAGCATGGAACTCCCTCACCTGAACAGAAAAAAATACTCCCTCATACAAACAATTCAAGAACATCCTCAAACAGAACCAAATACAAATCAAAACCCACACAGACTGACAAATGGTAAATGGTATGCAGTATCTTCACTCTACCATAACAAACCCACACTGACCCAAGGGCATGCTGCATCTTCAAGCTGTCCAAATTAAACCGAAACAAATCCACCTAACTAACCATACCTTTATTTCTATCTTTGATTGTACCTTTCTCACCTTTCTTAATTTAATGTTTGTTTAACTTAACTTGATCTTGAGTAGTTTTGTTACTTTAAGTGTAGTCTAGCTAGACACAGCAGTGGGCGGAAAACCATGGATTTTCTAATTTGAAATATCACCCGTGAGCTCATTATCCTCATGCGTACATGACATTCATTGTTCATAACATTTGTTTGTACACTGTGCATGCCCGTTTATGTTCAACTGTTATTTTACCGAAGATTGGCTGTATAAAAATTCTAAATAAAAATAATAAAATAATTGCAACTTATAATTTGTGGAAAAAAATAATTTTTCCTTTCTCCATATTCCATGGTAAAAGTTACCTGACCTGTGAGGCCTTCACTCTTTGATTATAATTGCTAATTAGGCTATCAGAAATGGTTAATATGTGATTAAATATGTTGATACTGCAACTCCTAAACAAAAATTCAAGTAAAGCAGTGATAATGCAATAATAAGAGCATAAAAATGTTCATGTAATGTCCAAGTGTCAGAATAAGTTGAATATAATAAACACTGATGTCCTCTCCTGCCAGGTATGTAGGCAGAAAACTTTCTATGTCCTTGATAAGTCACAATCCATGCTCACTTTCCCAGTCGATGCACTTCGCTACCATTAGACAGGACTACCCTAGGCATGGCTTTCCCCAAGAGCCACCAAGGTAGCACCCGGTTCTTCAGGCAATGCCTCACTGCAATCCAATGATATTACTGAATTTTAAGGCACATAAGGAAAGATAAAACACACATTTTTAACGAAATACACATTTTAACAACAGCAGGAAGATCCCATTGGTCTCCGGGCAAGAATTGTGAAGCAGAACTGAGTCAAATACCTTAATAAAAATATTTCAAAATCTCAAAAATCTCCCATCTACCCCCTGCCTGACTATAATATTATGATTGATGATTCTCATTTCTATTTATAGAATTCTAAATTGTTGGCTGCAAAGATGCCAACTAGCTGCCAACCTATCAGCTGCTTCGCTTTGCTGGCAAGGCTAAACTGCAAAAGCTTTGCATGTCTTTGCAGGCGAACAAGTTTCAGAAAATGAATGAAATAAATAAATAAATGGTGAAAAACGCTTCAGAATAGGCCTGTTTTCTTCACAGACCAAGAATAAATAAAATATTATCAAACATGAGCAGCCAAGTTCAGGCAGATGGCAAATGCTAGAGTCGGCGATATGCCTCGTCTAGCATGGGAGCAGTAGCCCCGTGTCCCCGTGATACTAAATCAACCGAACCGAGCTATAATTAAGCACGGACGTCAGAGGGAGCACTGTACGACTCGCGCAGTGTATTCTCTAGGTAGGGGTGACAACAGGTGGTGAAATTCAATACCTCGCGTCAGATTTATATCCTAACATCAATTCTACTGGTAATTTTAGGCTGTTTGCCTCCGAGGAGACGTCCCCGGTTATATGCGGCCACATGCCATGCATGCTACATCGCCGAGTGGCCGGGCGGTCTCCCGACTTATACATAGCAACCCATCTATGCCAGCAGAGCTGGGTGCTTTTATTTAATTTAAAAGTTAAAATGAAGTAGAAAATAAATAATAAAATGGATATAAACCTTCAGCATCTGTATTGTCGCTAATCCAAGGCACCTGCAGCTTTTCACCATTCCCAAACACTAGCAACAACACATATCTCGTGTCCAACCTTCTTGTCGCTCTGTCCAGTAGTCTCGATTCCGTTCTGGATATGTCTGTTTCTCCAGGCAGATCGATCACAAATTTCTCCGAGTTGCTTAATATTATCATTTTCTCCACCCAGTGTATGACCAATTTATGGCCACACAAGCAGGGTCTGCGAAGCTCTATCCCAGTAATTTTGGGAGCAGCTGCTTTATTTAAGGAATTTGATTCTACTATTATTTGTCTCAAAGGTATAGGAATAATATTATTGTCGATCTGAATCTTTAACATAATCCATGCCGAAAAAGGGTCCAAAACTTGCTTTCCACAGACCCCTGTACACCAACCACCACACAGAAGCACGTGATTATATTTCGTCTATATTTTCAAATCTTAGAAGGGACCCATAACCCAACCAAACTGTAGCTTCTGTAGGGTACGGTCGACTACCATCAACGTTTGTGTAGTTGTCTTTGGTAGACCCACTTTCATCGGCTTTGTGAGGCCTTGTGAGGTTATAGGCATAGGAGGTGTGTGCCACACCAACGACCAGGGCCAACCTGTTCAATTTATATAAGGTATAAAGTGACAGTACACTTGCTGCTAAAGAAATAATAAAACATAACCACTCTATTACTGAATTTTCCTTCAACGCTGCCACTGCCCTGTTGATTTTGTTCCATTTTGAAATTATTTCTCTATCTTTTATTATTAATTCCTTAGCCATTTCTGCAGTATTCTCTCCGTCCAATAATTCCTTGGGAACTTGACTCAAAGCATCCTCCAATGATTTACCAGAAGGGAACTGAAGCTGAATAATTTTCCTAATCCTAGAATCACCGGAGAAATTACCAATGTCAATGTGAAATGCCCAAGCCAAGGGCATATTCACATTAGCTACTATGTTTATATTGTTCAATTTTGAGTCGCAATGAGCATGTTTGGTCATTATGTGGGCAGAGCCTATTGTTGCACTGCAACCACAAGGGACATTTAAAATTGAAAAAACTGCTAATTTAGCTGTTCTTGAGGGTTTACCGACACAATGAAACATGGCTGAAGACCCTTGCTTAAATAAAATGTGTTCTCCCTGAAGCAGTGGCACGTATGTTGGTTCTATCCGGTTCCTAACAGAGGTTTTAAAAATGCTTTCATAATGTTATCATGTTTATTCGCCATAATGGTGGCAAGGCATGACTTTCCAGTCATATCGTATTCCAGCAACCCACCTGGACATGTGAGGTCGTGGTTCATAATGATACAGTCGCCTAATTCTCTACGTGAGGAGATTAGGTAATGTTGGTTATCGGAGCCCCAAGTCAATATTATATGTTCTGGCATATCCAGTTTAGTATATCCTATCCCTGAATGATTTTGAGCGTCTATTGGAATTGGTAAGGCGATAGGCTCATATAGCTGGTAATGTTATTGTGCGTATGTGAAAGACAAAGGTAAATTAATTGTTAAAGTGTTGTTAACCATGCTTGCTCCTGCTTGCAGTCTCCAATACTCGTACTCTCCCAAAGGTTTGATATTTTCAACTTTCTCTTCTAACTTTAAAACCAAATCGTTTACCGCTGAAAGCAATTTATCCTTAGTCATTATAAGAGCAGGCAATTTCCCTGCTTGCAAATCGGTCAAAGCATCTAATAATTTATTAGACGCATGTTGATATTGTAGTTGAGCAGCTATCCCAGCCAGCTGTTGCTTGAGCCTCATCAAACTGCTCAAAGTGCTGGAACTGACAGACTGCGATTCTATTGTGTATTCGAAAGCTGTTTTAGTTACCTCCTTGATATTTGTGATAATATTGAATACCTCCTCAACATGTTTGTTCAGAAAAGAAGCTAGAGTATGGGATCGTTCAGCAAGAATCAAGATGATAATGTCTTTATCCAAATTTTCCTCCGCAGAAGCTTTCATTACCTTTATAATCTCGGCCATATCAGAAGCTAGTAGAGTAAACTCAGGCTCTGTGGCCACACCAATTGTTTCTCTAAGTACATTACCAATGATTTGAACTCCCCTGCATTTTGTTCTGGCTTGTTTCAAGCTATGTAATATCTTCTCAATTTTCATGTACGTATCTAAATTTGAACTTAAAAGCAAATCGTGGAATTCGGCAATCGTAATATTTGTGGAATTAAGCGAATCGTATGGCTCCTCACATTTCAAATTATGGCTGCCTGGTCTGGGAATATCGAGTTTCATGTTTAGGATAAGGGCGTGTGTGCCCACTCTTGTATTAAGCTCCCGATGTGCATTGGAAAATCCACCAGTGCATGCAAAAGTGCATCTGACCAGTCACGAAAGTGCAATCCGCTCAAAAAAGCAGTTTTGCACCTGGTTCTGCACCTGATGCAACATGCATCATCTCACGCACTCCAAAATGCATATCAAAGTTATGTCAAAATCGGGTGTAAATGCACTAGCTGCATGCAGATGAATCATTTTATCAAGTGGTGAACATATTTAGGTATTTATTCTGACAAAGAATATTTGGTCCTTTACTGCTTATCCCTTATGTGATGTGTCACAGGGAAATGAGTGACAAGTAAGACAATTCGTATTTTTCAAAGATGTTTATCCACAGGATCTCTTTGTTGGAATGTTTTCATGTTTAAGGTGCATAGCACCGATTGTAGTATAAATACATCTGCCAAATTCCGAGACTGTATATTGAATATGTCTATATGTTTCGGAGGTTAACCTAAGGAGTATATTTAACTACATTACTATATTACAGTGATTAAGCATAACAAATTATAGTTAACCTTTTTCATATATCAAAGTATATAGAAGAACCTGTATTTGATGTGTAAATGTTTATCATCATTGTAATCCGCTTGATTTCATCTTTACAAATAATTATGATGATATCTCAAAATAATTGTTGGGCGACTTCTGACTGAACTTCCTATATCACATCGTATATAGTGTCATTAAGTATGAGTATATATTATTGATGAATCACCAACAATCTCCTATTTCTACCCTGCTTTTACCCGTATATATATCTGTTCCCAACAGATGAGACAGATGAGGTGGGGGTGTCAGTCTAGTGCGAATCCCCTTCCAGGGTAACACTTACGCACAGGCATTATGTAGACATACAGACTATTAGCAAAGCTTTAACACCTTAAAGAAGCCCGCCACAATGGAAAGTCAGAGACAGTTGAAACTTTAATGTAGTGTATTCTTATTCAATAGTACATGTAGGATAAGTAGATGAACAAAATAAATGATATTAATATACTCCTAATTCCCATCCTGTTCCTCGCCTGAGAACTAGAATTTTCCTTTTACATCCATCCACAAGATATATTCAATACAGTCTTGAGATTTGGTACTCGATTTGGGGATACTAGCGGGGCCACGCACCTAAAATATGAGCAAATTCTTACAAAGGGTACTTGTGAATAAGGCACTTAGGAAAAACATTTTTTTTTTGCAATTTGGGACCAAAAGAATCGGGAACAGGGTGGTGAAGCTCTTAATTTACCACAATACAGAAAAGGAGATTCGCAGTACACAGCATAATGTTAACAGAAAGCCTATATATAACCAGCGTCCAAGCTACATTAATTATTTAAGTTATGAAACATATGCTAAGGAGTACATCACTATTATATTACTCCTTACCATAACCTCAAATATGGATAAATACCTTCTATATACGATCTTGAAATTTAGGTACATATATTTATGCTAATACCAGCAATAAACATATCAAAAATGAAAACATTCTGACCACATTTGAAATATATCCTTTTTTTGCGACTTGTGGCTCATATTTCTGTAACATATATCACATCTATGTAATATCCCGAATAGATCGTCTTTTGGTTGGTACACACATTTTTGGTAAACTCTTTATTGGCTGTTAACATTCAACTTCATCACAGAAAAACGCATGATCTGTGACAATAATTGTTTTCATGCGTAGCTATTATATTGGGGCATAGAAAAACAGTTGTATGATGTTTGAAAGAATTAGAAGAGTTCTAATGTTATGTGTGATATGTGGCAGAATCTTAAAAGATACCTTTTATGCCAACCAGACCCTTTTGTAACATACTTATTATAATTTAGGTATGAACAAATACAATTGTTTCCCATAATAAACGCTTGAATGTCACCAATCATTCTCAATACATGGTGCATCTTGCCATATTCTTATACCATTGTGCCATTCGATCTCACCAGGTGCAGTAGTGTTCCCACCAGGTGGCGGTTCTGATGACCTAGCTGCAGTTACAATTTCTTTGACAATGGAAACGCTGCTAATACTCTAATATTATATCTATATACTATATATATTCGACCTCATGTACTTAGGAATATTATATGTTATATCCTTTATACTTCAGTTGTAATAATATTTAATGTTTTATTTTTCTAAAGGTTCTAATCAAAACACCCCATCATAACTGAGTACATAAGTTATGTGGTCTTTGGACAGCCCTCAATCCTCAATCAAGTGCTCACACACAAACACCACTGGCTACATTCATGTATATAATGAGCTTATAGTGGATACCTAACATGATGGAAATGATGACCAAACCGATGGAATGTGTAGACACAAAGTCACTGAATTGAAGGAATAATTTCCTCATTGTCAGCTTATAATAACTGTGCCCATGAACACTTGTCATTGGCATCATGAACATACCTGGAAAACCGCAATTAAACTGTGTCACTGAGTGCATCAGTAATGCATTTTATCACTGGTCAGTAGTGCATCTTTGAGAGCTTAAAAACTGCGTTTTAAAACCTGATAAATAGTGCTTCATTGAGTGCAGGAGAACCGCATTTATAAATCGGGTCCATAGAGCATTTTAAAATCAAGTTTGAGCCTCACAACTGTTTACGATTTCCACTAGTAAAGCACCAGGTCAGAATCAGGTCAAAATTTTCAGGTCAAAACTAGGTCAGAATTGTAATCATGCACATCGGGCTTTCCCGGCAATCGTTTGAAAACTATCCCATAATTCTGTCTAAACAGCAATCGTTTGAAAACTATCCCATAATTCTGTCTAAACGTATAATCTGCCTAGGCATATATGAAAACAATTGCCGCCCAAATGGGTAAGAGAGAAAAAATAAAAAAATAGAACTTTTGTAAACCAACACAAACAATCTCACGCCTCAAATATAATTCAACAAGTAGGGATAGCATGGTAACCTGAATGAAGTAGCAATAAATACCAAACTCAGGCGAGCAAAAATCAGAGAAAATAACCTACCATATTAAAATGGTGCTAGGCATAGTGGGAGGTCCAGCTTATCCTAGGCAAAGTATAGGTAGGATTTGCGCAACAGTGTAAATTCTCAATAATCTCCACGGGTTGGTCCTCTCCCTCTGAAGCCTAAAAGCTTAATACCTGAGTTGAGGAGGAGGATTCTTATACAGTGACCATTATGCTGACTTTCCCAGGAAGCTTCACAGTCGGTGATGTCCTTCCCTGGCTCATCAATATTAATTTAAAGTCAAATGACACCCTCTTGTGTGTGGATTTCTCAAGCTTTCACTGTATCCACCTGATTTTATTCTGAGTGCATGGACCACCCCTTTTCCCGATTGATTACAAATCATGACAATACATGTGATTTAGCCCTCGATGACCAAAGCTTTCTCCCATACAAAGGCAATGAATAATTGAGTGTAATTGGAATAATCCCTATATATTCCTCTCCCCCCTGGTACGGGCCAATCGATTAAAAAAAATCAGTTAGTTAATTTAAATTCTTCTCACATTCTTCCCTCCTTCACATGTCTACGTATGGCTGTCAGTGTCTTAATAATTCCCATATGGCCTCCCAATGGTCTAGTATGTGTTATTCTCATAAGCTTCTCCACACACGATTTTGGTACCAACTGAATTTCACTTTCAATCCTTCTCCCCCCAGCAGATCTGGGCACTCTGCACAGTATATCTTCATTGCAGAAATATTGCTCGTTGCTATTTAATATTTCTTTTGCCTGCTGTTGATTATTTGGCAATTTTCTGTCATTTATATAAGCTTTCATCTGACAACAAAACAAACAGAATTCAATGTACCATAGAAAAATCGGTCTTTGTTTCTATGAGAATTTGTTATTTTCCCTGACCCTGGGCCTATCTTGTTTTTATTTCTCTATAGTTTATCAGTTTCCCTGTCTTTTTCTATCAGACCAGCCTTTAATTTGCTGTTGACAGTATCAGCCCTTGTCGTTTCATGGGTCGTTACGGCCATCACGGTGGCGTGGCTGACATGGCCCTTATCAACTGATGCCTCAGGGGGCGTGTCACCTTCCTGGCATGAGCCCAAAACTTTATCTGATAAACCTATCGGTATTACTACAGCTGTTCCTTTGCAATGACTCTGAGGCTTCAAAATCGATCTATACTTGTGCTTTTTCAGAGGATAATTCTCTAAACAATTGCTGTCCCTATAAGGCTTCACAGCATCGATGGGATAGAAAGAAACCTGCCCTTTTCCTGATTTTTCTTTCGGTTTTGCAGTGGTTCTTTCCACTGGATATTCCCTTCTACTCAACACATCAGCTGTGATATTTAAGCGACCTTTCAAATGTTCAATAGAATAGTCAAATTGGTTGAAACATTCGACATATATCTAGCCATCCTACCTGTTAAATTTTGTTTGGCATTTAAAGCCAGTAAGGCAGCATGATCTGTTAGAATTTTGAATTTTGAGCCAGCCACATAATGTTTAAACTTCTCTAAGGCGAATTTCGTACCAATCAGTTCTCTATCTGTTGTAGAATATGAAATTTCCGCATCGTTCAAGCCTCTACCTGCAAATGCAATGGGATGACCCAAGGCCTGCCGAACTGGCATCACTTGTAATAATGAAGGGAATACTATAATCCGGATATTTCAGCACAGCCTCTGTACATATAGAACGCCTAATCTTTTCAAAAGACCTCTAGCAGTCCTCTGACCAGATGAATTTGACTATAGCCTTGGTCAGTTGATACAAAGGCTTTATTACCTTGCTAAAATCTGGTATAAACGACCTGTAATAGTTTGCAAGGCCATTGAAGGGTCTCAGATCTTTAACATTTCTGGGTGCTGGGTAGGTTGCAATCGGTTTAACCTTCTCAGGATCAGGAGCTATTCCCCTGCTGTCTACCATAAAGCCTAGGAATGGTACCCTAGGAAGCCAAATTTCTGCTTTTTGAATAGGATATTTGCTTCGAGAAAAAATTTAAATATTTTCTCCAGGTCTTTTAATTGGTCATCCCACCTCGAATTTGCAATACATCATCGATGTAGCATATTGTTGAAGTTCAATCCTTCAGCAGTGATTCAACGACTCCATGGAAAGCTTTTGGAGATAGCCCATAGGCATAACCTTGTATATGTAATTACCAAATGGGGTGCTAAAAGCACTGAGTTTCCTATGCTCTTTACATACTGGAACCTGATTAAAACCACCAAAACAGTCAAGCTTGCTGAAGTATTTTCCTTGCAATTCCCCAACATTTTGCAAAGATTCTTCTGCACAAGGAAATGACTTGGATTGGCTTTTTACTTGTGAATTCAAGTGCCTGAAGTCTGTAACGAGTCTATAGGCTTTGTTGCCTTCTTTCGAACTGCCCTTTTCAACCAGAAAAGCAGGGCTAATGAATTCTAAATTTTCGTCTGTTTTTTCTACTATATTTTGTTCAACCTGTTCATCTAAAATTTGTTTCATCTCTCTTCTAATATTAGTATTAATTCGATAGCTTCTGAATTGTTTTGGTACATACTCTGCTTTCAACTTGATTGGATGTTCGTATTTGGTTGTCAGACCCAATACTTTATCACTGCCCATGAATACCCTATCGTATATTTGTTTAACAAACTAATCATTTGCTCCTTCTGACTAGGCAACAGCTGGCTGCCTATATCAAATTTCAAAGGCTTGCTCCCCTTACCACCATCGGCTTGTTTTTGTCCTCCTCAAGAGCTATGTTTTCCTTTACCGACTCGACTTTGTTTAGGGAAACAAAATCTTCTTTAGTTTTAATACAATATAAACCAACGATAGAACCTTTTCGGATGACTCTATATCCTCTGCTTGTATTATATACACATGTACGTATCAGACCCTTAGGTCTTGAGGCTTAGCAAGCATTCTTTTCACCATATATGGGACTTTTGTTTTCGTTTCATATTCTCTGTGATCGTATCGGATCGTATTGGATAAATCTTCAAATGAAACAACATAGTCAACATGATCTAGGAGGAATTACATACCCTTCTCTAGTTCTTATTGTATATATATGTTGTCTCTGTGCATTATATTTCAATTCGGCCGAATTGTTTCTCAATAATTCGGAAACCCAATATCATCGATCTATCCAGCTTAGGGACTACTGTAAACCAATGTAACCATCGTTCTTTGATTTTGAATTTTAGTTTAGTTAGTTTCTGTTTTCTGGCACTTTGTGCTCCACCGTCTGCTATATACAACTTTATATGACAATTCCTAGAAAACAAAATCACTTCTTTCTTTGATAAAGATTTGTAAAACTTTCCAGAAATACAACTCAGAGTTGTTCCTGTGTCTACTAAAGTTGGTATTTTGTAATGACTCCAGTTCCAACACAATACAACCCTTATTTAAACCAATAGAAATAGGATCTCCCTTACCTGGCGTCAATGTCAGCACAGTATCTTCCTCCTGGGTCTGTCCAAAAAGTTCATTAATGCACATTTTAGGGTCTTTTTCACAATCCTCATGGTGATAGCCCTTGTTTTCACCATGGGTCTCTAGTTTTTCTCATTTCTGTAAGACGTTGGGGGCCTGTTCTTCTCGTGGCCTGATGACCTTCCATGTGAGTGGCTCCTCTCCCTCGAGCTGCTTCTCCAGCAATATTTGCTGTCCATTCTGGGTCTGCTGTTGGATCTATCCCTAGATTTCTCCTCTTTTTGTTTCCATGAATCTCTGCTCCTGCTTCTATGCTTGCTGGACTCACGTCTTTCACTTGACTTGCTATGGGCTCTTTTGGAATTGTCTTTAGAATTCGATCTGCCATCCTTGCTGTAGTCACTCGATTTCACTCGATTTTCACTCGATTTTCACTCGATTTTCTCTCTTTACTATAGTGACCACTCTTTCTATGGTCCCTTTTGTCATAGCCTGATCTTCCTCTGCTGTTACTGTATTTATCGGATACATAGAAGACTTTCTTTCTCGTCTCCCCAGCCTTTGTCTGGAAAGCCTCATAGGCCACTTCGTATCAGATTGCCAGTCTTGATGCAGCTATTGCTGTGACAGGAGCTTCAGCCAGGACCATTTTTCGTAAATACTCCTTCAGGCCCCTGCAGTACAGATCCGTTTTCAACGACTCAGTCAAATCGCCGTGCCTTGATAGCAATAACAGTTTGTCTCTATTGTAATCCTGTATGGATTCGTCCTCTCCTTGGGCTCTATTAACATAGTCGTTGATTCTTTCCTCGAATGGCAAGTGTTTAAATTTTTCCATAAACACCAGGCAGAAATCAGCATATGTTTTCTCTGAATTTGTTGCTCTATATTGGAGAAAAAATGCCTCAGCATTTCCAGCCAGAAATTTTCTGAGCCCTTCCAGCCTCATATTATCAGGCAGCTGGACATGGCTTGTGTAGGAGTTGTAGTTATGAAGGAAATTGCCAGCAGATACCATTGCTGTTGGACCAGAAAATACCTCTGGAGGTGAGGCGAACATTTTCAGGATTGCTGATTGAACTTGCCTATCTGAATCTCTTCTGCCTAGGTTTCTTGACAATTCCCTCACTAAATCACCCATGGTATGTGCTTGAACAGCTCCTGCTGCTCTTGCATTGCTGTTTGATGTTCTATTGAAAGATTCTTCATGGCATCAGCCAAACCTCTGTAGTATGCTGTGTCCACATCTTCCATTGTTAACTTGTCCTCCTCGTGCAATTGCTTTTGTCTTAATTCTTCTTTTAACTTTTCTTGTTTCAACTCCTCCTTTAACTTTTCTTGTTTCTGCTTTTCCGCCAGCAGATCCTGCTCTGCTTTTTCCTTATCTTTCCTCAATTTTTCCTCTTCTGCAGCTATTAACACCATCTTCTTTGGGTTAGCAGGCTTTCTCCCTGGATTTAGAGGTTCAGGCTTGTATAACCCCGGTCGTGGGGAATGGGAATTCAGGTGATGAAGAGCTATTGTAGATGAATATTCAGAGAACAAGTAAGAATGACCCTCACACGATGGTAGTATTTGTAAGAGTGTTTAATGGTACTGAGACTTGGGCGCTCCTGGCAGAATACATACATATCAATGAGCGTGGGTAACACTACACCTCAATGGGAGGTGTGGGGAGGCTATTATAGCAATAATACCCGAGGTTTTGGATGGTCTGGGTGGTCTATAGCCTGGTGGACAATTCGAGGGGCGTTAGCCCCGAGAATTTCCACCAGGCAATAGACCACCCAGACCATCCAAAACCGAGGGTATTAGTGCTTTTAGACCCGATTTGGTCAGATTCGACTGTTTTTTACCACTTACTGACTTTTATTTAGCAGTTCTTTTGACATCTATAACCCCGATTTCTTACCGGAAGTTGCCGGAAGTGATTGCCGTGGTCTGTTGTGAAAAAATATAACAATATCACTGGACAAACTATGTAAGTTTCAAACAAAGTTTACAGTCATGTTCTAGAGGAGCTAGGCAATGTCTCTTAACTGTTGTTTTTATGGTAACACAATCTTCCATATAATTTCTGATATCAGTCGATACACAGTGGTTTCATACAGGTGTAGCAGGTCTAATGTACCCCCCCCCCCCCACACATCAGGTGTACCCCACGGTATAACTAACCTAGGTCTAAAGTACCGGGGGTACATTTGACCTAGATCCAATATACCCCCGGGGGTACTTTAGACCTAGGTTGGATATACCCCCTCCAGTTTCAATATACCCCCAGGGGTATATAAGGCCTAGGTCAAATGTACCCCCACCAGGTTCAAAGTACCCCTAAAGGGTAAACAAACCTAGGTCTAATATGCCCCCAGTATACATGTGTTACCAATCTAGTACTGATGTACCCCGCCCCTTTGAAACATTAATTCTTTTAATTATGACAATAAAAGTAATAATGAATAAAGAAAAAAATGAATAGAGTACAGGCCTGATAGACAGAACTGAATAGATTTTAGTTGTTTTGCTTTTTTATTTGCAATAAGCTCCCATAGTCATTCAGTTACAAGAATAGTTTCAGTTTAAATAAATAGAAAGAAAAAAGGATTATTATACAGTATTACAATAAATTTCATTATTAGACCCTCAAATTGATATTTAAGTTATTCCCATAAGCATTAGCTATATGACCTTCTCTCCCAATATGTTCTTTTAAAATCATTGGTGTAAGATTATCAATGAAACAAAGGGGGGTAATTTGAACCTACAGGGGGTCATTTAAAGCTAAGGTCTAAATTAGATGAGGGGGGTAAATTAGAACGGTTACACCGGCCATAAGATAGAGAGCCAAGAACTTTTTGAACTTACAACTTCTAGGCAGACGACTGTCGAACAGAGGTGTCATATGCCTTCTCTTCCATAGGTCTGACACATTCTCTCCCTTCTTGCATTTTATAGTATCCACAGTTAACTCATACAGAGACTGGACGCCTTTGCCTTTGGGGAACTGGCGCTAGGGATGATCCCTGTGGATAAAGCATCCGTATCCATGGGTTCATTGTAAACGCTACAGTGGAAAGGCGAGGGGATCATCGGTGAGTTATAGCTGTCGGGACGCCCTACAAAAATGCTCATCGGCTTGTTTAACAGGATGTGTATTAAGAAAAACGGGCGCCAATCATGCGACCGGTATAATCCGATACGTCTTTCTCCAACGTCTCATAAGATCCTCATACCTCGACACCAGGACACCATTAGTTCACGAAAGCCTATCGCCTGTCAAAGAACATATTAAACATTCCCGACAGAAATTATTTATTGGCGTCAAACCTTTTAAGTGTGTAACTCTGCGATGTGAATAAACATGACAGGGATTGAGGGCATTCGCCTAATAACATGAATCAACCGTGACAGCTAACATTGTGATTCCGAGCGTTCGCGTCCAATGCGGAATATGATTAGAATGTCACCAAGACGAAGTTACACATGCTAAGAACATGAGATAAATCATTCCACTCCCTCACTGAACTCACATATATATTTCGCGCACTCATTAAGCAATCATTTGTTCTCCATTTGTCCCCATATTGATTTTTATTTCTAAATATTCTATCGATTGATAAAAGCTGATTATGTTATTGATAATTTGGGACAATTTGGGACAAATGTTCCTCGAGCAGGGGTAACTTTTATAAAAGCCCGTTATAAGTATTCCTATGAATCCTAAAAGTTATGACCACATACGACTCATCCATTCAGTAATGTTTCCTACACCAACGACATAACATATTATTCCCATGCTACCGTTACTGATCCTCTTTGATAGATAAGTTACAGATCCAATTAATCTAATAGGATGAACTTCGTGTAGCAATGATAAGAATAAGAAATAACCCCAATATTTATAGAGTCATAATGATTAATGCTCTTCTTTCAGTAGCAGATAAAGAATGTATAATTATAAGCGCGAATTCCATTATTACACAATACCCGTGCTTTATTGACTTTGAATGACTTCCAGATAATACGTCACCACATTTTAGTACGGTCAAGAAACATAAGTGTGACGAAGCAGAAACCATAATAACTTGTTAGTGTTACTGTGGGTGCGGTGCCTAAAGAAAGGTTCCGGACCCCGTCGGAATATAAATCCAAACAATTAAGTCAAAACAATTAATGCTGCTACATCGTTCCAGCAATTAATAATTAATAAATTTTGGGCTTTTTTCTCGCTGTCTGGTTTCTACCCATACAAGTAATAAAGCAGATATCACTGAAGAGTTGATGGGCGTATATGTGATCACACACACATACATGACCACAGGTGCCCATGGGAGGTGACAAACTTCTTTTATTAAATGATGCCTGAATATAGAGCGATGGTTGAAATTAAGTGTAGCGGACAACCCCTGTGCCTTGCCTTTCAAAATCGGCAATGAATCTATATATGCCTGAATTCCCACATATAGACCGGACATATATATTCCCAGCATAAAATTTTAAGGCCCCGCTGCGGATTCGGGCTTAAAATCGTGGCGTAGGGTCTCTTTGTTGCCGTATAAATACCTCTTTTTTCCTACTATACATTTCTTTTATGGGAGGTCAGTGGGATAACCCCGTTACTATTATCACCCAGCAGAATGCGGCCTGTATTAGCTGGACCCGTAAAAAAGCGGAGCTGGCGAGCTGGGATGACAGCGGAGTAACGTGAGGAAGGATCACGACTTAAAACGTTAGCCGACCTACTCCAACACTGACTGCTCTGCTGCTGGCTTTTAGCAATGGAAAGGCCATCTCGAGGCTTCAGCTTTGCTCAAAAGTAATCCCAACCCATCAACTATAAAATCACTGCAGCGGATGGGAAGTAGAAGGTCGGGCCTTTTTGAGTTTTCTCCCCATCAGGAATGATACGATGACGATATATCTTCATATTACAATTAAAACAGGTTAAAACATAAATTTATTACTTTTTCAATGTCAAAACATTTTGATTTTATCGGGAGAGGGCTTTTGTCGGGATTTTCATTCTTTCAGTTGTTAACGAAGAAATGAAGGCATTATTAAATATTGATGACATAAGAAAGAGAGGCGACATAGTGATATTGGGGCTCATTAATTGGCTGTTAATTGCTCATATATATCTATGTAAATACCCCATGTGTGAAGGAGTGAGTAAGGCGATTTAAATGGGTAAGATTTGTTGCATATTTGTTTTTCACGGCCCAAACATATTCTAAAAGGGTTAGAACACACCGTGACACGGTCTAGCCCCGCCCTTATATGCATTGTTTATTTCTAAGACCGTGGCCTTTGGCATGCTAACTATAATAGTTCTGTGGTGCAACTCATGCATTTGAGGCAGGTAAGAGGATATAGGATCCAGTGCACTATACGATATGATCTTGTCTTAAAGGCCTCTTAGCACCATCGTAAAGTTACAACTATGAGGGGCTGTGTGATATGGGGGTTGGTGCACTAACTCGTGCATTTGAAAAAGGTAATGTCTGTCTGAGAAAATACTAGTCTGAGAAAATAATTGCATATAGTGCAAATTATTTATCATATCATTTGTATTTATCATATGGGCATAAAACTTGATAAAACAAATGTATCGTGTGTAAGTCTGAAAAAAGGAGCCGACTTGGTTACGAAGTAGTTCATATAGTATGCATACTAGATATGAATATTTTTATTCCACTTATAGCACCTCTCAAGAGGGATGCACGTATAATAAAGTCAGATATAGTACAATGCAAGTTAGGATATGAGGGAGTAGAGTTTCCAGGCCTCTAAAAGTGCTTTTCGTATAAAGTGCAATGGGCCTAAAGGCCTAAATACACTGTCGCCCCAAAACGATGAGCGATTCTACAAAATTCTAGCAATTGTTTAATATCATTCTAATTGAGCGACTCGCATTAATGTTCGGCGACTTTGCACATTATTGTAGGATACAGGATGAGCGACAACATGCAAGTCACCTGTCTAAATCAGAAACCACTAGTGATTTATGTGTGGCTACATTGTGATATCGCCAGACTTTCACAGCTTAAATAAAAATATTTCAGTCGCTCTAATGATTACAGCTACATGGAGTTTGAGCGACTTCACAGATTTCCACGCTTGTGATTGGTTGAAACACACCAAGTTGCTTGATGGTGTTTCTGTCTGGACTCCACACACAATAGGGAGCATATCAAACCCACTTGGGCGACCTCCCGAAGGGCGACTTCAGGTTAATGACCCCCTTGTCGCTCACATTTTGAGCGACTGGAATGTAAATGTTTAATCTAGTCGCTCAAGTTGTGTCACCCGTGCAAGTTGCCAAGGTAGTTAGAGCTGTCGCTAGAAGACGTTCTTGATTTCGGAATTCACACAGCAGCCAAAGTGAGCGACATGACGGGCGACAGAGAGCGCCTGAAAACTTGGGCGACTTGGGTGGAAAACTTGAGCGACTGATGCAAGGTTCCCATGGTCATGGAAAGTCATGGAAAGTCATGGAATTAGTGATTTGGATCTCCAAGTCATGGAATTCTGGACAGGTCATGGAAAGTCATGTAAAAAGAAATTCTGAATGTTAAAATTAAAATTCTCCATAATACCACCGACTAGTTCTACATTTTGTTCAGCATGACATTTGTCCAAAGTGGCCACACTCTTCCACCATTTTGACTTGTCCACCGTTTCTCCTTGCTGTCGGAAGGCTGTTTTGGCCTGGAATTTGTGTCTCCAGATTTTTACCTAGCACCAGATTTGCAGTGCTGCTAACTACAATTTTGCTGTAGTCACTACAATTTCAGCATCAAAATACAAAGCTTTGATCTGTATGACCCAAACTATGTTTTTGTGGAAATTTAGGACCAAAACATATCTTAGATGAATAGTTTAAATCCCCCCGCCAACACATCGGCCCTACCCTGTTTATCAACGCCCAAAAGTTTCCTGACTTTTGAGCAGATTGTAAAAATGACTTCCCAACCCCCATTTCATGAGAATCAACCATTTAAATATAGTTCCTTGTTATACCTGCTGTTATATACTCCTTAATTATTATATCACTTGATCAGGGTCTTTAAAAAGGAGGGAAGAGAATAGGGGTTCTATATTTTTATCACCTTTTTATCATATGGCAAATAAGCCATTAGTCATATTTAACTTGATTTTCGCCTACATACATTTTAATATTGTGCAAAGACATTTGAAAATATTATGTTTTTTCCAGCAATGCCAAATCATTAAGTATTTACTTTTGAAGTTCAATAATTGTCATTTAAATGATGATGAAATAATCAATGGTGGGTTGCTATGGAAACAATCCTAAAGCAATCATTTTCAAAATTCATCATTTTTTACAACCATACATTTCATTTAGGATGAGAAACTGAATCAATGAAAAATGTTCACAAAAAAAATGTAAATTTAGATTTTCTTTTGCCAATTTGACCCCCAAAATGTTCACCCTGCACCCACCCCTGAAATCAGTCTATGAGACAAACTCCTAATGAGCCCCTTACTTTTAGGGACCAGGTGTTTCCCATTAACTCCTTGTCACTCCTTCTGGACGGGGCTTTGCCTTCAGTGAGGTTCTTTTTTTTTTATTTTTTTGAAACATCTTTATTAAACTCTATCCTGCCATCTTGGCTTCTACAATGCTAAGGGGTATCTGCTGGCATGAATCTTACGACTCTCGCAGTGTTTAATATGAATATTTTCTCCGCCAGTCACCAGGTGGCCCCACTTGTCGGTTATATCTGATAATATTGAGAACTTTTTCTTTCTTCGTGCAGACCTTACATGGTTTAACTCACTGCTTTACCTGTGTAGTAAATATATAATATATTCAAGAAAAAGGGTCTTTTGTTCTACAACAATTCGATATTTTCCGTTATGTCGGCTTCTAGACTCCTCCAGAGCCTGTTCTCTTCTTTACTGACCTTCCTTATTCTGTGTGAGTTGACTATCACTTTACATCGCATTCTCAACTGGTAAAAGGCATATTTAGGGTTTAAATTACCGCCGTCGAACAATTTTTGCCTATGGATAAAGGCTTTTATCTGTAGGAAGATCCAGTTAATGATTTTTGTATTCATATTTGTGTTTTCAATTCCTAACAGTATGTCACTTAATTTTATCTCATATTCATTTCTTCTCCTACGTATTATTACCCTATTTTTTGCATTCTTATTTAAATAACCAGAATCATAGATCATGCGATACACCACTTTCCACAGATCAAGAGTTTTTTCACACAATACGAAGAAATGAGCCAAGTCATCTTCGTCATCACAAAGATTACATTTTCTATCTTTCTTTATCGTTATGTCACATAAATATTTATTGCAGGTAATGATTTTATGTAGAATTTTGTACTGAAAGGTCTGTATCCTGGTTTCTGTGGATACTTCGTACGGAAGTTTAAAGACCTTTTTCCATTCAATTCCCTGGAATTGTTGATCATTTAATCTAAGGATTTCCTGCCATCCATTTAGCTTTTCTCTTTTGACCTTTCTTTTTAGAACTAAATTATTGTACAAAATTTTGGAATAACAAGTGGTAATATCTACTTGTGTACCTGCAATTTCAATATTTAGGGTACCTCTCTGAGGTCTATCCCCTTGACATTTCAAAACATTTATCCATTTTACTGGGATGATTTCATGTAATATTTTCCAACGTGCACGAGATGGGTAGAAAACATAGTTTTGTATTATTTCATTCATTGACATTATATCTCCCTGTTCGTTAATAACATCTCCGACAGCTGTGATACCTCTTTCCTTCCATTTTTCCCAGTCCAGCTGTTTACCTTTACTCTTAATGAGTCTATTATTCCACAACCTTTCTCTTAGTATTTCATCCGCGTTTTTTGGTTCAAATTTGTAATAATATCTATTCCAAATTTCAAACAGCTCGACATAAAAGTTATTTAGGGCCTTCTTTGGCTTGGATCTCGACATCATTAGGTTTCCAACATTTCTTCCATGATATTCTTCTAGTGTTTTAAAGCTAGGTGAGTTATGCCCTAGAATTAGCTTCTTAATCCACATTAACCTGTTTGTTTCGTAGATTTCTTCCAGAAGTCTTAGCCCTAAGCCTCCATTTTCAATCGACTGTGTCAGGAATGGGGCACTAATTTTGCAGTGGGGGCCTTTCCAAATAAATTTTAAAATAATATCATTGATCTCTTTTATCAATGGCTTCCCGAATGAAATACAGGACATGGCATGTTGAAAAATAGGCATAAGGAATACATTGCATATAAGAATTTTACCCTTTAGGGTTAGGAATCTGTTGTTCCATCCGCTTATAATAGATTTTACTCGCGTAATGCTTTCTTCACTATTAATTTTGTACAACATTTTTTCATTTCTTGGGTACATCAAGGTTATACCAAGCACCTTCATTTTATCCACCCATTCGATTTCTTTTAATCTAGGGTCACAAATAACAATATTACCAATGTTAAAACCTTTGGACTTCGAGGTATTCAACTTCAACCCTGAGGCTAAATAAAAATCATCAATTACTTCAATAGTCTTAACAAGAGATTTTTCATCGCGCACGGTTATAGAGATATCATCCGCAAATTGTACCAGCTTTGACTGGGAATCCGCTAGTTTGATACCCCTAATATTATCTTCTCTTCTTATTTTTTCAGCTAGTTTTTCTATAGCTATCTAAACAAAATGGACGAAATAGGGTCCCCCTGTTTCATTCCTCTCTGAATATTAATCCACTCGGAAGAGGTTCCGTTATTGATAAAGGTGGCTTTCGAATCATGAAATAAAGCTTCAATCCAACCAATAAATCTATCATTAATACCGTGTGCTTCCAGGGCAGCTCTCATGAAGGGCCATTCTATCGAATCATAAGCCTTTGAAAAATCGAGCGAGGCCATCAAACCTTGTTTTTGTTCTTTTTCTAACAAAGATAAGATATCATCTAATTTTCTGACGGCTGTGCCTATATGTCTACCTTTTACAAAGCCATACTGGTCATTACTAATCAATTGGGGTAAAAATTGGGTTAGCCTCATGGCTAATACCTTCGACATAATTTTGTAGTCCACGTTAAGCAATGTTATGGGTCTCCAATTTTTTATAAATAAAGGGTCGCTCCCATTTTTTGGTATTACGCTTATAACTCCCCTCTTCTGTTCTTCAGTCATTTCACCTTCCTGAAAACACTGTTCCATCATTGGGAAGAAAATACAACCAATCATTTCCCAAAAGTATTGATAAAACTCGATGGGGAATCCATCACACCCTGGGGATTTGTTCTTTTTTATAGACATTACAATATTTTTAATTTCTTCTTCTGAGAAGCTTCTTTCTAAGAATTCATTCTCAGTTACATCAATCTGAACAAAATCATCCTTATTTGAGAAGATTTTAATTTTAGCAGAATCGACCTCACCTTTTCTATACAATTTTGTGTAGAAGCTTTCTCCTTCTTTTAATATCTCTTTTGGGTTACAGGAGTTGACACCATTTATATTCAGCATATTTATCACCTTTTTTTCCGCTCTATACTTTTCTAAGGCGCAAAAATACTTTGTGGGTTTTTCGCCGTCTACCGACCATTTGGCCCTAGATCTTATTAGGGCTCCCTCAGCTTTTTTTAAGTCCATTTCTCTTAACTCTGATATTAAAGTACTTCTTTCGTGGACTTCTTGGGGATTAAGCCTTTTTTTTAAATCTAACACCTTTAACTTTTGTTTCTGAGAGTTGTATTTGTTTCTTTTTTCTCTCGCTAGTTTAGAAGATATTTTTATGGCCAGGTCTCTGACCCTTAACTTAAAGAATTCCCATCTCAACTTATGGTTCAAAGACATATTTTTGACATCATTGCATATTTCTTCGACCTCTCCGCAGAAAGCTTCATTATATAACAATTGCGTATTGAACTTCCAATACCCCTTCCCCTTTGGGATCATACCAGTATGTAAATAGGTTATTACCTCCATATGGTCTGAGTGTATGCTCGATTTCGTAATACATTTCTCTATTTTGTTTATAATATTTTCTGATACAAAGGTATAATCTAAACGAGACGACTGTAAGGCTCTGTACCACGTCACTGGGGGGGGGGGGCACCCTTACATTTTACCTTATGTATATCACATAAATCCAGATCTCTGACAAAATCTTCCATCATAACACTCTGTTGTGTACTAGGTTTATAATACGTGTCAATATTCATGTCGCCTAATACTATCAGTTGGTCATATTCCTTGTTTTCTATATTACCTTTAATTTCCGGGAAGAAATCTTTTTGTTCAGAATAAATGCCACTACATGGGGCATACACATTGAATACACATGTTCTTACATTCTTATATTTGATATTGACATATATCCATCTCCCACTATCACTTGCACCATAATTATCTATCATATTTTTTTAATCTTTTGAGATGAGAAATAGAACACCTTTTGACGCTGTTGTCCCGTGGGAATACAAAATTGGACCAGGCCACTGCGAGTTCCAAATTACTTCCTTACCTCGAGATGAGTGGCTTTCTTGTATTGATATAATTGTTTTTGTGCTGTTTCTATAATCATCAAAAACCGCTTTTCTTTTTTTCACCTCTCCCAAACCATTAATATTAATTGATATAAATTTAATAGCTGTTCTAGAGAGATCATTTCCGTCTTCCTCCATTGTTAGAGGTTGACAACTCTCTGCACCATTACTGTCAGTTCTTATTTATGAAGTTCCTTCGTCAGTCCCATCTTTCTTGTCTGCGATGATCTTCTTCTTTTCCTCTTCTTGGGCTCTTTGGATCGCGTTTCGGACTCTTGTCCAACACTTTCCCATTAGGTTGCCATTTGGTGGCCATGCAAAAGTGTTGAGGACATTAGGGTCCTGTAGCCCCATACCGATTCCCCATATCCTAGATAGTGACATACCATACCACACAATAGCGATAACATTGTTTGAACATCACAGACCGACACCGCTACTAGTTTCTAAGCTGGCTTCATACCATTCTACCAATAAAAGGAGCACATAGATATAAAAGGCAAAAGATCTTCTACTAGTTCACTTCAGTGAGGTTCTTTGTGGATGAGTTAGGAAGGCAACAATGTTTTTAGCAATTTCTATTTGAATTTGACTGTTTGAATTCAGATTATTTTTTCCAAATAGTACAAAATCCTTAGAAATAACAGTAATAATAGTTTATGAGTGTGCATTGCTCTCCTCTCAACCTCCTATAACATTGCCTATGAAGCTTCCACCCTGGCTGGGGTAGAGAACCCCACAAGGAGATAGATGCAGGACAGCCTTGTGGTTAAGCTTATCACTATAAATATGTGGTCAGGCAGAACACTGGGCAAAATCTGCTTTGTACTACAGACTGAACTGTTTTTCATCTCAATTGTTGATAAATTTTGATCTAAAAGTATTTAATCTGATAGCTATTTACTATTGCACCTGTGTGCATATTCAGGCCCTATACATATACCTGGAAATTCAGGTTCAAGAAATCCACACATTTCAAAAAGTCAATTATGAAGTAAAACTCCTCCCAGAATGCACAATTTGAATCCTAATTTGCCAGGCCCTCCTAGAACAGCTTTGCGCCTTTGGCACAAACAGCACCCAGCTCCATGTGACAGACTAGGATTTGGGATCCTAACAGGTTGGCAGCTCTGCATTTGTGCCTCATCTCATTCCCCTCTCTTACCTCCTACCTGAAATGGGCGGATCAGACAGCTTTACTCTGATTATTGAGGGTCATTGAATTTTTCATCTATGGTCATGGAAAGTCATGGAAAAGAATTTGAATCCAGATGTTCTGTGGGAACCTTGTGATGGGCGACTTGGCCCTGAAATCGCCATGTGGATTCCCGGCTTTACAGCTACATGGATGTTGAGTGACTTGACAGCTTTCCACGCTTGTGATTGGTTGAAACAGACCTAGTCGCTGGGTGTTATTTCACTGGCCGGAATCCACACACAGTGTGACCATATCAAACCTACTTGGGCGACCTCCCGACGGGCGACTTCACATTTTTGGCCCCCGTGTCGCTCCCTTTTTGAGCGACTGGAATGAAAATGTTTAAAGGCCTAAATCCACTGTTGCCAAAAAATGATGAGCGAATGTACAAAATTCAACCAACTGTTTAATATCTTTTTAATTTGGCGACATGTATTAATGATGCGGTGACTTTACATATATGCCAACAAGCAAGTCGCCCCTTCAAACTGGTGTCCACTAACAATTTATCTTTGGCTACTTGGTTGTGTCGCCAAGTTTTCTGAGGTGAAATAAAGATATTTCAGTCGCCCAAACAATTCCAACTACTTGGAGATTGAGTGACTTCACAGCTTTCTAGGCTTGTGATTGGCTGAAACACATCAAGTCGATGGAAGGTATTTCTCTGACTGGAATCCACATACAATATGCAGCATATCAAACCCACTTGGGTGACCTCCCAATGGGCGACTTCAGGTTCATGACCCCCATGTTGCTCACCTTTTGAGCGACTGGAATGAAAATGTTTAAACCAGTCGCTCATGTTGTGTCACCTGTGCAAGTCGCCAAGGTAATTAGTGATGTCGCCAGAAGACATTCTTATTTTCGGGATCCACACAGCGGCCAACAAGGCCGACAAGACGGGTGACAGAGAGCGACTGAAAACTTTGGCGACTTGGGTGGGAAACATGAGCGACTGATGGGCGACTTGGCCCTGAAGTCGCTGTGTGGATTCCCGGCTTATTCTAGTCGCTCATGTTGTGTCGCCTGTGCAAGTTGCCGAGGTAATTAGAGCTGTCGCTAGAAGACGTTCTTAGTTTGGGAGTCCACACAGCAGCCAAAATGGGCGACACAACGGGCGACATAGAGTGACTGAAGACTTGGGAGGAAAACATGAGTGACTGATGGGCGACTTGGCTCTGAAGTCGCTGTGTGGATTGCCGGCTTAATGTAACACAACTCCTCATGTTTTTCCAACTACAATGGAAGAGAAGTGTGTTTTCCACAATGCGTTTGAGGACCTGCATGCTGGGATAATCAGTTGGAATGTGAGGTGTAATGAGGCAAAGCACGTTATTACCATAGAGATAGGACTAATTGCGTCATGTGGTTTTAAAAGTTGTGAAACATGTATAAGCCGAGCCATCTATACTGCTTTGCTGTAATGCGTTGTGAATTAGCAATGGCAATTTGCCCAGAGATTCGGTGTTCTAGTATAAATGATGAAGTCAGAGAAGTCGGTTGGATGGTTGTCCTTAGCTAGCACTGGGGCTTTATTTTATAGTCACAAAGTTAATTATTCATTAGCATCAATTGGATCTTAGCAATGCGCTCCTGGCCATACCCCATGAACATGACCTCCCAGCGCTCTCCCACGCCCAGGTCATGCGCTGTTCACATGATAGCTGATCCCTTGCCCTCAGCCCCCCCTCCCCTCCCATTATCCTTGACCCAAGCATGAAGCATCCCCTCCCTCCCCCAGTCCCTTCCCCCCCACCCACTAATGAGTTTAGCACAGGGAACACTAGATAATTCTCTTTCTGGTTGCTAAGACAATCAAACAGGTACACACACAACAACAGGTGTGCAGCATTACCGCTCTCCCCCGCTCCACCCAGGTCCCGCATGGCGGTCGAGGCCCAGGCGGGGGGGGGGGGGGAGGGGGGGAGGGGGGGGAGGGGGGGGGGGGAGAGGGGGAGGGGGGGACGGCCATTTTAGCTGGTAAATTCAACCCAAAAGAATACATTTTTTTACAGCGTCCTTTGTGCCGTCATGTACATCAGTTGTGAGCCTCTGTTGTACCACTGTCATGCTAAATGCCATGCAACACCAGGGTAAGCTTTGTGATTTAAGGACATTAGGTACATTATTTGTACTATAACAATATGTAATTGTATATAATATTATATATTCATGTGTACGACTCATTTGTATTCATTTGTACCTGATCAAATACGCCATAGTCGGATTGCCTTGTAGGGAAGGTTTATACTAGTCAACAACCGTCATATAAGGCGACACCATAATGTTAGGTCTAATGACAACTAGAATACAGTTTATACTGAAATATATTTGTATTATGTGCTGTTGTGGGCAGGACTGAGTTTCCAGTGGTGGTGTTGCCGTGTTCTTGTGTTGCTGCGTACTCTAACTGGTCGATAGACTCTGAGAGTCTTGGGCTGTCCCTCGTGGGAATATTACATATTATATCCCAGTATTTATTTAGTTCCCTTGCACTCGTTGGTATGGCTATCGCAGGTAGTTCCTGAAATTACCTTTTGGAGCTAGCAGTAGGGGATTTAGAGTGGGGCTTGGGGAAGACAAGGTGAAAACAATCACCCCTCCCCCTTTTGTTTTCAACAATGGAGAATTAAAACACCCACTTAAGAGTCACAAACTTAAATTTTGAAGATCAATAAAGAAATTGGTGAAAAAGGTCAACTGTGGCGAAAATTTCAACGAAGTCTATGAATTATTCAGGATAGTCTCATACAGTTTACTCAAGCATTGGTAACATTTGGTTAAAATCTAATTCTCTCATATAAAAAAGCTGTACTGAAGTCCTCTCAGAAGGTTATCAACCGCAGCTAATCGATTGCCATGTATTTAAGTTTAGCCGACAATTTGATGGTAATACTGCTGGTGAAAATTTGAATTAGGTCGTCAGGTACTCTTTTTAGTGAGGGAAAATGAGCATTGTATTCTCATTAAGTTGAGATAATTAGGTGTATTTGTTTTTTATGGTATGTAATTTACATAATTATGAATATAACACACAAAATAAGGAAGTCGACTGTATGGTTATGATTAATACAACACGTTTAAATAAGTAATATTCACGTCATATCTTCATCATGATGCATCACTCTATATGACATTATAAAGATAGAAATGTGTTAACACTGTTCATTTCGATACAGTCATGTAAGTAATAAGTTAAATAAATGAGATGGAATCTCAAGATTTCTTCCCGAACATCAAATTTAATTTTACATTACATTACATTATAAATTAATCTGATATCATCACTAAACATAAAAACCAATTACTGAAAAACCTATTTAAATACATCGTGCAAACGGCACATTTAAAATATATCATATTATACAATGGGAACACATGATTGGTGGCAGTCAGGCTACTGATGATGCCCAGCAAAAGTCTAAGCCTACGGTCATACAAGCAACCGATGTATTAAAAGGATAAGCCTAATTGACTATCCTTATCCAACAATTTATTGTCACACCAACGTTCTGCAAAGCAACGTCCCAGCTCTCAAACAACCCTACGTACAAGGTCATCATCTGTCTAAAACCGCTGGGAATGGCTTGGAAGGGGAACGCTGCTTCTCTTAAAACAACATAGAAGTAGAGCTTCCGGGTAAAGATAGTGATAGGATTCTTTCCACGTTCTTCTTTCTAAGCTATCACTTTCTCGGACGGCGTTATTGCCTCACGAGTATTACTCATACTCATAAATAATTTGATAGCTGCTAATTCTACTCCGTAAGGAGCTTTACGATTTTTCATACTTCGCCGGAGAAGAGAATTCCTGTTCTCCATTTCCCCTGTTATCTCTTCTTCCTCCTGCAGGTGGGTGTTGCGTGGGTATAGATATGGCAGACATGTAGATCCTACTTTTTTGTGACGGGTTGGCGTTATAATAGCAATTTAGGAGAGAGATGGAGATTGGCGGGTTAATATACAACATCTAATTAATACGATTACAAAAAGACGCATGATCAATGATAAGTAGTATTTTCATGCGTTGCCATAGTCATTGAGGGAGAACAAAAATCGACGTTACACTATATTCTACCTTAGACTTTTTGAAAATTCTTCTCCTGTCTTATCTATCTTTCACATATTATAATATCGTTTGATTATCTCTCCTCACATATAGAACTTACTACATATACTAAATGATGTAAAACTCACTAAATTTATATTATAAATTATACTGATCTTATCTCACCATAATACAATTCCTCAACTACCATACTCGTTTCGAATCGGTTCCTTACAACTCTCCAATATCCCGATGAATACATTTCACTTCTAAATAATGATCTAAATAATTCTGACTTGGTTACGTTCAATGCATTCAGCTACATACACCGCGTAAATCAAAACATTGTGGTCAAATTAAAAACAAATTCTAATTCAATAATTGTTCTCCAATAATTCTCTGACGTACATTTCTTTAACTCGATCTGAAAATTGTTTACTATCTGGTATAGCCTTGATTTTTTTCTTTTTTAAAAATAAAGGTTTATCATGAGTATACATGTAATTCACTGGTAAGAAATAGATCCCTCGTTGCTTGGAGGATGATCTTTGACAAGTAACTGTGCACATGGATATTAAAATACTCACAAAAGGCATGATATCTCAGCTCAAAGGCTTGATTCCCGCTAGCAAACCGTTCCATAATTTCCTACTCCTATATTATATCCCTATTTTAAAGATGGACAATAACGGTCGAAAAGAATAGGGTATCACATCCCTTTAGCATGATTCCTCTCTCGCCTTTATAGGACCAATGTTGTTGTATACAAAAAAGTAGGGCGTAGAGCTGTAATGCCTTTAAATGAAAATGAAATGTTTACAAAATTGGTGTCCACGGAACGCTTTGAATCGACACATCGCTTATACCAAACAATGAATAGGAGATAGGCTTTCTGAATTTCTGTTGCCTTCCGAGCCTCCATCGCTTGGTGCGACATTGAGGCAGGTCGTTCTACTCTGAGCATTTAATCATGGAATATGTGGGGTTGTTGTTATCGTCGCTGTAGATCACTTGGTGCATGGTTTTCAATATCTACAATTCCGTTTTCTGATACAGCTGTTTTGACGTTCTTAAATAAGTATTGTGCTTGATTAATTAAGCACAACAAATCAATTTTATTTTGTTAATGGAGATCTATGAGGAAATGTTAAAACAAATATATAATATTTCATGAATTCAATAAACTGTTCAGACTTTAATTAACAGTTTTATAAAGGCTATCGTAAAGAATAAGATACCTCATTTATAGAACTGTCTTAAATAATTTCAGATTTAACCCCCACCCCACCAGGGTAATTAATGCCTGCTCTATGCGCCAATTTTCATCCGCCAATAAATAAACCTGTTATCGTACTTTAATCGCAGTGAACTGAATACAGAGTTGTTCCCTTGTGCATATATTACCTCTCACGTGAAAGCACATATCTATTATTCTAAACCTATAAACCATGTTATAATTTCATCCCTATGTAAATATACACAGGGAAGGAGAACACATGCATATTCCAGTTTCAGAGATGACTAAGATGTTTTTAACTGAAGATACAATGCGTCCATCGGTTCATTTGATTTAATGTGATAGAGTCTCACGACCCCTTTTCAGCAGAAGCGAAATCATCTGCTTTTAGTTTTTTTCTTCTCAGTTTTTTGTAAAAAAACAAGAAGAATAATGGTTCGCATACCATTATGTCAATCATCCAATTCAGCAGGAAGGTGAGAACACGAATATCAGGTGGCACATCTCCCATATCTAATTCACGGAATCAGCGCTAACTTTCGCACCAACATACCAGTAAGAAGCACACTTCTGGTTACATAATATGGTGTTTGCGAAAGTGACCAGCTTATCTGATGATCAAGAGAGAGAGAACCTCATTGTCAGAATGACTGACTGATTCTAAAGGGGACTTTGCATAGCCAGTGATTGTGAATCTGTACTCTTTGTGTATTATCTACACCGCCACAGGTGAGCCAGTGGGTTTTTTTAAATTTTCTTTATAATTTCTTTTTTATTTATTTCTTTTTGATTCTAAAGGGGACTTTGGATAGCCAGTGATTGTGAATCTGTACTCTTTGTGTATTATTGTTGTGCGTCACCGCCACAGGTGAACCAGTGTTTTTTTTTTTAATTTTCTTTTTTATTTATTTCTTTTTTATTTATTTCATTTTATTTATTATTTTAATTTTTTTTTTTTTTTTTTTTTTTTTTTTTTTTTTTATTTATTTATCTCGACTTTACGGTGGGCTATCTCAACTTTACGGTGGGCTATCTCGACTTTACGGTGGGCTATCTCGACTTTACGGTGGGCTATCTCGACTTTCTTTTTGGGCTATCTTGACTCTCTTTCTCTTTGAAGAAGTGGTTATGTGTAGGAGCACGGCGTAGGTGGAGGGTTTTTTCTTTTATATCAGCAGGCTTATGTAAACAAACTGTATGCTACATATGGATAAATTATATAGGTCTGTACACACTTTTATCAATATTCTGCATTTTCAGTTGAACAAATACTAAATTTCTGTAACTATGACTTGACATTGTGCACAAATAGTTGATACTGAGAAGGAAACGCAGAATATATATACATTAGGTTAAACTGATTATAAAGTTAAATAGAAAAATAGTTGATTAAATCGCGCACAAATAATTGATACTGAGAAGTTTGTTTCCTTTGGAAACGCAGAATATGTACATTAAGTTAAACTGATTATAAAGTTAAATAGAAAAATAGTTGATTAAATCATTGATTAACTTAATAAACTAATAACTTGTTTCTTTGCCATTTGGCACCATCAGGTGTGACTTTCTCTAGCAGATGTTAAGCATGGACTGTGTAGTACTTAATACCTGATACACTCGACTTTGAGGTGATGTCCATACATCCACACAGTCTATGCTAAAGCTTCATTCTCCTCACCCTAGCTCAACCTCACAGTACAGAGCTACACGCCATTAATCTCACACCACCTGTGACGACTCCAATATGATACTATTAAAGGTAAAATGCCAGCGTTCAATCAAAAAAGAAGGAATCGTGGAATTTCGTTTAAACTTTGGATTTAGAAAGAACATGGTTGGGGGAATCCGAAGAGCCAATGACACCATGTATATATGTCATTGGATTAGTTTTTATTTCAGGGACCACTGAAATTTACTACCATTTACTATAGAAGTCAATGAGGAAAAGGGGATTTTCTCCCATTTTTTCATAATATAAAACTTGGGATCATTGAGCTAAAAAAACGTTATTGAGAATTTATGATTTTCCCCCATTGATTTCCATAGTGAATGGTAGTAATCTTCAGTTGTTTCTAAAATATAAAATAATGTGATAACATCCTTTCTTTTTTGCATTTTATATTCCTCCAGCCATGTTCTTTCTCAAGATGAAGGTTGAAAAAATAGTGTTACTCCTATTCTTGCATGCATTAGTTCCTTGAATTCCCGCCTGCAGCAGTGCTGATGACACTGACATTTACCTTTAAATCAATATTACATTTAAGATGGGGAGTAGTAAAGTCACCTAATCATGAATACCTAATAACCGTATATCAATTTAAAAGACAAACCTTAGATCTAAACTTTAGATATTGAACCCTATACTGGTGAGATAGTCAATATGTGGGAAACCAAACTAATTTTGATTTGAACACTACGTTCTTAGCCACTCAATTTGATTGCGGATTTGGGATGAATAAATTATTGACCATCATTAGATGCACATTTAATTATATCAAATCACTGTCCCAATGAAGTAAACTGGGGACACTCAGGGGAAAATGTTTTGTAAATATAGCGGGATTCATCTCTAGTTCTATAGGAAAGGTAATTACTAGCAACTGCATTCATCAGAGGATGTTTTGTCCTATTGTTATAGAATACAACATCAATCAACTTCTGCTCATGGTGCCATTCAAAGAGATTGCACCTTCGGGAATTTCACAGTAATAATAATGATTGGCAAAACATAATCAATTCCCAATGGCGGTGCTTTCGGGGAGCATTATAATAGCGAAAATTGCAGTGACATAATAAATGCTCAGAAAGAAATCTAAGGACACTATATATTATTATATATATATATATGTGAATAGAATTGGGAAGCGAGGATGGGGAATGAGAAAAAAGAGCTAGTATTTCTACTCCCGTTGCTGCCTCTATAAAAACTGCATGTCATCAATCTCTTTCACTCGTGACTCAGGACCTCCTAAGGATCTGTACTGCATGGCCGCATCCAGATCCAAAGTAGGTTTGCCAAAGTGGCGAATGACAGGGTTCATCATCAGTGTTCAGTGAACCAGAAGTACTGAGCTGGCATCAAGCCTTGCCCAGCCTCCTTAACTTACAGGTTGCTACCAGGTCTGCCCTCTCCGCTTTCCTGAAGTGATACGCTTCCCAACAATTCTAGAAAGTCTAACAGGCTTACAGGTTCATGTAGAGCAATGTTGCTTTGCCTTGATTTTGCTATCTCGAAGTGATGAAGGCCAGAGAGCAACACACCATGTCCTGTCCTTGAAGGAATGCTTCAATTTGTGCTGATAGATAATGTGGTTGAGGAAACTTTATTTGTCGGAATAGACTTCCAACATATATATAGTTTTCTATGTTATTTCATGATTATAGGGTAATTTGACGTTCTTGCACTCGGTTAGCTTTGTCTACTCGGTTATAGCAAATTGAAGGACAGGAATAAAATATCGACCTGGCACATGCAGCAGAGAAGATTGTGCAATGGTACGTTGGATATTAAGAGGATATTAGGTATCAATTTTTTATGGTAGATTGCGTTACTTAATTATTGAGGGAGGAGCATTGTACTAATGCAGGGAGACATGATTGAGCAATTTGACAAACGTAACACAGGATTGCTTTCCAAGTAGCTGAAGCTGCCTTAAGGGCATTCGATTGGATCTATTCTTTGCATGATCCATCCTTGATTTTTATTCCGTTAGAGCTTGGTCTATTCAGGTCTGGGCGTGAATGCTGACCGATCTTACCCGACAAATTCCACCGTGTGGAGGCAGATGCAGACGTATTGTCAGCTCCTCAGTAAATATTTACCCTCGCTCGGGAATTGAAATGTTCCTTGAAAGATCCTCCATGCATCATCATTGGTAGGCTACCCTGGTCACAATGATAGACGGAACGGCCTTCATTATTAATGCGATAAGGAAAACATCAAATCAATAATATTAATAATATAACTATAGAAACACGTGGAGTAACATGAGGTAATCGCCACTGATGCGAGTTGCATGTTCCGGGGACATATTTAGCTGTGATTGGGCTCTAGGCGTAATTTAGGTAATGCCGAGAAGTGACATTGGTGGGTAAGTGTGAGGCTCAAGGTGATTGGATGGGAGTGAGATGTCAGTAAGGGGAGACTTCCCATGGGAAACTGAGCAGAAGTGAGCTGCTCCGGTTGGTCAGAGGTCAAAAGTCCTGTACAATCGATCGAGCAGTTCCATTTTGTAATTGGCCCTAGGGAATCTTTGGGTGGGTCGGGTTTGGTATATTTGAACTTCGCTGCTCAATTCCAAAGATCCCGGTGGTAATGGGGATCTTCCTATACATATACAATACAAGGAGGTTTTTAAGTGGACATGATATTTGTATTTAGCATTAAGCGTCCTTGTACATTAGAATAAATGAAATTTAACATCAATGCTTCCTTCTTGCATAAATGACCCAAATGACATATATATCAGGAATTACAAGGGTAAACCCTACAATATCATACTTTGAAAGTGAAAACATCCTTATATCTATAGATATAATAACACGAGAATTAGTCCCTTGACACTGTTTTCCTCCAATAATGCTACATTCAACTTGGAGTGCAGGGAAATTATGAAGCAATATTATGACAGCAGACAGCTTGGTTTGCGTTTTTCACCTCCAGCTCACCAGGTTGGGGAGGGTATTAGTCTAATTACAATCCATTGATTAAATCAGGACCATGCCATGCCCGCTCATTATAGCCTCGCCTCATTAAGTGCAATGGAATGAATGCATACTTTAGCATATAGGATGGCATTATACAAATCCGACAGAAGCTATTGGGTAATACTATTAAGCCTTTAGGGCTGTAAACAGTGAAGGACATTTGCGTCCAAAGTTTCGACCTTCATTATTCTTCTTGCTTGATTTGGTGTATAGGATTGAATAATAGGAATGAACTAAGTCTCCTAATCTGGAGACCTAGAGCCAGATATAGCAAGGATAGAAATCTAGCCGACTATATACATATTATATTGTTTGATACGGGAATCCGGGTATTTCCAGGTGGCACTACAATCGGCGGCGAGCGCCTCAGCTGCGTTGGTGAATACAACAGCCAAGTTCCATTGCCGCCCATGTTAAACTCCTTCAACTCCTTTGAAACCATACATAAACGGGTCAAAATCCTAGGATCTTACATGGTTTTGACCTTGGTTGCTATGGTCGTCAAGGGCTGTTGTCCCCCACGGCCCGGCCCACTGCCTGGCAGTGGGGCAAAAGTAAACAATGGCTGAAACCTCACGATTAATGTAGTTTTTAGGCAATAAAATGTTGCGGAAAAAGTTGGTGATGATGAATATACTTTATGATATGGACTTAATATTATCTATATATTATTAAAATAGTGTCAAAACAGCTATCTTCAGCTACCTAAACAGCTACCTATCTTCTCTGAAAGCGCTGGCCAGATCTCTTTTAGGTGCAGCTTGCCAAAAATGGTGCAGAGCCATTCCACTATGTTTCATTAACAAATTAGGGTTAGAAATCTATCCTTATATGTTACTAAATATATATGTATATATATTCATTGCATTGACACCTGAACTCTGTTGGTAGCAACCAGGTAACTACTCAGTTCCCGCGTTCCGGCACTCTCCTACTCGGTGCAGAACGATTCAGACTTGGAATTTTTTTCTCTTTCTAATCGTTCGGTTTCTACTTCAAAATGGTACAGTGTACTGCTTGTGGTTATAGTCACAAATATGCGGCTACAGCGGAACCTGCCAGGGTTACATGCAAATATTTTCGAGAAGCATGTGATAAAAGTGTTTCTCAAACTGGGAATGCTGGAAGTTGGAAACTTTACCTGGATGTAGATGCCCTTTGTTCTTACGAGGACACCGAGTTAAGTTCTGTCGGCACTTCTCCTAGGGGTAAGCTGCCTTCTGAGAGTCAACAAGAAGCCAATTCCACCTGGCATCGTAAGTTTGAAGATCAAAATGCTAGAATGGAGGTCATGTTGGACCGTGTGAATAAGTTGACATTGTCTGTTCAGAAAATCGTGGATACCAAAGTTAATCCGAGGTCACCACCAGTCATTACTACGCAGTCACGACCGATTACTCCGACTGTCAACCAATCCTCCGGTCCTTTGCTGTTCAACACGCCTGACACCTCTCTGACTCCTACCTGGCTGTCAGATCCTGTGACTTCTGCACTCCATCAACTTAACTCAGCTGTTGATCCTGTGACCGTGCGACGCAATGCGGGTATGATATACAGACCAGAATATTATTTCCAGCATGTGTTAAATTCTGTGGCTCTGAAAAGTGTGGACCATAAGAAGCTGTCATACCGTCAGCTGATGTACGGGATGGCTATGGTCGCGCAACACCTCCTTTCGTCGGGCGGTGATATTGCCACTTATTTGTCTCATCTTGAGTTCATTACCCGTCATGCTGCGGATGGCGATTACATGGATGTGGCCTACGCCAATTATGACCACCATGTTGTGGATATGTTCCTCAAATCCCCTTCTCAAGGTTTCCCCGAATGTGACAGCCGTGGTTGTAACTACTGCTTCCATGGCGCTGTGTTGTCAAAACCGTGTGATGCCCAAGGTCAAGGACGCCGGGGTTCCCCTGCTACTACCACTGCTGGCTCCGGCAACTCAGCTCGTTCCAAGAACAAGAACAAGTCCCGTGATCCTATCCCTGACGATTATCCGAGTGAAAATTGTTTTTACTGGAACTATCGCAATTGTGTCACGGATAACTGCCCTAAAGAGCACCTTTGCCGCTTGTGTAAGCAAAAGCACAAGGCCATCGGGTGTCCCCGTGACAAAGGGGAGAATCGCACCTGACGTCATGCGTTCCAGGGAAGCCCTTCTGATCGGAGCTGTCATGGCGGCGTACAGCTTCCGGTTTGCCATTCTTCAGAACTTGTCTTCCCTTTATCTCCGCCTACTGATGATAATTCAACCTTTCCGACCGAGATCGGCTTGGGTTTGTGTGAGGAACCTACTTCTTCTAGTTCTTCTGGATTTATTCCCTCCAAATCTGCTCAGGAATTGAGCTTGGGACTAGTAACCGTGCCTTCGTCTCTACCACAGACTGCGCTTCCCCGTGTTTACGTTGAGTCTACAAACTGTCTTGAAACCCCTGAAGGTTTCTCTACCGCGATCAATGGAATCGACATCTCTGACGGTGTTTTTGATGAACTTGAGTTCATGTATGAAGATTTTCTTGTTGGCCCTGAAGCTGATTTGTATTGTACTGGCTCTCATTATTCAGATTGTTCGGGTGAAATGTACACTTCTTTCGACTCCAATGACTATGAATGTTATTTGAACTACGGTTGCTGTGTTGCTGAATCGCATGTTGATTTCACTCCTACCAAATTATGTTTAGATCTACCTCTTTTCAGAGGCTCTATGTGTAATGATAGTCTTATTGATGGTATTGTTAACCAAATGAATCCTGATGTTTGGCTACATGAGCTACATTTTGAAAATGATGATCTTCTCAGAGAGTTTATATCAAATGGTATTGTACATGGGTTTGATATCGTCGATGATGTTACCTTGGTTACCCCTTACTTCTGCTCGAACTATAACTCCGTCCTCCATGGTGATGCCTTTATGTTTGTTGATAAGCTTATCCAACAAGAAGTTACTGATGGAAAGTATGTGGTTGTAAATAAGAAACCCTTATGTGTTCATGCTCTAGGAGCGGTAAAAAAGCCAGATGGCTCTTACAGACCTATAACCGACTGCCGCAGGCCCTTAGGCAAGTCAATTAACAATTACATGTCTAATACTGCGAAATGTTTCAAGTTTACCATTCTTGATTATGTCTCTTCCTTACTGGAACCTGGAGTTTTCAGTGCTTCTATAGACATTTCTGCAGCTTATCGAAGTATAGCTGTAAATCCTGTACACCGACAGGTACAAGGTATTCAATGGTACATTGATGGTTGTCATACCTTTTTAGTTGATACTCGCCTTTGTTTTGGATTGAGATGTGCACCGTATATCTTTAATACCATCACTAATTTTGTAGTATGCTGCATGTATAGACGAGGTTTCCTGAAAGTGGTCAATTATATTGATGATTTTTTTGTGTGTCGAAGATACCTTTACCAAATGCCAAACCACTCAGATGGTGCTTATTAACCTGTTGAAGTCCCTGGGTTTTATAATATCATGGAAGAAATGCTCCTTACCATCCACTTGCACGAAATACTTGGGTATTATTCTAGACTCTGCTAAAATGGCCCTCCTTCTGCCGGATGACAAGCTTCTTCGCTTTCAAAATGAGATCCAATTCTTCAGGTCTAAAGACCGTGCAACTAAATTGCAACTACAGAGATTGGCAGGTATTCTGGCCCACTGTTCTCGCGTGGTCCGTGGTGGGCGTGGTGGGCGTGGGCCTATTAAAGAGCTTCCATTTGACACCATTTACAAACCAATTGGATCAATATTCATAGAGATATTGATTGTTGAAAAAATAAAGTACATTTGATTTTAAGTTTACCCAAACATTTTAAGTTTACCCAAACATCAAAACGCATATTTTAGACGTTTCACAAAGTTAGCTTTACAAAGAAATGTGATTTCATCAATAAAAATACTTGGAAATAATTTTCATGAAAAAAATTGATTACTATTATCGGATAATTCCTCAAGGTCCAGAAAGCATACCGCTGGATTGGGTTGTGTTGGGATCTGACTTTTAGGCTAGTTGCTTGTATAAATAAAGAAAAACAGTTGCCGACGAGGTCCCGTCCACGCACCCTAACCCACCCCCACCCCTATACTACCTCGGCGCTGTTTATTCAGTAAATAAACAGCGCTATCCATTTCGAATCCCATTTGCCGGTTACGTTGATTACGTTGAAGTGACTTCCGGCTCGTACGGAATGGAACAAGGGATCGGAATGGTCAATGGCGTGGATGTAGCTGTGTGGGTTGAGTGTGGAGGTTGAAACGAAAATGGATTGTGGAAGTGTGAGTGCCTGAATCGACAATGTAAGTACGCTAGGTTGTAGGTATAGGCCTAAACTAAGTATTCCATGCATCAATAGACATTCTCAGCGGGGAAATTATTGAATGCAGGCAGAGAAGTAACCACATGGTATAAGAGTATATATCGTTGGACACTAGTAGTCTGTGCACCGTGCGAAATTGTAAATAGAGTCATTCTGACTTCTTCCAAGGAAGAAGCGGGGGTGCCGACCGTCAAGGTCAATCTCATGGCAATGATCTAATACATGTACATCTTCACAAGCCTAGTTTATTTTCCCTTGTTGATATATCCAACTTTGTTTACTTAATAAATACACTACTGCATATTATGAAATTGTTTGTTTATTTTGTTAAAGAACATCCAGACAAATAGTATATTGACCATGGGTCAGTAAAATGTGTTGTATTGTAGACATATGACTTTCCATACACTCGATAAACTAGGGGATTGCCCTAGAAGTTGCATTGCTTGGATAGATTATATGAGGTTAACCTTATTATGCAATTCATTGTGATCCTTTAAATTGGGTCTACATGAATGTGAATATATCAGCTGTTCCCCTAAGGGATTCAATTAGTCACACTAATATCATCTTGGGTAGGGGCGTTCCAACCTTTGATAGGATTGAAAGCAATCGGTACCTTCCCAGTGGATCAAAAGCAAAATCTGCTCAAACAAGAGATTTAGCTTTCATTTATGAGCGGGAAAATGAGGATGAAAGACATGGCTGCAAAGAATATAATGAAAAGATATATATGAAAAGTCTCCCATTACCACAGTTGGATATATGCCCATAATTCAAACACCTGCACATGAACTAGATACACTAAATACAGTTGTTAAAAGATGTATGTTTGTTGTAGAAAAACTTGGTATGTGACACACAGTCATTACAGTTGACCAAGCGCTATATTGTAAACTGCTTGAAATTAAATGGCTAACACCAGAATACAACCATAAGCAACCTTTGGCTTACATATTGCCATGAATTTTCTAAAGGTCATTGGTCAACATGTACAAGGTATAGGGTTAACTGATGCTTGGGTGGAGAGTGCCCTCCTTGGACAAAATACAGCGGAGCATGTCCTTAATGGAAAAGCTTACAGCAAGGGTATGAGAGCACCCAAGATAACATTCCAAGTAATATGGCGACTTGTCCTTCCTGACCTCTGCGACTTCATCTCAGAAAGGCATAGTGGTTTGTATCATCAAATTATGTCTTCTTCTAAAAGTCAGGAACTGATAGCAATATTTTAACAAATTGATATTCAGGATATTCTTAAGGAGTTTGCCCAAATGAACTCCAAAGACAACCCCAACTTCTTATTCTGGTGGCACTATTTGCAAATGGTTTCAATTCTTCTGATGCTGACACATAGTTATCGTGATGGTTTATGGGACCTTCATCTGGAATCTTTCAACCGCATATATAGATTGCCTTATTTCCATCATTATGACCACTCAAATTATGCCAAGTGGGGATCAGTCTACCTGGCTGACATGAATAATCTCCCAAGAGAAGTTGAGGCTGAATTCAAGAAAGTTTGTTTTACTGTTAAAAGATCCACTAGATGCTTCAATTAAATTGATGCAGACCATGTGCAGGAGTGGCTAAGTGCAACAGGGAAATGTAGGGGTGGCATTGTTGGTACCACTAAGACAAGGAAAGCTTTGAATAGGTGGGCCCTGTCATATAATTTGCGATCACACATCAGTAATGAAACATACAAAGTGTATGAAGTAGAGAAGAATGACCTCATTCTGAATGAGACTTTACCCAGCAGAAAAGAGCGGGATAATAGAGATGAAAACAGCCTCTACACCCAGCTCAAGTCAATGCACATATTTTCACAAACAGAGCTCTTACAGAACATTGCTTCCAAGGACATTGTAACAATTGAAATCCAAAAGTGAGTTTTGTCAGGCAAGTCAAATGGGGAAGAGAATTTGAACAAGTCTGTTGCTACTCGTCTTGTGGAATGTACAACTTCATTTCATGAGGCACTCAAAAGGAACAATCCGGCCCCTTACATTTGACCATTTGTACAAGGTGAAGAAACAAGGCAAAAGCAAAGATGAGAATACAATTTTGAAAGTTGACAGGAGTGTCATGCAGCGCCTAATAACTTCTTTTGAAGCTGATCGGTAAGTTGAAATGTCAAAGGTAATGGAGCATGAACTTATGCCTGTTCCATTGTCATTGGGTTCACCCAATAGAAAAATGAGATCTGGAAACAAGTCATTACCTGCTGATGTCTTGGTAAAAAGTGTACCCTGCCCCTCTTCTATTAGTTTGGAAGGAAGCAGTTGTCTGTTGATTGATGGGCATGCACTTATTTGTTCTATTGGCAAGCCAGCCAACATTAAGACATTTGTGACAGTCTCTGTGATTTCCAGTCTTCGCTGACAGGGCAATAAGACTGGAAATCACAGAGACATTTGACATTTGACATTTGACATGTCACATTTGGTGAGCTGGCAGATATGTTCAAGATGGGCGCAGGAGCTTCATTCGATCAAATTCACATCATATTTGATTGATATAAGGAGACATCCATAAAGAACCTGACCAGAATAGAGAGGGCCAAAGGATCCGTAAATTGGTTGAAGGACGTCATGTTCCCCTTCCAACAAATTGGGAAAACTTCCTCTCAATGGCAAAAAACAAAGAAGATCTAGCATGTTTTTTGTCCCAACAAATTCTTCTTGAACAAAATAAGACCATAGGGGTCAGTGGTGGGTTCAAAGAAATTGATGTAGTTCAAAGCACTTGTCCTACCCTTTCATTGTCAGGGCTAGAATCTGATCATGAAAAAGCAGACACACGTTTCATTCTTCATGCAATTTACTGCAACAACAAAATCTGTTGTCAAGAGCTGTGGGTCAAAGCACAAGTAGTGCTCAGTGCATGAAATAGCAGAACTTCCAAATGGTATCCATGCTAATCTACCTGCCTTTCATGCACTCACTGGATCTGACACAACATCATTTATTTCTGGCCACTCAAAAAAAACATGTTACGCTACTTTCCTGGATCATCACACATTGTTAAATGAAATTGGTCTAAATGAAGCTTCATCTCCTTCAACAATGTCAGCTGTGGAAACATTTTTCTGCCACCTATGCAAAGTTTCTGAAACAGCATCATTTGACAAGGCCCGGCACATTTTATTTGGAAAATGCTTAAAGCCTGAACTGCTTCCACCAACATCTGATGCACTCAAGCTACACTTAAAGTGAACTCATTATCAGGCATTCATTTGGAATAAGGCACATATTCCCAAGCCAACGATTCCAGATCCTTCTGATTTTGGATGGTTCATCAAAGATTCATGCCTCATGCCAGTCCTTATGTCTTTGGAACCAGTTCCTGAAGCTTGCTTAGCCATGGTCACTTGTCAATGCAAGGCTGGCTGTAACACCCGCCATTGTAGTTGCAGGAAATCAAGTCTACCATGTACCACTAACTGTTTGTGTTGTGACAGTGCAATAGGTTGCAAAAACCAAAAAATGCTAAAAGCAATTAGTATGGGTGACAGCAATGTTCCACATCTCCATGGTTCCACAGAGTCAGAAATACTAACAACTTGAATAGATGTACGTAGGATATTATCCTAATGACCTTGACCTTGAGATATAATCTGATACTAGTAATACTTTCGTCAGATGCAAACAAAATCCCAAGCATTTTTTGTTGATGAAAACATATTTCCTTGTAAAGCTAACTTTGTGAAAGTTAAAAAATATGTGTCTTTGATGTTAGAGTAAATGATCACTGAAAATCAAATGTTTTGCAACAATCAATATCTCTATGAATATTGATCTGATTGGTTTGTAAATGGTGTCAAATTGAAGCTCATTAACAGGCCTTTATTCCATTTTATAATTGCTAATGGCTAATATCAACAGTTTTTCTTCTGTTGTCATACAATTTTCAAAAACTACACAGTTTGTGAAAAAATGCATTTCTTTTTTTTGAAAATTCATATAAAATGTAAAATTGATGGCACAGTAAAAAAATTGACATCAAATGAAAGCTGATAATCTCCTCTAAAAATGTGTAAGGCTGTGATTAATTTCCTGGTAGTTATAAGAAGAAATGTCCAAGATTTGACATAAAACGCCCTCTGGTGGTAGGAAGGAGCAGTATTTCAGGGTCGTAACCAGCATTCTTCGTACTCAGCAGCCTCGATTAAGTATAAAACCACCATATACCAAGCATTAACAAAAAATGCCTCTAGAAATGTTTTTATCTCTATGTGTCCCCAGTCTATGGCTCATTATCATGGATTATTCAGATATTTAATATGTCTGCACCCTACAGTAAATGTGCATATTTTTTCCATCACGGCCACTTCCACAGTTGTTGTCGCAGATAGCATAATATATCCGCAGACTTTACCATTAGATTTCTCACCAGGAAACAGTGTTAAGACTACAAAACAACAGGAAATAACATTGGCAAAAGCCTAACATAAGTTTATAATATACTGACAGTGGTTGGCATAGAACTATGGACAGAGACAATGAATGTGTACATTCCACAGGCCTTTGTTTGCTATGAAAATCTGTGAAACACTGCGGAATACATAAGGGGGGGGGGGGGTTAAGGCAGGGAAGAGGGGTGGGGGGTGGGGGGGCTCGATTCCTTGCTACTTGCACCATTCTTGCACTTGCACCATTGGCATTGACCCCTATGTTATCTTATGTTATTGAATGAAAGAGGGAGCAGGAGAGGGATTGGGACAGGGACAGGGACAGGCAACAGCACAACACTGAACAGTGGCCCCAAAACCATCTAAACAGGGTTCCATTTGTGGTATGAATTTTAATACAGATACTAAGTTATAGTGACAACTTGAAAGAGAAAGATGGTGGGAGAGTGAACAAGGAGAGATGAGGATGTGGGCCTCACTGTCCCACTAGCAAATCCTGTGCGTAGCACGGGTATTTGCAAGTATATGATTAATAGTTCAACATTGGACAAAATCAGTCTATTCCTAGACTTGTGGATGCACCGTCACGTGACCGGATAAGCGGAGGCCGTCTCAAAGAATAGCTTCACTGACTACCATGTCCATTAAGCCAAATGATGTAAAACAGTGGTATATTGAAGTAACATCCAGTTAGTCATTTCTCACGTCAATAGCTTTCTTTTTTCAAGTAAAAGAATAGCCAATCACCAGGGTTTTCCATTAAAATGGCAGGATTCAAGAAAAAAAATAATGGAAAAAGAATCAAGGAATTTATTCAAAAGAATGAAGTCCAGTGTAGTTGTGATGCGGTCATTGGGTTATCAAGTACATCGTCTGGTCCCACTTTGATGAAAACAAAGGCTATTGATTCCATCCGTAATCCCAGCCTCCCAAACCAGGGCAGATTCTACTAATCTAAGGAAACGCAAGGAATAAAGCTCTGCTGGGGTAGGCTGCATAATCCATGCAATATGCAAACCTGAAAATATGTTGAGTGTCCCTACCAAAGAGTGATAGGTATTTTTGTGAATCTCAGTAAGTAAGTAATCTCACATGTAGCCAAAGGAAGACCCCAATCAATCCCTATGTGACACTTTGTGGTGTTCAAAACGCAGGTAATCGGCCACTACGGCATGTAGATTGGGCTGATCACAGTCGCTGCACAATTAACCTCTCCACGAGCATCGAAGGTCCACCCACCTTACATAACCGATAGCCAGTCAGCGCGCTTGAAACCATAAACAGATGTGCCCCACATGGCCATGTTTTGCGCGCACTGCATGTTTACAACTCCAACCTCAGACACAGACTTCAACACAGCCTATACTTTAACATAGAAACGTACCATGTTTTGCCCCAAATATAGCATTTTTCATTGGATTTTAAGTGTTCTGGATTATTATTTCTGCAGCATGGACCCACCAATACCCCCTACTCTCATCAGGGCGGCTGATTTTAAGAAACATAAAGAAAATCATCAGAATCACAAATAAAACTTGTAAAAAAACATAGATCCCCTCTTTAAAATCTCCTTATACAGGAGACAAATGTAGATAACTAAGATCTAACTTATACCTTACATAAGTAATAATCTCTCTCCATCTCCCTAAATCCCTTTTTAAAATTTAACATTGATCAATTAAACATTCCACTAGATATATGTATACCTGCTCTTAAACACGGTATTATTCATCATGGAGTGTTACTATTTCATTTCAATTATTTAAGGCCAAATATTCAAACAACTAACATTGTTATATCAAAGTTAAACAGTTCTTCTTGAGTTGCCAATCTTCTAGTATTCAGTATAGAAGTAGCCTGACGTTTTATCTGAAAATATTTAACAATAATCATATCATTTTATGCAAAATAATAATATAATATGCTTGAATACTGACTCACTCAATCTCCACAAAGGATGTTAATTTCAATTCAAGCCATAAGATGATGTTACTGATCTTTGTTATATTAGCCTACTGCCTGAACTAATCTCATACCTGTGACACCTTTCTCCAAGGTAAAACTTTTGCCTCTTCTCTATATCTTATGCTATCAAACATATTTTTCGTTGCCATTGACTTAGTGTAGATGTCTATATGTGGTATGTTGAGAAAATATCAGAGAAATTTAGTATCTGGGTCCAAATTAAGATCAAAACAGGCCTCTAGATAGGCAGTTTTAATGCTATACAGTGGCCGTTGTGGGTTTGTTTGTCTGAGGTGGCACCGCGTGGAGTCCCGGGAGACGGTGGGCGGAGCATAGCCCTGCTCGTGGAGAGGTTAATTGCTTTTGAAACATCGTGCTCACATTACAGTAAAATCCTAGTGAAATCCTAGTGAATCGGGATAATTGAAATCGCATTGCCACTCAAATCAGAGTCTTCGGGTGTTTACAATTGCACCAGCACTCACTTCCGCTCTATCGGACATGAGACAAAATGGATTATTCGGTATTATTAAATTCATTCAGACACTTATTAATACTTAAATACATCAGAAATTCAATTGATTTAGATTACATAAAAGAAAGAGGCTGTAATCAGAGAGGGTAATAGCATCGAATTTGCAATTTTTTTTTTTTTTTTTTTGACAAATCTTTATTCAGGAGGATAGGTGGCATTTGCCAAAATTTTTAATCAGTTCGGGTATTCCCGGTATTCCACTGGATCCTGAAATTTCGCGTTTTTTCAAAATTGACAATAGTAGCTATCTTAATTTAGCTGTTTGTTATCATATTGTCTAGATCAATGGAGAGAATGTTTAGATGAGTAGAAATGATGAGATGAAATGTAGGTGACACTGTGATATATGAAATGTTGGGTGCATAATATTTATGCAGTATGTCATATAACAATGGATTCTAATAGTAATTAACCGTCTATAATATAGGTATGCGGATGGTTTTAGCTAATATCCCGTTTTTAACTTTATACTTGAAACTGCACAGGGATTCGATATTCTTAATTCCGTCTTCTAAGTTATTCCACTGTAGGATGCCGGTATAGGCAAGCGACTTTTGATATGAGGTACAGTATGGTCTATTTACCTCAAAATTCAACCTCCAATTCTCCCTTAGGGCATATGCCCTATTTGGTCTCCTCCTTTCTATCCAATCTAGTCTACAATGGTGTAATTGCTTGTGGAAGAATTTTAAGTTATTAAAGTATATACGCTCTCGTATGGTCATGGTATTAGAGAGTCTATGGAGGTCATCAACATTGTGCCTTCTTGTTTTTTTTAATGCAAACCTGAGTGATTTGTTCTGCACTACTTGTAATTGCGTTAGGAGGGTTTGACTGCTATTCATATAGCAGGCATTCGCATAGTCCAAATAGCTCAAAACCATTGATTTGACCAGGAGGGTTCTGGTTTTAACATCCAATGCATGTCTATTTATATAAAGATTACTTAGTCTGGCATTTGCCTTACTAATAACCGACTTAATCATGTCATCAAAATTGAGTTTCACATCAAATGTCAGACCCAGGTAGGTGAACGTTTCCACCCAATCCAGTTCGACATTATTTATAACTATTTTCCGTACTGGTGGGTCAGTATGTCTAATACTATCCGGAATTAGCATCGTCTTTGTTTTAGGTAGGCTGATGCAAAGTTTATTTCGCAGGCTCCACTCGGCTATTAGTTGTGTGTCATTTTGGCATTGGCCAATTAGATCATTACGGTTGTTAGCACTATTGACTAGAACAATATCATCTGCAAATAGCAGCATATCTCCCTCAATAGGGATTGTACATATGTCATTCACAAATATATTAAATAATATTGGTCCGAGTATGGAGCCCTGCGGCACTCCATGCCTAATAGGAAGGTACACTGATTGATGTTCCCCCACCTTAACCTTTTGAGATCTTTTATTCAAGTAGTTAGTCAGCCATTTGACAAGCCAATTCGGGAAGTTATATTTCGATAGTTTGCCTAATAGTAAATTGTGATCAATCGAATCAAAGGCCTTCTTATAATCAAAGAAGACCAGTGTGCTATCTTTCTTGTCATTTCTGTTGCTAACTAGCTTATACAATAGTAGGTAAATGGTTTCAATGGTGGAGGAGTTCTTTCTAAAACCTCCCTGCTGTGGCAAGATAACATCATTATTTTCAATTAATTCTTGTAGTTGGTTATTAATATGTTTCTCTAATACCTTACCGGCCACATGAGTTAGTGAAATTGGTCTTAAATTAGTAACATGGGTTGCGTTTCCTTTCTTAGGTATAGGTATTACTGTTGCCGATTTCCATTTCGTTGGCATAGTGCCTGTATTGACAGATAGGTTATATAAAAATATAAGTTGTTGTTTCGAACCATTAAAGAGCATCTTGTATATTTTCATTGATATTTCATCGCACCCGGATGACTTGGATATAACTAAGTCATCCAGGATTTTTGATAATGATACCATGTCAATCGGTTTATAATTGGCATTGGCCATGTCTATATTACCCTGGATAGGTTGTACCTGATCGTTGTTGATAGCTTGGAATACTGCCAGCCGGTGGACGGTACAGGCTTAACATTAACATATTTTTAGATTCCGGGTAAATTATGCGTATAGTCTGTAACTCTAAGTCCCGACTCTGATGGGTCAGCTCAGGTTCCATTGAGTATTCTAGTGTTTCATTGATAAACGCACATAATCCCCCTCCCACTGCTCTATTCCTATCTAATCTTTCAATTACATAGCCCGGGAGATTGATATTGGCGTCTAGTATGTTAGGCTGCAACCACGTTTCACCACACATAAGGACATCAAACTTAATTTGCTCTAGGTCCAGTTTAAATTGTGTCCATTTATTTATGATCGATCTTATATTTAGGTATAGAAACTTACGACCCTTAGCTTCCCTTAGAAATAACATAGATTTTCTTAGGGTACTGGTAGTAGACTTAGCCATTATTACATAAGCCTGTTATTCTGGTATACCCTTCAATCAGCGGCTTGTTATAAAAGGAATAGTTTGGCACTGCCATGTGTTTAAGTATTTCATCTTACAGCTAATACACAACAATGGAGTAGTGGTTGGGTCCACCTCCTTCTTACACCAATATAACATAACATAAGCAACACTGGTAAATACAGAGTAATCTTTACACATCTCTAATAGACAGTGTCCATATATACCCTGTTCGTATAGAACCAAATCCTGTTTACCTAGCGTCATATAGTGAGTTGTGTAGTGGGTTGGCATTTGCCATAAATAGCTTGATCTAGAATACCAATTCAAACGAGGGGGGTGCCTACCTAGTGTTAGGTCAGTTAGCAATTTCATGACCACTGTGGGCGTATCAACATTTATGGTCAGTTGGATTGGGGGGGATGGCAAGCGTCTCCCCTCCATGTGACGTGTTGCACGTCCAGGTAATCTCGTACAGGTACATAGATCTAGTTATAGTCAAGGGCATTAAACTACATCTCAACTTAGTAATTACAGTAATAATAATACTATTACTTAATGTAACAGCTCCAACACTTATATTGTGCTGGGCACAAAGGGACAGGCAAGTACAATTATCATGAGAAAACACACGCATTAAAATAACCTCGCTCATAGTCATAGATATAGGTATTAGTCTGCGTTTCAACATGGTAATATGTAGAGTCAAACAAATACATTTCCCATTATAGTGGGTTTCAGTATTTCCACTAATAGTACTGGTTACCCGCTCATAAAGGCACATCGGTATAAACATGATCAACAGAACATAACATAACATGTCATACTGAAATACAAACATCGGTATAAGTACAGGGACCAGTAAACAAATATGGGAGGGTGGCATTTGCCATGTTAATAGGTATTTGCGATGTGATTCTTGACGAACTGTCTTCCCCAGTCTTGAAGAACGTGCCACTTAGGATGTATGCCATCTACCAGATAGTGGTAATTAAACTCTGTAACCTGGCTTCTTCTATGGACCTTCGATGTAAGAGTGGGATGGATAACTCCAGTTTCCAAGTTCTTGGATTTTACGTAATAGTTGACATTTGTCACCGTTTGATTAAGGTCAATCTGATCTGGGTTGAAACGGACTTCCCCATTATACGCATTTAGACTCATTCCATTGACCCCGCAGAAAATAGGACAGCTGTCCGGAAATTCCCAGCGGCAGGCCTCATATACCCATTCAATTTGGTCTATGAAATTGTTCTCAGTCGTCTGAACATCCCCGAAACGCAAGCTTACTCTCCTTGTGACTGGATGTCTAAATGTAAGGTCGCAAATGCCACCGAAAATGTAGATGAGCTGGGGCTGGTACTGGGCAATGGTAGGCCTTCCCAGGCAAAACAGGTTTCTGACACCTTTGCCGGGGAAGTATTGGATCCTGATCTCGCTGTGATCCAGGTAGGGAGCTAACAGGCGGCCACGTGAGTCGGCCAAAATGACCGATTTCACTCCCAACGCGTCGTTGCCAAAATTTGCCATGTTGGCGGTCTTAGAATGAACAGAGAATGTGTCGTATGACGAGGGAAAACAGGGCACTAGAAGTTGGGCAATATATATGCAAGATAAAGTTAGATATTTACTCATGAACCGAGTCTGTCCGAGGTGGCTTGTACTGTTTCGCCGGAGGCACTTGCTGTCTGTCTGTCCGCGCTGAGAGTGTCCGATGCCTTGGCTGCACGTGTTCTCACTCTCGAACCGAGGCCTACGGGTTGACCTCTTTGGCTGTCGTCACCAGTGGGTGGGGCATTGTTTACTTCCTGGCGCACGTGTCTCTGTTTACTTTCAGATCTCTGTGGCATTTGCTGGGTATCTACGTCAGGTGTTCCTTCTATTGAGTTCCGATCCTCCTCTTATTCTAGTCCTGCCAAGCCATTATTACCCTCTCCATGTTGTTGTGGTTCCGGGTTGATGATGTTTGGTGCTGGTTCCTGGATCTCTTCAGTATCATCATGAGCTGAGTTGCCTCAGAGTCGTGATCAGATTCGTGATCATTACCTTCCTCTTGGCGTTCTTCTCTATCTTCGTCTTCTGACTCTCTTACAGCCTCCCTTTCACGATTGATCTCCCGGTTGATGGATTCCTCCAGAGTTGGCAAGTCATCATCGCTGTCTAGGATGTCTTGATCTTGATCTCGAGCTAATTGGGGAAGGTTGTCATTCCTTCTGATCTCCTCTCTGACTGATATGAGGAGTATACCGTGGTGATTGGATCCTGGCCAGGCAGTTCGGTCATCGCATAGTGAAGCGCTGTGTAGAGGGATACCAGTTCCCCACCACTTATCATACGTGCATTCTGCCAGGATGTTGTTGGCTGTGCCTAGGAGAGCTTTTTTTGAGGCCTTGTCTTGTTGGAACTTCGCGTGGAGAATATTCCTCATCTGATTTTTGACTTTGTCCCATTTCTCATGCATTCCGCAACGCTCCCCGAATTTCTTCGTTGCTCGAGGGCAGGTAGATCTTTTAATTGATTTAGCAATTAATGGGTTCTTGGTTTTCATTGCCTTAGTATATTGATAGGCCTGTTCGGCCGAACAGAAGTCCACTCCATTATATCTAAAGAAGGCGGTGCTAAAATTAGAGAGGAGCGAGTGCTCCCCTTGATAGCCTATCGCCCCCGCTATGTTCTTCTGTTTGATTTGTGTTATCTTAAGGCCTTCCGGTAGTTGGTCTAGATCTTCATGGGAATATTCCGTATCTCCCACCTTGATTTTCCCCCTAGCAAGTGATACTTTTGGTTTCCCCACCAGGGTTTTGGCATGTGCCATTACCTGTCTCATGTCTGCCTGACGTTTGGCTGTTTTCTCGGGCAGATCGGGGTTAATGTAGCACTTTTGGAATCCTTCGGTTTGTTTAAGTCTAGTTTTACTCCTGAAGATTCTGTTACGGGTGTCTTCGTCCTTGAACTTCAATATTATATTCCTGTGGACCTTCTTATTCTTGCTTTTAACCCCAATGCGAGAAGCGAATTCCAGATCGCCTGCCATGAATGTTTGGTCGATAAGACCACACATCCGTATCATTCGGGTTAGGGTGATATTTCCATTCTTTTTGGTTTCATCTGGAGTTTCTCTAAGACCTGTCAGGATGATATGCCTTTTACGTTGCCCCCTGTCAAGATCGAGACAATAATTCTCGAGGTTGGATGTGACGCAATGCATATGCGCCATTTCCATCTCTAACTGTTTTACTCGAGTGTTGAGCTTGTTGGTATTGTCCTGCAGACGATTAACCTTTAATTCTAAGGGGGTAAATCTACCCTCTATGCCTCCTTCTCTCCCAGCTATATTTTCACCGTCAGCCTCTGCCATTATGTATCCTAGACAATGGTCAAAGTCAATATCGATAACCAACTGTACTGTATAGGCGCGTATAGTATACACATGTATTGTAAACAACAAGCTACCTGAGTGCCCTGTACCGGTGTCCCTCGGCCTGCAGTCCCTAGTGCATATGCACTGGTCACTTAGTCCACACACACACACATAGAATCGTCCGTATCTCCTATTTAGGTAGAAATTAAATCCTAATTTTTACAACTTTCAATGCTTCCCAACATAATGAAACAATGTGGCGAATAATGATGATGGTGATCGAATATATCCTCTCCTAGGGGCTGACAATCACAGTGGGCTCCCCGCTCTCAGAAAGTGCGTGTACCCGCCATGACAGCTACGTTACCAATTGTTATTTCTGTTGCTGCCACCAAAGGTTAATTTTCATCTATTAAATAACTATATTTATTTTATATATATTAATAATTTGCAGCTGCATGGTGCTCCATTGATGAAACGGTGATAAATGATTTTCCTTTTGTTATATGTTGGGGGAGTCTGCAATATTACATAATAATACATAACGAAGACACGGATTGGGCATGAACCCAGCGAAGCAAGGGTTTATTTTTACCAAATACATATCATTAATACATACAAGCAAAACTATATGTCAAGAGTAATAAGCGGATATACATAATATAGCACAATACAATTTTGTAAAATGGGTAGGATTAAAGTTTTCTCAATGGCAAACACCTTTGAGCGACTCTGGGGCTGGGAGCAGAATGGTCCAACCATCCAGGTGGAACGGGACGTCATAACTGCGGGCGGCTCATTGGTCCACAGAATGTAGGTGAGGTGCGTATAATTGGTTGCTGCGTCAACCCCCAATATACTTAGTACTTTTTAAGGGGGGAGGGGGACAAAATGCTATTTAATTCAACACCCTTTTTATATACTACTTGCTGTAAATCGTAGTAACATCGTACACAGAACTCACATTTAAGTGGCTAAGATAGTTAAAATGAGTAGTCATGAAATCTCATGAAACCTTTTCAATGTAATCATTATGATAGTTATAGGAGTATTTGAAGTATTGAGTACCAACGTTGTGTTTTCATTCAATGATTATTGAATGTGTACAATGAATGGGTCAGAAGCCTCTACTCATTTCAAATCTTAGAGGAAATGGTCTAGCCACCATAATGTGCTGCCCCCATGCCCAAAGAAATGAATTGAAAGGAAAGAAATGTATTTCAATTTTGTTGACCAATCACCACCCTGTATCAGTGACCACACCCCAAATTAGATAGTGTGACATATGGGGCCCGACCTGGGGTTACATAACTCCAGATGCCAACCCAACTGGCACTTTGGATTTTGGCCTGCACACCGAAATGAATTTGCTCACTATGTTGACCAAATATCTCATATACTATGGATTATATAGTTTTAATATCACCAGGGTAGGAAGGTTAAGAAGTACCAGATACCAGAAAATTGAGTAGAAATTCTGTTACTCGTGAATGAAGGCCAGACCCGTGAGAAGTGTCACTTTAATCGGCAACATCGTGCATATTATGCTAAATTGTAATACAATAGAGCTAATCGTTGTTGACATCGTAGGGTAAATTGGGATATTGGTATATTGATATTGTAGTTGTATTCTAATGATATCGGAGTTACATCGGGCAAGTATTGGTATGATCGGGCAAATCAGGTTCATCAATCGGGATGGTCGTACACATAATAACTATTGTGATGGCATCGAAAAAGAATCGTGCTAATCTTAATTAAATCGTTGGTACACTCTAAGAAGAAAGGGTTCTAACAAGAACCCTTAAGGGTTCTTCGGCTTGTCGACATGGCAGAACCCCTAATGGTTCTTGTTAGAACCCTTTTTGGAGGGTTCTAAGTAGAACCCCCGTTTCGGAAATAGGCAGGGTTCTACATAGAACCCTGGATTTGAAGAACCCTTTGAAGAACCCTCTGGCCAAAATAGGTAGGGTTCTACATAGAACCCCTGATTTGAAGAACCCTCAAGCTAAAATATGTAGGGTTCTTCATAGAACCCTTGATTTGAAGAACCCTTCCATCTGAAAATGTCCAGGGTTGATTTTATTATTGTTTTTATTGCTGAAGTAACATTACTTTTCATCAAATTATTCAACATATTCCATTTCATGGTGTGGATAGTATTTTCCCTTATTCTTCAGTGGGTATTCCAGTTGATACATCCTTCCGTTCTTCTGCATTGATGTAGATCCTATAAATAAAAATAAAATCCCTGATAGGACACCAACCCCAAAACCTTAGAACCAATAGGAATAAAAGAAAAGAATAAATCACCTGCACTAAATAGAATTGTAGTGCCCTTTCCAGAAACAATATGTTCTAAACCCTAGTAATAGTAATAACTCTCATTCAAGATTCGCATAGAAACGGGAAAATATATATTATATCCAAAGATCTAGTATATAAATTACTTATAAATGACTTGATGGTTTACCTTGTCCGAATAGAGGAAGAGAAACAACTGGTTTCAATCTACATGTCCATTCTCAATCCTTACTATCCATCTCTCTGAGTCTTGCATGTATCCTGGGAATAAATGAAATATAATGCATTAATACAAAAGTTAATTTATACTACTTAGGAATATGAAAGTAAATTAGTCCATAGAGCTGATGTGAGAAAAAAACGTATTAGTAATAATTATATAAACTTACCTTGACTCCCATACAGGTGAGTGTGCTTCTCTTCTGGCCGTTAGATTATAAGTGAATACAAGCCACAAACCCTAGGCCTAGTGGCCGCCCAGGCGTTACTGGCCTTACCTGGCTCGTGAGCCCAGTATGTAGGTCAAGGTGGGGTTAACACGGGCCTGCTTGCACCCTCGCCTCACGCCAAGTTTTACCATTTCCGTCATCGTCATGGTGACCATAGATTATAAGGCAGATATAGCATGAGCGGGCATTGGGGTGTGACAGATTACATACATGAGTGTGGGGGCCGGGAATGAACTGGCTTATACAATACATAGAAATATTTTTTAGAATAGGTTGCTCTGTTGGAGTTGTATTCAGCCATGATGTTGGTACAATAGTAGAGCAAGGCAAGAGTCCTCCTCTATCCACATTCACATGAGGTTTCCAGACCTACCAAGACTCCCGCATCCTGCTGGAGGCTCCTGCATTTGCGTAATTCCTCCCGCCTACCCGCAAAGGAGACAAAACCTCCCGCAGAAAAATGATAGCAATCTCGCACTGTTTTGAACAATAGATATTTGTTCGTCAACCTGATTAAACCTGCAATATATGTGTACAGCAATGAGGAATTTAAACTTGTTTGGAATACATAAATTAGTGCATATATAAACTGAAATTTTTGTAAATACTGTCTACACATTGGCCGTCGCACCAGTCGGCAACAGCCGCTTTGAGAAGAGTGTGAGTGTTAATTACTTCATGACAAAGAGTCTAGCTAAGAATTTCCCCTTCCTAGGAGCCAAACAAGAAGCATATGAGTATTGTATTATAATGTTGAAACCTTGCTATTTCTCCGAGTTCAATTTGAGCCTGGAGGAATAAATAGTTAGATTTTTACCTATCAAACATACAAGAGGAAAAAAGGGACAAGTTGTCAGTATTAAAATGATGAGTTTGATTCAGTCGGCAGACGGAGGTCTTAAATAGGAATATATTGTTCACAAGGTTAAATTGATTGAGTATTTAATAACTACTGTACAGTGTTCTAATACTTCAAAAGAAGGTATATAAAGTGTTCGTTCTAGTTTTCATAAAGTAGGCCTATATGCTTTATGGAGTTTTATGAGCTGAATAAGAAAAATGTGAAAATAATACTGGGATTTTACCATTCTAATTCTAAACGAATCCTTGAATGGTGAGGAGGCATAACGCTGTATTTAAGAAAAGTTCAAAACCCAAACCCTTAAATTTAACAAATAATGTCTAGTCACATATTTTGCACAGAATAAAAATTCCTTTTGGGTGATTTTAAGATTATTTAGTACTTTCATCATGGTCAGTTTTAGTGTCGAAATAAGTGAGAGGCATCTCTGAATATCTAAAGCCTAACCAATATTAATCTTCAACAAGCTAACTTACTGAGCGACCATTCTCACGCTTTCTCTAGGCCATTCTCTGGCTTTCTCTGTCGCCCAGGGCGTCACCACTTACATTACTTGTTATAGCACATATGAAGCTAAACTGGCATTTACTATAGCATCTGTTAACAAACCACTTAAAGCTTGCTTAATCATGATGAAAGCGATTTTTCTTTTAATTAAAGATAAACGTTTCAAATTATATTCTAAGATAGTTTTATCATTTTACTTGTTATTTTGTCATCGTGGGTCAATATAAACATGTATGGGTCTAGAAATACTGAAATCGTGAAACTAAAACTTACTCACTAGACTAGAAATCGGCTAGAAATCCTTGAATGTTTAGCTCCACTTTGAGCTAAAGAACCCTTCAAGTGCACAAAGAACCCTTAAATCGCTGAAGAACCCCTATGGTTCTAGATGGAACCCCCGGTGGTCCCGAAGAACCCTTTTAGGTGTCGAAGAACCCTAGGGTTCTTGGTAGAACCATGGGGTTCTATCTAGAACCCAAAAGAACCCTTTTTTCTTAGAGTGTATACAGATCGTGATATCGGGGGCAGAGTAATAAAACAACATTTCTTCACATCGGCATGGTCGGGCCTCAATTTCTTTTTATTATGAAGCAAATTTTATTTCTGAGACATGCAGAGGTCACAGGGCATTACATCTAGGATAACTGGTATTTGTAATCATATCATTCCTCTATTAACCCTATTCTTGATTTAAAGAAAGTTTTAATTCGATCATTTAAGAACATTTAAAACGCAGAAGAGAATAGATCACTTCTTTACCAGGTTTATATGTTCAATGATGTCTACGAAAAACCTCTTCCAACTACGGCTAACGGCCAGTGGGCATATCGCCTAGTGCATGAAGGACAATGAAACATCTTAATCTTAGTTCGTATACATAGCAGCCAGAGGCTCAAGGTTGCCTTCGTAAAAGAGGTTTTGTCTGTGAATAAAATATCTTTAGCCATGCAACCATCCAATTATTTTCAAGTTTATGTTACTTTGTTTAAAGGCAAACATGATTACCAAAGCATTGCTTTGAATTTATTATTTTCTCTGACCAAGATATGAACTTGAAGCCATAAATTAAACGTATTTTTGAGATTCACAAAGAAATGACAAATATCATCCCCCTGTTCTCAATACGAGCATTGGCTACGTTCTTTGATCCTAATATTTCTTAGATATAAGGGTAGGTCATGTGTTTTATTAGTGACAACTTGAAAGCAGCTATCCAAATTCAATGCTCCGTCTGTTCCCCAACTCAATGACTTGAAATCTCTGAAACTGATGTCATTTCTGAGCTATGGACAAGTGAAGAGGAAGCTGAGACATGCTAGTTAGTAGATACAAAATTCTTAAGAATGGGGAATCCTGAATAAGAAAGAAGGGGCGTTCAAAAAGAGAATTTAATTTCAGCATCCTTGATCGTCCCAAATTTTAATCCGAGGCGCAAAGTTGCAAGGAAAACCATTATAGATTTTAAGCCATCCAGATTCAGCTACGCATTAAGTACTAATTGATTAACACCAAAACAAATTACAATTAAGCATCTTCCATTGCATTCTATCATGCTTCGGAGCACAACCATATCGTCTGCTCACATGGAGGAAAACCTTGGCTGGAGGCAAAACAAAGAGATACTGACAATACGCAAACAAGCCAAGTGGAGCAATTCATCACTGATGCACAAGAGGAAGGTATTGCAAGACAAAATAAAAATAATTCGTCCATTGTATGGGGGCAAAACATTCCTCTCTCGGAAAGGATGAAGTATTCTTAGACCATGGGGAATTGTGAGTTAATGATGGAATCCCTTGTCCATCTATTATAGATAAGTTTCCACGGCTGTCAGATAAAGAATGGGTGAGGGTAGAGAAGATTGATCTAAATCCAGGTTATCGTCATTTTGTCCCATCGACCTATGCCAAGTTAAGCAGAACAATCGGGTGACCCTCGGGAACAATACGAAAGTTGATTGATGCTTTGGAATTTGACGTTATTTCCAGTTTTTAACGTCTTAAGATTCAAATTTTAATCTGGGACTTGTCTCTTGTTATTACTACTCGTTTGGTGATTCTGTATTAGGGGCGAAGGACAGTTGTTGTTGGCAACACCAACAACTTGACCTCAATACTTTTTTAATCTCCTTTCCTGCTGAATCATGATGAGAGGGTAAGGCGATATAAAATCTCGCAATGCTTAATTGGGATACCATGAATAATCTACATCGTGTTATTCCAAAGCTTAGAATAGATATATTAATATTTCGCGAATGAGCGATACAAATTAATGTGCTTTTGTGGACATTAAAATCCACTCATTTATCCCAGATTAATGAATGATTTCCTTATGAAGTCTAGGTCGTCACAGAACTTTTTATACCCATTACGTGTATAAACCACTGTGTAGCCATTGGTTTGGCTACATCAAATATTATGTTCATATATACCTTAATCACCTTGATTGCATTTGTATTAACCCCATCGTACGACCATTTGAGATCAAACTTGTTCCCCAAACCAGATTGTAAATTGTTCTTTCGTTTAATCTTTTATACGCATATTGATCCAAATTTCGATGTTTTTTTCCATTCATCATTTTATTTCCCCCAATTTATTATTATAGATTTAATTGCCGACGTTGAGGTGGTGTTTTTGTACTTCTGAGTGATCCATTTGTGGGTTGATTTCTATAGTGTGCCAAAAGTGGAAATGATACGCACAGCACATGCCATCCAAGGGAATGTTTTGGCAACTTGTTTCATCTGATCGTCATTCATCCTGCGCAGTGGTTTAATAATGAATTATCACATCACGACATTTTAGGCCGAATTATTAGTGCCCTAACATCGTCTGCGATCAAATATATTTTCTTGGTGGTGCCGATAATGAATCATTCAGCAACAAAACACAATTTTCCATATCCATTTCCCGTCCGCACGATCTCACTTATATTTTATAACCTCATGGGGCACTGGAAGCACGGAACTTGGGATATCGGTGCCTCCATTGCGCGTAGGCTAGGAAAATTGACATGCTGTCTTGCGCTGTAGCCAAGACAGGTAAGCCAATATGGCCTAGACTACATAATAAAATCTGCATGTCGTCGAGGCCAGACCAAACTATCTATCGTTTCCCCTAGAGAAAGCCAGCCTAGAAGAGAACGGGGGTAGTCAGCTCATGTACTCCATTGACAGCTACACCCCAGATTCCCCGTTTCTGACGGTCTAGGGGACACGATTCCGATAAAGAACGCCCGTAGGGGAGGCTTTTCTTCGCCCAATATGCATGCAAGTGAATCAAGCTTTTTTTTGTCTTGCTTCCACTTCTTCTGCTACATCTCTCATCTCGGCTGGAGTATCCTCCATTTGACAAGGCACCTGTCCATGCTGGAATCAGGCAATCTCGTGTATACATAAAGGGCTTTTAAGGAATGACAGACCAGGGTTATCCATGCGGAAGTGGCTTCAACCTGTGGGTGATTCCAGTGTTTACCTTAGAAGCCATTCGAATGGAATTAAAGTACTGATGCGGTGCATTTTCAGGGCACTTTGGCTGCCAAAATGACATTCATAAACGTAATGAAATACACCCTGGTGGAAAACAACCGTGCCAACACGCAACAATAAAAGCCACCTGCACGCAGTTAAATGTACCAGCTGAGATTTGTTTTACTTTGGTCATTGGCCTATTATACTACTCACAGGCATTTGTGCAGAGTACGTAGGGACACGTGACATTAATTTATACTTTGGGGTTGTGAACTTGTGACTCAAGACCATGTGGGTCGTCTCAGGTACATACTTTGATCAAAAGGGCTGGTGTTCCTCAGCTGCAAGGCAGAGCCGAGCGCCTGTCTTGCATTTTGTGGTCTGCCTCTCTTTCCACAAGCTTGCCTCGGACCTATGATCAAATCTGCTATACAGCAGCAAGCCTCCGGGTAATCAAAACTGTCCTACTGGACAAATGTAATTGATTGGAACGGGCCGGGGTGGGCCAGTCTCCAAAGGCCTGCATGGACAGCTCAACAAAGACAAATACGTTAGTGAATCCCCAGAAAACCAGGCCTATGGACGGCAAGCCTGGTGTAAGGATTAAGGGATGCTGACCTGTCTTTGTTGGTCTGAAGAAAGATTCCAGTCCCTCAGGGAGAAGCGCTCTTGTCCAGCAATGCAAGGTATTAGTTAAGGCACAATGGTGGTAAGATTAAACAGTAGGCAGAGTATACGATCATACTAAACCAATATATTGGCCCCACCCTAAGTTTACATCTATAGCTTTTCTCTAGAGGATGTTCTAGTTTGGGCTGTGTGTTTTGCTAAAAGCGGAATTGCGTTTATATCTATGCAAGGACCTTTTACAAAGTGACATGGAAAGGCCATATGAACAGAATATTGAATGTTCTGATGGGATGTACGTGGTATGTAGAATATTGCTGACTTGGGTTCATTACGATATTCCTCAGTCTCTTGCACATAACATTCCAGTCATAATGCGAAATGTGCAGAAGGGGCTATAGAAATCTTTCTTCTTCAAACGCTTCAGCATAGAGGCAGAAAGCAACTTTTACAACGAACCTTTGGCGAGTCAATATTGAAGGATTAATGAGTGACATTGAGGTGCAGCTGGTGCAGTTGTTTGGTGTACATACTCCCGAGGCGAAGCCGATGGGATTATACCAACAGTGCACCCAACAGTAACAGGCCCAGAATGGAGGTTATTAATCTTTTTAGTCTCTACCTTAGGTTTAACTTTGTTATAGCCCAAAACTTTGAAGGCAGTGACTAAACACAAATAGTGCACTAGCAGTCCCAAATGGATTAATCCTTTTAATCACTGACTTAGGTCGTTATAGCCCCAAGACTTTGAAGGCAGTGATTAAATATATATGTAAAGTTATTGCTTCTGACCTCTTGCATGTGGAGATAGGGTTGACAAGATGAGGCGGGCATTTCATGAGCAGGATGGGTCACTTAGGCACCAGCCTCCAAATACCATAAGCCCCATTCTGACGCGAAGTTCCGTGACTAATCCCTGGAGAGAAAAGCAGATCAAGAGGGTCTGGAAACCTGCATGACACAGGCAGTCAACCATCGATGTAGACAGGCCAACTCGGAATCCCTGGACAATCTTAGTTAGAGACCTTCCCTATACATGTCCCCACTCTTCGCCAGTCCACCAGTACCAAAGAATGAATTCTTTTTCCTCCTCCTCTTCAGAACAGATTTCCCCTTTTTTCCACATTCAAAACAGTGCTTTGATCGGCCGAAGCGGTCCCCACCAAAGCGCAGGATCACGATAGCACATGGGCTATCAAGTATCGATAAGACGTCTGATACTGATGTCTCGTGTGTGCAACATGATAACCATTAGAAGTTATTTTTGTAATAGCGTTTTAAAAGCGGTCTCTAGATGGCCGACCATTACCCTTCTCGATATCTGCCTGTGTTGCCTACCACAGGGATTTGCTGCAGCGCTGAATTTGCTACCCAGGCATCGTAACTGAGAATTCATATTATCCCTCCTCCTCTACAGATCTTAATATAATCTAAGACAAGCACATATATCTCTGAGGCGTACATGTATACTCTTTCGTATTATAAGTATGTCTGACATGCTTTAGTAAAAGGATTTAATGACATCACATGGAAAGTATGGAAAGGGGCCAGTCTCAAAAGATAGGGGTAAGCATGTGCATAAGATAATAGATTGATATCCATTGTCAAATAATATTCTAGACATGCCTGGAGGTTGCTAGTGTTCTCTTACCCTCCCCATGACTGATATCATAAACAATATATGGGTCAGATTTTCAGAAACTGTACAATTAGCAGCTGTACACATTTAGTAAATTCTGCTAAATTAGGCTGAAAAAGGATAAATACCAGGTATATCTGGGTATATTTGGTTTCGTGTTGATTTAAAGTACCTGTTTTGCTATGTTAAACTATTTTTTGAAGCTCATTTTATTCTTAAATGTGGGTTATTTGAGAGGATTAGTGAAAGAGAATTGTACATTTTCTAAAAAACCTGACCCATATATATCAATATGTTGTTTGCAGGCAATACAAGACTGAAAACAAACTTATTTCCTCTGGATCTATTGGAATATTTTTTTCGACTTAATAGATGTAATTAAAATAAATCAAGTGTATAATCGCCGTCTAATGTGTTAGGAAAAATAAGTGTAATACAAGTATGTTACCTCGATGTATTGTCAAGGATATGTCTAACTGTGTACGGAAAATAAAATACTGTAGTGGTCGTGTGGTTTTAATGTCTGAAAGCTCTCAGCTCGGGAGTCCGAAGCTGTCCGCTGGTGAAGTCTAGTCCTTTCGGGCTACGCCAGGCGGCAGTGTAGGGCTCTCAGGTGAGTCTAAAATGGCAACTCTGGATGAGCGGTTTTAGCCAAGTTTTACCTGTATCATCTTCTTATCTGTTTCATTGTACTTGCTTATCACTGTTGTGATTTACCGAAATGTCCTTTTATGCTGTTCTTATTGACTTCTGATATTGGTTGTGTGAAATTTATCGTTTATAGATTATGATGTGTCTTATTGTGTTATCACACCTATTCTCTTACACTATGCCAATCTTCTTATATGTTATGTGGCTGGTCCACAAAGGTTGGTAAAAGAAGTTGTGTGGGAATAAAGCTGAGTAATAAGAGTCAAACCTTGTTCCGTTTTATTCACTAGCTAAGAGTCCGAACTGAGATCACTACATTTGGTGCCGTGACCAGTTCTTAGCCACAACTAAAAACTCTGACTTTTCTAAAGCTTGAAAAGTGTTCTGAACCATCCAGGTAGAATTCTCAGAGAGAAATAAAAGTAATGATGGCCAGATCATAATGTTGTCGGGGTACAGACTGAAGGACCCGAAGTAGGTGCAGTAGGGGGCATTGGTACATGTGCTATACCAAAAGAAAGGCAGACAGCACCTAAGCCGAGCCCGATAACACAAAAGTTTGTGCAGAACCCTTGGGCCTTTCGGGAGCCCCCAAATTTGATTCGGATGGATCCGACGAAGAAATCCCTGACCAACCAGGGATGAATGCAAAGTCTCCTCTGCAGTCCCAGGTTGCTGCTTGGCGCAAAGCTTATCAGCAGGTGCATAAGTTCAACATCGGGCAGAGGAATCAGGTAATGATGCTAGAAGATCAGGATGCAGAGCTCCAGAGAACTCTAGAGGACTTGGCTCAAAGAAGTGATCGTTCTACAGCCAGACTTATGGTTGAGAATGATAGGCTTTGGGCTGAAGCTTCTAGAGTAGATGACTTGTCTAGGTTGCTGAATCAGCAAGACCAGACAATTGGATCTAGGGGCAAAGCAGAGCCAACTATCGAACAAATCGCTGCTCTGTTCGTGATGGGCTCTAAGCCCGAGTCCCCTGTTGGAGGAGCATTTCCCGATAGTACTGGCAGGATAGAAGACGGAGGTCAAGGGGAGCCAAGTTATGTACTTAGGACTCAATCTTCCTTCACACCTGGGGAAAAGAAAGTCCAGATTAAAAGTCCGGAGAAACCCCAAACGTCTTCTCCCAACCAAGGCATAGTTACCCCACCTACTGGCACAGCGGGTAGACCGAACATAGGTGCAGACATTTCCACCATTAAGAAGCCTCTCGATGATAGTACCGTTGGATATGCGGGTGGATATGTAACAGACGGCACATATGTTTGTCACGATGCTGGAACCATGGCAGGGATGAATTCTTCCCAAAATTCAGTCCCTGGAGTTTTGTCGGCTACATGGAGAAAAGACCATCCATCTTTCAAGGATAAAGCCTTGACGCAAGGATTGAGGTATGATGGGCCCGAACGAGCTGAGAGTCATAAAATTATGAGTTCATGGCTGGTGAAGCCAATCATATTCTGAGGATATCCTTTTTGAAGCAATGGGATTCTACAAAAGATAGTTGGAGTGTCCACTTGGGTGAGATGCGGGTAATGGCAGAGGCTCAGAATTGGACGGACGCCCAATTCTTGATGTTTCTCAAATGTACTTGCCGGCATCAAGTCCAGGAGTTGGGAGAGCTACCCCCAGGGCTAACACTCCCTGAGTTTGTGCAGCATATGGAGGCGAACTTCAGTGAGCATAATGCTCATAAGAAGCAGGCTATGCTTGTAAGCAAACCATTAAGCAGATGAGCCGCAACTTCGCCAATGAAGTTGTAAAGAAGGCTAGAGTAGCTTTCGGACCAACAATTGATTACACTGGACGGACTTTGTACCTGAAGGTATATCTTGATGGCTTGTTCAATGGCAAGGAACCTTGGTGGGTTAGATTGCAAGAACCAAATGACTTGCAACAAGCCATCCACTGGTCCGAAGTATTCGAAGGGGCTGATATGGACGCTATCAACACTGTTTCTATTCAGAACACTGTTGCTGCTCCAGCATCCGACCCTATGGGAAGTGCTGAAGCATCTGTTAGGCCGAAGAAAATGAAGCCTAAGAAAAAGTCTGTCATTGCCCAGATGTCATTGCCCAGATTACTAAGGCATTGCAGACCAATGAAAATGATGAATCCGAAGAAGATAATTCTGACATTGGTGCTGCAATAGTACAGGCCATACAGACATGGCAGTCTAAAAAGAAAGACGGACAGAGCTGGAAGAAGCCAACACAATCAGAGGCCCCAAGAAGTTCTCATTATGAGAAATCTGGGTATCGGGGCAGGATGTCTAATAAGACCAGACCTTGCTACTTCTGTGGTGATACCGACCACTTTGTCTCTGAGTGTTTGAAGAACAAAGGGCTATTTGCATTACTTGTTAAATCCGAGCCAGGACCACAAGTTCAGTGGATAAGTCTTCGGAAAACTAGAACAAGCGGGGTGGGGGTCAATGACAACGTGCTTCAAAATGCCACAATTTGTGAGAAGTATGTGAGTGGTATGGAGACTGGGAGTAAGGCCCAGGCATCGCCTAGTATGATCTGACTAGCTCAAGAGCAGCAATCCGACCTGAAAAGTGAAGATTCTAGATCGCTGCCGGACGGAAGTACTCTTTCGAGGGACTGTACCCCTATGAGAAGTCCAGAGGAGACTCCTGATGTAAGGTGGGGTGAATCTGGATTCCAAGCTGTGGAAGGGCCGATTTTAATGGTTAGAAAGAATCGTAATAAACCTGCCAAGATACAGAAATTCTTTTTGGTTGATCCTGGTGCTACAACCAGTTTGATCACCAAGAGATTCTATGATTCTCTTCCACATCCACCGCCGATGATTTTGGTCCGAACGGTGTGTGCGATGGGTGATGGAACACCTATTGTCACTTACAGTAGCATGCTTTGTCCTTGGATTATAGGTGGATGGACCTATATGATTACTTGTCTTGTTGTCAGTGGTCTACAAGGCCCTGAGGATGGGATACTCGGTGCGGATTTCTATTATGTGCACCGATGTAGTCTAGATTGGTCAGGATTATTTAACTTGGAAGACTACAGCTGCGAGCTTTGGAAGAGGCAAAGTAGCGATAAAAATAAATCCTCTGTGAAGGCAGTGCAGGTTGGAACGTTGTTAGACGGGGTGGAGGTAACACTAAAAAGTGGTGTAACTCTCCAGCCCTGTACAGTGACTCTAGCCGAATTAAACATTCACAGTGGCTCAATCACATCGGATGGGTTGATCTTCGAGCCAGATCAACAATTACTAAATGATCATGCCTTGGGAAGCCTGAATACATATGTGTCAGGCGACGGGAAACTGGCTGTGGTAGCATTTAGTAATCTGTCGGGAAGAGCTATAAAGCTCAATAAAAGATACAGGTTCTGGAATCACCTGAATGACACCTGAATGACTGCACAGATAATAATGTAGGTTTTATGTTTAACTTCATATTACAATAATAGTACAGAGAGTGATGTATACAGTCATTCCGGTAACTACATCATTATATCAGTATTAATATATTGTTCTTGATCCAACAAATAGCAAAGTTGTTTTCTGTTATGTAGTTTATACAATAATTTTCTTCAAGTGTTAAATTTCCCTGCCTTCAATATGTAACTCCGGTCAATATCTTGGGACGGTACAGTACCAAGTTTATTTGAAGTAGGCCTACATTGTTTCATCAATACATTATAGTATTGACCGATGAAGATTATGAACAACAACAATTTTATAATTTATACAGTTAATATAGAAGACTTTTGAAGAAAAGTCACCCCAGAAAATCTAACGAAATGCGGATCGGTACAATTTGTTTATTCTTTTGACTGGTTATCAATATCTCGATCTTAATGTAGGTATTATACACCTTTTTTTACAATGAACTCATTCTTTTAGAAATGGGTCATTATTAATATAATATTTCTGACGCAGATAAGACCTAAATTATTTCCTTGTCTTCAATAATTGCGTTTCTGGTGGCAGACTATTCCATAGGTTTGGCATAGAGTAAATAGACGATTTCTTAAATATTTCATTCTTTGGTAGAGGAACCAGCATTTTCTTTCCTTTTGCAAGATTTCTCAAATTAAGGGCTCTGTTATCCATAATTTCCTCTCTCCTTGACCTCAAATATGCTAGATCCAAAAGATGGTTCTCCCTCCTAGATTGTAGGGATGGCATATTTAGATCTTTATGTATCTGAGTCGTACTGGTTAGTTTGGGAAGTCCCAGAATGATCTTTAATGATGAATTCTGAAGAGATTGTAGCCTCTTCAACATTTTTTGTATTTGTATTTAAAGATTTTTATTCAGCAAAATAAACATTATGTAACATTTACACTGTTCTCAGAGTCTGCTGGTGGATTACAAAATGATAGAAAAATTAGAATAATTAGAATAATAGAAAATGTATATTCGAGTTTACATGTATCTATATCTATAACAATTTTTGACTAGCAGAGTTATAAAATACATCTCCGTAATCAATATGTGGTAATATCGTAGTCTTATATAAGAGAAGTAACGTTTTTTTCTCACATACATTATACAGCTTAGACATTGCCTTAATCTTCACTTTTATTACATTTATTTTCCGGTCAAGAATTTTTTTCAGTTTCAGTTTCTGGTTCAATCTACACCATTCTACAATATTATCTAGATCCATTTGTAAACTGTGGACCGCCCCTTCACTAGTGGACCTGCATCCATATAAAACCGTATCATCGGTGAATAATTGTGCTTTATTATATTGTATAACATCTAACAAATCATTTATGTATATTATGTATTTATGCAAATTGTTCACTGAGAGCTAACATGCAAGGCTTCAATATTTTCGTCGGCAATAAACTAATACCAGATGCTTTATAGTTACCTACTTTTTTAAGGGAAAGTTCTACCGCTGCTCTTGTTATAGGAGTAAATTCGAAAATTTGAATAGTAATGCTATATCTGGTGAGATTATTTATATCACTGTCTCTTTTCTCTAATCTACTCGCTAAATTTGGTCCTACATTCACAAAATATTTATTCACTTCATTTGCGGCTTCAATTCCTTTTAGTGGGACCCCATCGGAATTGATAATTTTAGTTTCCCTGTTAGCTCCCTTTATTTTGTCCGCAGACATAATTGGTTTCAGTATTTCCCAAAGCTTATGAGGATCTGTACTATTCTCTGCAATTTTCTCCCTGATATATTTATTCTTCGCCTCTTTTATACATATATTCACCCTGCACCTCAGCTCTCTGGCAACCTTCTAGTGTTCATCTCTACCAGTACGTTTTGCCCTACTAAAGGCCTTATCCCTTTGTTTACAAATATCAACTATTTCTTTACCGTACCATACAGGTAACTTTTTTACCTTTTTGAACTTTTTACAGGGCACATTCTATCAACGTACGTAATTATATTTTTATATAGTAAACCCCAAGCCTCATCGACACATCGTAATCTGTAGTACTTGGTCCAATCTAGATTTCTCAATATTTCTCTAAGAATTTTAAAGTCTAGACTTTTGGTATTCCTTGCGGTGAAGGTCTCATATTTATATTCATTCCTCATTTTCTTTAATTGAACAAATACCGGAAGGTGGTCACTTACATTTAGTTCGATGGACCCACTCATGTTAGGAATATTACTGTTAGTGTAAATGTGATCGATCGTAGTGGCCGAGGATTTACTAATACGTGTTTTCGTTGATATCATTTGCTGATGATTGTGACTGTGTATCATGTTCTTAAATTTCTCAGCCCCATCCGAGCTGCTTTCATTAATAAGTTTGAAGTCATAGTTGAAATCTCCTAACATTATAATTTCTTTCGACTCATCAATGTTCTGTAATACTAACTCAATTTTTTCTATCGCTTCTGATAGCGCCCCCTGTGGGGGTCTATAAACGTTCAGCACTATTTTGTTTTTCATGAATTTTTTTGTTATATCGAAAACCTGTAGTTCGAGATCATTGTCCGAGCAGTTCATTTCAGAATAATCATCCTCAATAATATCAATGGGAGAGTGGACATAAGTTATTAATCCACCTCCTCTTCTCCTTTTCTTATGGTCTAGTCTTGTGTGATTATACCCAGAGATTTGTAATTGTTTATCCTTAGTATTTTTGTTAAGCCATGTTGCTTGAATGGCCAGGACCTGCGGATTAGATTCCTCAATGAACTGCCCCACCTGATCGATTTTAGGGCCATAGCTGCGAACATTCCACGATACAATCTTCAACCCTTTGAGTTTCTTGAATTCTGACACTTTTAACTTACTACCTTCCATTTAACAATTATATACATAGTCCCACTGAAGGGATTGGTAAGATACATGTGAGATCCTATAAAACTATCAGGTAAAAATGAAATACCCCTAACAATGATTGTCAACCTTAACAAATTGAACTTACACTCTATACACCTCATCATGCTTACTTTACGATAGCACATCTTTCGATTTCCCTGAAGGGATGTAGTAATATTATTGAATATTAATCAATGACCTATAATCAGGAACAGTTAGGAGTAGAGTACTGTAGTACTGTAGTATATTAGGAGAGTACATAATATACATAATGTGCATAAGGAAGGATAACAGGCAAATTTGTGTATCAATTTTTTAAAATTTTATCAGGAGTGTTTATCAGTCAATATACATAAATAACAATGTAATACAAACATACCGACAATCAAAATAGATGACATTGATAGTATACTGAGCCAGTAGGAAATAGCCTCAGTCTTAGTCTAGCTAAGTCTGGTAAGTTGGCCATTACCTTATCGACCTTGACTTTCTTCATGTAGCTGTATAGAGAAAGAGAGTATCTAAAGGGCTATAGAATTCTAAGGTGATGGATGAAGTGATGAGGAATAGGAGCACATTAGTAAAATTAAATATATAAAGGTAACAAGCTTTCGGCCTTGGTTAGGGCCTTAAAACGTTCGTATGATTCAATGTTTCTGATTTCAGGGTCTAGATTGTTCCATATCTTTGCTGTCTTCCTTTGTATGCAATTTAAGTCAAAGTTCACAGTGTTTGGTCTTTGAGAAAGTAATATTGGTCCATCCCATTGTCTTGTAATTCTTCTTTCATTATCTAAATATCTGTCCTTTTTGCTTCTCCTGAAGGCAAAATTCAAAATATGTGCTTTTCTTCTGTCCTCCAGTTTGGGCACATTGGCCAGTCTATGAATCAACAGGGTATCAGTTAGGATAGGTAATTTTAAAGCAACTTTTATACATTTGTTTTGAAGGATTTGGAGAGAATTCAATTCATGCATATTACAACCACTATAGGTAATGTCACCATAGTCAAACAATGGTAGAATGTGACTTTTAAAGATTCTCAGTAACACAAACTGAGGTACCAGCCTTGAAATTCTTCTTAACAGATAAAGTTTATGACTTACTGACCTATGGGTTTGCCTAACTTGGGCAGAGAATTTTAACTGTGAATCTAGGGTTATTCCCAGGTATTTGTACTCTTCAACATTGTCTAGCTGTATGTTGTTTATAGTAATATTAGGTTTGATATTTGCTACTCTTGATCTTGGTCCTCTTAGATGCACACATTTAGTCTTAGTTACATTCAAAGTTAACTTGTTGCTCTGGCACCAATTCCAAAAATTTACAGTATCCTCTTGGACTTTGTTATTAAGTACAGTTAAATTTTTATCATGACAATATATAACAGTATCATCAGCAAATAACTTAATTTTACAATGTTTGAGGCTATGCTCCGCATCATTAATATATATAAGAAACAATAATGGGCCTAGTATAGAGCCTTGAGGAACACCATAATTAATCTTTCTGACTGTGGAGGTAACATTATTACAAGTAGTAACTTGGGTCCTATCTGATAAGTAATCCTCTAATAATGACAAAAGATTTCCTTTGACCGCATATTTGCTCAATTTAGATAGAATATTGTGGTTAACAGTGTCAAACGCTTTCTTTAAATACAAAAATACAGCAAACGATGTATCACCATTATTCCTCTCATTAAGTATATCGTCAGTTAGATCAGCTATGGTATCTATGGTAGATTTCCCTTTTCTATAACCATTTTGTTTGTCAGAAATGACATGGTTATTTTAAAAAAATTCTATCAGTCTGCTATGAATTATTTTTTCCATGAGTTTTGCTTGTAAAGGTAATTGAGTGATGGGTCTATAGTTTGACATAATTGATTGATCACCACCTTTTGGTAGAGGAGTAACACTTCCATTTTTCTAAGATTGGGGTATACAGTTGGAGGAGAATACTAGATTGAAAATATGACACAAAACAGTAGGTATTGCCATAAAGACATCTCTAAACACTAGAGATTTGATATGTTTTATATTGCTAGACTTATTCACATTTATTTCCCTGGCTATTTTTTGTATTTCTTCAAGAGAAGTGCTAACATTGTCTAGAGAATTTGGGCATTCAAGGCCAATGAAGTTCCATTGGGCATTGATCTGCTCAGCTAGTGATTCACCAATTGATGCAAAGAATTCATTAAATTTAGTGGCTACTTCTGTTACTGGTACAGGTACATTAGAAGTGCTGTCTATTATATTTATTTCTTGGTCCTTATTTTTTTATTTCTTGGGTAATATATTGTCTACCAGCTTCCAAAACTTTTTGTCATTTTGTCATCATCTATACATTCATTGCTTAGTTGAGTTATGTATTTTCTCTTAGCTTTTCTGCACAGTTTGGTCAAATTATTTCTAGCTTTTTTGGTATGTAACCAATCTTCACGTTTTTTAGATTTTTTAGCTTCTTTAGGGCTTTGTCTTTATCTCTAATCATTATTAATAGGTCATCAGTTAGCCATTTCTCTCTTGGAGGAGTAATTTTTCTTTGTACAATAGGACATGTGTTGTTAAGGATATCACTAATCATTAAAACCAATTTTTGCCATGCTAGTTGTGGGTCAGTCATTTCAATTATACAATTCCAATTTAAATATTTAACAGCAGCAATAAAATCCTGTGAGTTATAGTTCTTGTAACTTCTGTACTCAACAACTTTACAAATTCGTTTCTTTGGCTTTTGTTTTTTAAGAGTAATGAAGGTCATCAGATGGTCAGCAACCCAAATATCAATAACACCACTAGAACTTACATAGTCCTCTTTACTAAAAATAAGGTCAATGCATGATTCAGAGATGTGATCTCTGTCTCTTCTAATGTCAAAGCGTGTAGTTTCTTTTATAAGTTGTGTAAGTCCAAATTCATGAGTAATATCAGTGAGAGATGTAACATGCCTACAATCTGTATCAAACATGTTTATATTAAAGTCTCCTGCCACAACAATATCACAGTTGTTATGATTTAGCATTTGAGATGATAAAGTACTGTGTAGTTCTTGAAGAAACAAATTACAGTCACCAGCTGGTGGTTTGTATATTCCTATCAAATGTAAATTTCTCTTATTTTCAAATAAAATAGTACAGCAGATCAACTCTATATTTGGATTTGATTTAGACATATTCTCTTGTATTTTAAAAGTAAGACCATTTTTGATGTAACATCCTATACCTCCACCTCCTTTAACTTGGCCATTATCATATAACACTGTTCTGTCATTACGAATAATGTTATTGTATCCTTGAATTTCAATGAATTAGTCATCATTAATGTCACTGTCGGGCTTGAAGAAAGCACCTGTTGCAATCAATCAATGATAGTGGTATGCCTAGAATTATATAATATGTAATATTGAGTGGACAGGTTCATAATACATACTGTCTGTTGTAGTCCGTATCAATCTTCGTATTCGTTCAAGAATAAAAGAATATTCTTATCTTCTACTAAAATGGTAATTGTCCTTCTAATTGTATGTTAATTTTCGTTGCTTCTTTAGTGTCTTTGTCCTCATCGTAACTTCAGTCTATATGGACAACTTCTCGTTGTTAATACACACCTTATAATGTTGACTTAGATGTAGATAGCCCAATTCTTCATAGTGCATAGTATATTGGTTATAATGTTATTGTATATACCACTAAAAGAAGTAGAGTCCATCTCGAACCTCAATTAGCATTAAAAACTTGGAAGTTAGGACAGTTTAAATCGTGGTCGGGCTCGGAGAAAGCGCCTGTCACGACCTAAATATCCTAGCTTCATGGCAAGCATTGATTTAGTAAAAGGTTAGGGACCGATGAAGTCACATTCGGGCTCGGAGAAAGCACCTGTCGTGACAAATCCTTTCTAACCTTCTAGTTTTTGCAGAAAACCAGATGAGTCGTAGTCGGGCTCGAGAGAAAGCGCCTGTCACAACATATCCTATTCTGAATCAGCGGTTCATATTGGTTGGAAAAGGTTTGTGAACAGATTAAGTCACTGTCGGGCTCGAAAAAAGTGCCTGTTGAGACAAATCCTACCTATCCTTATGATTAATGGAGAAATAACTTTAATTTACATATTTAAATTTTGCAATATGAGGTAATTATCAGGATCGACACTCTTTCCTTCAGTTGGGGCGTCCAGTGACAAGCGTCTGCTGCTAGAATACAATACATGGCTGTATATGTGGGGGTTTTAGTTGTCTTGTGTTTGTGACCAGATCTGTTCATATGTATAAAATTACCTATGTAGGGGGTGGGTACTCCTTGTGCCCCATTAAAACGTTTCACCATTTTATTGTATACAACGACTTGTTTGTTAAGCAGTAGTTGATCTTCTGCCATGGACACCAGCTTATAGGAGGTAAGGAGTTTCTGAACACTTGGTGATTTAGCTGCCAGATATTGGTTGTATATGATTAGATCAACCCCCATGGTGGTACCGAAGATAACCATGGGAGGGGTCATGTTAGTTGGAGATCTAAATATCCTACATCTACATATCCTAACCTTTGCTGCTGTCATCTTCCTCCATGATTCATCTTCTAATATTGTTTCATTGTTGAATCTTAATCCAACTTCCTTGGTGGTTTTATCTTTGTAGGTCAGGTTGCATATACCAGATAAAACGTATATTATAATTGGTCTACTGGTCTTAATAACATTCTTCACCCTCTCTACTAATTGTGGGGTGTCGGCTCCCCTTGCCACAAATACTTCACTATCAATCAACGGGCCTGCTTGCCTCATGTAAACACTGAGTCCCAGACTTCTGGAATCGGCGAGGACTAATATAACTCCCTCCTTGGTAGATTCATGGTGATAGAAAGTGCAATTCTCGAGAATACGTATTGTATTATAATTTGATTCACATAAGAGGTGAATTCAGACCTTAGTTTGTTGAGAATAAGTCCAAATTTGTTCTCCCCTTGAAACAACCTCACCTTCGCCGGGACACGGCAGCCATTTGCAATCTTCACTCCCTTTATCCTACTTCCGGTCCCCCATTTCTTGGAGGAGGTCAGTTCATAGAAGCAAGAAATTTTGGGAGATAATAAATATTCTCTAATCATTTAATGTTGTTTAAATTTCTCCCTAGCGACGTCTTTCAATACGCCCATCTCCATATTTCCCCACTTGTTCAGTTTCTGCGTATCTGTTGTGGCTTGCTCAGCCTTCGCACCGATCTTTTTTGCCTCTTTATTTACCACACTGTTTATTGTACGTGCCATCCTTGGTTGTTCAAGGAAGCATGCTTTTTGGTACTGATAAGCATGTTCCGAGGTGGGGAACTCTCTATGATTGAACAAAATCCTGGCATTATATAAGTTTGATAGGTAACTATACTTGCCACGGAAACCTATGGCCCCGTTGTCAACTGGAATGTGGGACACGTCAACAGGTCGACATCCCATTGGTAAATTATGTAGGTCAAATGACGTGTACAAACGATCGCCCAGAACTATATGTCCAAGTACGAGGTCAACCTGATGTTTATTTAGTAGCAACAATTTATGGCAGTCCCTCATCATTAATTTTGATAATCTTGATTGCTTTCATCGGGGGTATATCAGTTAAACCATAATGCGCACCCAGACTTGCTTCTAATGTCCCGATATTTATTGAGAATAAATTTCTTTTTGTCTGGCGAGTCCAGTTCGACATAGATGGCCCGTATTTTGCCCTTACGCACAAATCCGACCCTGTAAGCCTGGGTAATTTCTTCCGATTTCATTTCAATAGCCATATTGAATGAATTCAGAGTTATTTGTTTTGTATCTTCCACCGTACCATTTTTTTCTTCTGGTATCCCTTCAATAATGTGATGTGTGGTCCCGTCTGTTTTTAAGTTTGTGGGTAAGTTACGTTTTTTTTCGCTTGAGAAATCATTCACCTCATTATTGAGTACATTGACTCTTGCTAGGACTGCATCGTATTTATCACCCAGTTGTATTAATCCTGCATTTGTACCCTGCAAACCCAGTCTAATATCTAGTATTGAGGCGTTGATAGTTTCATCCAGTGTTGACAATGATGTAGACGATGGTTCAACATTTCCAGAACTGGCGAGATCATCTACCGGTGATTCCTCATCCCCAGTGTCAGATCTGACAGTTACGGGGTCATTGAGTGCATCGTCATGATCAATTTCCATCGAGTCAGTTACCAGTTTTTTGTCTGGTTTAATCGTCTGGTGAAAAAATATCTGCCCTAGCATGTAATCTTTAATCTTATGAATTTCATCATTCATTGATTTTAACTCATCCCTAATGTTATAGTATTGTCTTTCATTCCATGCTAGAGTGTTAGAGATTTTTCTGGTGAGGGATTTGAAATGGATTTCCTCCGGTAATATAACGTTTGAGAGGGCTTTGAATTTCAAGTTTTCTTCGAGCATTCTATTAAAATCGAGCTTCTCCATAACCTGTGCTGCGATCTGATCGATAATTAATGGGTCCAGATTCATGGATCTTGTCAAGTTACAATTTTGATCGGAAAGTTTAGGCTGGAATTTCACTTGATTCTCAACTAAGATTTCACAGTCCTCGTTGTCGTCGTCGATTAACTCTATACTGTCATTGTATTGTTCTTTTTGGAGTACTGATTGAATCAACTCCCAATCACTGACTTCTTCATTATCATTGAATTGTTCACTTTGTTCACTTTGTTTATCAGAATCTCCTACCTCTAAATTCTTCTCAGATTTGATGGATCTGGTGGTGAGGAAGATATCCAGCAGTAGGCTCCCCGAGCTGGCAGCCATGATGTGACCGGCAGCCATGACATGACTGGGCTTGTTGATCGGAAGATCAGAAAATTCAAAATCCGGAACAGTAGAATAAGATGACATAATGTTACAATATAAATGGTCAATGTGTGACCACTATATATTCACAAATAGAAATGTCCACTTTTTTGTCCGTGTACAATCTTTCCTTCCTTATTTTTCTCTCCTAATTACCTCCTGTTCCGACTAGGGCATTTTCCGCCTTTCCCGCCTTTCCCGCCTTTCCCGTCCTATAATGGCATGGACAAACTGACAAGACAACAATATGATAATAAAATAATAAATAATATTATAATGGAAAGAATAGATCATGAATTGTTGAAAACAAAATCTATCAGGGAGATCTACCTTCAGGTTAACTTCAGCAGGAGCCTATTATACTTCGCAAATCTATGTGCATCAAATTCAGAATTACTTTTCTTAGAAAAAGATCAGCAAAGACAGACAATGCCCAATGCCCATTGCCCAATAACAATATTCTAGATGAAGACATTCGTCTTTGAATGTTTCACGAACAGACATTCATATTTAAATAATTTTTATCAGAATAACAACGGTCACAGATTATGGACTATTATTAAATTATGGACATGTGATGGAGAACTCGCTATCGCTCGTCCTCTATCACATGCCATAAGACTCTTCCCTCCAAACCACAATCTTCCAAGACCTTTAGGGGTCGACCACAGACTCTATCCCCTGGTAGGATTGTCCTTTACAAGGGCAATTTAGGGACAAAACCAGACCAAAGACCCCTAAAAGTAAATATTGGCTTCAGTCTATGACAGCACTTACATGCCCGCTCCAACAAGGTTAAGGTAGGAATTAGTAAGCATCATTGATAACCAAACGCAACGAAGTGGTCGTTATCAAGGGGCCCTGACATCTTAATCATTATTTAAATTAATGTCTTTCCTTCTCTGCTATTATAGTGGTGTTGGGTTATGCTGCTGGTGTCAGCGTCGCATCAAACATCAGTCATTCAAACTCGCTCCACAGGTAGTTTCATGGTTATTTTAATTAGAATGAAATGGGATAAGAAAACGCAGCACATTTAATTCGAATCAGTTTCTGATTGAATGGAGGCGGTGCACCTTAAAAGCAACCGTTGGAGAGAACAATCATAGAGAAAAAGTTGGAATAAAGGTTTTGTGTTATTGTGGGGTATGTAGATGTCCGGGGAGTGGTGTCCGGGGAGCGGGGACACATAATAATTACTCTATTATTAAATATCTATTTGGAGATTAAGGCTTAAAGCTGGATATATCCAATGTCGGTAGAGTTGTGTAGATATCTTCGATGAGCTAGTCAAGTTGTAAGAATAACTCTAAGTAGAAAGAGATCTTGGAGATGTGCTGAATAGCTGGTCTTTATTCAATGTATGTAAAACATATAGTATATAGAGTACAATATTAAGTCTTTTACAAAGATGCCCAGCTTGTTCATGCCAAGACAATCACATTGAAACTATTTTACTATATATATGATGTAGTATTGTAGACATGCAACTGCAATTGGGTTAGACACATGCAATTGGGTAATTGGGTAATTGGGTTTGTCTAATTTCCCTCCAAATCGACGGCCTCAATTGGGCTTGTGCCTCTCATGGTGCGCGGCATAGGAGTCGAAAGCGGAACTGTTCATCCACCTCCTTATCTTTCCATTGCATTTGGTCGATATATTGAGGTCCTATGTTATCGGGGTAAGTGGGCCAGCAAAGGTTGTCAGATGGACCCATGGGTGGCCAGCCACTTTAGGTTAGCCACATTATACATAGAGTTGGTGATGACGGAAAACAATTCTTAAATTCGCTTTATGACCGCATGAATATTGATACGAATCGGTGTTATGGATATTACAAATTCGTTCATTCATGGATCGTGACCAACGTTTTTTTCGTCATAAATAATGCACTTGTCAATTGCAACCCCCACCCCCCCCCACCCCCGGGTAGGTAGGGGAATGTCCTTGGCCTTTTGGGAAATTTGGTGAAATCCCCGACCCCCCAGGGCAAGAAATTTCTGTAAATCCCCGACCCCCCTGGGGCACATTGTTTCAGAAGACATTTTCTTTTAGACAAACTGTTATTGCAAAAATATAAGGGCCATTCTAAGAAAAGTTTTCCAAATGGTGCTTTGGTTGACATAGCTCTGTAGAGCTGGAGAAAATATATTTTTCAGTTTTCATTAATCAGATGTGAAATCTAAACATCATGACATACAGTTTTGTACATCTCGAAGGGTTGGCTCAATGTTTTCAATACTTGTACAATTTTATTAAATCATGTGTACTAGCCTGTTGATAGACCATTGTAATTATAAATGCCACATGTTGGAGGGGCGCAGTGGGCTTCCTTTCAGAAGAGGGCCTAGATACACTCTATTGATGAAAAAGTAAAAAAAGAATTCCACAAAAATTCAATTTGTTTAGTGGGAGTGGGGGTGGGACAGGGCAAAGGGTGGGGAGCAGTAGGCTTCTTATCATCAAAAGATAGCCTAGATAGACTCCATTGATGAAAAAACAAATTTCTGAATTTTTTTTAGGGGGGGGGAGCAGGCATATATCTACAGGAGACTTGTGACATGAACCCCCCTCCATTGCCCCCCCCCTAACCCCCTAAACCCCCCCCCCCCACATGAGCCCTCCCCACCCCTAACCCTGGAGACCCCATACCCTAACCCCTACCCTAACCCTACCTCCAACACTAAAGGATCTGGATGTAAGTATAGTTCAGACATGACAGTCAGAGAAAGTGGGGTACCCCATGTGTAGAAGAGTCCACCATCATGTTCAGCATGTCGGGTTGAGGCCTGACATTGTTGAAACACTATATAGGGGGTGCTAAATCCCTGTCAGGTTCAAAGGTGACACACTTTGTGTGTATAATGGAGGAGGTTTGTTACTTTAGATCTTACCCTAGAGAAGCCCATGCACACTGAAAGCCACCAAAACTCTTTTAGGAAACAAGGTATAGAGTGGGCACTGGTGGACATTCCCCCACCCATCCAGTTGGTATTGCTGTCAACTAAGGTATAGAGTGGGCACTGGCAGACATTCCCCCACCCATCCAGTTGATATTGCTGTTTCAACTAAGGTATAGAGTGGGCACTGGCGGACATTCCCCCACCCCTTTAGTTGATATTGCTGTAAACTAAGGGAAATCTCCGCCTGTGTGGGGGAATGTTTTCTCAGACATTCCCCTACCATTCCCCTACCTACCCGGGGGTGGGGGGGTGGGGGTTGCAATTGACAAGTGCATAACGAAACCGTGTACGTTACATTTACAGTTGTATTTATAAAGTCAATGCTATATGCCCAACTCAATTGACCTGTTTGCATTTTTCCCCCGATTTTTTTTAACGTGCGTGGCTCATTCGATATGTCTCAAATGTACTCAATAAACTAATTCATTCTTCTAGCTAATGGAACAACAGTTGTATACTTATTAGTGTTTAAGTGCATACATATATGTACCTACATCGAGTCATGGAGATGGCTGATTATAATGAAAAACAGTGAAGTCAAGGCAATAAGGCTTAATTTAATTAATTCCTCTCTTGATGAACAAACAAGTTATACGTTTATTAACTTTATAATCAGTTTAACTTAATGTATATATTCTCAGGATCAATTATTTGTGCGTGATTTAATCAACTATCTTTCTATTTAACTTTATAGTCAGTTTAACTTAATGTTTATACCCTGCGTTTCCAAAGGAAATGACTTCTCAGGATCAATTATTTGTGCGTGATGTCAAGTCATAGTTACTGAAATTTAGTCTTTCTTAAACTGAAAATGCAGAATATTTACCAAAAATGCTTATCATCAGGGTGAATATAAAAGATCAAATATCATAAACTATAGAAGATACATCATATAATTGTTGGTATAAACATTGGTATGTTAGATGTTTCACCCTGCACCCCCCCCCCCCCCCAAACTCAGCTGTAGATAACACGTTCCCAAATTCTCAGGAAAACGGTAACATACACTATGCCCCCTCACCCTCCCTCACCCTCACACTGTCATTTCTCTATCCCTCTCTCTCTGAGAGAACAAGTTATAACTTTATTAAGTTAATCAATGATTTAATCAACTACTTTTCTGTTTAACTTTATAATCAGTTTAACTTAATGTATATATTCTGCGTTTCCATAGGAAACAAATTCTCTGTTTCAATTATTTGTGCGCAAATTAATCAACTCCTTTTTATTTAACTTTATAATAAGTTTAACTTAATGTATATATGGCCCATTCTCACGAAAATGGTGCAGCCCATCCTAGAAGAGTCAAAATTATATTTTGCTTGATCGATCTGAGTGTTGGTAGGTTTCAAGGTAATATACAAGCGGTAATATATCTGAATTTGCCAATAAATTAGACCATTATTCTTTGTACAGGAGGTTATCTAAGATTTTCATAGAAAAGTTGGTGAAAAAACGTCGCACACCCCTATATGCTTAGTAATGAACATTTCTCTAATTCAATTTGTATTTCATCAATTATTTCTATCACCATTCTCTAACTAAATGTTTTTTTGATGTAATAGCCAAGAAACTTTTTTCATTCTTGTATAAAATCTTTTAAAATCGTGGCAACTAAAAATATCAGAAACTGGATTCCCATATTAATCAGATGAAACATCCTATCATTGACTGTGTTTTTATTTATTATGTTCAAATTGTTCTATTTTTTATGTTATGATATAATCAAATATAAGCTTTTACCCCTGAGTATGATTAGTTACCCAGATTCTTGGTAATCATCCACATTTTAGGACTTCAAATTTGGGCGACGTTTTTTCTGAGTGAAAAAACGTCGCCCAATCTATTCTAAATTTAGTCAATTATATAAAGCTTGATTGTTATTTTTGACTTTTTTAATACATGACTGACTCCATTTGAGACCAATTTAGTTTTATTTATTGAAAATTTGTCATTCATAACAATATCCACTCAAGGACGGTGACGTTTTCATGCAGTAGAGTCATATATGATGTGTCACAGGAAAATGAGTCACAATAAAAAAAGGGGGGTTATTCAAAGTGATTAAATCATCGGATATTGTTGTTGGAATATTCTCATTTTTGCAGTGCCTTGTGCTAATGATCATGGCAATATCTGTACCAAATTTCAGGATAGTGTATTAAATATATCTTTGATATATTCTTGCATTCCTGTCAAAGAATGGTGGCAAGAATATGTTGCATCCTGTGATGTCCATACCTCCTCCATGTAATGTATTATAATCACTCATCTACATAAAATATATTGATCAATCTTTTTTATTTTGTAATTGGAAGTTACCTAAGAACCTGTTCCTTAAAACTAAGCAGGATATAAACATAAAAATCAAATCATTTCTTGAGTACAAGGATTCAAATAGGGGCGACGTTTTTACACTGCCAAGTCATATATTGAGTCAAAGTTGTAAAAACGTCGCCCTATCTAAAGTCTAAATAACTCACTTTTCAGAATCTTAACAGTTTCTGAACATCGTTTCCCACAAAGTCTAAGATGATATAATGGTAAATAAGTGGAAAATGATTTAATTTGGTCAATATTTAGCTCATATTTTTATGTAAAAACATCCCCATAATGTGGAAAAAACGTCGCCGGGGGGCGACGTTTTTTCCACCAATTATTAGGATCAGCCCCAAGGCCTAAGGCCTAAGGTCTCACAATCTTCCAATGGTGATATACATGTGTCTGCCAACCTATGCTTATGAAATCATACTTTTTAAACAAAATTGGTTTAATTATTTTAGAAAGCACAGCCTTTTTGTCTGGCGACGTTTTTACACCTCAATTTAGCCATTTTCACATTTATTGACTTAGGAGCATTAATTCTGCTGATATATTCAACCTTGATATATCATTTTATTCGGTTTTCATCCTCCATTCTATGGCACAAATTTTATTTATGTATATTTTGATTCAACTATATTTTTTTCCAACATAACTATGAATTTGGTAATGATTAGTTGGGTATATTCCTTGATTTGATAGTATGTACTTAAAAAAATATACATCACAGATACACAAAAGTATATATTTTAATGATGCTTATGTCAAGACGGATATATCTAGTCAATTCCTTTGTCTTTAAGATCAGAATCGACCAAGTTATTGGCCAATGAATCGAAAAAACGGGGGGTTGCACTACTTTCGTGAGAATGGGTCATATATATTCTGCATTTCCAAAGGAAACAAATTCTCCGTATCAACTATTTGTGCGCAATGTCAAGTCATAGTTTCAGAACTTTAATTTTTGCTTCAAGAACAGTGAGCGATAATATGGTATTTTTTTTTTTAAATATTTTTATTGGCCTAGACATTTAACAGAATATATTATCTGATAATATATTTTAATAATGAAAAATACACATAGCTGTCCACGCAACTATATTTCATGCGTCGCCCTTACATTGATGAACTATAGGAAGGATCACTGAATGATGGTTCTCATTGTGTCCAAGGTTTCATTACGTTGTGAACTATTATTGACATTCGATTTGTACATTTAATTACCAATAAAGACAAATTATAACAATTTTTGAAATGCTTTCAATACTCTACATACCTACACAAATGTTTGATTATTACATGTCGACAAATCCAGAAACATATATTGTAACTGGGATAATTCTAGTTGGGTCATTCAAGACGTTTAGCTATCTCACCGCGAGAATAAAAGCCGGGCAAGTATAAAATACATATCAATTATCATTGTGTACAACGAGCAATTCTCCGTAGCTATTCATGAGTGCCGTTTAAGCAACCTGTGGTCGACGATTGTTTTGAACTCCCATTCAAGTTTGTTCCATTCTCGCTTGCCAATATAAACAATCGATCTTTTGAATCGTTCAGTGTTTGGTCGGATCAATACTAGATTGGGGGCGATATCATTACGCAATCCTAACTCACGGTCTACAACAAGTGATTCAGTACGGTGTTTGTGTACCAATGACAGCATGGCAGCTTTTCTTCTATATCTAAAGGATATTTAGGTCTGCCGAGTGTGGCAATGTGTATAAGGCTTAGAATTAATCGCAAGGACATATCCAATGAAATAAAGCATACCTCCAATCCAAATCAGCAAATTTCTCACGATTCCAACCATATTTGTTCATTTATTAACATGACAGAATCATGATCGAAAAAATAGTTGGTCAAAAAAAAGTTGGGTCGAAAAAATAGTTGGTCGGTTGGTTGAAAAAATAGTTGGTCGGTTGGTCAAAAAGATAGTTGGTCGAAAAGATAGTTGGTCGAAAAGATAGTTGGTCAAAAAAATAGTTGGCCGAAAAAAAAGTTGGTCGGAAAAAAAGTTGGTCGGAAAAAAAGTTGGTCGGAAAAGAAGTTGAGTCGAAAGAAAAAAGTTATTATTACCTTTGTGGTTTGGAGCAATTAAATGACTTAGTTCAGATTCATGAACTTTAACAAAAATGCTCAACAATGAGTTCTTATTACTAACTCAGAATACAGTTAGTTGAGAATACCAAACCAGACTCCAGACTCCTCACCAATAGTGGCTCAGGTTCTCCTCTACCACCACCACACCACCACCATCACACCAGCATGTCATAGTCCTCAGCAATAGTGGCTCAGTTTGACCAATAGGGGAGCGAATGAGATTTGATTGACAGGTGGAAGAGGTGGTGGAAGAGGTGGTGGGAGGGGTGTCAGGGCAGGTAGAAGGTTGTCAATCAAACAGTCCTAGCATAGGTGCAAACTTAGTAGTGTTGGCGTGAATTAGATATCAGAGATGGGCATTGAGATATCCTCCCAGATAAGTGTCCACACTCCTCACACCAATCCTCAACACCAACACCTCAAAATGTATAACGTGAACTTGCTATTCAGGATGATTGACAGAATGGTACGCAATTCATTAACATTCACGATTTTTTTTTAAAAAAAAAACGGAGAATGTAAAACGGGAAATACATCTCCCCTCCTAGCTTCAACTCTCCTCCTCCTCCTCATAACTAGTTTAAGTGGCGAGAGAGTGGCGAGAGAGCGCACCGCTCTAAAAGGGAAGGCTAGTCATCATGTATAGGGAGGGGAGAGCTAGCTAGAGATAATATTATGTTTGGACTAAGTTTATGTAGTAAGTCCTTACTTAATTTGCCTTAGCCCTTACATCAGGTGGTCTTGAATTATGTTATAGAAAAAGATAGGCTTGCTCTCAGACTCTATGAGTGATACCTCAAACTCTTGAGTGAGTTTGCATCTCCCTCATGACCACAATAATGAATGGTCCTCCCTGCACTCACACTCACAGGTCAGCACTCCGAAAATACCTGGGCATATACATGCTCAATCGTGAGGAAGAAGACAAGGTTGTATCATTACTCCGCAGAATACATGCTCTAGATCTATAGTATGAACTATACTCCCAGTATAGTAGATAGTAGAAGTGCAATGGCCTCAGAAAAGATAAGTATAAAAACGCATAAAGCTGCCAGGCACTAATTAAAGGCAGTATATGAATCATCTTTGGTTGAGATTACCTTTCACTTAATTAAACCTGCTAATTTGTAGGAGGAAAATTAATCATTGGTAGAAACAGAATCAGGGTCTCCGGTAAACTACATAGGGTGCTATTTATCAACCTCAACTGGGTGTGTTACAAAAGAAAACTACATTTATATCTTAAACAGTGATAAGAAGAACTAAAGCATCACAGAGAATCGAATTGAAAACAGCCATACCTGACAAATGGCTCAAAATAATTAGAGATAATGATGCAAGCCTAGAAGACGGTTCAATTGATTTCAACATAAGAGGCCGTAAGCTGAATATAATCAAGTGTAATGCCAAGCAGGTATATAATGAATTAATCTTGGGTCGAAAGGTGAAAAGAAAAAAACTTGACAGTTGGCAAGAGGACTTGCGCCTCAACTATATACAGTTCGACAAAATCGACTGGAAAGAAACGTTCATGTTACCCTGTAAAATAACTCCTGAAGCGAGAATTCAGCAGTTTCAATATAGGATTATTCACAGAACAATAACGTGTAATGTATATTTGTCTAACATTGGCATCGTCAGGAACAACAAGTGTACTCTATGTAATAAAAGGGACGACATAGTCCACTTTTTCATTCTATGTAATAAAGCATATAGACTCTGGGAAAACATCCTGGAATGGATAAGAGATATAGGATATCTAAACAGAGGATATAAAGGTGAAGAATTAATTCTCACTAAGAGAAGTAGAGTGGTAGTCAATAATCTTCATATTATGTTCGGAATCGATCAAACCAACTTATGTACTAAAATAGTTAACTGGCTGTTTTTCCAAGTGAAGGCGTACATTCACAGAGTCAAGCTATTTGATCGAGGGAATTTTTCTCTCCTTCACCTAATGTGTGAATTAAGAATGAGAATTTCTGTCATCCTGCATGCACAAAAAATCAATATTGTAAGCAAAAAAGAGAATAGACTATGGAGAACCTTAAAGGACGATACCACCGAGCGGATTGACACTTTGAAAACCTAATATATATTCCTGAAATACCAACATAGAATTTACAAAACACCTGTGTGAAACCTATGCATGTCTCTTTTGTTTGATCACTACCACTTCGTATTATAAAATGTGTTAGCATTGTATAAGCCCAGCTGGCAGGGATCCTGAATAAATATGTTGCAAAAACAAAAAAAAAAGAACTAAGAGAAATATATCTTTAGAAGTGTTTTTGGTGTTGCCGAATTTGGCCTCACTCCCTTTCTGCCTTGTATCTTCTCTTATCATTTCATATCAATAATAAAGAATATGAAAAACAATATGGCATGGGAGAATATTTCCCGTGGGACTGTCAGCTGCACATGGAACCTTTTGGTATAGCTCCAGTGGATAGCCCTCGAGATCGGTGGCTGACTTGCATGTCTCCTAAACTCAATTGGTTGTTTGGGCCTGAACGGTCTTATTAGCACTCAGTTTCCTTCACTCTGACGTTGGAACACTAGTTAACAGGTAATGGAGAAGAGGGTGAATAAATTACAGAAAGAGCCTTGGCGGCAGAAGTGATACTAATATAAAAGATTTTTTATCTGCTTTTTATCTGCTTAGTATAATACTAAGCAGATAAAAAATCCTTCCTGACTGTTCGCTACCTGTGTTGGTGCAATTACTCAACTGTACACTACCAGTGCAAGATGCAATACCTCCGAATGTGCACTATTTCTGAGTACACTACCAGTGGTGGTATACTACATATGTACATCCGAGTGCCCTACCAATGGTGGTATACTCCCTCTGAGTGCACTACCAGTGGTGGTACACTACCTCCGAGTGCACTACAAATGGTTCTGCACCTACATCCATAACTGGAGTTATTGAGATGCTAATAGGCGTACTAAGTAATGAGGATGATTTCTAAAATATATCAAGGTCACATTTTGGTATAATGTGCACCGCAAAGAACTTGGCAGTACATCTGTAACTCATATTGATGTAAACACGAGGTACCCGTGTAACTCACTTTCATTACGTCTATAAATCTGATGTCTTCTGTCTATTTGTATGCTCACATATAGCTTTAAAGGGGTTGTATGACCGCGGAACATAGCATTGAACATGTATAGGTTGTATGGCCTGATGGCTATAGTCTGCCTGTGTTTGTAGTACATGTGTACTGGTCAAAAGTAAACAAAAAATGGAGCACTTTTTTTTATTTTCAGCGTTTTTGGCTTTAAGTGTTCATAGAACAGAAACTATTTGTCCGATTCTTTTCATTTTCGCCCAAGTTGTTGTCCCATATCTTCGGATGATTGGGTGTTATTTATATACAAGGGTCAATTTCTAAAAAAAGTTATAGAGGTTTTAATAACGGAAGAATTGATGCGATACCAATGTGATAAAAATTGGCTTATAAAATATCAACAGAAATAATTCATTCATGTTAACTTTTAGCATCGCAATGTCTTCCTATATTAGTTGTCATTGTACATGTATACTATCAAGTTCTTGAAAAAAATTATTTTTTTGACATTTTAGCCATTTTTCAAAAAGTCAGAAATGTCCCCAAAAGTGGTGATACCAATGTGTACATATTCAAGTGTCCCCCTGTCCATAGTTTCCATTTCTAAGGAAATTATTTATCGTGGCATGGTGGGCTATAATGCAAAGATATGTCCCAAGAACTTTTTTTTAAATCAACTCAATAATAACCCTGTTATGTGGCAAAACATGATGTACACGTTGGTATCTTGTACACATTGGTATCTCTGTTCTAACTATAAACCTTCATTAGGTGATCAATTTAAATCAGAATCCAGTGATTTTGCATGGAATTTATCTATTGTGTACTTACAACTCATGACCAGATTTGATAGCAAACTTAAAAGTGTTGTATATTTTTTATTGAATAAAATCTTTATATTTTTTAATTTTTCCAGCTAAACAATTGACTATTATTTTTTTGTAAGAGTTCAATATATAAATCCTACCAAACTCTGTTGTTAATGACTTTGTGCATCTATATCATTATTTATCAGGTTATTTTCTGCAAGTTAAAAGGTATTTGTCTATGTTCATTGAGTGTACACGTTGGTATCCGGTGTACACATTGGTATCACTGTTCTAACTATAACCCTTCATCAGGTGATCAATTTAAATCAGAATTCAGTGATTTTGCCCCGAATTTATCTATTACACACTCACAGTATCATGACTTGATTTGATTGCAAATCTTAAGGAGTTTTATATTGTTATTGAAGAAGACATCATTATTTTTATCAAAATATGAAGCCAAACAATTTGCTATCAATTTCTTGTAAGAGTTTAACATGTTAATCCTACCAAACTATGTTGATAATGAATCTGTGCATCTAAACCATAATTCATTAGGTTATTTTCTACAAGTTGAAAGGTATTTTCCTATGTTTATTGAGTGTACACGTTGGTATCAGATTTACAGGTTGGTATCATGTAGTCAATTTAGCTGGGATATTTTTGCAGAATTTAATATTTATTGTTAGATACATGATGGGTCTTGGACTGAATGGTATTTCAGATAACTGATATCACATATCAAGGGCTTTATCATCAATTTAATGGTTAATTATTAACAGATCTCACCTTGAAATATATTAGACTAATCCGGCTTTATGATGTCATATTTGCTTTATAATATTATGTGATGTATCACAGATAAATTAGTCTCAAGCTGCAAACAAATAGATTTTGATGCTACCACCATATTTGAAAAGATGGGATTAGGCTAAGAATAGGATGTTAACCATTATAACATATCTGATAAGTACTTTTATATCTATGTATGTTTGGAAAATAATTTCTGATATGTATGGATGGACAATCAGTGGTAATGTGGTTAAATATACATTTCAGGGTGATTTTCTAAATGTGGATTCATATTGAAAATACAGTCTTGAAATATGGTACACATGTTGAAACAAGAATGAGTCTTAAACACCCTAAAAATCACAGCATTTACACAACGTGTTCTTGTGGAACAAACAACACGTTCACAATTTTCACAATTTTGGACTAATTTGAATATTCTATGTATATCTTTTTGATAGGTATGTACCCGACGGGCACTGAGTGCAATCGAGTGTAGTGATAGCACTGCGATCATTTTGTGATTGCCCGCAAACTAGTGAAGTGTGATTTTTATGGCTTTGAATCACAGTGAAATAGACATACCATTAGCAACCATTATGTGAAATCCATTGCGTCTATTTCCTCCCATGTTTTTGGTGGTCTCATACTTGTGTTGGATCAAGTTCTCATTCATATTCATTTATTTTCGTATTAAGTGTTACTCAACCAATTGCATCTGCGAATTTCTTCAAAAGTCAATAATATGGGTGTGATCTCAATTGCGCATACAATGCGCATTCAAAATCACATCTACATACTCATCATAATGCAGCCACAACAGGACACATTACCTGGCACTGCTCACTCACCTAGCATTCACACTTACTGTCGCGCATCTGATACTCCATTCTCTGAGACACATACTCACTCTCTGATACCAAGTCAAAGAAACCCCTACACAGAAAGCTAAATGATATAAGCCTAGCTCCATATTACTAAAAAAAATACTTGATTTACTCACTGATTCAATTCCTCCTTTTACATTTCTCGACCCTGTTTTTTCATATGAAATTAAATGACACTGTTACTTACTATAGTTATAGCTCACGTTAATCTATACCTTATATCAGGGACTTTCTGTAAAGGAATCTTTCTTTATTTTTTTTCTGTTTTATTTTATTTTATTGTGGTATGAACAGTTCAATTTAATACACAATATTTTCAGTGGAGTTATGAAAATGTTGCCACTATCTCTTACACATAATATGTGTGAATTCAACTCGGATGGCAAACAAACGTGATTTATTTATTAGATAAATAAAAAGTTAAATATGTCGTCAGATAGTTTTTTGTAAAACAATTAGATTGATTTTTTTCCTCCACAAATTTTCAATTCTTCACTTTCATGTTGCCTCCTCTGGTTCCGAGGGATGTCTTGTAATGATAAACAACGGAATGTCTTTGAGACATTAAACATAAATGGATATCCTTGCAAGCTGTTACAGGGCGTCATCGATTTTGGATACTGCGTCCTTTAATTTTGTCCACTGATCCATCGTAAGCTAGATACCTTTCCTTCCAGGCAACATTTCTCCGTCCTTGTCATAATATTCCCGAGTACTGATAAGTTTTTTTCCCTCTAAATTCCTGGACAGAGACAAACCTCATCTTGGAAAGCGGAATCATGAGTTGATCAGATTTTCCTTTGGATGATGAAGATTTGCTCTCGGATTTTTTCTCTGGTTTCTTCTCGGACTTTTTCTTTTGGGGAGAAGGCTGAACATCTGAATCAGAATCCGATTCTGAAGTAACGTATTCCTTCGACTTAGGCATACTGGTGGTTTTTCTCTCAATTTTCTCAAGGCAAAGACTCACTTCCCGTGTATTGATTTCCCCGCCGAATCTTTCTTTCTTAATCCATTCAAACTAATGTATACAGGAAAATGTGCCACAAGTCCTTGGGAAATTGAAAATTTGAATCATTATTGGTCAGTAACTTAATGTAGGGCGGGATACTTCTTTTTCTTTGGTCTCAGAGCCTAATCTATACATAGAAAACAATTCTATTATATATGTTCGAAATAGTGGGAATAGCCCATTACCCTTCCTAACCATTATGCGACTTGTTCTCACCAGGTGGGGGTACTGTTTTCACCAGGTGGCGTAACTGGGAACTGGGATGCATTTACAAATTCTTTTACAATAAAAGTGCCGCTAATACACTTGTATGGCATTTATACCACTATAGATATTCCGCATCATGTACATAGAAATGTTATAAGTTATATACATCTATAGTACAGAAAAGAATATCAATCTACCAACGTTTTCTGCTTGTCAACATTAACATAGACATTATCATTAAGATGCCCCAGGACAATAACATATGATGTGTTACAGAACAATGAGTCACAATTCGCAAGATTTATATTATTCACAGCTATTTATCTACACGAACCCTTGCTCATAATGTTTCCATAGCTCTTTTAAACAGGTTTACATTAACTACAAAATAAGAACCTTAATTCAATAAATGATAAAGATGCAGGGCATATAAATGACTTCCATAATGTACCAGTTAGCTAGGACAGTAGAAAGAAAGCCAAAATTGGAAAATATTCTGTCACTGAGATATTTTTTAGAAAGAATTAATAATAATCATCAGGATTGTGATACCCACCTGTACATGAAATACCCACGTGATACACCAATGGGACATTCATAATTCTTTAGAAATAAGGCAAATGATTCTGTTTTAATGCCCAATTGATTCATTTACATATTGCAAGTAATTCGGGGTGTCTAGAATCTTTTCCTGATTTTAGATCTTAAGTAAGGAAAGTTTAGATTAATTATAGAAAAATCAGATCATTCAATAACCATAAAAATGAGAGTTCATATCAAATTATAATTTCCTGAAATGTGCCAGTCAGTTAAGACAATAGTTAGAATTGCAAAGTAGAACGTTATTCTGTCTAAAATGTTTTGGGGTAAAAAAATATCACTTATTACTATGCCTGAGATACCAACGTGTACAGGGATACCAACGTGTACATGTGATAGTAAGGCCTACTCCTTCAATAAAACAAAACAAAATTGTGAAAAGGTTATTTGATATGTACCTCAACACCTAGTTAGATGTAATCCAGTGTATTACTGATTGATTTAGCCCAAATGAAGTCCTTTCTGCTTACCTGTAAAATTTAGCTATTTTAACTATTATTTTTTCCCTGAAATAAAATGTGTTTCCAGAATACAAAAATGTGTAATCATCAATATTTTTGGTAGGTAGGGCGGTGGGATTTTGGTTTTAAATTAATGTTATTTGAACGCAGGCCTGAGCAAAGCTCATATCTCTGAGCTGAGGGCAAGAGCAACCTTATCCCCCTGGATGTACTCTGAAGTGAGTGGAGCTTTCAGCATGGAGGTTAAAGACCAGCAATCATGAAGAAGAATACCCAGGTAACAAAATGATGTTTATTCTACGTTGGAATGACGTCTTGGATCAAGCGGAATGACGTTTTAGTCATAACGTTGGGAAGACGTTTTATCGTCTGGACTCAAACCAACGTCAAACCAACCTTATAAACCTACGTTGGTTTATCGAACGTTGAAACAATGTTGGTTGTAACAACGTTGGTTTGACGTATTTTTATTTTTTACTTTGAAACAACGTTAGTATAGGTATTTATTACTGACGTTGAATGAACGGGAAAACAACGTCTTTTGAAATAGCTTTGCAGAGGGTTATTTTTTTACTTCATATACAATGAGTTTAATTGAACTGTAATAATATGATTGCAAGATCTTTGGTACCACTGGTCAGCTCCTACACTGCAGAGTTGTGCTCAATGTTAGGGAAGCAAGCTTCATCACAGAAGCATTTTGCCCAAGAGCATTCAAGGAGAGACTGCATATTATATGCAGTCCCTTTGCTTGAATTTTCTTTGCTTGAAGTTCCTCATCCATTTCCATCACTTAAACTTACCTTTAATAGAATCCTCTCCTGCAGCTAACATAGGTATCCTTTCCAAGTTGGTGCTTAACAATCTTTGCTTCTCAGTATACCCATAGTAATAATATTAGAATTATAAGGGTGCTTTCTTCACAACATTTTTCAACATCAAGCAGGTAAATTATACAGATAAAGTATCAATTTCATTGCTTTCAATATTCTCAAGTTCATAAAGTGTAATATCTATAAGGTATAAATGCCTCATATAACTGTACTAGCAAGACTTTTCTTTTAATAGAAATTGTAAATAGCATGTAGTAAACTGTGAGGGCACCTAGTGAAAGCCAAGTTCTATGGTACTGCCACCTAGTGAGAACAGTCGGATTGCCGATAACGCCGCCAATAATGCCAATAGAGGAAATTGGAGGCCAGGAGAGAAAAGAGGAGAAAAAACTGGTCTAGTTCAACATCTCACAAAATTTCTATGGGCCACCAGAAAAAAGTCAACATTTTCAGAAATTGTGCCATAGAGATGTACCTAAAAAGTGTAACCCTTCCTACCAACTTGGCGATCTCAAACAAATCTTTTGTTTTGAAAATGAAGGAATGCTCGGAATGGAATTTCCTTTGGAACCAGGGTATAACATCTGCATCTTACATTCGAATATTTAAGCCTTAGTTGCCCTGGAAATTGGTGTAATCGACTGTTCCGTTTTTGAAAATCTGAGCCCACATGTTCCTCTTGGCCCCATTGGAGGTTGCATCATGTTTTGGTCTCTGGTTTCCTTCCAGTTGCTTGAATCTATTCAAACTAACAACTCCCGGCGTCTAGAGACATGCAGCTTGAAGAAAATGTAAAGTTTGTGTATGAATCATTCCAGGATCCATGTGCAGAAATTCATTAAAAAAGTCACAAACCCACATAATTGAAATAATTCCATATGGCTCATTTTCATGTGACACATCACATAAAAGTAATCAGATGTTTTAAGGGATAACATCTGCTTCACATTATTTGGGAAATGCTTTTAAATTCTCTCTCTCCTGCCTATATAAACCTTGATTTAAACATGTCCACTAGCAGTGCCATGTACCCATGTGCCTATGTCAGCAACTGGCTTGTACCAGTTTCCTGGTACAAGCCAGTTGCTGACATAAGCATAGCCAGTTGTATCTGACCCAAATCTCCAAGCATTATAGTAAATTTAACCAACGTTTTTTGTACATTCATTAAAAGTCTATGGAAAAACGTTAATATGTCATACGTTAATCCAACGTTTGTAATAAAGAGGGGGTTTTTTTTGTTCCGTTGTTTTGACGTTGTTTTGACATGGTGAGAAAGACAATTATTTCCTGAACGTTGGATTAACGTATATGGATTTACGTTGAACCAACGTCGTTTATCCAAACGTTAATCCAACGTTGGCAAAAAATGTTTTTTTTTGCCAAGGTTATTTTGATGTTGTTTCACCGCAGTGAAATTGAGGTGTTTAGGAATACGTTGTTTTAACGTTTTTAAGACGTTAACGGACAAACGTTATATTAGGTTCATTATTAGTGAGGTTGGAAAAATGTTTATGAAAACGGCGTAGTTGATAAAAACGTGGGAAAAACTTCTATATAACGCTGATTGCAAAACGTTGGTAAAAGTGATTGACATTCAACGTTGGTAAATGTTGGCCGAACGTTTTTTGTTACCTGGGTAGGGCCAAGGTAACCCAGGCGCCCTAGCTATAGGGCTTTTCCTAACATTCAGCCACTCCCCGGTCTTAGCGTATTGCTATATTGTCGGATGGACTGGGTCCTTCGATTAGCAGTTTGGTTAATGGAAAACAACCCTCTCGCATCTCAAAATGGCCTCTATTCGTCTTTGTCTGAATCACTGGTCCTGATGTATTTTCTTCCTAAAAGTTGCATGGGGTTGGCAGTAATTACTGGCCTCTTCAAAACGCGCAAAAGGAAGGGAGAGGCGGCAGAGGCAAGGCACTGAATTATGAGAGCATGTCTGATGGTTTCTCAACCACTCGCGACCACTCTGAGAATGGTTTCTCAACCACTCGCGACCACTCTGGCAATATTGTGTTACCATTCCGTTAAATCCCTTATTCCGTTCCGTACCGGTTCCATACCGTTCCCGGAAGTCATGTTCACGCTAATAAATGTAACTGGCAAATGGGATATATTCAAAATGGATAGCGGTAGTGTTGATATGTTTAAAGGGCGGGTGGCATTGACATACACAGTATGTTGTGGTGTGTACGTCTACGGTATTTAACACTAAATCAAATGGATATTGTAGGTAGGAGGGATAGAGACAGAGGGGGGGACGATCCTTTATTTTTAAATATAAAAACAATCTAAAAGCATTCAGATCTGGTGAAATATAACCAATTTACTTCCAACAAATAAGTCTTGCTGCGGTAATTTTCTGGACGAAGAGCACCCAAAAGATGGCTGCACTAGTTGCCGTCTCGGTAACTCTCCTGAGTATTGGCGCAGGCGCAACAGTCCACAGAGGTCTGACAATGTAAGGAGGTGGATAGCAAACGATTTCGGCCACTTTCCACCGCTACGCAAGCGTCGGCCCTCCTTGTACAAGTAGCAAAGTTCTGTCTCCTTCCCATAACCAAAATTCATAGCTCCGTGGCAAGCCCCTCACCTCTGGAGCAGAGGGTTGGGAGTGCGGGCCTCGCCCAGGTCGGCTTTATTTTTCCATCCTCTACTTGTTGGGCAGTGTAGAGCTGTCAGTCTACACGGCCGGGATGGTGGGTGGGTTTGCATGGGCTGGGCATGGTTTGTGGTGAGGGTAAAGGCAGGCAAGATTGAGAACCAACAAGTGCCTTCGGCACTTGGATTGTAGAGGCAGTTGTGGTTCAACTTCTTATAGGAATCTGACAATTTACTGGACGTTTTACAGTACCCCAATATAAGCCTTCGGCACTTGGGATAGAGCAGGTTTGATTTCCCTTCTGAAATCTCTTTTCCCTCTCCCCTCCCCCTGTTTCTCTGGGTAGGCCTACATATAGGCCTACTGAGAAAAAATACAACAATATCTTCATTATTTTGAATGTTAGACTTGCCAAATTTAATTGGAAATCTATTTGAAAACAGAAATAATGAGGATTTAATATTATTTTTTAAAAGAATTTATAGATTCATTGAGGAATAATGTGTGGACGGGTACATTCTTTCTGAGAGAGACAGAGAGGGAGAGGGAGGGACAGAGAGGGGGAGGGAGGGACAGATAGAGGGGGTGAGAGGGACACAGAGAGAGGGGGAAGTTGTTTTACATAAGGGTGAAAATACCCATATACTGTGTTAACATGTGCCTACAAAAACGGCCTAAGCATATCTAAATTACATTCGCAAGGCGCCTAGTACTAGCAGCTGCCACTCTCTGGACTCCCAGCAGACAATGTTTTGTGGCCTGCTCATTATGTAGAAGTAGCCCCAGCTAGGTAGCATCATGACGTACATGACTACAGATAATACTGAATCGATCTTTTTGTTGCCTTCAATGGACCCATGATAAACATTTGTTCATGCCAAGGGACATATTAATGATCATACTTGCCTTTACTTGGGGAACGTTTGGCTATTACGTACAGATATAATAAGTATAGTATATGTGAAGTACTATAGGAATATTTTGTCTAGGAATACCATAGTGTGACGTAAGGATATACGTGTCGAATAAACGGTTACCCTGAAGCAATGATTTCCTGGGTATGATCATAAACTGCCTCCCTCTCAGCTCTCCCGCCCTTGATATAACACTTCAAAGTGTTGATAAGGGCGTAAAGCCACCAATCTTACTCACTCACCCTGAAGCAATGAAGCTATATACACTCTAAGAAAAAAGGGTTCTTTTGGGTTCTTAGATAGAACTGTATGCAAGGTTGGAACTACAAGTGTGATTCAATGGCTCAAGTTATAACTTTCTTTTGTATCCAACAAGCGGCCGCAGGTCGCGCGTTGGATACAAAAGAAAGTTATAACGAGAGTCACTGAATTACACGAGTACAGACAATAAAATAAGTAGAGCAAGCAAAAGTACTAGCGGGTAGAATTTCTGGATTACAGGGGGGTCTTTAGTTTGAATCAATTCGAGCAACAACTTTTAGGGCAGCTAGGACTTAGATCTTTGAGTATGAGACGCATAGGTCCCTGTTATACCCTCGTGCCAAAGGACGTTGACTTTTTTCTGGTGGCCCATAGAAATTTGGTGAGATATTGACCTAGTCCAGTTTTTTCCCCTCTTTTCAAATCTGGCCTCCAATTTTTTCTATTGGCATTATTGGCGACGTTATCGGCAATCCGACTGTTCTCACCAGGTGGCAGTACCGTGGAACTTGGCTTTCACTAGGTGCCCTCACAGGTTACTACATGCTATTTACAATTTCTATTAGAACAAAAGTCTCACTAGTAATACTTATATGAGGCATTTATACCTTATAGATATTACACTTTATAAACTTGGGAATATTGAAAGCAATGAAATCAATACTTTATTTGTATAACTTACCTGCTTGATGTTGAAAAATGTTGTGAAGAAAGCACCCTTATAATTCTAATATTATTACATGTACTATGAGTACTACTGAAGTACCAAGATTGTCAAACACCAAGTTGCAATGGATACCTATGTCAGCTACAGGAGAGGATTGTATTAAGGGTAAGTTTAGGTGATGGAAATGGATGAGGAACTCTGAAAAAGTCAAGCAAAGGGACTGCATATAATATGCAGTCTCTCCTTGAATGCTCTTGGGCAAAATGCTTCTGTGGAGAAACATGCAGCATTAGCACTGAGCACAAATCTGCTGTTGTAAGGACCAGTCTAGATTCAACAGGGAATAATGAAATCAATACTTTATTCACAATTAACATTGTAAATTTCAAGCAATTTTATGGATGCCAAATCAGGGTTCTACGTAGAACCCTACCTATTTTGGCCAGAGGGTTCTTCAAAGGGTTCTTCAAATCGAGGGTTCTATGTAGAACCCTGCCTATTTCCGAAACGGGGGTTCTACTTAGAACCCTCAAAAAAGGGTTCTACTTGGGGTTCTGCCATGTCGACAAGCTGAAGAACCCTTAAGGGTTCTTGTTAGAACCCTTTCTTCTTAGAGTGTATAGTAGCTGTAGAAGCTACAATACAAGGCATGTATTGTCCACTGAGTACTTCACACTATGGTGTTCGTACTTTTATTATACCATCCTATATAGATACGTTTTTTCTAAGAAAGTATATTTTCCGACTGTCATTTAATAATCTCTCCACCTTCTTTTCTAGGTAAGTGGCGCCATTCCCAAAACGTTTGACACCATTGATACAGTAAGCACTATACAGTGATTCTTTATCTTATCCTACGTTACCTCAAATCACAGACGCTCTATAGGCCAAGACATTCTCACTAAAAATCTCAGAAATTATATAAATGATAGGTACAATATAATAGGCTCCATACACTGTCATGTGCACATATAGGCCTACGTACCTTTATCAGGAAGCAAATTAATTTCTCATGTTTTATGCGACCTATAATGAAGTAAAAAGAAATGAAGGATTCGTTTAACGAATCGATGGCACGAATGAGAGAAACAAAAAACAATAGTCCTTAAACCTCTCACCTTCCTCTACCGAACATCCTTATTGTCACTCTTCAGGTATTTTTTAAACATATGTATTTCCATAGTTTTGTTCGGTATTTACGTCCCCTCTTACGCACATGTTCAATGTGGAAGCGGCTAACTGGAAATGACGCTGCAGCAAATGACAATCAACTTTCGCTCGTTTATTGACTTAAGTACTACATCATAAATTTATCACAATCCATATTAATAACCATATGAAAATCATACTCACTATCACTTGTTGTAACTGCATTCTAGTGGCAAAAACTTAATTTGGTGTTTCATACTCTGCGGAGCTTGCACTTAGTTCCAAGATGGCGGACACGGTCCCGTTTCTGTATCGTTTGGGTTAGTAGAAATTGCTTTCTTGCATGCTACGTCGTATATTTGGTATGTTCGCACTGAAAACTGTTGTAAATATGTTAACACGTATATATTGTCCATGGACTGAAAATGATGTTCCTTGCAAACCGATGACCACCCAGTAAAATTGCTGTTGTTGTTGTCTCGACTCGTTGTGCATGCCGTCAAGCCTAGAATGGCTATCCCTGTTTTTAACTTATGTTACCCTGCCTTTTACTTCCCGCTACAAATGCGAAATTCAGATTAAGAAAAGTCACGAGGTCGATGGACCTGATCGCAAAGTGTGTCATGAAATGTCTATTATAGTGATTGTATTTAAACGCGATGGAATCGGTTGAAACGCCAAACTTGATTAACATGAAAGGCCTAGGTATACTTTCATTGAATATTAGGTCATTGAGAAACAAGGTAGAAGAACTAGAAAACACTCTTATATGCAGGTTTGTAAAAATTGTCTGTCTACAGGAAACCTGGTTAAATGACTTTGACTTTGATGCAAACTTAGATATTGGGAATGGATTCAACCTGTATCGCTTTGATAGGAAATCTGATCTTCCTAATGTTAAAAAAAGTGGAGGAGGGCTATGCTGTTATATCCACAACGACTTCAAAGTAGATGAATGGTTACTGAATGACCTCAATGTATGTAATGGTAGCATTGAAATTCAATGTATTATGGTTAAGCCGGGTCAACGACAAAGTATAAGTGTTCTAAACTGTTATCGTCCCCCAACAGGTGATAAAGCCCTATTCCTGTCTGAGTTAAAAACAACACTCACGTCCGTCAAAAGAAGAACAAACAATGTTATTTTTCTTTGCGGTGACATCAATATTAACCTTATTGACGACCTTGACCCTAAAACTGGGGAGATGTTCAATCTGATGACAAATTTTCGCTTGGAATCACTGGTGAATGAACCCACCAGATTTACTGGTGATAATGGTACCCTCCTAGACGTAATGTTTACTGATCATCCCCATGTTATGAATTCTGGTGTATTAAACTATAACATATCGGACCATCTTTGTACCTTCACGCAAATAAAGAAAAACAAAGAACCGATACAGTTAGATAAGAGATACGGTAGAAGATATCATAATATAAATCATGAGCATATGAGAGTCAACCTTGATCATACACTTGTAAATAAGTTCTGCTTTGGTGATAATGACACACCCACTGATTTAACCCACTTAGACCCAAAATGGGAGTTTTGCTGCTAGAAATTTCATATTAAATATCTGATGTAGGCTCATAGACCTGAGTTCACACAAAAAATTTCAGACCTCTACCTAGCATAGGACCAAAGATACCAGCCGTCCTACATGTAGGACGGTGGGTCAATCCACTATACATTTTTTAGAACATTTTTTTATATTAAATCATGTATTTTACATAGGGAATCAATAGGATGCATAGAGACCAAAGTCTCAAAAAGCCGTTATTTATGAATCACCCCTACCTATTGTACAACAAGCTAAATTTGAAGTATTTCATGTAGAATTTCATGAATTTTCTGAATCTGAAGAGCAAAATTGCTGAAAAGCCTGGTCACATTGTCAAAATGGGCCGTTTCTATGGTAACTAGTGATATTTTTTGGCATTTTAGCAAAAAATAGGTTTTAAGTGCCCCATTTCTACACTGTTATCAGGAATGTGACCAAACTTGGGGATATTGATGTTAGATGTAAGGGCTATTTGAGGACCCTGAGTCAGTGACCTTGACCAAAGTCAAAGAGCCTAGATATGACCTTGAGATACAAAAATAGCAAAATTCTGGAATGTGACATGGTATTTTCTCCTGATTTTCTCTTATGAAAATAGGGCAATAAGGAAAAATGATAATCTAATGTATTGAAATATGAACCAACATGAGGGGAAATAAGAATTGGACATGCCCAGTTCCATTGGACAATGTGTTTCCATGGTAACCTAGACTTACTTTCTCCTCATACTAAATTGTGGTTAATTCAAAATTTCATATACTAGCCTGTATCTCTAGAAGTATTTACTCCTGGGTTACAAAATTTAAGCCAGTGATAGGGCTCTTAGAGCTCTGCCATTAGAATTGCTGTCAATGACCTTTGTCAAGGTCAAGGTCACCATTTTCAAGGTCAAACAAGAAATTTTGTTGAAAATGCATCATAAACTGAAAACTAAGTCATAGTTACCATGGCAACACACATTACAATGACACTGGGCATGGGCCAGTTTTCTTTCCCCTAATGTTGGTTGTTTTTTCTATACATAAGATTATCATTTTCCCCTGTAACCCTAGTTTCATAAGAGAAAAAGTGATGTCACATTCCAGAATTTTGTTATTTTTTGTATTTGAAGGTCATATCCGGTGACTTTGACCGTGGCCAAGTTCACTGGTTTGAAGTCTGCAGATAGCCCTCATAGATACCATCTATGACCCCAAGTTTAGTCACATTCCTGATGCTAGTGTAGAAATGGGACACTAAAAACCTGTTTTCTGCTAAAATATAATAAAAAAAAATCACTAGTCACCATAGAAACGGCCCACTTTGACAATGATTGTGGGTTTATCAGCAAATTTTCTCTTCAGATTCAGAAAATGCATGTCATTTTACATAAGACACATCAAATGTGGATTGTTACATGGTGGGAACGGGTTCCCATTCAAATTCAGCTTATGGCTGCTGGTCTAAGTTTTTAGGGTAATGAGCAGACCCAATGCTATTATGTTTTATACCCGTATAGACCCAGCGTCCTACATGTAGGACGGCCACACATTTCTTCCATTTTCTCCAAGAATATAATACTTAGGAACTCAATTTTTGGCAGGGACATTGATCATACCTTAAACTATGGTACCATAAAGGTTTCATCACAAAAAGAATGGTATGAATTTGTTAATTCCTGGGGTGAACTTTCAGAAATGACACTTTCCACAAATCGTCTTTGGGCCCTTCAGATGCAGTGATGTTACCATGGCAACACATCATTATTTATTTCTCAAACGTTCATAAATACTAAAATCTGTCTATGTGCATAACTGGTAGAAATATGTTTCTGTTTTGAAAAAGATTTCTTGATTTCTTTCAATATTTAAAAAGCATGTTCTGCCGTCCTACATGTAGGACGGTGGGTCTATATGGGTTAATGTGGATCAACATGAAAAAATGTTTAGTGAGTTATCTAGACAAATTCAGTCCGCTAGAGGTAATCTCAACTAAGAGAAAGGGAAAAATGGTCCTACCCCAGAACATACTGAAAATGATCGCTGATAGAGATATGCTGTTTAAACGGTCCAGAAAAAATAGATCTCAAACCGACTACCGTGAAGCCGTAAGACTCAGAAGGAATATAAACAAACTTGTAAAGGCACAAAAGAGGGAGGTGATTCGCAGCCAATTAAATAACTGTAACAAAAACAGTAAAAAATTTTGGAGGCAGATTAAAGCTCACTTTGGTAATAAATCCAAAAACCTGCCAACCTCATTTCTGCTTGAAGGGGTCTCTCTAGTTGGTTTAGAAGCAGCTAATGCACTGAATGTATTTTACAGTAAGTTCGGTAAGGAAGATGATAACCTGCCTGAGAATTATAAGGAATACCTAGGAGACGAACCTGATCTAACCCTAGTTACGAATGTTCTCATTACAGAAAGCCAAGTTAAGGACATTATACAAAATATTGACACGTCCAAGGGTAGCAGCTTTGAATGGATCAATAGTAAGACCCTCAAAATGTTCTTATGCCTTGTGTCGTCACAATTAACTGTGCTTATAAAAAAATGTGTTAAAACAGGTTTGATGCCTTTGGAATGGAAGGAGTACATCATTAAGCCAATACCGAAAGGTGGTGATTTAAGGTGCTTTAATAATCTTCGCCCGATAGCTATGGTGCCAATCATGTCAAAGATACTAGAGAAGATATTATGTTCCTCAATTGTTGACCATATGGAGTTAAATAATCTCTTTAGCAAATGCCAAGGTGGCTTTAGAGCTAACCACTCGACAAACATAAGTCTATTTGACTTTTTCGCTCCGATCATAAATGGTATCAATAATGGTAATCTCTCAGTGGCATCCTTCTATGACATCTCCAAAGCTTTCAACTGTATAAATCATAAGATCTTAAGATATAAATTACATCATTACAAACTAAATCCTCTCCTCATCGGTATCATAATGAACTACTTATTGGATCGAAAGCAAAGAACCAATCTAAATGGGTCGTTATCAAATCCTATTACAATAAATTGTGGTGTCCCCCAAGGCAGCCATTTAGGGCCCATAATATTCTTGTTATACATCAATGACCTGCCTCTGTGTACGAAACATCTAATTTCAGCAGATCACTCGATTAACTTAACGTTATACGCTGATGACACAGCTTGTACTGTTACCTGTAATGATGTTGATGCTTGTATAAGAGTTACTCAGGGTGCTGCCAACTCCATCAATAAATGGATGTACGACAACATGCTGAAACTCAATGAGAAAAAGTGCATAATTCAAGTGTTAGGTACTAGTCACAGACTAAAAAAAGTGAACTTTGCCGCCCTGGGTCAAATCTACTTAAACGGGCATAGAGTAAAAAGATCGAAAAATGTTGATTACCTAGGTTTCAAAATTGATAGTAAGCTAACGATGAATAGTCATCTAGTCCGTCTGAAATGTGCTACGATGGGCAAGCTACTCTTACTAGGAAAAATCAGAAAATATCTGAATGTGGAGATGACCAAAACCATTGTAAAATCCCATATTCTTTCGTCCCTCGAATATGGAGGATTGTTTCTTTCCCTTGCCAGTGCACATCTAAAACATAAATTGCAGAGACTAATAATTAGAGCCATCAAACTTGTATATTTAAATGATCAACGAGATGGTGAAACATTGAGTAGAATCTGTGGAATAGAACCGCTCAAAAAACGATACGACATCGCCCTACTAGGAATTATGTACAGGAAACAAAAAGATCTTGCTAACATAACGATCATACCTAGACAAACTAGACAAAACGCGGGGCCTGTAATCAAGGCAATTAGGCCTGCACTGGAATTAGTAAACAAATCACCACATGTAAGAGGACCCAAATTATGGAATGGCCTGCCCGGAGACGTAAGGCAGAAAAATTGGGCTTCGATAAAAGCTTATTTAAAAAGCCACAACGACTGGTATGGCTAATTAGCTAATTAGCTACTGTATATAGTTACTGGTAGAAACCAGAAAATGAGAAAAATATAACGCGAAGTGTTGTTTTTATCATTCGTGTAGCCCTGGCAGAGGCAAAAAAATCCAAAAAATTACACTACTATATTTGTCCGATTGAAATGTACTCGTTCACTGTATGTCTATCTAGATAAACTATTTTTGTAGGTCGTTACTTCATGAATTATACCGTTAATGTTAAAAATCTAAAAATACTGTATATATTGATACCGATTACTGTCTTTGAAATGATTACCATGAGATTACCCTTGTGTAAGCAAAGGAACTGGAATCAATAAAATTTCTTTAAAAAAAAAAAAAATGAGTAGCAGTTGAAAAATGAATTTCTCAACAGATATTGCAGGGAAAGTATGAAGATAAAGGCACAGATTCTATGTAGGTGATTTATAGTTAGTGCATTGGCACTCAGACCAAACAGCATACACTAAGGCCTGTGTGTTACACAGTAAAAGGCAGTGAGTGACATGGAGCCAGAGCCAGTGTGTCACCATTAATTTCCGTTGAATTCTCACTATTTTTCGCAATAATTATTGAGGGAAATCTATAATAAATACAAAAGTATACCCTCGGGCGATCTCCAAGTTCCATATTACACTTGGGCTAGGCAATTTTGTTCCTTTGCTGTACCGAAAGTATTTCTTTTGGGTGAATTTTGATTGACGGAGAGCGTCTCATGATAAAACGCTAGCCAATAACAGGTGCTGTTGTTGATGAATACAACATGGCAAAAGGGCAGACAGCAGTCGGATCAAAATAAAGGTATATATTGTTGTCTTTATGCTCGATACATATTCAAAACAGGGGACTTGTTATATAAAAACAAAATACACAGTCGGCGGTCGACTGGACTTTTCTCACTCATGTCCTTCGGCCACCCGAGAAAAACGTCCAGTTTGACCACATTGTGCGCATAGAAACGTCAAGCTTATCAATGTCTTTTGCCTAATTATCACTTTTCTTTGGAACTATATACGAACACTTCAACCAACGACTGTCGGATGCACAGTATAATGCAGGGACTCCACTATGGGAAAAACGGCAAAAAACGGCTGCGACGAATTTTTTGCGACGAAATATCTAATCAAATTAGATATTTTGCAACTGTTGGCAACAAATAAATGTGTTGCCGACAACCTATTTTACCCCCTCTTCCACTAGAATTTTTAGTCATGTCGAATTTTCCGAATTTTTAGTCATGTCGGCGACGAATTTTGCCTGTTGGCGCCGTTTTTTACCTATAGTGGAGTTCCGCTATAAAGCATTGTGACAAGTATATTTCGAGTAGAAACTTTCCGATCGAAGCCTGCGCTCGGATCTGCACAGATCGTGACATCATTTCTGGATCTTTTTTCGATGATACAGAAATACAGCTCATTTATATTCATCTGGTTGTGACCTTGGTGTATCCGATGTACGCCATTCGCACAGTCAAATCATGGATAAAGGAGTCTAGTGCAATGAAGTCCCCATAGCTGTGTGGCCGACGCCATTGTTTATTGATAAAAGTAGTTGAATGAAATGGAGAAGTTTTCCACCACTCATTATTGAGCATACTTTTCCCACTGTTCCATTTTCCAATTAAATCTAATTGTATAAGTTGGTCATCTTATGTGAACCACTTATATATTTTTCAGTTTCCAGTGGCAGAAATATAAGTTACAAAAGTCACCCTATGCTTAATTAGTTCCTATTATTTATTTCATTATGACAATCTATACTTTGTAATGAAATCATCAAAATTAATGGTCATAAATAATGACAGCCAAAGAAACCCCTGTGTCTGGGTCGAGCACTCTGAAAATTGTATATTCTAGGGCCTCTCTAATTTTGTACACTTTACCAGAGTTCATTGAGGGAGCTAATGTCTGCGCGAGCCATCCCTTTAGTCACGCTAGTTATATCGATACCCACAGTGGAAGTAAATTGAAGCACTGCTTGTACTTGAACAACACATCTGCCGCATCAGATTGATGGACACTCATCATGGTTTTTAAAATTTCCTGGTAAAGCTTTTCTCCTCAACACTGGTGCGTCGACTATTCATTGATGTGTGCTGAATCTTCCCAACCGCCCTTCCCTCATGGGAAGTGAGGATTTGCAGCATAGCTCTTCCAGTGAGTTGAGTGGTGCTAGAGCTGGTAACCAAGGTTTCAACACTAATGTTGGAGTATTTCGCAAGGGACACCTGGTAACTATGAAATAGATTAGCACATTGACTATCGATCATACTAATTAAGCGTGCTGTTGTTAATCTCCCTTGATTAATAAGTGACGCCTGTCAGAGTGTCTCGTGGTCAATTTTGTGTTAACACTTGCTCCAAAGATTCATTTCAATAATAAAACAATAAATTATAATATAAACCCCCTCAATTCGTTGCCGAGGCTATTCGATCCTAATCACAATTATGGTATTCCTAGATGCCATTTAACCTCTTGGTGTTGCTAAATCCGATCCTAATCACAATTATGGTATTCCTATATAGATGCCATCTAACCTCTCGGTGCTGTTAAGCAGGGGTTAGAAAAGAGGCAAAATGGAGTCGTTTTCCAGGGGCCATGTTAAGCAGTCGCCATATAATATGAATGACAAAAATTCTTGGCAACCAAAGCTTACTGGCCTTATAGGTTATGCTAGCAGGCGAGGTACGCTAGCAGTTTAGAATTAGATATAGAATTACTGTCATCCTGCATAATATGCCAAATGTCATTTAGCAAGTTATTTTCGATGACGATGGGGAAAACCTAACATATCATTTAGACATTGACTTTAGATTCTTTGGGTGACTATACAATCTCAAAAGTTACTTACTGATCAAACCTTGATACATTTAATTATTCATACCATCAGTTTCGTCGTTCTTTCAACGGAAGTTTGAATGTCCCTTGCATCAGAAGTCATGTTTCTATTCGAGGATGATGTTATAATCTATACATCTACATCTCCTTTCCCCTGAAGGAGAAGCTAACCTTGGGTGATTTCTTATACTTGTTAAACAAAGGCTGCCACGTGAACAGGAGATTTGCATCCACCTTGGAGTATTGGTTTCACCCAATGCCTGTGCAAAGGAGCACTCTGGCTGTCTTGGATAGGTACAAAACTATATTACCTCGCCTTCCACTCCCGAGGGCCAGAGAAATGGGATCAATAGCTTGGCCAATACCAGTGAGTATTGTAGAACGAAGTGGACCCAAAGGTGGTAGATGAATTATCAAAATGCCGTTTGTTGGAGACAGAGTAGTCGTAAACGTTCATTTTGCTTTTCATGCCATATGAGTAGAAAAGCTATTATTGATGATATACGATCTCTCGTAACACACAATAGTGCATATATTTTACTCCACAAATATATAAGAGAAAGAAATTCAATATGGCATATAAGTTTCCGAACAGAGCTTAAACCCCGAGGACACATTTCAGTATGAGTAGAAAAGTGTAGTTTAGAAAGTTGCGTCGATGTTTTATGCCTATTCCAAAAGCGACTGAGAAATGGACGATGAAGACGAAGTAAAGTAGTGTTTTTGTTTATTGACACAGGAGGTTCGAGCGAAGATAAGGATTATTTTTCTCACAAATAACAATACTCACTGGACAGCCTTTCTCCCATCACATCACACTCTCCAGAGGATGCTATGTGCGTTTTGATTGCCAAGCCAGTTCTGAGCCATTTTTCATTGGAATCCCGCGTCCAGTTGTAATCAGAACGTCTTTATTATTGAAGTATCTTGTATCGAAGCTAGGAAACAAACATTCCTTAGTCACAGACCCTTCGCTACCTCTGTCTCCTTTTCCCCCACTATACCAAAAACTAAGAGACCATTGCAAATCGGAAGATGGCGAGGCAATTAGAAAAAGTACTCAGTGGATAATCAAGCAATTAATTTCAAGCTTAAAGTCGCACTTATCTCCTGGCAAAACGAGCAGGATTAATTCGCTGTAAGTGTATCCAAGGCCCTTATCACCCCATGCCAGGTTTGCTTATATAGGTAAACTTTTAGGTATAGACTTCCCTAAATTGTTAGATATATCAAGTGTATACTGACCACATAATATATGCATTCACAGAGGATATATCCCAAGTGGATGTTAGTATTGCTTTAGGTTCTGACTTTGATTCAATCTTGATAGATGATAGATGATATATGAACTAGTTGAAGGAGCATGGGCTGTCGAAGGAAAGCCTCCTTGATTTGCGTGTATTCTTCTATTCGATTTCAAATTCAGCTCGGTCAGTCGGTCACAAGGCTTCTGGCTAAACACGTTTACATATTACAGGACCTTGATTCGTGAGCGGAGTACGGGGAGTCAGTCGGATATCGCATGGAAACTACAGGGCCAACAATGTTATTACTGGTATAATCTGGCCTGTGATCAGAGTACACTCTATGACTAATTTTGCCGACTAGGATATCGAACTGTTCAGGTCTAATATTACAGAGAAACATAACCCAATACATGTATCAACGTTTCGAGACTGATTTTTCTGGAGTTTCCTTAATTAGGTTTGCTATCTACTTGAGAAATCTACGCAAATTTGAGTTGTAATATAAAGTCAACGATATCATAGTAATCTAATTGAGAATCAAAATCATGATCTATTTCCCTAAAGATAGCTACCCTCAATCCTTACCTGATTTCAGATATTCAGCTCAACGCGGAGTAATCGCCTTTAATTTGATTGAACTTAATTTTCCCCAATGATTTGTATAATATGCATAACAAACGAATATACTATATATATATGCTTTCGATTTGGACCTATACCACGCATGCAGATACGAATGGGTTCCACATTTAAAACGATAGCTATGTGAGAAAGTCAAATCATTTAAGGCACACGTGAGGTTTACATGCTTTCTCTATGCATGTACGTATTCTATAAACAAGGTACTGATGTTGTGACATGTGACGGCGATGAACCTTCCCTAACAGGAGGAATATTTCACTTACCGTAGATCAGATATATTAATCCCAGGATTTGAATTCAAGGTATGGGAAATACCAGATTAGTATTTGAAGAAGTCTGAGAAGAGCCATTGTCTATTTAACTGCATATGCTCTGTATATTCTGGCAGCGACTCAGTTGAGAGGAACCATCTTCTACCCACCCAGACGACTGGCAAATTGGATGAGAGGCTAAAAGGGTATGAAAAGGGAAAGCTCTTGTTATTGTCATCTGGAAATGCTTATTTGCTTATGATATATATTGGGAACATCTCAAATGCACTTTTTGTCCAATGGCTTTATGGATTTTATGTTAGTTGAATTAGGCCTCCCGAGTAAACAGCCTATGGAGATATGAAATCTCATCATGATGTGAAGCCATAACAACAATTACAAAGTATATGGATGAAGGAAGTGATTTCTTATTCATTGAAAACTGATAAAGACATATTCAAGGGACAGTGGCTTAAGAACATGTATGGTTCTGTATTGTGCAAGCGACCTCAGGAGAGAGAGTCGTTGGATATATCTATGTGACCAAGACCATGGAGACTGTGCCTGACGTCATTGCGACGTTTGGGCCTATGACGTAACTGGGCTTCTGACGTGTACTGGTCAGTCGCCAACGGTGAACTCATTGAGGACGGGATGCTGCTTCAAGGCAGCATTTTCAAAATGGCGTTACCCCACTGTGTTCATGCCTTGGTCCCAAGGTGGGATCAGGGTGATTACGGATTGTTCAAGGCCTGTGAGTGACTCCATTAATAACCATTGCTCCATGCTTGTTCATAGTTTTTCATACAGGGGCCTGGATGAGGTCTCACGGCTAGTTTACCCAGAGGCTGTGATGACTGTAGTAGATATAAAGAGTGGATATAGGGCTGTCCCTATTCATCAGGACCACAGGAAGTACCTGGGCTTTCGGTGGGACCTAGATGGCAAAGCAACTTATTTTATGGATAATCGCCTGTGTTTCGGGCTGACACTAGGCCCGTACTACTTCAACAGAGTCTCATCGTTTATCTCTACTGTGCTTGCTATGATTTTTAATCTCAAGATAGTCCATTACTTGGATGACTTTATATGTGTATGTGGTACCATCGATGAGGCCCTGGAGGCCCAATTGACTGTGGTATGTTTGCTAAGATTCTTGGGGTTTCATGTCTCGTGGAAGAAGATATCACCCCCTTCAATGACCACTACCTACCTTGGCATTAGTCTGGATTCTATCAAAATGGAGTTGAGGCTTCCGACTGACAAGTTGATAAAACTGATAAGCCTGCTCAAGAAGTTTGTGGGAGCAAAATCCATTACAAAGAAGCAGCTGGAGAAATTGAATGGTTGCTTGTCTCACTGCGCCCATGTGGTGCGGGGCGGGAGGATTTTCTCTAGAAGGTGCTATGTTTAAGGTAATGGTGATGAAGTCAGCAAAATTCCTACCCATCTTCGCTGGCATGCACGAAGATCTGAGCTGGTGGCTGAAGTTTTGTAAATGTTTTAATGGGCGATCCCTTATAGAAAGCAAGCCTGTCCACCTGGTCACTGACGCCCCATAAAAGGGTGTTGGCTCCTACTTCAGGTCCGATTGGATTATTGGTGCCTGGGTCAGCCAGGGTCCTTTCCAATGTGACTCTGAGTGCGACCACATACAGCCACCCCCTGAAATCCCCTCGCACGACCGCTCAAACATAAATGTATTGGAGCTGTGGGCTGTTGTAGCAGCCATGAATCAATGGGCAGTGAGCATGAAGGACTCAGCAGTGTTAATATTCACCGATAACATGCAGGTCTACTACATGTTGAGCAACGGAGCTAGTGTTAACGAGACGTGCATGACCTGGATTTGCCAATTATTTTGGCTTTCCATGAAATTTAATATAACATTTCTCCCCAGATATATCAATACAAAGGCCAATCTGGTGGCAGACACCCTATCTCGCTTGGGTTATAAATCATCATGGCCTGCTGCTGTACCTACTATATATAATTCTGGTCTGTGTTGCAGGAATGAGCTTGTAAAAATGTTATCTTCTAGGCCTTCTCCAGCTATCGGCCCGGGCTCGCCGCCATAGGCAGGATTCAGTGTCAGAGTCAACTAAGAAGCTCAGGTCTCACCAGTGTTAAAAAAGTTAAAAATGTTGTTATGTGAAATTCTGTCATCAATACGATCTCCCCCCCCCCCCCCTGCCGTGTGGCCCGGAACAGTCAGTATGTTATATGTCATTTCTGTCTCAATATATGAAACCTTTGTCAATTCAAGCCTTATACCAGGTGGTGATATTCTACCATATCGTCGAAGGACTGGAGCCAGTGATGCTCTCTCACCCTCGCCTCAAGGCTACCTTCGCTGGAATGCAGAGTGTGATTGGGTCGCAAAGGTCGCAAAAGTCCCCTTTGGTCCCACATCACCTGAGAGCCATAGCCAGGATTGTGCATCCATCTCAAGATATAGAGAGACTTACATTTGTGGCTGCTATTTTAATGGTCAGGTCACTCTTGAGAGTGTCCCATGTTGTGTTTTCCCCTCACACCCTGGCCAGGGGTGATGTTAAATTCTTCAGTTGGGGAATGTTGGTATGTGTTCGTTCTTCTAAAACTACTACAGCTTCTGCTAAACCAGAATACATACCTGTGTCCTATGTTCCAGACAAGGAGATCTGCCCTGTGTATCACATACAAAAGTTGTTTAATAGTTGGCCTGCCCTTGATACTCAGGTAATTTCTTCAAAGGATGTGAAAAATTTCTCATACTCTCAATTCTCTAAGTGCCTCTCAGATTTGCTTGTTAGAGGGAATTATGCGTCCCACTCCCTTCGTAGGGGTGGGGCAAACTTCATGTCGCAACAAGGGTGTTCTTCATCTGAAATTAAAAGTTGCGGCCTCTGGAGGTCGGCTTGCGTAGAAGAGTACTTGCAACCAACCCTGAAACATAAACTTCTACAGGACAAGAGGTGTGCCGGGCTGATGTGACTGTTCTTGGCGGGTTCGAATAATAAACCCCCCTGGGGTCTTTCCCCAAACTGCCCATCTGCCTTCACTTGTTATTTGTGTTATTGATGTGTTCGTTATTAGGACTAGATCTGCTAGTATATGTGCAAGCGACCTCAGGAGAGAGAGTCGTTGGATATATCTACGCGACCAAGACCATGGAGACTGTGCCTGACGTCATTGCGACGTTTGGGCGTATGACGTAACTGGGCTTCTGACGTGTACTGGTCAGTCGCCAACGGTTAACCAGTGCCACCGAAGGAGAACATTTTTTTTCTCATGGACATTAATATTTGACATTTGACATTACATTGGATTGGAAAAAATCAATGTTGGTTTGGAATAATAAATCCCCCTGGGGTCTTGCCCCGAACTGCCCATCTGCACCCCCAAAAAACCCATCCCCCCAACCCCGGGGAAGTGGGGAAATGGTAGGGGAATGTCTGAAAAAATATGCCCCCACCCAGGCGGGGATTTCCTTTAGTTTACAGCAGTATGAACTGCATGGAGGTGGGGGAATGTCCATCAACGCCAACTCCAGTATAATTTAAAGTGCCATTTTGGGGCATTTGATGCATTTTGGAGCACAAAATAAGGTATTTACTCACAGATCAATAGTGACTATCTCAAATATGATCTCAATATCCATCTCCCTGTGACACATCACATTTGTAAAAAATTGAATGTATTAAATAAACAAAAAAAAATGTTGGCCTGTGCAAAAGGAGAATTGCGCATTATAAAAGTGAAAAAATCGTTTTGACAGTCCAATAATTAGTGAAGTAAATATTCTTACAATTGCCTGCCTGTTAGAATTACTAATATTTTAGAATCATTCAACAAATCAGGGTGATCGCCTTGACGATCCATTTATTTGATTGTTGGGAGAGCACTCCCAAACAGTCTTAGACCAATCGGGACCACACCCACACATCACCAAATTTGCGTAAACATCAGCCAATTTCAGATTCTGAAATACAAAATCTTAGGTCAAAGTTACTGGGCAGCTCAGGCTCTGCTTAGGGACTGTTCATTTTTAACCACGGGGGGGGAGGGGGGAGAGGAGAATTTTCAGGGGGGGCATCTTTTTTTGCACAGACTCTGAAGGGGGGGTCACCTGTTTTTGCACAGACTCTGAAGGGGGGGCCATCTTTTTTTGCACAGATTCTGAAGGTCGGGGAGGCACCTTTTTTTACACAGACTTAAAGGGGAGGGGGGGCCACTTTTTTGCACCAACTATGAAGGGCAGCGTCATTTATACTTGCGTAAACCTTGGTGAAACCTGGGTCATGAAAGAAGATTCATGTATCTCAATCATAAAATTCTCTGGTATTTGGACATCTTTAAACATCAAGCAGACCGTTCTTTAAGGCAGTCAGCAAGCATCTGACCTGTGGTGGTCTGGAAGCATGGGAGAGTTGTGGTTTGTAGCACATAGTGTAGCTGCATGGTGGTCTATGCTAGATGAGAGGAAGTGTGCAGAAAGGTTGCAAATCTTATTCATCACTTGTGCTTTTTCTGGGTCCCTTGCCCACCTCTTGTTGATGAAAGACATGGCTGTTGTGTTGTCAGAATAGACCATTACCTATTCATTGAGGTTGAGCTAAAAAGATGGCAGGTTGGCTCAAGAATTGCTACCTTTTTGTATATGATATACTTGTCTGTAATATCTGGCCACCCTGCCCATGAGACATACACCAACTCCCCATCATACACAAATCCCCTGCTGCCCCACAACCAACCAATCTGTAATTTTCCATGCAAGTTGGTTTGGCCTGAACATCTTTGTTCACTATCTTAAATCCATCTTGTATGCGGTTATGTAAAATGTCTCCCTCAATGTATGAGGGCAGGAGCAACTCCCCCAAGCCTCAAAACATATTGCTGCCATGATCACTAGTGGTGGTTGGGTACACTAGCAGCACTAGACTTCTTGGTATCCTTTTAACATGGGGACATTCATACTTGTCTCCAAATCTACAGGTGCCAAACATGGCAAAAGCCCTGTAGGGCTCCACAATATTGCTTCTTTTATACTTGCCCAAGAACTTCTCATGGGCTTTGTCTTTCTTTGTCCTTGGGATCAGCAAGGCAGATGCATAAGACCCAGGGGCTGTCCCCTACCTTAAGGCAAACTGCACCTGCAGTTCCTTATAAGGATTGTTATATGTGAGGATCAAGGGCTACTTGTGGTTCTCCACTACATAAAAAATCATTATCATGTATGCTAGGTAATACTCTCTCTGGTCTTTATGCAGGTCTCTGTTGGTCTTGAGGTGACACATGGTCCTCAGGCTGGCCATACCTGATTCATCCATCAACATAATCTTCATGTCCCTCCCATTAAATGATGGTAACCTTTTCCCAGTGTTTCTGAGCCAGTCTGTTTGCTATGGGCTTTGGCACAAACTTGGACACTTTATCAGCCTTTTTTGCATCCTAGCCTCCCTGATGAGGCTTGGTTGTTGCCTTGACCTTCCTTTTATTTGGCACCAGGGACCCCACACCGAAAAAAAAGATCGCGAACCAGGTTAGGAGGGTAAATCAGCGATTATATTGCAATTAAAGCAATGCCCAGAAAAATATTGCTGTCATATGGATCCTGTGCTGTATCACAGTCACTTTTGCTAGCAGAAATGAAAACATTGTAGGCTGTACATCGAAGTATATTGGTTCTGAGGATATTTCTTGTACTAGTTTGAAGCTATATCGGCTTCTGTTGCTTAGAGAAATATCTATTAACAGAATTTCACATTGAAACTTCAAATTTAGGCAACCGATATCTCAAATTATGTACCAACAAGTTTCAGTGCCCAGAAATAATGTTTTCATGAGAATGACAGAAATGGTAAAAGACAACCACACATCACCCCTCATTAGGCATTACAAACGCCCGCAGCTATTAAATATAAGTTACAACTTTCCACAATTGACAAGAATTAATTGATGATTAGAGCTCCTTTACTTCTTAAGATTACTAAAGATTGCACACACTCGAAGATTGAACTGGAAAATTCTGTGATAAAGGTATATTTATGTCTATTTTAGATTTTGCGATGGGAATAACTCCGCTTGCAGTTTTGTGAGGGAAAGAGCCTTGAAAACCCCTCCCAAAGTTTGCAAGCATTTTTTCTGGATGCAAGATTTTTGAAAATCAGCAATGTTTTCAGAGAATAATTTTTTCTGGGCAGGCTTTCTTTCGCAAACCTATTTCTGCGATGTTTTTTCCTGCAATGTTTTTTTTTCTTGCTGGGGTACCAGGCCTAGCTAGAAGTCATCTGCCTCATCCTCAGTGGCTGCACAGATCCCCAAATATTTTGATCACATTGCAGCACCTCCACATGGTCAACTTCCTGCAAGCTGTTCTTTCCTACTTTTGCACCTTCTGGAGGTTTGGTGCTGGCTGGTGCCTCCATGTGAGGGAAATAGGCATGGACTTGCAGGCCTCACTGCCCCAATGAAATAACTGTGGTTAATTATGAACAGTCCCTTAGTTCAGACATTCAGCTATTGTCTACATTGAATATAACCAGTATAGTTCAGGGGTGATAGTCTGACACACAGCTGTGGACATCAAAAACCCTGTCATGTTCAAGGGTGACACTCTTCACACATATATTGAGGGAGGCTATCACCAACTTGCTGCTCTAAACTCTGGGTTGTGTATTCATCAATTGTTCTGTTGGCCATTGAGAACTATTGTCAAATTGCGAATTTTACACCTACCCCCTTCTCCCTTCCCCACCTCCACACACACCCTAGCTGGCCCCCCTTAAATGGCTGATAACTTCCTACACCACTGGGCAGTTTAGACTCTCCTTAGTTCAGATAATGAGCTATTGTCTACATTGCATACAACCAGTATAGTTCAGGGGTGATAGTCTGACACACAGCTGTAGACATCAAAAACCCTGTCATGTTCAAAGGTGACACTTGTCATGTATATATATTGGGGGGGGGGGGGGGAGGGGAGGTTTGTAACCTTGCCTAGCCTGGCCCACACATAGGCCTATCATAATCCACCAAAGCTGCTGTCTCCCTCCCGATAATAGTTCTCTGTTACTAAAAAAAATATCCACTGGAAAATATGCCCCAGGGGGTCGGGGATTTACAAAAGATTCTTGCCCTGGGGGGTCGGGGATTTCATCATATTTCCTCAAAGGCCAAGGACATTCCCCCACATCCCCGGGGGTGGGGTTGGGGTTGCAATTGACAAGTGCATTATTAGGACTAGACGCACTAGTATATACCATAGATTCTCCTTACAGAATCTATGGTATTACATTACATGTATATTCTAGATTCAAATCGATTTCCTTAATTGCTCTATGAATTTAAAACATACTACACGTACAATGTACACATTCCTATCTGTCCTATATAACTCTGGGGTTTCTGTCTGTTGACAAATGTTCCGCCTCCCTCTAAAACGAACTGATCACATTGTCCCGACAGTTTATTGTCATTGTCCTTTATGGTCGCGGTCAATGAATGTGAATGGAGAAATTGCCATTCTACATTTAGCCAATAAGTGCAATCGCGGAAATGTTATGCACTTGTCAATTGAATCCCCCACCCCCCCACCCCCGGGTACGTAGGGGAATGGTAGGGGAATGTCTGAGAAAACATTCCCCCACCCAGGCGGAGATTTCCCTTAGTTGACAGCAATATCAACTGGAGGGTGGGGGAATGTCCACCATTGCCCACTCTGTACCTTGGTTCCCAAGAGAGATTTGATGGTTTTCAGTGTGCATGGGCTTGCCTAGGCTAAGTTCCATAGTTCCAAACCTCCCCCAATATTATATACACAAAGAGTGTCTCCTTTGAACCTGACAGGGATTTGGCACCCCCTATATAGTGTTTCAACAGTGTCAGGCTTGAACTAGTCTTGCTGAACATGATGTGGGACTCTTTTTCCATGGTACCCTATACTAGAAATGTCAAGATCCTTTAGTGTTGGGGTTAGTGTTAGGGTAGGGGGTTAGGTTAGGTGTGGGGTGGGGGGTTGGCTCATGGGAGGGAATTGTGATGTGTCACAGGAAAATGAGTCACAAGTCACAAGAAAATGATTTTGAGATATCATCATATTTGAAAAGATGAGATCAAGTGGATTCTAATGATAGTAAACAGTTGGACATCTAATAAGTATTTTAAGTTGAATGTTTTTATTTTTGAAAGAAAAATGGTTTGCAATATTTCTGGGTGGACATTTATGAATAAAGTAGCTAAATATTCACATAATATACGGGAAGAGCTATTTCTACGAAAAGAGGTAGAAAAGAGGGGTTTCTTCAGGTAGAAAAGAGGGGTTTCTTTATGTAGAAAAGAGGGGTTTCTTTGTCTCACATGTTCTTGGAATTTGTTGTTTTACAAACCGTTTGACTCATCTGTAGAGTTCTGTCCACCCTCTCTGGAGGACGTTGTATATGGTTTGTATAGGTATCTAGGGTGAAAGTGTCATTTTGAAGCCTTTTCATTTTGAGGGATGAAATCCTCAAAATACTTGAGTCGACCCCCATCATGCCAATCACTGATTAAATCATAATTAAGGGTTTGGGAGAGAAAAACAGGTATGAGAGACAGTGAATCGGAAATGGGGTTGGGACAGAAAAACAGGTATGAGAGACACAATTGCTAGTACTCTATGATATGACCCTAGAAATGAATATATATATTTAATACGCTGTCTTAACATTTGGTAATGTATTCATGTTATGAGCAGGGCTAATATATAAAATATTCCAACAAAAATATCCTATATATAAGTCACTTTGAAAAATATCAGTTTTGCTACTTGTGACTCATTTTCCTGAGACACATCACAAATAATATTATACACAAAATATTAATTGATATTGATAACTATGTGCATGCTCATTAAGTTGTCATGATTTAAGAAATACCGGATGTTATGTCACATACCATTCGCCACTTCCCTCAGACATAGAAAACTGTAGGCTATGTCATAAAACACTCATGGTGTTGAGAATTCATATCTGATTAGGGAAAATTCAAAACAATATTTTCTCCAGCTCTACAAAGCTATGTCAAACAAAAACACCATTTGAAAGACTTTTCTGAAAATGGCCCTTATATTTTTGCAATAACAGTTTCTGTCTAAAAGAAATGTCTCCCGAAAAATGTGCCCCAGGGGGTCGGGGATTTACAGTTATTTCTTGCCCTGGGGGGTGGGGGATTTCCTCAAATTTCCCAACAGGCCCAGGACATTCCCCTACCTACCCGGGGGTGGGGGGGGGGGGGGGGTGGGGGTTGCAATTGACAAGTGCATTAGTCATTGACCTCATTCATTTGTAATTGGTGCAGGTCAGTCAGGCGCAAAACTACAACCCTTACCTTTGATACTGTTTTTACTTATTGCCAAGGCTCATAATTGCCTACCTTTGGCACACACCTTAGATATGAAGACTTTCACCCTCATGTCATCGACAATGACAACAACACTATTACATGAAAACATCTATACCAGTCTACGGGGGTTCGCGACGGGGGTAAGTGCACGTTTTAGACCTAGCAGCGGCGAGTCTACATTTTCACAATCTCGCCAAAACGAGCCTGATACTCATTGAAGTATAAAGGATCGATGATGAGAGAATGTACCCAACCTAGGACCAGATAGATTGACAGGTAAATGTACCGATATCAGGTTTCACATAGGCCATGAACAGAAGAGTCCTCTTCAAGCGACCACAAAAGAAAAGCACACAGTAGCTTGTCCTATGACAGCGATTTATATGGTATCAGATTTTTCACCTAAATGTAAAAAATAAATAGTTGGTTATATTAGTTTTGTTGAGAGTGAAATTTCAGAACCCCCTCTCCGATCACTTCTATGCTATTCTTGATCCACAAAATGAAGAGTGCATCGTTTGTTGTATAGAATGTAGACACCGTATAGAATTGATCCACTATATAGCAAGTGATTCAAAGGAGGCACACAGGTGAACAAAGTATGCATCCCTAATATAATAATCAAACTGCGCCTTCTAGATGGTATTCTATCAAGTTTTATACAAAAATAAAGTTCAAAGCTTTAAGATGTAATTCGAAGTTTGACGTATCATTTCGCCCACATCTTGCGTTTTGTGAAAAACACAGTATTCCGCAATTTCCTTTGTTCACAAATGAAGCCGTGAAAGATGTTATAAATGGCATAACAAGATCCTATGGGCAACAGGAGTAGTATGTTTTTTCCCCTCCAGGAGTATGAACTTTTAAGTGGGGTATCCACTTACCAGGTTCACGTAAACGGCACATGCGGCACATGAGAGGGCCTCCCGTTTAGTAAACGGGAGGAACTAAACGGGAGGAGAGGGCTTCCCGTTTACGAGCACTTTTTAGTTGAGCCATTTACTTGCAAGTGGATAATACACCCCAACTTTGACCCTTCTGAAAGATAACTTCTATCTCAATTTTCAAATGGTTGCTTTTTAATGGCCAGCCTCCTTTGTCTTCTCATGGCGTTGATGATACTATAGTTTTATTTATTTTGATAATAGGTGAATCGGTAAGCTGCCCTCCGACGCACAGCCCATACATGAATCACCACCATGGGTACATTGAACGCATACATAATATTAAGAGATTTTCAGTGAATGAAATAGCACCCAACATGTAAAAAGATCCCCATGTCTGTTGGTATAGCCAGGTGCTGTGAGAGGCGAGACAGGGCCACAATTGAAGATGAATTGGCTCAGGCAAGGCTTTCAATCTCGTGACTTTACTCAGTCTTCTGCTGCCACATCTGCTCTTTTCCTTCCATTCTGCTCCTCCCGCTCGCTCCGTTTCCGTCTTTATTCAATATGAAACAGTAGATGCAATCGGTCATCGTCTTCCTGGCCATGGGTGCGATGCTTATGTAAGCAATAAAAATGAATATGTATGTGAGAGTCGCCTGGGTAGGGACTAGAATATATTGTGAATAATTCATCGAGGTTGTGCAGGGCTACCATCAATGTGATGTATTTATATGACACAGTGAAAACAATCTTCGTCTGGATCTGAGATAAAAATTAAATGAGACATATCTAGGATATAGGTAATGTGTATACATGTAGTAATCATATGACCTATACGTACAAGGCAAGCTTACAGGTTAATTACAAGCAAATACATCTTAGATGGAAAGTAATGGAGTAACATGTTTTCTGTCAATTTAACACTGAACTGTACTTGTGGAAGCGTCGTCCCCAGTAGGCCATTCCGATTAGATGATACTTGATACTATCAACATACAGGCAATTCATCATATGTGACCTGCTCTGCGAAAACGGGTCTTATGTGCTTGGATATGAAATGTAAAATGTGTTTTAGGACATAATATGCTGCAAAAATTATGTTGATACGAAAAACAGAAGCCGAGATATGAAGTTCTGAAATATGATGTGTTGAAATGGGGTAAATAGCCAAAACTGCTGTACGGTTTTTACTTGCCGAACTTTAGTTAAACCCTTATATGATTTCAAAATGTGCATCATTTAATAATTATAATTAATCAATTAAATAATATATTGCCATTTTTCTGAAAATTTAAGTAATTCAAATCTATTTTCAGTATCTTAATCATCAGAAAGTTCTCTTTTGACGTTATTTAAATTTGAAACAATTTGATGACATATAGGTTTCCATGGAAACCAGAATCCTGTTAAACGTCATTATTGATGATTTGGATGTTCCATTGAATCCATGGTTACCATGGCAACACTAACAAAATTTTCTCCAAAGTTTTCCGCCACGCTATAATCTGTGAAAAATTTCATTTTCAATGGTTTTTTGAGTAAACTTTGTGTTTTTAACAGTTTTCCTGTTAAATAATGCCCCTAGGGCTATCCAAGTAAAAACCTATAAGACCCATAATCGCAGAGCAGGTCACATATAATGAATATATATGCTGAAAAGATCGCAAGGGTACGAGTTGGCAAAGCAGAATATATCCTGAAAATCTCGTTCGTGTTTATTCGGGGCAAAGGGGAAAGGAAAATATACTTTAGCCGGATCAGCAATCGATCTCAGAATCTTTACTTTGCTTATGTCTGCTGGTATAAAGGTCCCGAAGCATTATCCTCATGTTTCTTTGTCAGGATCCTGAATGCTTTGGAGATTAACATGGGAGGTAACAGTTACTGTGATTCATATCAGCTGATTTATGAATGCCCATGGCCACATCTGCACGAGCCCTGGGCAAATGACCGGAAGATGAACGCCATTTCTGCAATTCGACGTCACTTCCGCTCGGGCTTTGTGCTTTCCTCAGGTTATGACCTATGCCCACATCTCACGAGTTTTGGTAATTCAAATAGTTTAATTGACCCACTTTTGGTAACATTAAGTCATTAGATTGGATGGGGAAAATATAAACACATCAACATCAGCCACATTTGACTTGAACAATACACTCGTAGCACGCATGTCATTAAATGTTTGCTATGCTTTTGTCTCAGGTGGTTTGTAAAAAAGTCACAACGCAAATCTTTAGGGTCATTAATTATGGTTGATGTTATTGCTTCCCAGCCCGACAGCAAAGGAAAATGTTAAGTTGTCGCCAGAGAATATTCCATAGTCGCAGGGGATAAATGGGGACCTCTCTTGAAGCGGTGCTGACGGTTAGCTAGACCCGACATGCCCTGTCAGAATTGATGTAGAACCAAGAAACTTCTGCACCAACGCTCGTGAATAAAATATTCTCCATATCCCTTTGACTTTCAGTCCGACTTTTCCTCCTTCTCTGACTCCTTCTGGACGTGAAATTACATCTACTTTAATTGGCCAATTAATGTTACTTTACGGAGGTCTGACATCTCAAAATGAGAGAAAAGAAATTACCGCGACCGTACATTGGTGAAAGTGGATTTGTTATCCCTTTAAATATTTTAGTTGGCGTTTATTTCAGGGAAATGCATACATCGGTAGGAAATACCTTAGTAATGTTATCTATATACGAGATTATTAAAGACTTCTGCAAATATCATAGAACATTATATGAATGAAACACTTGGAATTCCTGTAAACACTATCAAGTTTTCCTACATCCTTGATATTAAGATAACACAACTGCGATGGGTTTTTAGTGCATTTGAATGTTCGGCAGACGTAGGTCGGTCGCCACAGCAAGTGAATGGTTTTCTCTTACCCAGCAGTGTATAAATAGAAATGACACAAGAAACCTTTTCAGACGCGTCGGCATAACGTCCACGAAACATGGTACCACTCCGGGTGCCACTACATTTCCACAGGAAAACCTCGCATGGAGCGAAGAAGAATACTTTTTGACAGGAGAGCTTGCTATCCTATACTATAGTTCAGCCGAGATGTCCCCGTGGATATACACGTATAGTCAAAAGCTATGTGCATGTACCTAGTATGTTAACATATTCTTGTTCATTATGATCCCGTGGAGGTCATACTAAAACTGAAATACGACCGTTGTTATACTGTAATGAGTACTTGTTTGATTAATTTGTTGCTACTGCATTAATTGTTTTCTTCAACATTAAGCTGAGTATAGTATTCTTGTAAATAATGTAATGTTATGGGAAATCAGTACAGTCTACATATCCATGTTAGGGGAACGGTTTATTTATGGCAACTCTTTGTATTTGCTTCTTTCCCGTAACGTCTTCCTAATAGTATGTGTTATATTTAAGGTTAAACTGAGAATAACAATGTCCCATTGTAATATTGTTCCAAAATAAATATAAGTACAGTAAAATTTACAGTATTGAAAGATTAGTTCCGTAAATCTAGAAATATTACTGCTGAAATTTTGGAATTATTTAATGAATTTACTGAGAACTCCATATGAGCCATCCCAATGGATAACAATGTTCATCTTCTAGCTAACTATGCACTTGATTATGAACACACTTTTCTAATACTTTTGGTGGAAAACTAATATTCGATATTGGGCTATAATTTGTAACTGTTACGCCAGTCATAAATATCAAATACTAGCCGCAAGGGTAGAAATTAATAGAAAGTTTCCAGGGGTGGCGCAATTAAGAGGGTGGACCACTTGGTCATTTCCTTTCCCTTCTACCTTTTTATATAGCAAACTGTACAGGGGAGGCATAGGTGAAGGTTAAGCTGTACATTTTCAATGTAGGGAAAAATTATGATAGAATATTTCTACAAAGGGAAACAACTGGCAACACTTAAACAATGATTGTACCAAAAGCAGCCTTGGCAATAAAGAAAGAGGCTGTGCAGATTGACCAACAGATGCTGATCCACCAGGGGGTGCCACAGACATGACCAGGGTAACTGTGATCAGGTGAAGATGACTTCAGTTGCTGTGAGAGAGAGCATAGATAGACAGGACCTGCTCAAGAGGTTTTGTAGCTACCCTCAAACAGATCTCTCAAAACATCTGCAGTATAAGCAGATGTACTATGGAACAAAGTAAGGTTTTGTCATACATGTTGTGTCCTGTTCTCTCAAGCACATCATGGTTTCGATGGAGGCACCCTGCTACATAAAATTGCTTGGGCCTGTGGTGTAAGTTCAAAGACATCTGTGGCAATTATGTTCATTATGGGAAAGCTAAGTATGGTGCATTATTATATTTGATGGGTACTCGGATGGCTCATCAGTAAAGGACACTTAGTGTGAGATCTTGGTACAAGCTGACCTTGCCCTTGTCCAAATGATTGCTGCTGCTGACGAAAAACAATTGTTGCTGCAGATGATACATACATACATACGTATACTCTTATGCTGCCAGGGCAACAGTGCCAACAGAGGATATTTCTAAAGCCAGAAGAGAAGCATGACTCAACAAAGATCTGGGTCTGATTCTGGGAGACCAAAACAATTCCCTTGATAAACTTTGTTATCACCAGTTTCATCAAAGAGTTATAAAGAGGACAGCTTGTGTGTAGACTAAGACTCTACCCCCAACTTTCAGAGTAGCCAAATACCTGATTCCTATCATCTTATATAGCTTGTACAGTTATGGTTAGGCAACTACAGCCTTGAGCCCACAGACTAGGGGTGGGAAGTGAAAGGTCTGATGTATCCAGCAATGATGGACAAGCCACCAGCACCAGATTAACTGTTGGTGAGGATTAAATGCAGCTGTACAGCAGGATGTAGCAGCGTGAAGTGCAATTGCAAAAAATATGTCATTGACTGCTCCTTCCGCTAAGGTGAATGTCATGGAACATGCTCTGACAAAAAAGCAAAATAAAACTTGTTCTAAGTTCTATCAAACTTTATGAATTATTCAAACACAGTTGGCTAAGTTTCTGGGGTGGCCATCTTGGATGACAGGTAATGTTTAAAATGATTCTAAATGTCACCACTGTGTTGAAGCATACTTGAAAACCTGTTAATAGCAAATAAAATTGGTCTTTATACCATATTCCTATCAAAAGTTTTGAACCTTTCCAAAAATGTCATATTTCCGGTGGCAGCCATCTTGAATATCTGTTATTAGAAAATTTCTAACATGATTTTAGATATCACCAGTGTGTTGGGCATACCTGAAAACCCCACCATAGACACCAAATTCATCCATTTGCTATGTTTTGATCAAAAGTTACATTGATTTTTTGCTGGGCACTTATCCCATGGCAGACTGTCAATGGCAGCCATCTTGGATATGAGCTGTCAGGCAATGTCTAATCTGTTTTCAAATGTTATCACAGCATTGATCATTCCCGAAGACCCCATAATAAACACCAACATTGGCTTTATACCATGTTTTAATCCAAAATTTTGAACTTTTCCAAAAATGTTAGATTTTCAGTGGCCGCCATCTTGGATATAGGTAATTAGGCAATGTCTAAAATGATTTTAAATATCACCAGTGTGTTGGGCATACCTGAAAACCCCATCACAGACACCAGATTCATCCATTTGCTATGTTTTGATCAAAAGTTACATAAATATTTTGCTTGGCACTTTCCCCATGGCAGCCATTTTGGAAAATGGCTATTTTCCCCTATTTCCCAACGATAAATTACCAGCTTAGAGCCACCTTAAAGGGAGTACATCGCGTACTGGGGTCACAAAGCACAGGGAAGGCCCCTGTCACTCCTGGTTTATTAGCTGACCTAAAGCAAAACCTGTTGTCAGAAAATACCGGAGCTTTGACGATATGGGCAGCTTGTGTAATTGGCCATTTCCACTAATTTGACAACATTTGGGCCCCTAGCCCCCCCTCAGAACCCCAAAATAAAATCTTGCATTAATAAGATGAGTTGTTATTTTTTATGAACCTTATATATGTGTATTGAACTGCCAAGTATGGAACCATTCTGATTATTAGTTATTTTTTTACAGGGGGGTCGGAAAATAGCTCCCAAATAGGGAAAAAGGGCCAAAAACCACATGAAGATTAACGACATATCATGTGAATAAGAAGATAAAATGCAACTAAAGTTAATATTTTCATTTTATCTAGCACCATATCATATAATTTGTGTAGGAATAGACTGCGAAATTAATATAAAATGAACAATGACAGTTAAAGTATAAAAATCTATCACAAATTGAGCCTGGAAACAAGGATATATTTTCTGCCTCACTTCTATGCAGAGCCCAACAAAGTAACAAAAGTATAAATATAAATAGAGTAGAAAACCATTCGATTTAAAAAGTGATATCATCTTACCAGACACTAATGTTTTTTTCCAGTAAGGACTTGTGTCTTAAACTTCATAATATATTAATTTTGAATGTTATAAATACAATATATTAATTTCAGGATACACTCATGTACAGGATACTCACATGTACAGACATTGCTATGGGGAGCAAATGAAGATTAACAACATAAAATCATGAAAAAATAGCGAGCTTTTTGCTCTATGCTCTGTAACCTTAGCTTGCTATATATTTGTCAGTTTAAAGAATAGAGACAATCTACATATACAGATGCATCGGCCAGAGGATGACGATTCATGCCATATATACTTTCATGTATCTAATGTCAATATTTCAGAAATTATCCCCCAAAATAATGTTATTTTGGCAAAAATGTCTTATGCACTGCATATCGTGACCACTGCATATTTTAACATTTAAAAAAATAAAGATGCATTTATTGGAACCATAGTCTCATCAATTCTCATCCGATTTGAATAATTCAAAATTCACCGTAATGCTGGTGTCCTTGCGGTTTGTTTGGTATATGACATAAATTTCTACCATAAATAATTCTCCCTCTACGATGGTTTCGGGCAAGTATTCGTCACTCATTTTCCTGTGACACATCACATTTATATGTCGTTAATCTTCACATACATGTCTTCATGTATGTCGTTAGTCTTCAAAACCACATTTTGCCGTTTTAAGCAAGTAAAACCTAGTCAGAAATTCTTATTTTCGATGTTTATTACTCATAATTAATAATAAATATCAAATTTAAAGTTCATTATTAAATTTCTTCCTCAAAAAAACATAAAATCGTTAATCTAGGGATGTCGTTAATCTTCATCACCCTGGGTTCCCACATGAGGCTGGCACCATGCATTTTGTCTGCTCAGGTCCAAGAAAAACTCTAACCAATACTTTTAATGATCATTACCTATCAAATACTGTGAGTTTTATCATTATTTGTGATTATTGGGTAATTTTCATTTTTTTTTTTTTTTAAATTCCACTTTATTTGACAGGGATGTCGTTAATCTTCACCAGGGGTACCCACATTTTTTTTTCATTATTTTGATGGCTTTTGGCCAAAAAATATTTTTTCTGCAATTTTTTTTTACAAAGATCATATTCACGTAACCTACTATCACAACATATAAATAAAAATGTTCAATTTTGAAGATTATCTAGAAATTTAGCAATTCCACGGACTAATGGCAGTTTAAAAAAAACGATTTTTTGCCCCCAAAATGGGATTTTGAAATAAAAAAAAAAAAAGTTGGGGTAAAAATGCCAAAAATGTGGTTCCACAGGTTGGTAGAACCATCCAATAAAAAAAAATAATCAAATTAATGGTAATTAATTTGATTTAAGCCCATTTCATCCCTTTCCACGGTTGGGGGCCAAATGTTGTCAAATTGGTGGAATTGTCGTTAATCTTCACCAGGGGTACCCACATTTTTTTTTCATTATTTTGATGGCTTTTGGCCAAAAAATATTTTTTCTCCAATTTTTTTTTACAAAGATCATATTCACGTAACCTACTATCACAACATATAAATAAAAATGTTCAATTTTGAAGATTATCTAGAAATTTAGCAATTCCACGGACTAATGGCAGTTTAAAAAAAAACGATTTTTTGCCCCCAAAATGGGATTTTGAAATAAAAAAAAAAAAAAGTTGGGGTAAAAATGCCAAAAATGTGGTTCCACAGGTTGGTAGAACCATCCAATAAAAAAAAAATCAAATTAATGGTAATTAATTTGATTTAAGCCCATTTCATCCCTTTCCACGGTTGGGGGCCAAATGTTGTCAAATTGGTGGAATTGGCCAATTATGTGTTTTGGCTTCTTGAGAAAATCCAATGTGTTCCACGACCCAGACCGCCAGGAGAATGTGATACCCATAAACAGGGAAGATGTCAGTTTTGTGAAAGTAGGCATCGCAATAGGGAGCATAAGTAGTCCACGGCAGCGATTTTTTGAGTCGCGCTACTGTAGCAGTTTCATGACGTCATGTGGACATGTTGCGCAAAGCTCCCATAGCCCCACCATTGCGGACATAAATAATCTTTGTTTGTTCATCAATCATATAGTTTTACGAGTTCTAACTTACATATATCCATCTTTAGAGGCAAACAATTTCAACTATAGCCTTCATAATCATCAAACCTTTACTGGAGCGATGTACAGAGTGATTATTTATTGCCGCAATGCTAACTCTATGGGGATTATTTACTTCCGGTCCAGACATCGATACAACTACGCGCCTAATTTTCATTAATTTGTGCCCCGCCGCCATGACACTTACACACTCTATTAAAGTGGTATGGTCAAAAACCAACCAATACAGGGACAACAGCCACAAGGTGACCTTGCCCAGGTTAAGAGGCCATGACCCCTGCCCAGTGAGGCAGTGTATGCCCTATTCAAAGCCCTACCTCCCCCGTCTCCGGACTCCCCAGTGTTGTGCTATATGAGGAACACTACAATAACAGCGCTGCGGTCACAGGAATTCATAGAACGGGTGAGACTAATATTAACTGGAAAAATACAAGATCCAAAATCAATAAGTTGTCACAGTTTCAGACGGGGATTCGCCACATGGGGCAGACTAGATGCAGACTTGATACGACTGCTCGGTATTTGGAGATCAGAATGTTATAGAAGCTATATAACTCCCGACACAGCAGACCGCATGACCATGATGAAAGCCATAGCTGAAGGACTCATATAACCTGGTATCTACACTACATAGGGTTTCTGGTGTCAGACAAGGAGTCTAGGCAGCCTCATTAACATGAACCTTTGAACAATCAGACAATTACACAATTAATCTTGGACACTGTTGTAATTAAATAATTGATCTGTAATTGTTTATTAATTAATTGATCTGTAATTGTTTGAATAATTCATTATTCTGTAATTGCCTATGTTTCTCTTTCATTGCCCACTTTCAAATGTATCAGGGTGCGCGCGAAATAGTATTAGTTGAGTTAATAAAACTCCCTTACCCACACCTTGTGTTTGAGTTAAGGGAGGCTTAGGTGAAGGTTAAGCCAGTTTAACTCAACCCCTCGCCGCATGGAGCCGTCAGCGCCCTCCAGCTGTATATCCACACAGGAGGGCACTTGTAAGCAAGGCAGCGCGAGGTCCGCCACCACCCTGACCACCACCTAAATGCTAAGCTCTCAAACGAGTAGGGGGTCAGACAAGGAGTCTAGGCGGCCTCATTAACATGAACCTTTGAAGAATCAGACAATTACACAATTGATCTCGTGCACTGACATAATTAAATAATTGATCTGTAATTGTTTGAATAATACATTATTCTGTAATTGCCTATGTTTCTCTCTTTTATTGCCCACTTTCAAATGTATCAGGGCGCATGCAAAATAGTATTAGTTGAGTTAATAAAACTCCCTTACCCACAACTTCTGTTTGAGTTAAAAGCATATTTATTGTTTTAAAAAAAGATACTCCAAGTGTCCCCTTGCATGCAGGACTCCTGCTCCTAACACAAATTCCAGATCAGCTTGCTTGTCTCACCCCTACATGGGAAATGGTACATATTTGTAAATATTATTTCACTGTGAAATGGCACTGAGATTGGCGTATCAATTCTCCTTATCTCAAATACCACTATTGAATCGAGCTGCCGCCTAATGTTTAAATTTAGAACTAATCTTGACATATTTTGAGGTTGACAACAAATAATCATTTAGTGTAACCTTTGTAGCCAAACCAATTCGAGGGAAACATGGTCATTACTATTGGATGTTTATTTCATCAATTTCTGGTTGCTAGGCGACTGTTTCTTGCATAGCAACAATGGAATATATGTTCTAAGCTGTTTCTTATGATCTTAAATCCTTAACATCCATTTAATAATGATAAGAATGAACAAATCCTTTGATTTGGCCTAAAATGCTGGCCATAAATACCAAATTCCATATCAAAATGTTTCCATGGCAACCATGACCAAGGAAACAAAAATTTCAGATTGGGTCTATAGCCAAACATGAAGAGCACATGAAAATAGCCTCTATGCCAAATTTCATGCTTTTATGAAAAAAATGCACAATTATGTTGCTAATCGACAGACATTTTGTCTTTACCAGCACCCTCAAAACACTCTATTAAAATAAAAATGACCTTGATGGGAACAGAAAGTGACTTGACAGGCAGGTCTTATGGTCTTATGGTCATATCCAGGGGTAGGCTACAAGGGTAGTAGACATGATATTGAATCCATGTTTGTGGAGTCATACCTCAGTAACTATGACAACCAATGAAGATTTCTATTATATTAAATTAAAGCTAAGGAGCTATGCTATTCATACAATATATTTAATCGTTGTTGTGCCCATGATTTATAAGCAAAATCAAAGAGTATATCTGACCCATATTGACTCATTTTTCAGAGGGTATTTGGTTGCCATGGTTACCAGAACATTCTTAGAATAAATTTATGAGCATAGTTCAATTGATCTTTAAGAATGCTTTGTTTTGATATGCAACATGATAATAAAAACAGAATATTTCTCATTTTGTACCAAAAACATTCGATTTTCAATTTGGTTGCCATGGCGACCCAGTCCTACATTTCCCAGATGTTGGACCCAGTGCAAATGATAGAGCGTAAAGTTCTGTATAGGAAACAATCGTCAAAACATACCACCCCTGGAAAATATGGGGCTGATGTAACTATAAATGCCAAATTCCTTATTAGAATGTTTCCATAGCAACCATGACCAAGGAAATAAAATTCCAGATTGGGTCTATAGCTAAAAATGATCAGCAGATCAAAAAGTACCACTATACCAAATTGCATTCTTTTATGAAAAAGTGCACAATTGTTGCACAAATCGACTGGATAATATGAAATCTGCTATTATATTCTTCCAATATCAAGCCTATTCACCTAGTGCCGAATCCACCAGCTACCGCCGCGCCCCCTAGTGTTTAACAGAACATTGACATCCCAGCTCCATTCTCTCTCACACATACCTCCATTGAATTACGACCTGTATCATATCCTTTCGCCATCCTACATATTGGATTGATTATGGCGGCTAAGGCTGTTATCTACCGCAATTGTAACACTGGTTGCAAGGGTAAGCACACAGGACCGTGGGGTAAAACCAGGTGTAAATTTGTTATCCCAGCTAAACAAAAGGCTATTGATACCAGCAAGCAAGAAACTGATTGGGCTGAGTATCTACAGGTGGATGAAACCAAACCAAAGGCATGTATTGCTGACGGCAAGGACGCTAGCGATGATGAATTCGAGTTCGCCTTCCCTTCGGATTCTACTGACAATGACAAGACTGCTAGGATTCTCACTATTCAGAGACAGCAACAGGACGAGATTCCCAGTCTAACCCAGTCTGTTGCTTCCCTTACCCTTGCTTTGGCCGGCCGTCAAACGGGTGAGCAAACAACCCCGCCCTTGAATGCGGACGTGGTCGGGGCTATCAACAAACTGACCACCGCCTTCGACCCAACAGTGGAGAAGAGGGAGAAGTCGATTCATTTTCGTCCTGAATATTACGCCGTTCATCTTGAAAAAGCTATTGCTGCTCTCAAAAACATTGATTATATGAAACTGACCTTTAATGAACTGATTTATGGTATGACCAGGGTCCTTCGTTCTCTGTTGGAAGAGAATAGAATGGATGAGCTTAAGGCCTATCTTAGCCATGTCAGTTTTGTAGCCAGGCATTCATGCAAATCCGTTTATACAGATGAAGCTTATTCTAGATATGACCGTTAGTTGTAGAACTATTGTAGGAAAATAAGAAGTATAAAGAAGTAGTCTAAAGGCTTTGATCCTAAGATCTAGAATGAATATTTGTGGTAGTATAAGCATACAGGTGAGTGCTTGGTCCATGTGGCTATTGCTGGTTGGTTGGATATTAAAAGAACATACTGCACTCAGTACAATGGTACCTCAATAGGTTCTTTTATTAAATAAAAACATATCTGTAGTTAAGAAATATCCCTAGTATCTATTACAACCTTGACGGAAGCATTTGAAATGTCCGAAATAGGCTTAATACAAGATTCATGACTGCCGCCATTTTGGGGAATAATACCCAGAATCCTCCTTGATTTTGACGTAATCAAGGCCAAATTCTAGGCTGATGCCGGCAAGATTTGCCTGGAAGACCTGCATGTCACTTGACTTGCAGATGGTATGTTCTCTCTGATTGTACTGTATTGTCTGTTCAGAATAAAATCCTATATATATATATCTCCCGGCATCGACCACAGACAGTGTGGGCGTGGTTTGGTTGGAGTTTGAACCATGTTTTCCTCACTTCAGATTCCTAATAAACAATTTATTTTGCTAATAGTGAGTCAAACATGTTATAACTGGACTGGTATGGCTTTGTTTGAACTTAGATGGTTTGAAATGAACCCTGTATATTCCCGAAAGGTTTTTGTTATTGTGAGCGATAAATGGGGGACCAGAAGAGTGTTGTCACTTCCGTTTTTTGCAAGGCTTGTTTACTCCTTACAGAACACCTTCTCTTTTATAAAATCACACTTCAAAAAGTGAAATCTGGCCATGAATAGCATGTAGAGATTCAGATCTAATGAGAACATACCTACTTTTGCTATATATCATTGCAAAAACTCCAGTAGGAGGAGGAGAATGAACAGGGTGCACTTGCCATGCTATCATAGCTTGCCGGTTTTGCTCATGAGTGACATCATAACTTCTCCGAAGATGTCTGCCTTCATTAAACAACATAATCCAAGATTCTAAGCCCTCCAGGACTCTTACTGTTCATCATATTTATGTTTGAACCTAGCTGACATCGATTTTACTTCAAGAAGTAGCGATAGGGCTATCATTATACTGAAGGCGGTGCTTCCTTTTAAGTAGGTGAGGGTGGTACCTGAGCCTTCACATGCTACCGTATTAATGTAATAAATTCCTGGGTAATGGTGCCTTATGGATGACGGACATGTTACTTAATTAGGCTAATAAATATACTAATAATAATTAATGGTAACCATAGGTCATAAAGTGGTTACCCATTGTTACGTCATTATTGTGTAACATGATGTAACATATTCCCCCTTCCCTAATATTACTTTGAAACTTCAGACAACTAATTAAATGTACAATGTTTGCCAATTTAAGACAACTATCTGAATCAATTTTGGTTGCATCTGCAAACCTTGGAAGACTGCTCTCATGTCCCTCAGAACTAGTTTGATTGCAGTAGTTCATTAAACACTCAAAATACCAACAAAACTTAAGTTATTAAAACGTACATATTATTACAATGGAATAGTGAGGCCTGTATATGGGACTATATTTAATACAAATCTATTTTCTAGCAATATCTTAAGATTAGAAAATATGATATAAAAGTTAAATCAGGAATTTTCCAGATTAGCACAGTATTTCTTTGTCAATTAAGTGTGTATGTGTGTGAGTTTTTAGTATAGGTTTCCACTGGCAACAGGTTCTAACTCATTTTTTTTTATGCTGAACTGAGCGTTTTACAGGCTCCTCATAAAAAACCTAAGCATACTGGAATAATCAGCTTGCAGTTCAGCATAATTTCATGCAGTAGGATTCGAAGATGCTATAAACCAAATGTATTGCCAACCACCGCACACAACCTGTCTTGGTTACATGGAGTTGGTGCCACCCGCCACCCACCCCCACCCACCCCCACCCACCCCCATAACGGGGGATAGCTACCTACGCCTCTGTGGATCAAATATGGCAGACAGTCTACCCATTCAAATCGAAGCCTTCAAAATATTTTTTCTGCAAAACGATGACGATATTAATATAGTTCTTAACTTCTGGTCATGATATGCTGCTCTATGCTCCTTTCAAAGTCCGAGAGTCGGCATGTCTTTAGTGTTTTCGATTTCGGTAAACATTCTACTACAAATTGCTCTTCATTAATGGACCATTAGAAAAGAGTTTTACAGCACGATTCGATCATAATGCATGGTATACTTGAAGGGTTGGTCGCTGGAATCACCATTATCCGTTGACATTTCCTAATTTAATTGCTTTAGGGCAATTGAGAAATCAATTCAACGCTATTTCCACAATCAGCTATGTATGCAGTTTATCGCAATTGTTATAGTATTGATCCATAGCACTTCACATGACTTCAGGTGTCAAGCGTTACGTTTGTAAACTGAACTTATCCTACACTTGCTGTTGAGTCCCTATTCCCGAGCATTGGCTTGGGCGGACTCCCATGCTCGAAGAGTACAGTCCTGAAAAGCCCCCTTTACAAATTTCGTCTCCAGTGCGTACCAGTAACTGCGGGATGAACGCCAAACCGTGCAACCTCCACACAGGCTCACGGTGGACGTGCATGGGTGTGTGTGTGCCTAGGAGCACATGGCCGCTGACCCCCTGCAGCCCGTACACCTACGCTTACTTGTTTTTGTTGATACACTGTTACAAAAGTTGCCATATACTAAAATCTAGCGGATAAAATGTCCTCTTGTTAAGCATGACTAATCTTAACATGTCATTTGATAATATTGGATAGCTGACATGATTATGGGTCAAATTTTTTTAGAATGTACAATTGCAAATTTTGGGACCTTTGCGTGTTATACTGAATGGGTATTACAGACAAATGAATAAATCCTAATGATCCTGATGTCATTGGAAAGGGGACATCCATAGCTTTATGAAAATGTGCACATTAGTATACTTATTTGTAACTTTCGTATGAAAAAATGACTTTCAATGTTGATATTCTTGTAAAAACACCTCAAAATTCACTACTTTTTCACATTGTACCTCCATTCTGAAAAAAAGGAACTGTTCTAGGTATCAAATTCCACGTGGTGTCATATCTTATGCATATTTATGACAACTTAGTGAAGTTTTAGCCTCCTATTAGCTCTCATCAGAGTGTGTCCGTCCTATACTGAAATGTCCAATCTACAGGAGTCATTAGGGGATGCCCGGTATCAAACATAGATTGTAGTATACTGGCTGAAAATATATCTTTAACATACGATTTAAAGTATCTAAAATACACTTTAACATATTAGTAATGCCATTTTGGTACAATTTGGCCAGTAATACAGACAATAGCAGGGCCATGATTCAATGTTTACCAGACCAGAGATTTTATACTATTTCATACCGGGTATGCCCTGTACCCTATTATAATGTAGATCCAGTTTCACTGCAACTTGGGAACTAAGATCCTGTACATGCCATCCCTATATTTATTCTAATATGCACACAAAACCACAACCTTCCAAATACATTTATTTTGGAGATATGAATGCAAATGATATGGGGGGTATGCCCGGTATATTGAGGGATGCCCGGTATAGAAGTAAAGGAACAGCTAGGACACACATTTAAACGGTTTTCATATGACCAAGCCTTTGTTTTTTCTTCTGGAAACCAAGACAACAACCACATATAGTTATTGGGTAGATATTTCTGGGATTTCTTGGACATTGTCAACCGGAATGAGGATGACAGATGATTATACATGCCCTTGTATGGTGTGCAATTATTGTTAAGATGTTTAGGAATCAACCATCTTTGTGATATTCATCAGTCTAATCGTTATTTATATGTTTAAAAAGTTGTTTTCAACAATTCTTAGTGAAACATTTTCCTGTTCTATGTTAAAGGAAAGATAAATATAGCCTCATAGTTAACAATAATCCAAGAGGGTATGCCCGGTACCATCATTATTTAACATGATTTCCATGCATATTTAACACTTATTTCTCAATGGGGATCATGTTAAGTTAGTTTTTATTAATCAGAAATGTTATATATATAATTCAACATACTTTTAGGACTATGGGGGCAGGCATGTTGATGACAAATGTGATATGATTTGATACCGGGCATCCTACACAAATCATTTTCTGTTGATAAATGATAGCAAAATAGCATTATTATTGTAGGTAGGCTCCTTCTATTATATGTCAATGTCCCTTGCAATTACTGTGTCAATGTACAAGTGGAGATTTGGTCATAAACACAATAGATACCTTTTTAAGCACATTAACAGAGTGGTTGATACCGGGCATCCCCAGATACCGGGCATCCCCCCTTCAATCCCAGTATCCTTCACCAACTCCATTTTGAAGCTATAAATCACCATAAAACTTACCCTCTGAACATATCATGCCTTACTGTACATATGTATGTGGCTTTATCCGTCATTTCCATGCAATTTAATTCTACTTTAACCAAATTCATGATACCGGGCATCCCTTGGCATCCCCTGAAAAGTTTTGAAGAATTTTTCTCATAACTTGTACCCATGTGACTTAATCTTCTTTATTTTTTGCACTAATATGGCCTGTTCCTTCCCCTAACATGTGGGAACGTTAAAAATGAGATGTGAAAACTTTTATTTTTCTGATGTTCTCAACCCCTATAAATTTTTATTCAAAAATTGTATGATCCATTACATTGATTTGTTATCATTGATTTTAGAGCCTGTACACATTACCACACATATTTCTTATGTATACTTACTGAGTTTCATATGCTTGTGCCCATTTTAATAGCAACAGTGAGATGTCAGATAACATGAACTTTTTAGGGGGATGCCCGGTATATAGAGGGATGCCCGGTATATTTGAGAAGGTATTTGTCTCAGGCCAAGTGAGGTGATATTTAGTCAAGGAGTGACTTGAACTTAGATCAATTGTGTACCAAATATATGCTGTTCATGTACTTGCTAGGTTTCAAGAGGTTTTGTCCACTTTTGTAGCCACAGTGAAAGGGCAGATATATGGTACTTTACTGGGGGATGCCCGGTATTATATGTAAAGGGATGCCCGGTATCAATGATTGCTTTCTATTACCAACTGTCTCAGGGATACTAAACATGATAAATTCGCAATAAGTTGCTATATTGATGGGAAAGATGTATAAGTTAGCAGAAAACAGGTTTTCATCCCGTTACTGGCAACAAATGCAGCATTATTGAAATTATATTTGAACTATATGTTACTTATCAAAAGACTCCTGTTTTGGGGAAATATGATCTTTTTGCTTTCATGTCTCACATAATATCCTTTAATGATACATAGTTATGGATTGGTATACTTGTAAAGGAACATTTAATCCTTATGAGGATTTTTTGATTTGGAAATTGAATCATTATGTCCTGTGTTATTAAGGATTTAGATAGCTGACACTTCATTTGATACCGGGTATACCCCCCAAAAAAGATCACCTTATTTTAACTATAATAAAAACTGACATATTGATATCTGTTGAGTATAATTGGTGTTTTTAGATGGTGGGAACATCTGTAATACCAGTCAGATGGAATATGAGTTTATACTTAGTAATTTTTTTTTCAATCTTCCTAAACCTCACAAAATCGCAATTGTACATTCTAAAAAAATTTGACCCTTTAAATACAACTACTCAAATTCTGGGAGACAAAGGAGAAAGTTAGAAGCCTATGGTTAATACATAAGGCTTCTGTGACCTGCCCGCTTAGCTCGTAGTTTTCCGCCGCTCTTGGTATGGCGCTACTGTCAATTTGAAAAGTACAGTATTCCAGGTGCATTCTTTCAGCAATCTGAGTGGACTCTTTCATTAAAGAGTCCGCTCAGGTATCTGTTGGAAATGATTTTGAACTAGGATTGGCCTGTATTCGAACCCAGGACCTCGCACATAAGTATAGGCTGGCAAGTAGAGTTGAAGGCTCTACCCACTCGGCCACAGAGGCTCAGATAAGGTCTGTAGGTTATAGCATAGTATTATTCCTGAAACAACAAAATTCTGTTTTTAGAAATAAAAAAATTGGCCAAACCTTTTGTACCCCCAATTACGTTATTAAATCATGAATTGAATAGATATTTACAATGAAACCTGCTACAGTACATTGAATATAAATATTCTTTTGTTCTTGAATCCAATGAGAAATATTAATTGTTCATTTCAATATAATGAATGTTATCACCCTCATATTATAGATATATGTGGAATTTAGAGAGTAAATATCAATGTTACCAATTATATCGAAACCACCTTGGTGTTGAGAAGTTAAGAAAAGTGTAATATAAATCAGATATATTTATTACATTACTTTAACGACATTGTCATAACTAACAGTAACAGGACTCTAAACAGATACTCAGCATTGGAGACTTGGGTGTACTCGAAATGGGAGAGAGCCAGGTCCAGCAATTTGTCATAGGAGGAATTGAATGAATTATTCTCCATTCATTGTTCTACCATAAATATGCGGCCGTTAGCAATGTATCAGTGAGAGTGAGGAATTAGCCAATATATAGGACCATCTCCTAGCAATCCCGCTCACTCAGGCAGTCATTGTTGAGTGTTAGGGTGTTAGGGTGGTAGAGTGGTAGGGAGATTGGATCACCTCAATAATAACTAACAATTGAGGTTTCAATAACAACAAACAAGTGAAGTTGTAGGATAAGCATGTTAGATGACTTGACTCTGTCCACTTAGTGAATATAATTGTCCGCAGCCTGACGGCCTTGGACAATTATATTCACTAAGTGAACAGTGTCTCGTCCTCTATCCTACACACAGTCAATTCTGGGTCAGATTTTGGGTATAATTTGAATGCACTATGAGGCCATAAACCGTGGTTTTACCATGGTATATGGGCACTTTTTGGCCGGTGATTGGTTATAATCCTGAGCCCCCCCCCCTTTTGCCATTGACTATATGGGGTTTTTCCTTCCCCATTGGTCCCCACTCATACACGCCACCCCACCACAGCCCTTGTTCTGTGTATTACTGACTGTCGAAGGCGGCCATTATTTTTTCAACCATTCATCTAGCCTCTACTTAAATGTGTGAATAACTGACCATAGCCCCTACCTGAACCGCCATATTTTCCTCTGCTTCATAAATGTCCATCTAGCAGTCTAATGTTTGCTCTGAAATCTGTTTTAACTCAACCCTGGCCATCATATAAGGAGAAACACGCCTGCTGCCCAGTGTTTTTGTTGCTTTCGTTAAAAATCGATCGCCATGCCATCTGACGGCAAGTGTGTGCCCAATATTAAATGCGCGGGGACCAACCAATGTTGCCACCTAGCAGGAATGCAGCGAGTTGATGAACCGTGTGCTTGTGAAGTGGTTTCCCGTTTGATTCAGCGCGATTGGGGCGATTCTAAAGTTAAGAGTAGCATAAGTATCATGATATAATTTTCGCCGGTTGATCATATCGTATAGGCCCACGTAGACATGGTTCTTTAGTTGGCGTTGTGTGCTTTAAATAAGGGTATGGCCGATCTCTATAGCTAACTTTATATCGCATTTTATGCAAATCTCATTAAATGCTCTGTAAGATTAATTAACAAATGGTTGCTGATTATAGTAGTGGAAAATGAAACTTTGTACTGATATGCATCTTTTCTGATCTAAAAGTTTACCATTTCGCACGTTTCTGACGTTATTTTTTTTCACTAAATAAAATATAAGTGGAGAAAAAAGGACCTTTATTTCATTAATCATCTGATCGTTTGTAGGTTGATTTCCTCCCCTAGAAAACAAGTCTGATAACAATGTGCAACATTAAAAAGTCCCGGTTATCAATGAATGTAAATTTGACTATAATTAACCGTCTGTGCCTATGTGCTTTACTACATGTAGGAGTTGTCAACACATCTAATTGAAGCAAGTATGTATTTCTCATCAGTATAATTCCAGCAGCTCTAATATGGCAAAGCTAGAAAAAATAATGTTAACAGATCATCTCAGTCAATGTTGTTCCAGCAAGAATTCTGATTTAACGTCAGGTATTGTAAATACAATTTAATAAATAACTATTTTTGTACATCTAATTTAATAGAGGCAATGTGCTGTTCTTCCTATTTTTTGCCTCTTGTTGGACAAAGCAATTACAAATTATTTAAAAACGACAGTAACTTTGCAGTCTTTGAAAGTGGATTTTGAGAAGAGTTCGTTGACAACTCGTACAGCTTTTTTGGTACAGTTTGGCTTCATTGACTTTGCCTCGCTTGACTTGGGTATGGCCACTACACTGTTCTCCACATTTAATGTCTTTTGAGTGATATTTTGTGTGGACTTTCCCTTTCTAGCAGCATTTTCTTTTTCTTGCTGGGTGATAGACTTGGTTAGTTTCCTCACAGCTGCCAAATCTTCGTAGAGGAGGTTTTCCTCTTCCTCCATCTCTGCCTCTGTAGGTGGTGGAGGACTGGCCTGAGAATGTCTCTGGGTCATTTCCATGTCAACATCGTCCAAAACTTGTGATGTACCTGAAATATACAATTTTTGTTCTTCTAAATTATGGCTGCTAGTTCAATAATTTTCAATGATTTATTTGATATTTAATTCATAATTTTATTTATTGGCGACCAATGTAAGGCAATGAGGTATTATGTTAAATAGGCTGAAATTACTTTATTCCGGTCATTTAGAAATTAATTTTCTGTTAACAATGTACTTATATTTTAATTTACACATGTGAAGAAACCTTGTAATTTAATTTTTGTTTTTGGGTAGAGTTTTAATCAAAATTACCTGAGATAGCATGAGATTCAAGTCGGAGGATGGTGACACTGGTCGATTTGAATCTTCTGCTGTTTGTGGAGTGGAGGCATTGGTCTCAATAACCTCAATGGACATCTGTAATTATTCCCTGAATGAATCTATAATTATTCGCTAATTCATGTTACTACTATAAAAGCGTCCCCATCCTAGAAGATAAATACATGTGCGTCTGGGTTTTTATAATAATTTACTCACCTGTATATAAGCTCAATAGTTTGCTGCTGTTTTTGCTGACCCTTGTGCAACGTGTCTGCCATTGTTGCAGGAGCCCTTTTTTTGGTTTTCTCGCTGTGTGGCTGATTACCACGGTCCGTAAGGGGTTGCTAGCGTTGATAGGAAATGAATAAAAAATAAATTAGTATATTGTTTCGAATTGTTAAGTTGTATTCTTCATCATGGTTTCGCTAAACACAAATTATTCAAAATGGCGTCCAAGGAGCATGCTTGCACAAGGCTCAATTTGTCTACTCGATATAGCTGCAAAAATTACTATTATAAACAATAACAAACGTTGTACAGCTTGGTCAGAGTCTATTCTTATTTGTGTTTCATAAATTTCCTTGAATTACCGAGCCGGGGTAACGCAACCCTTTTATTATTATCGTGCCTGTATACCCTACGAGCAAAGTTATCCTGTAATTGTTTTTGCTCTTAATTATTGGTTTGTTACCTACTGTGGTTGTATGTGGTGACTGCTGGGAAGAAACAGACATAGACTGCTCGTCCTTGTCGATACACAACACCTCCAAAATCTCCTCGCTTAGCTCATGGTCATGCTCCTTGTCTGGCTGTAGCAGCAACCGTAAAGTCTACGCAAATGCCCAAATACTATCACTCCCATCTCTCGGCTTAAATTTGTAGATAATATGGTTGCCGGTAGGTATTTGTAGCCCTATTATACCATGACAGTATTGTCCATTCGTGTAGTGCTCCACCACGTCTCCGCACTTGAAAACTTGACTGTCCGCCATGTTTCTGCGGACGATGTCTTGAGACTGTCGGATGTTCAGAAGCGGAAATGCAGTAAGATAGGAAGGTTGGATGAAAACTGAAATGGAGTATTCGGCAACATTATCGTCTTCCGGTTGAAATCGGATTGAATATAAATTTCTGTTGACTGGTAGACTTGAAATAAATGAAATATCAGTTTGGTAAGGGTGATCGTGTTGTGAAACGTGTACGCCAAGCATTAAATTTTGTCAGAATTTTGTATTTGTTTATGTGTCAGAGTCCATTTCAGTTGTGCAGTGTCTGTAAAAGAGAAAATCTTGGCATCTGAAACGGAATTTTTTCGGCAAAATAACGACAACGTACATTTGTAGCTGTGCCTTGCGGATCCGAAACCCAGTTGATGTGATTTAATTAATGTAATTATTAATTTGTAATGATTTATTTCCAAATTGTAACTCGTATTCCTCTCCTGTGACTGTATGGTTGACCCAAACCGGGGTTATAGTATTTCCGTTCCCTACCCTATGTTGTTTCCATAAAAAGACGGATTGCGATACTGCGAAGAGGGTGCGTCAACCATATAAGCATGAAAAATGGAATAATGTTTAAAATATCTGAAAGGTTAGTAAAATAAGGCGTTTGTGTTGTTGATCTGACCCATTATGGACTAAAATAATTATACAACTCGGGCTATAGCGTTCGAAGGATCGTAGATCTTTCTCACGTTATAGCCCTCGTTGTATAATTACTAAGTAGCGGCCAGGACAGAAATGCTCTGTTGACTATACGTCCAATGCGGAGGCCTATGTGTGGACAGGTTTCGCACGAGCGCACTTTCTTATTGAGCCCACACCCCACGAAAAGTGAACGGGTCCGGAAGCTTGGCTTGTGGATATATGCATCGAGGGCGGGGCCCCAGGTGTCAATAATCTGGTCGCAAGACGGATCATCTGCCAGCCTGACCGCTAGCCCGAAGGCTAACATCTGGAAACCATTCATCAGTAGCAGACTTAGAGTTGGCCCCGCTATTCTCCATACAGTCATCCTCCACGTGCTGCTGGTCAAATATCGCTCAGACCCATGTGTCCCCTCACCAGTGATTGGAATCAATTTCAGCAAGCAAGCAGGCCCAAAATAAATGTACAGACATCCATCAATATACATGTACAACACGAATATCTTGACCAACTTTATACTTCCTTGGGGTGATGTGTTTAAATATATCATATGGTGAATCTATGAAATTATTCGTAAATCACATCGATGTGCTGGCTTTAAACGTTCATGAATCCACTTTAATAGTGAACAGGCAACAACTGTATTGCAATTTGACTTTGTTGGACAAAGCAGCCATTCAACTGAATTGTATTGCTACATTCTGTTGGTGATATTGTGCGGTGATTCAATTGCTGTAGCAACTTCGATTTCGATTTCGAAAACAGATGTTTTGTGATTTAGTTATGTTTTTGGTGTTTCAATAGCACTTTGAATGATTATCTATCAGTCAGCTTCATTAATTCTATATGACAGCGGGGAAACCAAATGCGCTAGGATGTCGTATTATTCGCCATAATGATTGTTGTAACATGTCTTTGCATCCCACGACTGTTTTACAATGGCTCTTGATTTAACAAGGTTAATACAGTAGCACATCGGGCATATTCATTAAACTGTAGTTTTCCTAGCTTGCTTTCATCCACGACGATGGATCGTTTAAATTGTAATTATTTTAAAATGGATGAGCGTGTTTTAGCGTCATTATTCTTAAATAGAGCAGCGATGTCTGTTTTTGCTACCGCGCATACTTTTAAAGTGGAGCCAATTTCTTGGAACAAATGGAAGTAAGAACAAATTGAAGTATTTGTTCACTGAGAGCTGTAGGTAATCTGAAATATGTCGAAGACATGGATAAATTGCTCTATAGGCAGAAATGTAATTGCAGGTGTTTATTCTTCGAGGCTCAGCAACAGAATGATTGGGACCCACACAGTGGTCTTGTATTTATAGCTACAACTCAGTATACCAGCGCTTGCACAGTAAACTAACCTAGTCACCCATTCAGAGGGGCGACTAATTCTCGTCATATTGTCGAGTGTGGCGACCGTCGCTTGGCAGCTTCCAATGGCGACCAGACTGACACATTATCCAAACGATCTACACACATTTACCTCTTCCTGACACATTTATACATGGATGTTTATCTGAGTAATTCTGTTATAATAATTCTTCCCCTAGCAAGATATATTATTATTTACTATATGTACTGGAATTGTTACTATTAGTCAGATGTTTTGAATAATTATTATATTGATAGGGCAATATTCTTGTGTAGTATTCATATAGGAAGTTCGTTCCAAGTTATAGGACTTCTTCATAACAGGAATGACAATTTAAGATAGATGTACATGCATCTATAATCATGATCATGTGATGTCACATCCCTATTTCAAACGTTATAAAGGGCTTCTATTTGATAAAGTTATATCATTGCCTAGTTTAATTTTGAAATAAATACATGTATGACACAAAAAACAGCTTTCATTCGAAGATTCCGTCCATCCCAATATGATGCCACCATTAAGTTTCAAACATTATTTGCAAAGCCTTTTTCCGAGGTGCACATCTGTCAAGCCACGGTCCAGAAGCTAGGAGCCCCCAGAGCTTTCCCATAATTTAATTTGCCATTTTTGTTGAAAGTTGGCAACAGCCATTTTTAAAAGGAACAGCTCCTTGTCCAGCCGGTTTATTGACCACCCGGAATCTAATAACTTCTAACCGACGACGGGAATTCTTCTATGGACAGGATTTAAATGACCAATTTACCTTGGTGGAAATTGTATCATTGAGGGGCCCGTAAAAGGATATTGTATTCCTGTCAGTAAATTTGCACTTCAAGCTCTCAACTGTTTAGAACTTTAACTTTTTTGAATACTCACATCACTAGAAGTCTAAGCCCAAATATATTGTTATAGGTATAGTGGGTCTGAGGATCCGCATGGATTTACATAGGGTATTTAGATTGTACGGTTTTAGATAGATATATAGTCTACATTCGTTTGGTGTTATTTGTACAAACGTTAGGTATTATTACTTCTCGCGTGTATACCCCACCGGAAACCTTATCAGAATTTAATTAAAGGGGCCAAATAAATGTAAAATGTAATATCAAGGTGTTATCAGCCTCAATCATTATCTAAATTGACTGCAAATCATTCGGGTTCGGTAGTACGTCAGCAAAAGAACGCATGTGGCCAAATTTCTCATGCCCGTGTTTGATAGATATTGATATATTCTGGGAAGTACAATAAACAACCTTTCCTAGGATACGTGTATGCCTATGTGGACAAGGAGTGACAAAACGACCTTTGCATGGAGGTTCTATTACTCGAAGCATGCCAAAGCTTTCGAAACGGGAGAAATTAAAAGGCCGGCACAGTGAAAAGCAAACCAGCTAGTTTAAATTGACCATGTCATGCGACCACCATATTTATTAAGATTGCAGAGAATGTATAGTATAATATGCCTCGTTACTGCAGTAACGTGTCGCTGCACTACCAGAAAGGCCATTTATAACAGAGGCAATCTCACCTCTGAACCGGGGTTCGAGAGATAAAATGGTTAACTATCAGTCAGCTTCATTAATTCCATATGACAAGGGGGAACCAAACATGCTAGGATGTTGTATTACTCGCCATAAATTGCTTATCAGTCCTGAGTCAGGTGGAACCACTGTACATACTAAGCAATGCCCTCCCGTGTCTTTCGCGCTACTTTAAGCAATGATTCGCTCGTTTTTGTCCGCCTAAGATTATAGTCGTCTTATGTCGCTGGGTCGTGGGGTGCCATAAAAACTGCCAGAACCACCGCTAAATCTGGGTCTATTGCTTTTTCACATGAGAACAGTGGGCCGATGGTGATGATGGCAAAATATGATGCTATCCCTGCGTATGAATCTTACACGAGGGGCTCCTTCAAGGTAGCTTCATAATGGTGGAACATATATATATACTGTATATTTCAAAATAGAACCTCGTTTAGCCATGCCATGTAGGCCATAAAAAGGGAAATGATAAATAGGAGCTCCCGTAAGTCTTGTGAAGAGAGTGTCACCTACGGCATTTATGGATGAGTTTTCCGATAGGCATTGCCTCCTCATTCTTATATCAAGAATCCTCTTGATGGTAACTAAGATAAAACCCACCAATAAACATGAAAAAAAATGAGAGTAGTATGTAAAAAGGGGGATTGCCTATGGCGACAACCTTCCTGTCGCGGCCAACAAAACTATACATTATCAGCCCTTATCAGTGTAAATAAGCTAGATCGAGAGGGCGATCAATATCACTGTCTCAGTGATGTTCCCTTACTATCTACATCACATTTGCATGATCATCCCTCACACCAAACAATTTTATGCAAGGCTGTAATCTTGTCACCTATATTGTGAATGTTTATGTAATATTCATGATCATGTTAACACTAAAGTAGGGACTTAGTACTAATGATTGAGTGACAAGAATGTCCAAGCAGAAGGCGTTATGTGTAACATACGTACTATTGCAAACTCTATTTATTAATATATTTCTAAAATCGCTTATTATGCTACTAACCAAGTATGTATTGTCATTGGTTCTGTTTTGGGTGCTTTCGGGGAGGGGGTGGTGTGCGGCAGTACGTTAAGAATCTAATCTAAACAACCGCGCCCACAGGCACACCCCAAACCAGACCAATGGAAATGTACCCTCAAGTTCAGCCTCCCCACATTATAAGGAGAGCTTTCGCCGATGGAAATTCGAATAGCAATATAACGGCTTTTGTTGGAAGTCGTAATAAAGGATTAATCTCCAACATGCTCTAATCATAGGGATAGAGACATTCATTGACTAGAAAATAATCGATCCATATTAATGAAAAGGTCGATGACACCAATTATACTGGCCAATTTAAAGAATTATGCGCCCTGCTAAGGCTTGAGATCGGTTTAAGATTAATTGACGGCAATGTGCTTCCTTTAATGAAAAGATTTTCGAATTCCTTTAAACGCTTTCCTCCACGTTTTATAATAATGGAGGTGGTGAATCTATTCTGACTTGATGTTGGCGTTCCTTCAAGCCACGCAGCAATCCTTTCCTGCTCAGAGAAGACAGAAGTGCAAGGGCATTCCCTTGGAGTCTCCAGGCATGATATCTATCAAAGGAGGGCGAAATTTCCGCTCGAGCATCATCTTTACGCATTATCAATGTTACTGTCAGAGTAACTATATGCTTCAGTCTTTTGTGTTGCTCCTTCAACTCCGGGCTCTCGGAAGTTACCATATATAGGTGCATCCCATTAGAAAATAAGGCTATACATGGTATTGAACATACGCGAGATGGTCCCGCATTAAGAAACAGCGGCTCTTTCGATTAGTTTATCGTCTTACACGATAAACTAATTGATATTTTTCATTTTGGATCTTTGGTCCTTCCACTGCCATAAAGATGCTTTGATCTTTTATCCTAGCAATGACTTTAATTTATCAATGATATTTTCCGTGGCTTGGAGCACAATGTTAGGGATATCGCCTTCGTGCCAGATACAGGCCTGTTTGAGACAACGCTTGGAATATAAATGGATTACGCTACCAGCAGTGGTGTATGTGGTTGTAAGCACATTAGATTGGACAGGCTGACAGTGGGCCGAGTATGGAGTCAAAATTTGCCAAAGGCGCAGGCCGGATAGCAACAACGTACACCCTTATCGTAATCCAATTCAATGACATCCCCGGGGTTCGATTAATAGGCAGCCGTATACTTTGACCAATGTCCCTAGAGTAGAAGGGTAATGCATCGGTGGTGCCAGGTTCTAATGATCAGGAACAATTAGGCTAGGTGAATTTATGTTACAAGTGTTATTACTGCTCTTTATTGTACCTTCCTAGCGGGTAATATGGGATGCCATAGGCTACAGCATTGGCGCTCATATCACAAGCGGCGTGTGGTATCGTTTGTGTATCTCACGGAAGTGAGGATGTAAACACAGTGAGTGGCGCGGGAGGGCGCATGTAGTGCATCGCCATAAATTTCCATCAAAATTACACTATTTTGCGCCATAAATGTCGGAAAAGTTATAATAAATATAAAATTATCCCAGGGCGATCTTCAAATGTCATATTGCACTTACACGATATTGTTCGTTCGCGATGCTCGTTGCACTCGCTGCACTCTATACGCGTCTTGTAGGCAGCAGCTTTCCATAGGGTTAACCGTTGCGGGCTTTGATGTTTACTGCCACAGGACGCGTATAGAGTGTAGGCCCGCATGCAACACGGAGAGTGTATATGTGGAACGTCGGGATCGTCGTCAGGCTATTTTGTCCATACATCATCTACCCAGCTTTACTTTTTTTAGGCAGGTGGCATGTCAAGACAATACCTCATATCGCTTCTCCTATAAGCACGTTCATCACAGTTATAAAAAGGTGCCGCCCGCTTTTGAACGAAACAAATTCTATGGGATGGACATTTTTTTGAGGGGGGTTTACATCATCATTCCCAAATTTAACGCCAGTTATGGACGCCTTCATCATCTTCCTTTATGCCCTCCGTATAGTGAAATAAAGCACGACATCTCTGTACATTTTTATATTTCATCGATGGGGGCTGTACGGGGATTATAATTTAAAATCTATAGACCTCTTTTATCCTGAAATGCGAATATTGTTGGGTCCATATGTAATATTAACGCAAAGGCGTGCTCATGGAACAGGAACATAAATAGCGTCATTCATTTCAGAAGCTGGTTTAACCTGATTTTATGTCAGCCACAAATAAGAAATTCGTTATCAGTATCTCTTCCCTTTTAGGCCTTTTAGGCACTTTTAATCTTTATATTAACCCCACCCAACCACTCGATCTTTTTCTCACCGTACACAAGTAACTGACTCATATTTTTTTTATGTTTCTCCCATTACCGAGCGATCGCCGAGTTATCACTCTGGCCTTTAACGAGGCCTTGAGATTGCTGCTTCCATTATTCATGTTAAGGCCTATTTCCTTGCCGTTCTGTCTTCTAGTCAGCCTTAGAAGAACGTGTGATTATGTTATCAGCACATACACACCCAATAAAACTATCCCCACTGGCACCATTTACCCACATCGATGGAATTATAAAGCCACTAATTGCATCTCTGAAACCCCAGATAGTAGACTACCTCAATGCCAATATGTAGGCCTATATAGACATTATATACATATTATATATATAATACATATATGATATATATAATTATATAATATGCATCGGTGAGGAATTGACTCAGGTTGAACAGACGGATGTCCTGTAATGAGGGCCTGTGCCCCGTCAACAGCGTGAGTATAATTAGACGTTTAGAGCTGAGACTGCATTAGATAGAATAGCCGGATGAATATTATAAATAAGGCCACACACTTCTTGTATTCACGAATATGATATTGAATTCAATTGATGTTCCACACTTTCCACTAACCATTAGTGCGTATGACAATCTCTCCTTTTTACTTTCATCTATTATTCAGGCGCTGACGAAATAATGTACGACTTTCAGATCAAATAAAAAGCTTGGCAATTTTGGTTGACTATGAATTCCCTTGCTGCTGCGCGAGAAACTTTGTTAATTATCCCTTTCGATCCCTATGATCCCTAGGTGCCAGTACGCCTAAACTAGTTGAACCAAAATTTATCTTAGCATGAAGTATTCCTTCTATATCGCGTTCATCGGTTCATCCAGCCATTAATAAAGTCAAGTAAAGAAACTCTCTGGTATTCACCCCGTGACGGATCATGATCATACAGGCATTCTAATTTCCTGAGCAGTCGCCTCTAGAAGATGGTCTGTGGATATTTATGGGTGCCAGTTAGTCGGGCAAAAGGGCCTACATACATTACTATTGGTCCGCCTACCCTCGATCAGATCCGACCCACTTCTGACCATTGCATTGATTTTGCAGAAAGCTCCAAGCTATGGGCAAATCCTATTACGGGAGAACCAGCATAGAATATTGATAAGTCCGAGCCCTTACACGCTGTGCGACACAGCATTAGAGCCCAACCACGCCTTTATTACATTAAAAATTGTACATTAAAAATTGTACATAAACATAAGATTACTCCAGACTTCTTTTATTATCGTTTGTGGAAGCACTAGACGCTGACTGTAGGGGAAGTGGGGAATTGTGGTTACTGATGTACAGGGTCTACCACCTTGTTCTTCTATTCTAATGGCTGGCGTGGTTGGAAAACAAGTTGTATTCAGACAAGATTTAATTAGTTTAGTTTTTCCCACCATTCACCGACTGGTCGGCTTGCAATTAACATCCACCTCAGTTTCCTTGTTGCCATCACGTATTTTCCAGAGGAATTGGCTTTGCTTAAAACTAATGTTATCTCGGGACATAAATCAATGATATAACTTAATGTGAGATTAAGCTTGCTTCATAGAATAGTGATATTTTTCTTTCCTCTTATCTGGCAAGCCTTTTACGTTTAGTATGTTATCTACTGCCAGACTAAATTTCCATGGATGGGAATCAATCAACTTCGGTCACTCTCATCAAGGCAGTGTCCGATACGGAATAAGTAAAACACACTGCACTATTCTCATTGCTAATCAATGTTGATGTGCACTCGTTGTAAGGTTTGCGTCACTATCCGTGGAAGCCCTGTATATATACATATTATTTAATATAAGGACATAATTACATCACTTGTCATGAGAGTATAACCCTTTACACATAAGAGGATACTCCTTAATATCCGTGAGTTCATACAAGATGCTCCTTCTTCACGGTCACAATCGTGGTAAACCCGGTCTCCTGAGAGGTTACATCGTGGAAACTATGACTCCTGGGACACTGCTCCGATTACAGACTGCAAGCAAGCTTGTGACATGGCTTGTACCACCTGGGACTATCATCAGCCCGAGACGTCACAGAGCCGATCAGGTCAATACCTAATCCACAACGAAACTCACTACCTCAGCCGAAAATAGATCTAGCCCCTCCTCACGATGTGTATTTCTTCTTGCAATGTAGTCCTGCAATGTCGAACTTCACTGCAGTGCAGTTACTTCAGAGAGAGAGAGAGAGAGAGAGAGAGAGAGAAGTTACGACTTAGGGGCAAGGTTCTCATACTTATGAAAAGTGTCTCTATTAATTTGAAGGATCCCCAAGCCATTCATTTTGCAAGTTTGAAGGTGTACTAATAGGCATTGGAATATCCTTGGGCTTTTAAACCCCCATATATTATATACGGGTCAATAATTATTAATGCTCGACGACCTGCTATGGTTGGCTGGAGCTCCAGAAGCATTAGTGACCACGTTGCTGGAACAGGTAAACTAGGGACATTGAATTAATGTCAGTGTGAAAATTTCATTTCCATGTATGAAGCATGTATAAGAGAACAGCATGCATAAGAGATCCTTTTGTCAATATTGTTCATGGCAATTTCAGTAGCAGCAAATCAGAAATGATCTTGAGCTTTTCCCTCGTGACAATCAATCTTAGTGAATCTCAATCAATCAGAAAGTCAATAGGTGGTAATTGTCCATATGTATGTAAATATACCATGTGAAAGAATGAGCAAGGCGGTGTAAACGGCGGACACTTCCACGCTCCAAATTCTCAAGGGCCACTTTAATTACCTTATGAGATGAATACACACACAAAGTTAGTAGCCCCACCCTGGTGCATTGTATTTTTTTTTCTTATGACCGCGGCCAAAGGCCAAGGTCATAGAAAAAACAATGCTCGCGGGCGGGCCTAGACCGTCTGTTCTTACCCTTTAGTGGACAGTTAAGAGTCGATTTCGAGTGGTGTAATGCAATAGGTGAACCGGTATAGATTTGGAATGGCAAAAGTATGAATAAAATAAGAAGTTGGAAGTCTTTGCCCAACCTTCCCCGGGCAACTTCATTGTCCTTCAACTACTTCTCTATGCCCTCAGTGAGTACCAGGTGCTACCAGAGACCCAGCTGGACACAAATCCACAGGCTCATTCAGTGAAAACCATCCCTCTAACTCGAACCACTTAGCTGAAGAAATACTCGTAACCCGGCCAGGATAAGAAGACATACTACATAATTCACTAGTGACTTAACTGGTGACCGCTTGCTTCAATTCATTCCATGCCCTGCGTTCTACCTCTAATTATTTTTTGCGCAAATTCCTTATTGCCCTTTCCTGAGGTTGTAATAAACAAGAGGCAAGTAGTGACTAGGGCACTTTCAAACGGGCCTGAGAGCTGTTCAAGGTTCAACTATACTATTCAGGCCATCATTTACGTTTGAAGAAGGCTTTATCACCAAGATCGATCCAGAATCGATTCAAGTCAGGAGGAAAGCCTGCTCCCTAACCCCAAGGGTCCTACAGGGTCAGCGAGAGGTATTATCATTAACTGTCAGTAAGCAAAGATAGTAATGATTTTCCAGCAATGTAAAAAAAGAGACCTAGGGATGATAGGGCCAGAACCTTATAGATGGCGAACAGAAAGTATTCCCATGATCCTCTGAGCTCATTTTCCCTAAAAGTAAAGTGAGCAATAGCAAATAGTGGCACACTGCTTCATAACTTTTGATAACACTGGGCTGTACTTACAGTAACATCATGGAATAAGTCTTTGGCTGCGGTTACGTGATCACAGCCACCCTGGAGTATTAAAGCGATATTCTCAACTATTACGCCCAAATAAATCTTACCAGAATTACTCATATTATGACTTATAAGACTGAATTTATCATTACTATGCTGCCAGCGAAAATCAGTTTTTTCAAGTGTGCGGTTTTGCTATTCTGTGATGTGGGACAGGGGGGAAATTTAGATTACTTTGAATATAATTTTTGGCCTTGGATCATAATATACTGGTGTTGACATTCTAGGAAAATTTTATTCCAACAAATTCGGACCTGTGGTAGTGTAACTTTTTAAGGGAGGCTTAAAACTAGTTTTAAGCACGTTTAACTCAGCCTCCGCCGCAGAGCGGTCAGCACCCTCCAGGCGATGCTGCAGCAGGACTGGAGGCAGCACTCGCTAGCGAGCCAGCGCGTGGTCAAGACCTACCTAGCACCATGGTTACCTACAACGAGGAAGATTTTGTCTTTGCTGACTTGGCCAATGAAATTGGCTTACTGGATAAAACAACCAAGAAAATGCTCAAGGAAGACATATCAGCCTACCATGTAGAAAATAGCCCTATGCCTGGCAGCCAAGAAGAAGGAAAAAATGTCACTGGTGGAAGGGAAAGAAGGGACATACACCATCAAGGCGGATGACCACCACCAAGCATACCTCACCATAGCTGAGTGGGGAGCAGCTAATTTACGCCTACTACACCAGCTCCTAGTTACAGGGGATTTAAAGCGCGAAGACGTGAAATACTACCATGCCTACACTGTGAGTGTATATGAATACTTGGATCATTACGAGTGGCACAGTATATTGGAGTATGACACCAGATATCATGAGATACAGGCGCAATATGGGTTTGCCTGGGGCACCCCAGTAATATCCCTAACTGCTTCAATATTAACCGCCCGTGAACAACCTGCCAAGGACAAGGGAGGCAGTCAGGGGAAAGGGCACAAGGATAACCGGGCGTCCAAAGCCTCTGAACCCTGCAGGCTATTCAGAACCAAGGACGGCTGCCCATATGGGGAGAAGTGTATATATAGCCACAGCAAAACCCCAAAGGAGGGGCCAAAAAACGGGGAGTGATTCGGGGGGATGGAGCTCTGATCTATGAAGCCTGGAAGGAGTGTTTAGCCCCAGATGACAAGGATCGGGAATACATACTCAGTGGGGTTAAGCATGGGTTTCGGATCACCAATGCCTCTACTCCACCCGAACTGGCCTTCATGGACAATTACCTGTCGTGTACAAAGGATAGTGCTTTACCTATAATAGAACAGCAAATCACAGTTGAACTAAACAATAATCGATATATATCAGTGGATCAGCCAGCGCTGGGGCTATACCTAAGCCTGATTCAAATAAAGTTAGACTAATACATGACTGTAGTCAGCCACTGGGGAAGGCCGTAAATGATCTAGCTGTTCATCAACCCTTCAGTTATCAAAGCTTCGACGAAGCACTCACAATGGTCACACCTGGGGGATGGATGTGCAAAATGGACTTGCAAGGGGCCTACCGGTCGGTCAGAGTACACCCCGCCGACCATCCAGTATTGGGGCTGAGTTGGACTTTTACTGGACAGGACCATCCCACCTACATGTATGACAGCCGTCTGCCTTTTGGAGCAAGACTGTCTCCGGGAATATTTAATACTCTCACACAATCCATTCGCAGAATGATGACGAGGATGGGTTTTCCAAACCTGGTAGTATACTGCGATGATTTTTTGTACTTATCTGACAACCACATCCATAGCATCAATGCCCTCAATGCACTCATTAACTTGTGCCGGAGATTGGGGTTTTCTATTAACTACAACAAAGTGATTGGACCAACTCAAAGACTCTCTTTCTTGGGGATAGAGATTGATACGAATACCATGTGTCTGGGATTACCAGCCGATAAAATACGTGACCTGATATCTCTGCTGATCGAGACTGGGAAAGAAGAACATTAGCAAGCGAGCCTTGCAAAGTCTCGCCGGAAAACTTAATTGGGCGAGGCGTGTTTTCCACGGTGGGAAACACTTCGTACACCACATCTATGATAGGATTAACCCATTCAGTTTTAACAGTTTTAACAGTGTTTAACATGAGGTTTAGGGTTTGAAAACACTTTAAGAATATTTTCTTCAAATAATATGTGTCATATGTACATTGTTTAATAGGTGTAAACAGTTATTGATCATATTTTTTCATAATTTCTAGAATTTGGTCTTCAATAATTAAAATAATGGGTCTCAATTGGGTGCAATATGGGGGCAACCTTGCTCCAAATTCACTTTCCAGCATTTACATATGTTAGTTATGACGTCATCATTATTGTCTCCATGACAACACACCTATAAAAATATTTCTAATGTGTTTGTATACATATATTTCAAATTTCATCAAAATCTGTTCATTTTTTATTAAGTTATGCCCACTTCAATTTATATAAAAAATTGATGCCTTGAGGCATCACCCCGTCCCCTGGGCCAAATTATGTGTGAAGCCTTGAGGCATCAGCCCGTCCACTGAGCCATTTTGATGTTGATGCCTTGAGGCATCAGCCCGCCCTCAATGGGTTAAGACATTAACCACGCCTTGGCACTGTTGTCGGGTTATACAAGCTATGCGACTGGATGTTCAGTGGTGGATTGATCAAGCCCGTATGTTTAACGGCTCTCTTCCACTGATTAACAAGCGCGCTTACACACCCGTCTCCATTGATGCATGCCAGACAGGCGGCGGAGCTTATCACTTGGGTGAGTGATTTTATATTAATTGGAGCGATTGGCCAGGAATGCAGTCCAAGCACATTAATTACAAGGAAGTGCTAACGCTGGAGCCAGCATGTGCCATCTTTGGGCCAAGATGGGCTGATAAAAATGTCACAGTACACTGTGACTCAAAAGCTGCCATCGGTATGATAAACAAGGGCCGGTCCCCTGATGAGGATATTAACGCAGCTCTTAAACATATATACCACATGTCCATGGTATACAATTTCAGACTGACCGCACTCCATTACCCGGGCCGGTACAACACTGTGGCTTATGTGATTTCTAGGATGGAAGAGCCAGGGGGTGTGGCCCGCATGGAGCGCACTCTAGCGGCAGTGGGCACCCGAGATGGAGCAGGCCCTCCTAGAGGAAGTCAAAAAATACCAGGACCAAGTATGGGCACCTAATACAAAGAAGGCCTACGATACACACTGAAGGACCTACTTCAGGTTCTGCCAACTATACCACAAGACACCTGTGCCAGCAACATCTCATGTGTTATGTTTATATTCTGCCTGGTTAGCCCGCAGGCTCTCATACAACAGTATTAAGCAATACTTAAACAGTGTGCACATATTACATGAAGAACAAGGGTATGCAAACCCTCTCAATATGGATTATCAACTACAAGCCACACTCAAGGGCATACACCGAGTGAAAGGTTCCCAAGTAACAAGGAAAGCCCCCATCACACCTGACTTACTTTTAGTCATCAGAGCCAATCTATCATTATTGGATCCTAGAGACATGGCTATTTGGGCAGCATGTATGATTATGTTCTATGGTTGTCTTCGCAAATCTAATGTTTTCTCAGACCCAGCACAACCTGCTAATGCGATACCTATAAGGAACAGGACTTCACCTTCACGCTGACAGGTATTGTGATTAAAATCGTGTGGGCCAAAACTAATCAATACAAGGATAATGATCATGTGGTGACCCTGCCCCGTGTACGGGGTCACAAGCTTTGCCCAGTGAGGGCAGTATACGCGCTACTAAAAAGTGCCCCTTCTGTGCCCCCTAGTGCACCTGCACTAAGTTACCAAGTGGGGTATAGGACCTGGGTACTGCACTCTCAAGTCTTCATAGACCGGATTAGATCCACATTAGGGGAAAAGGTCCAAGACACCAGCACCATCAGCTGCCACAGTTTCCGCCGTGGTTCAGCGACCTGGGGTCACAGGAGTGGTCTTGATGCTGACTCTATACGTATGCTAGGGAATTGGCATTCAGTCTGTTACCAAAATTTTTTAAAACCTGACATTGAAGACAGGATGGACATGACCAAGGTTATGACGAAAAAACTCCCCGAGTAATCTCTACTCACTACTTTTGGACTTTGGGACACGAGGAGTAAAGTGAACAGTCAAAATAGACAGTGCGGGGACAATTGGTGGTCGTTAATTGGTTTCTGTAATTGTTATATAATTACTGTGGTGTAAGAATACCTTTAATTGATCTGTAATTGATACCTTTTATTGTTCTGTAATTCCTACCATTGACTGATTATATAATTGTTTATCTAATTGATTTCTCTAATTGATTTCTCTATTGTTTCTTCAATTGCTCTTGTCCAGTTAATGTACTATTGGCGCGCGCGCAAAGAACTGTTAGTTCTAGCTGAGTTTGAATAAAGACTCCCTTTACCGACACCATTGTTGAGTTAAGGGAGGCTTAAAACTAGTTTTAAGCACGTTTAACTCAGCCTCTGCCGCAGAGCGGTCAGCGCCCTCCACGCGATGCTGCAGCAGGACTGGAGGCAGCACTCGCTAGCGAGCCAGCGCGTGGTCCGCCACCACCCCGTCCACCTCCCAAAGACTTATCAACTTGACGTCAAGGGTACACAAGGAGTAAAGTGAACAGTCAAAATAGACAGTGCGGGGACAATTGGTGGTCGTTAATTGGTTTCTGTAATTGTTATATAATTACTGTGGTGTAAGAATACCTTTAATTGATCTGTAATTGATACCTTTTATTGTTCTGTAATTCCTACCATTGACTGATTATATAATTGTTTATCTTATTGATATCTCTAATTGATTTTTCTATTGTTTCCTCAATTGCTCTTGTTAGTCAGGTGCCCTAAGGTCAAAAAAACATGAAACCGTTATTTTTTGGATAAAAGTGCCAAATTTGGTATACATGTAGACAAGGGTATGCCTTTCAATATTTTCCCTTGCAACAAGAAAAAAACCCACTGGAACACCCTCATTCGGCCATTTTTCAAGATGGCTGACCAAATGCAGAATATGACCATATAAGTAAGGTGCATGGAGGGACAGTCACTTCAGAATTGTCCAAAAGTGTTGTTTTTGGTATCAAATGAAAGCTTAGGGTCTAAATTACAATTTTGGTCCAAGTGTCAACCCTTCATCTGACTGGGGGGTCTCTGAGGGGCTATTATTATAGGGGGCTAACCCCACTTTCAATAATTAAAGGAAAATATTATACCTTTTTAAATACTAGTCTGATTTGAACACAATTGTTGTCATTAATTTTGGAATGAAGAGACACAACCATATAGTAAGTATTCTTTAGCTAGGGGGGGCTGGACCCCTTAATTTGGGGAGGGGGGAGGGAGCTCAACGCACCTCATCAGGTAAGGTGTGAATGTTCTAAGTACTATAGAACATTGATAATAATAATCTACTTGAACAATTCTTGTGTGATTATATTTTCAATGAAGCCACCATATAATATATTTGCATGTAATACTTTGGTAAAGGGGGGAGGCATCTGGACCCCCTATCTCCTGGGGATGGGGGACTGATCCATTATCACAGATAGACCAGAAATGTTTAAACTGTTATAACTTTTGGAATAAATGTCTGATCTGAGCATAACTTGTGTTATCACTTTTGAAATAAAGAGACAGAACCACATTAGTAAGTATTGTTTAGCTAGGTGGGTTCTTAGGTACCCTCAGTTTTGGGGAGGGGGCTCAACCCACCTCAACAGGTAAAGTGTAAATGGTCAAACTATTAGAACATTGGTAATAATTAATTTGAACTTATATTGTGTTATTGTAATTGTAATGATGCCACATAATATATTTGCTAGTAATATTATGGTGTGTGTGGGGTGGGGGTGGGGGGCTCTGGACCCCCTATTTCCTGGGGATGGGGGACTGATCCATTATTACAGATAAGACGGAATTGTTTAAACTGTTATAATTTTGGGAATACATGTTTGATCTGGTGTCATTAAGTTTGGGATCAAGGGACGAAATAATATTGATACTTATTGTCCAGCCGGAGGGAGTGGGTATCTAGACCCTAAGCTGTCATTTGATACCATAAAACTAAACTTTTGCTCAACCTTGAAGTGAAAATCAAATTTTGCATTAGTCAGGAACTCCACTAATGCATGTTGAGTGGAATACATTATTATAGCAACCAGTTTGAGATAGATAAAATTGTGTGCCCCATTATCTCAGTAGTCAGGTTACCAACAAGAGGATAGGTTATTGCCTTGTGGACTGTTGATGATGACAGCTTTAGGTAGACATCAGGCACTGCTGTATAAGAGGATGGTACAGTAGGAATGGAAGTTTTATTGCTTCCTGGTGTAATAAATATATATCTGCTGTTTTACTATTCAAATTTGTAGAAACTGAATAAGCCTTATACCAGTTCCATGGAAGGACACTTGTGCTGTGGTTGAGGAATGGTCTATTATGGTCTATTATGGTCTATGCTATCCAATGCTCCAGCTACAAAGTATATCATTCTTCAGACTAAAAAAAGAAAATTGCTGGGTTGAACAGGAGGTGGCACTGCTATCAGTGACAGAACTTGAGAATGGTCAGGCAATATCGTGGGCAGCTTACCAGGCATCAACCCAGCCTCAAACTTCTGATTCACCTTCTATGGTAGTAATGTTACCACTTTATTTTGAGAAGGCAAACTCACCAGCTATGATCAAGCATGGATTAGTTACTCATTTTTTTGTTTTAGATATTCTTAAAGAAACCACAAACTATCTAAACCCAGAACAGATTCCTCTTCTTGATTGTGATTGTGCCCAATTTTGCTATCAGCAAATACATTCAATGGAATTGACTGGATCTGTATGGCAAAGACAACATGGCAAAGAAAACATGACTGCCCTGAATTGCTTTTGTTGAATACATGAAAATTATGATACTGTTGAAACAACAGAATCATAATTTTAAGATTCATAAGATTGATTAAGGACTTTGGCAAAGGACAGTATGAACGATTGACAGAGACAAAGGTTATTCATTAAACATTACCACTTATATTCCAGAATGAATTTCTGTTTCTTTTGAAAATACTAGGAGGGTTGCGAGCCAGTATTTGGGCAAGGTGCTGAGAGCCCAAGACTAATGTAACTTCCCCTGACAGTTGGGGTTGGATAGTCAAAGAAGTCAATTGGTGTCCAGTGTGGACAACACTGCCAGTGACATCCCAGGTCTGCACTCAGCTGATGACATGCAGCTACAATTCAGATTGTGGATATGTATCCTGCATTTGTGGGAAGACCTGCAGCCTACGATGTAAAGAACTCTGTCACTGCAGATGTGAAAAAGTAACTTAAAACCCATGCAGGACTTGACTGTCTCAAGGTTGAATCGGTTTAGATACTTTGAAAACCCTACAAGGCATTTCAGGAGTAATGTATTAAGAAGACCATGAAACCTTTATGTAAAAACTGGGGATTTGTCTCAGGCTTATACTTGCACTTACCGCAATGATCAAAATGCTTCTGTAATTGTAGTTTTGGCAGCCATATTAGATAAATACTATAAAAATCAAGCACCACAAAGTAATGGTTAAAGGAATTAAATATGGTAGATGCATTTGTATAATCTGTGATGAGTATCCATATGTGCTCATAATAAGAACAATAACAATTGTTGAAATCATTACACATTTTTCCCACAATATTTTTATCTCAGGTTCAAATTTAATAATTTCTAGTATGGATACAGGTAATCTTGGCACATTAATGACTTTCTACACCCTGAAAACATATGTGTAGACACCAAGATCAAGTTTCTAGCACCAATAATAAGGAAGTTATGGGTTATCTATAATTGGCGACATATTCAGTCAGCAGCCATTTTGTTTTTGGCCCACAAAAGCTTATCCCCAAGAGTTCCAAAGTGGCACTTGGCTTATTCTTGCTCAGGACATGTTATACTACCAGAATCCACCATAAAACATCATACATACCATAAAACATGCTCGGCCCCAAAATTCCCAGTTTGGCAACTGGACTATTTTGGTAGCCATTTTGAAAAAAATGTCAAAAATTGGTGTTCCAGTGATTTTAATTCTTGTTGCAAGGAAAAATATTCAAAGGTATATGCTTGCCTATATGTGTACCAAATTTGATACTTTTATCCAAAAAATAACGGTTTTTCCCTTAAGGCACCCGACTATGTTCAGTTAATGTACTATATGAATAAAGACTCCCTTTACCCACACTATTGTTGAGTTAATTTTCTCTTTTATACAGTCACACGTGAAATCCCAATTTTGTTGGAAACTATTGAAATCATTTAATTTAACTGAAGGGAATGGCTTGTAAGACCTATAAATTGTATGTTTGATGCTCATAAGGGCACAAATAAGCATTTATTATTACTTTCAATCCAAAATTACTGCCGAATATATATATATTTTGGCCCCTTATATTGTGCCTATACTAGGGAAGGGATTTCATGTGTGAAACACAATAATACATCAGTTGAACAACCTTTATGGAATAAAAATACCTTCATCTGGCTTTAAATCATCTGGCTTTCAACCTAAAGAGAGAGCCAAAGATATATATTTTGGCCCACCTTCTGATATGATATTGAAGGGATTTCATGCGTTACTATGTTGGAAAACACAATACTAATTTAGTTGAAGTGTCTTTCTGAAATAAGATTGGCATCAACTTGCTTAACTCAGCCTTCTGTGCACCATGGCACCATGGTTCCGGGTGACCGGATGCTCTCCTTATGGGGACTAACCCAGAGCTAAAGTGGTGTTGGAATTGGTGTAATCATTTAGATGTTAGAAATATATAATCATAAAATTTCCTACCATCTAGCTATAGGTAATGTGCAGTGGCAAATTTATGGAATTTTATATAACATGTAAATTGTTAATTGTTTAATAAGTAAACTAATTGTTTAATATTGTACTCATGTACATTGTATAATATTGTACTCTGAACCAATAGGAGAATGTTGTATTATATAATTGTACTTTATTAAACTTCCTTTATTTGGTCAGTGAAGATCTAGGACCAGTCGGAAGAACTAATATTAGTACAACTAGTATTAGACACAATTGTCCATTTCATGTATCTGACAAGATTGAATAAAAATTTTATATATATATATATATATCATATGAAATGGAATAGTAACTAGTTTATAATGACTTTGAATTCAAAGAAACAGCTAACAATATATTTTTGGCCACCCTATGTCAAGATCATTAATGGGGTTTCATGCGTTATTCTATAAACCTACACAATATTAATTTAGTTGAACAACCTTTATGAAATAAAAAGTATCATCCCATTGCTTTAAATAATTACTAATGGCATCATAATTAATGCATAATTCCTTTCAACCCAAAGAGAGAGCCCAAGATACATATTTTGGGCCACACACTGTCATGATTATTGAAGGGACTTCATGCGTTACTATGTTGGAAAACACAATAGTGTGGTGCCAGTGGGAGTCAGGCCAGTACTGACTCTGTCCGGCACCATGGTTCCGGGTGACCGGATGCTCTCCTTATGGGGACTAACCCAGAGCTAAAGTGGTGTTGGAATTGGTGTATTCCGACAGACTCATTTACCCTGCATTTTATATCATTTTTGTATATTGACTCTTGTATTTCTTCATATTCTCTTGTAAACACCTTTTACCCTTATGTTGTTCTGCATTCTCATATCTTACTGCCATGAATTGTAAGGGTTGGCAGAAGCTCTCTGAGCTCCAACCGTGGCAGGGAAATAACCGGACACTACAATAGTAATTTAGTTGAACTGGCTTCATGAAGTAAAAATAACATCAACTTGCTTTAAATCATATCAAATGAATTCAAAACTAATTGATAATGGCTTTCAATCCGATAAAAGAGCTGAAAATATATATTAGGTCACCCTATATTGAAATCATTGAAGGGATTTCATGCGTTATTGTGTTAACCAACATGATAATAATTTAGTTGAACAGCCTATATGAAATAAAAAAAGCATCACCTTGCTTTAAATGGTGTGTATATGTTTCATATACATTTATATCCGCGGGCCTAACCGGAACCGGAATTACTTCACGGCCAATGACTTGCCTAGCAACCTAGGCGGCAAGTTCAAACACTTTACAAAGCTGCACAGCAGTCGGCGGACAGACTTTGTTTTTTTTGATACATTGTCATTTCTCCGATTTTCTACGAATTACCGATTGTTCAAACTATTATCAAGCAGCTATGGGCTTTTGCAAAGCCTGCGAGCGGAAACACTCACACCCAGGGGAGGTTTCGTGTAAATACCGAACAAGAGCAAATGATACAGCGTTGAAAACGACCGGCAGTGAATCAGATTGGAAACTTTACCTGGACGATCTGCCGGCTGATAGTGTCGAAGACAGAGGCCATCTTTCCCCGTCTAAAGGTGCTTCTTCTCCTGCTCCTCTACTGTCTACTGAAATGGCTCTATCTCAGCTTGTGTCGCTGGTAACCGCTCAGCAAACTCAACTTCAAACCATAACGTCAACTCAGATGGATACTTCGTCTACACTGGCTCTTGCACCGGCTACAACTGTCAACATTCCTCCACCGGGGTTTCCTCCTCCTCCTCCTCCGGTCAATCCTGTCGTCATTCCGGTGGTCAACCCTATGGCTGGTGGGCTGTCAACTACGTTGCCTCCGCCTGCTACTACACTTCCATCGGCGAGGACGACAACCAGCATTCCGCCTGTCAACACTAGTGTCATTGGGGCCTTGCATGGCCTCCTCCCGCCCGTCAATCCTCCGGTCAGGTCGGACCCTACTGCTGCTTCGGCGATGCAGTATATTGCTTCAGCAATGAGTCAACTGTCATTATCTCTGGACCCTTCCGTCACACAAACTCAAGGTATTCCTTTACGGCCAGAGTATCATTATTTGTGTTTAATTAAAGGTGTTCCCATGAAACAGGATCCAAACTGATCTATAATTACCTTTTACCCAAAGAGAGAGGCCAAGATATATATTTTGGGCCACCATTCATCATGATCACTGAAGGGACTTCATGCATTATTATGTTGGAAAACACAATAGTAATTTTGTTGAAGTGGCTTCATGAAATAAAAATAACATCAACTTGCTTTAAATCATATCAAATGAAATCAAAACTAATTGATAATGGCTTTCAGTCCGATAAAATAGCTGAAAACATATATTAGGTCACCCTATATTGAAATCATTGAAGGGATTTCATGCGTTATTGTGTAAATCAACACAAGATAAATTTAGGCAAACAGTCTATATGAAATTAAATTCATCATTACTTCGCTATAAATAATTCGAAATGAGATCAAAATTAATGCATAATTACTTTCATCCTAAAGAGAGAGTCTGAGATATAAATTTTGGGCCACCCTATGTCATGGTTATGGATGGGATTTCATGCGTTAGCATGTGAATCAACAGAACAATGATCTAGTTGAACAGGTTTTATAAAATAAATATGAGCTTCACCTTGCCTTAATTAATTACAAATGCAATTGCAACTAATATGTAATTATTTCAACTCAGAGAGATGCATTGACATATCTTTTGAGCCACCCTATGTCATGATAATTGAAGGGCCTTCATGCGTTATTTTAACAGACACAATAATACATCAATTGAACAAATAATATGCTTTGAATCATTTCAAATAGAATCTCAACTAATTCATAATCATTTTCTAACCAGAAATACAGCCAAATAAATATATTGGGCCACCTTTTCTACTATATCTTCAGTTGTGTTACTGACAGTTTATAAAGGGCTTTCATGCATTATAAGGGACATTTTAAGGGTTATTGACCTGTTATTTGTCCTGAATCAAGATTATCACCAAATTGTGTAGTGGTGCTATTAGGGAGATTGAAATGGGACTAGAAAATGGTTATATGAATTTTTTTCTTTTATTTGTTTATCCTATATGCATTATTTTTCAGCCATAACACATGAAATCCCTTCTGGTTGGAAAATAAGGGTTGCAGACAATAACCTCTCAGTCACCCAAAAGTTATGAAAAAATCAGGTGGAATTTTTTATACAGTAAACAATACATGTATACCATCTTCAATATACAGTATTAGATAGATATGACAAAAATATATATTTTTAACCATTCATGTAATAAAAGGGATTTCATGCGTTATTTTTATGTTGGAAATTATTGAAGGCCACTGTAGAAATTGTTACCATGTTCATATGCTCAAAAAGTAAATTATAACTAATTTAGTCCTAGATGTATTGGAGAAATGAAAAGAAACATGCAGAAAAATGTTCTAGCATTGTGCAGATCTTTTTTATTTTACTTCATTGGTTATTTCTGTTGAAAAATGATGCAAAAAACCAGTTTTCAGAATTTTAAGACACTAAATATTGGAACAGCCTAGGAAAAGTATACATGGAATGGAAGCCCTTGTTCATGGGAATAATATGAGACTAATATCTTTAAGATCCAACGCATATTGACGATGATAGGGCAGCAAATATGATATTTAGGCGAAATAGCACACTTGAAAAAACTGACCCTGTTATAAATACAAGAAGATGAAGATAAATCCGCCGAGACAAAACGAGGTCAATTTTTGGTAAAATGACTCTTAGATGGGTTGGAAGAATGGAACAAAAAGTGGAAAATATTTAGTTTTGGACGGATGTTAATCGTGATCTCTGAGCCTTAGTTCATATTTTGGATTCATTTCATGAATATGGCTTTCGATATTAACTCTCAAAGCTTTGTTGCACAATGAAATCGGCTCTTTGCTACCCTTGGTCGATCTTATCCAAAGATACGCCAAGAAAATAACCAGATGTGGACGATTTAACTTCTTGCCTCTACGTTCGTGGACATTCCCAAAGCCTGGGAAGTTGTTGCTCAACTATTTTTTAACAGACGTTTTATTCAGGTAGTTGTATATACTTATCATAGACACTCTCATTCAAAGAATGGTTTTCGCTGTGTCCTGCCAATCATTTTTAAGTTAAGCTGATATTTGGTGCGTAAAACACTGTAAATTAATTTAATTGAAAATTTCCAACTAACGAGCAGACCGTTGGGGCCAGCAAACGAGCAGAAATAACCATACCTTGTTGTACAATGCCTGTTTCTAAACTTTCCTATTCTTATTTCTACTTGTTCGTTGAAATCCCTGCTCGTTCGTGAATGTACCCGGCAAGTTGTTGGGGACCTGTTTAAAGGTGGGGATTCCATCGACTGACGTCACTCATTCGGGGGATTTTCCGAACATCTGACCCGGACGCCTATATATATATGCATCTATATAAAGTAGTATGTGCAAAGAGTGATTCTGGCATGGTGCCAATATGGGTCGTGGGTGTAAAGATTGGTTTTTGTTTGTTTTACCATATATGGCCATTTCCACCAATTTGACAACATTTGGGCCCCTAGCACCCCCCTGAGTACCCAAAAATAATTTTTACATTCATCAGTTGATTTGTTATTTTCTATCAACCTTATATATATGCGCATTAAACTGTTAAGTTTGGAACCATTCTGATTATTAGTAATATTTTTACAGGGGGGTCGAAAAATAGATCCCAAATATGAAAAATATGCCCAAAATAGCATGACGAATAATGGTACATATTTCTACATAAATGAGGATTTAAATTAGAAATAAATAAGCAAATATGCACCTATATGTATTGAAATATTTTGTACTTGATAGGCGTCGACATAAGGGTCATAACACTTTTTATTTTGTGAAAATATTCTAACTAGAAGAAAAGTTGCAGCCAAATAACCTTTCAGTAATGGTAATCATAATGGCAGCGGTAAGGGTGACAGGTCATTGACCCTCTGCCCATACACATTATATTACTCATTATATTTAGAATATATATCATTTATTACCCTTGTTTACTTTTTTATGTTGATTCGAAAACTTGTATTTAATATTCCTGTTCTGTTTAAGTATTTAGAGGCAAAATCTTCAAGGATAAACGTTCTAATATTATGTATATATGATAGAGATATAATTTCTGATATTATGTGACAGCAGGCGTGACGGCACACGACGGCAGGCGTGACGGCACACGACACAACGTGACGGCACATTTTCAAAGCATTTTGCCTTAAAAATCATGTAAAAACAACTCGGAAATCATGAATTTCAATCTACATAGATTGGTACCAAGCAAAGTCAATAATAAATGTCAAATTTAAAGCTTATTATTGAAGTTGTGCCTTATAAGGCTCTAAAAACCCTAAAATAGGCGTGACGGCACACGACAGGAGCTAGAGTACCCACCACCATGTGCCACCATGTTATTTCTCTGCTACGATCCAAGAAAAACTCAAATAAATAGATTTGATGTTCTATACATATATAATCCCAGGCATTTTATCATTATTCATCATAATTTGATAAAATATATATATTTTTTTATTATTATTCCACCTTAGGCACACAGCGTGACGGCACACGACATGGGGGGTGCCCCACACCAAAAAAAATCGGTTTTTGATGGCTTTTGGCGAAAAAATATTTTTTTTGCATTTTTTTTTTACACAGATCATGTTCATGTAACCTTCTATCACAACATATAAAAAAAGATGTTCAATTTTGAAGATTATTTAGAAATTCAGCAATTCCACGGACTAATGGCAGTTTAAAAAAATGATTTTTGCCCCAAAAATGGGATTTTGAAATAATAATAAAAAAAAATTGGACTAAAAATGCCAAAAATGTGGTTCCGCAGGTTGGTAGAACCATCCAATCAAAAAAAAATATCAAATTAATCGTAATTAATTTGATTTAAGCCCATTTTATCACTTTCCACGGTTGGGGGCCAAATGTTGTCAAATTGGTGGAATTGGCCATATAGGTTAAATATCATATTTTGTTTTACATTTCTAAGTACAAGAAATGAAACTTACAATATCAAGGCTGTTTAAAAAGCACTTTTCTCATAGGTGTTTATAATATGGGCACTTATGAATTCACTTGTGGTGATCCAATATTGTGTGCCATTCATAGCGCCATTCATGGTGTTGATGTAAGACCATACAAATTGACAATTGTATTCACACAGCCATGAGTTATTCAAGTTCCTGAAGTCCAGAATTTGTTCCAAGCCCCAATTTGCTTCTTTATTACACACTTGGTCATGTAAGATGCTGCTCGCGTCACTTGAATTGCAGGGTTGCAAGGTTATGTGTTACATAAATGATGTAATCTGGTTGGCATAGAAGACTTACAGTGGTAGCTTTCCTTCCTTAATTTAAATAAGGTAAATATTGACTAAATATGGCTCAATAAGAATAGCAAATGGCCCTCTGATCTAAAAAGATGTCAGCAAAATGAAATCGGACTGTATGCATGGAATGCATAAATACCTAACATAAACCATTTAATAGACAATAAGTTAACCACGAACCACAGCGAGGCTCCATACTGTCAGCTGCACACTCATAACTTGTTTTGAGTATGAAGGAGTAAGTACTCTTATGTTCCGAAGCAGCTGTGCAATGTTGGGGGAGATGTACGAGGACGAATTAATCAGCATCTTTTCATTTCAATGGCTAATATCTTAAACTGTTTTACAGGTACATATTTTAACTACTAATGGTTCTAGTCAGTATAATAAATCGTTCAGCAAGGCGCAAAGTGTAACACCAATAAACCTCGCCGGTTTCAAACGTTTCAGCCTCTAAAATAGAGGGGTCACTACCCCAACACTGAGGATGGTTTGCTTGGTTTGGGGATCCTTTTGCTTCGATCTGCCTTTACCAATGTCCAGTCAGGGTTTGGACACTGGCCAACGCCATCTCGAAAGCCCTTGCACTGTCCTCAGATTCTCCTTTCTGCATGGTATATGGCAGGGCCAAATAGCACTAAATGCGCCTGACTGTGCTTTAGGGTCCCACGAGAATTAACAGGTTTCCCATCGGTCATGTCTCATAGCAGCCCTGGTTACTGGCAAAGACACACTTCAACAGCAGGGCAGCAATGACCTGAAACTGATATAGGTGTCTGTAAATCTATGCAGCAGACAAAATACTTCGCAAGGAGCCACAGGAAGATTATTATGAGTTATTGGGGAGTCAGAAATGAATCACTGGGGGATGGTGGACATGCCAGGTACGTACAGTGATTCTTTTGTGTTCTGGAGGGAGGAGAATGATTTAAATATTCTCATGTCTTGAGCACTGCATTGGTATCGCTTCATCTGGTATTCAGATGGGAGAACAAAGGGAATATCATTCTTTTCGTTTTCTATATTGTGATTAATAGACTCACGTTAACGCAGTCGCAGGGTATTTGAAGGGCTGTAACACAAATTATCCGCCGAGATTTATGCCATTGTTTCCATTTGAAAAGAGTGGACCTTCAATGGTTCACCAAAAAACAAAGCTGGAAAGCTCTGCTTGGCGTATGATGTATCCATGTACGTTTATGTTCAAAGGCGATTAGTAAGTAAATGGACTCATTAGCATAATCCAATATTCTTGCACAATGAACAAAATTATTCCATTCAGATAGGAAAGAAGACTAAATCCAGCTCCTAATTCTCTCTAATGTTCCATTAGCCTTCATCATTGTACCATTTTATTTTGCTATGATAATTTGGTCGGAATGGCGTGAGGAAAATCCAGGGAAACGGCCCGGGTCCCTCATGTTGCCTGATTAATTTAATATAACAACTTCCCCCCAGAATATCAGACATTAGGTGATACCATCATTCGTTTCTCCAATAGGACACAATGGGAACAATTTATTTTTATTAATTACTTTTGCATTTGTAATACCCGCATCCTGATATTATTTCCCCTTTTTTAATCGATGTCAAGCTGGTTTAGTTCCTGTATTCCCACCTAATGGGAGCATGGGGGATTTGAATATCAATACGTGGCTATTCAACCAATGGCGAGTTTCATTCTCAAATTCGTAGGAGATGTATAACAATAAGGCATTACACAAAGGCTTTGCTGAGAACAGCAGAATTGAATTTGTGAAATAATGTTCTTCTCAACAATAACCCGATTAAAAAGAATAGCCATATAATTACGTATGTAGACGCCGATGAAGTCACAAATATACTTTTGAGTATCATATTTTGATAACCTTTCATAGTTTTACCCTATGGAATTATCAAGAACAATACCCAACAGGAATTCTCAATTCAATTTAATGTTCCCAATATACCAAACAAACCAAAATGAATACGTACTGATATTAATTCTACCTACATGAATAAATACTCACAAATGTAATACATGTATACATACTTACATATTTTATACGCAGGTCGAATGTACAGTCTTTGTTTAATTAACACGAAGAGGAGCCTATCTTTTTTGATATAGAGTCAGCCTTCCGAAAATTATCAATATGACATTAATTCCGGAACTAATTAGTGTACGATAGCTGGAAGCAAAAACAAATCTGTTCCTGCTAGATATAAAAAGAATGGCCAAGGAAAGGATTATGATAAGCCATCAAGCGACGATAGTGCCCTCGGTGACGTTTTTCGAGTGCGTAACTGCCAAACCGGTAATGTCAAAGAAAAGAGCTTTATGGAGATTTTAAGGAGGCTGTGGGTAGGGTGTGGAAATCTCCTTGTAATTAGCATCGACCCACACACTTATTGATCATAGTGTGTACCAATATCAATGTATCTCAGTGGTCCCGCAGGCCCTTTGTGTCCCACTCCACTTTGAAAGACAAGAGCATCATCTTCCGTTTACTGCTTCAGGAAACTTTCTAACCATCTCCCCTTGCGGCAATGATGTGATAGCGTATTTTCACCGGTCCGTTTTTGTGACGACCGATAAAGATATCAATTATCCAAAATTGTTAATGGATTATTGAATGTGTGGAATCACACCTCTTTCTGACTGAGAAAAAGAAATGTCGCGGAGTGACAGAAGGCTTTGATTGAACATCGACCACGTTAGGAAGTAAAATAACCTATACAACGTTGACAGCGGGCGATTCGCTCGAGGGCGATACAATGGGCATCAATCGAGATAATGATATTCTTTTACTGAACTAAACATAAGAAATATCAAAGTGGGAAGTTCGATTTTAGCCCTTGAAACTATGATGGAAGAAAATAATATATTGGAATACCACTATGGATGGATGACTAAGAATAAGAGTGCACCTGACGTTATATCGACTCCAACCCTTCTGTGAGCATGTTAATGATCCGGGTTGCCGAAATTTCAGACTGAGTTCCAGGTGTGTTCATTCCGGTAACACAACGAGGATTAGATTCATAAATTTGATGCATTATATACAGCAAAGGCTTTTTGTTTAAAAAAAAAGCAATTTGTGTATTTGGCTGATTTCCTGTATTTAGAGGGGCGTTTCCCCAGGGTTTGTGCAGAGTCCTGATAAGAGTAGAACATTATAGGCATCAAAGCGTGCATACATGTTTCTTCTTTTGTTTTATTCAGCAATTACATTATGTATAATACATTATTCTTAGTACAAGCCTTTGAGGTTGTTGTGATTGTGGGCCTCCCTGAGCAAGTTCCTGAGATGGAGCACCTGCATGGTTACTTCCATTCAGAAGATGAAAATTCCAAGGAGATGCCTCATGATGTGACGGGCAGAGGAGGGAGAATCAGAGGAGGGTACTACTGTCTGAAGTGGGACAATTCATAGGGAAACCTTAAATTTGGTAGGTTTTAATTTAATGAAAATAAAGCCTCAAGACATCTAATTGCACTCAGACGCTTGAACCAAACATTCCTTCGAATCCTAACTACCTATTCGAAACCAGACACTTCAGTCCAATTACAATCTGGAAAGTTATATAAGGCAACATTGGTGGGCATGCATATATAGACCTGTGCATCATAGACGAAGTCTTGATGTGATTTATGAATTAGTCATGGTGACAGCTAATATGCTCTCATATTACCCAACTGACCGGTCTATTCTACCACAGACTGAATTAAGTAATCCAAACAGAAATTCCCCATTCTTTAAGGCCCTATTAATTCTATAAAATAGCCGCTCGAGAGTTAAATTCCCCCCTCCTCCCTCTCCGCGGAGAGGAGTGAAAACAGTAGGAAGAGGAAGAGAAGTGGGAGAAGAAAGAAGGGGAGGAGATGAAGGAAGAGGAGCTAGGAAGCATGAGGAGGGAAAAGGAAGAAGAGCAGGGGGAAGCATGAGGTGAAGCATGAGCATGAGGGAGCAAGAAATTGGCAAGGGTCAGAGAGGGAGCAGGAGCAGAAAGAAGAGGAGCAAGAAGGTCAGGACAGGAAGGCAAGATCTGGTCCTTAGCGAGGAAGGGCAATTTAAGGGAATGAGCAAGAACAGGTTTAGCAGATTGCCCTGATAGGATACTGGATCTCCGCACAAGCTTTTAATTTCTTAGCGGTGCTATTATCGACTTTACTAATTTGAATGGACTGGCCAATTTAATCAGGAGAATAGCGATATTCCTGGATGATTATTTTCCCTATTTAAAGAGCTCTTCCGAAGTTGGAAAATGCAGTAATTTCACATATGTGACACATATATTATTATATGTTTTAATGAAATTACTCCTTTAGCTTCACCTCATAATGCTAGCTGTTTGTATGAATATCAGAACGGGGTCAAGTACACTGACAGCTGAATCAATATTTTATTATCAGTCTAGAAAACGTAAGCCAATGGAAATAATGAGTCGGAACATCTTGTATAATTAGTAGTGCCTTGGGTATTGTTATGTTGCACTTAAACCTGGGGGATAATGGGCTCTCTGGTGATCGAGCCCCAAAACTTTTGGACGCGCGAAGCTAATCAATAAAGGTGTACTAGATAAGTACTACACCACATAGCCAGGATCTCCGTTGTTAAAATGCTGTGCAGTTTGGAGTAGTGTTTGGCGGTCGACTATAGGTGTCATGGACCACACATTAAAGTGACAAGTTGAAGCAAATTTCAATGTCTTCTCTTATTATCAAATTGAATGAGCCCACTGAAACAGTGTCTGCAGCATGAGGTGAGGTAATCTTACAAGGTATCGGATTTATATCTAAAGCTGTTTTATTTGTATTTGCCCATCAGCCAGTGGTACAAATACAAGGAAACATTTTTTCTTTTGTAATAAATACTTTTTATCACTTCGTAGGATCAGTAACAAGTTTGCAGGATCGCTTATCTGTTATAGCAGCATCTGTTATTTGTGGTTACTCGGTGCAGAGAACAGTAGTTGGGGGTGGAACGGTTCCCATCCATGGATATACAGTACTGTATTCAATTCAATTCAAAACCTTTTTTATTTGTATCTAAGGGTGTTATACAAATATGGGCCATAGAATCCGGGAAACAAATTTTGGCTATTGTTCTACTAAAGTCTACTAATATAAAGGTTGGTTACAAGTGAATTTGATTTTGATTTTGAAAATATTTTATTCAGGTCATACACATTTCCATACATTGAGTACAACATACATTTTCACAAGTTATTGGTCGGTCCAGACCCAACAAAACACAGCAGAACAGTATACAGAAATAGAATGAGTATTTGTATTAAGATGACATTGTATGGGACAAGGCAGGGGCAATAACGTCGCTTGTAAATACAATCTTGTCTCCAGCAGAGAACAAATCAATGGTTGCAATGACGGAGAGAAGATATAAACTTAACCTTAACTTAATTTTGAAGAGCAATTAGTGATGATAAAATAGCCAAGGACCAGGTACGAAATGAAGAACTGTCAGGTTAAACTACCCCGAGGGTGCAATTAAGGCTGTGGGATTGTACCAGGTTTATGCCGTTTTTATATGAAGTGGCTATTATAGGATACGAGCTGACAATATCGTTTTGCTACTTCGTCCTCTTAAACATCCATTTGTAGAACACTGGGAAATGTTATCCCGGTTCCTTATTGTTTAAAATTCATAAAATAGCTCTTCATTCTTCCAATAGGGAATCTGTTAGTTATTAAAACCCACTAATGGCCTCATAGATCAAGGGTTAGTGTGTTTGTTGTTGCGAACTACTGATATGTGACCATCCATGGATATTCAAATTTAAACACTAATATACAAGTACATGTTTTCTAGAATAGGGTTAGTGTAAACAAAACACGCCACGCCAGGTGGATGTTTTTAGGCATTTTGATATGAAGGTTGCTACTTATACTTGCATTTTATTAATGATCCCCAAACCTGTAAATAAAATGGTCACCCAAAACATAAAGTAATACTGAAATAATCATCAAGGCTACAAAGGCAATATGTATACGTTGTCTGCGCTAAAAAGAGTTTCTTTCTTCATCGGGGACATGGTGACTATAAAAAGTACATCGTAAATCGTTGTTAGCATTATGCATAACAAGGAAAAGCAATATCAACAAATATTTTTCAATCTCACTTGATGAATGAAACCATCCATGTTAATTCAGAATTAATTGAACATGACAGACTGACATTTTGACGTCAACAAGCACCATTGTGTTCGATGCTTTCCTTGGCACACCTTGGCACACCTTGACACAATAATTTACAGAAATCAACGCATCAATTTTGGTTTATAGTGGTGCAATATGGAGAGAATAAATCAAGTTTCGGCGTTTAAAAATTAATATTTGCTTGCACAAGGCGGAATGAATTATCAATGATGTATTATGATTGCCAACGTTTTATGATTGCCAACGTTTCCAGAACCACTCAGAATATTCAGGAACACACTGTATTCGTGCCTTTTCGCTTAATTTGCATTTGTTTCAAATCAGTTATTCCTCTGGAATATTATGTTTTCTAAACATCATTTTAGAATAGAGTACTATGACATGGCATTCGTTCCAGGCATTCATTTCTAAACTGGTTAGCAAGTCAACCCAGTGAATCCATGAATCCGTGAATCTGTCTATAGCACGAGTGTTACACATCCAAAGCGTGAACTATCTATGACAGATGCTTCGATGTTTGGCAAAGCTGAATGAGAGACTGTCATTTCATTTCAAAAGAGGGCAGGCAGTTGCAAAGCACCACCAGGCATGGTCCATTCAAGCAGATTGGTTTGATAAATAGCCCCTCACAAAGCAACAAATTAAGGTGATTGTTCCAGAGGCAAAGATAAAGGGCCTCGTTAATGAGTAAATCGGGATATGAATCAGGAGCCATCTTTTTCAATCAGGTCTGGTTAATGGACTTTGCGCCACCTATATCCATCATCAACATTGAATACTCATGGGTTGATTGACAAGGGACTTCGACAGTATATTAAGGTTAGGAACTAGTAGTAGTGCTGCAGCTTAAAGTCCCCGAGTAGTTTGATGAGTTCTGCAAACATTTGCAATATTCATTGTATTCATCTATTCATTGCCATTCATCTTTCCATTACCATTTTTCATTGTACCAATGGAGTGCCAATTTTAATTGAATTTTTCAAATATATGGAGAAATTCAGATGTTAATGCAATATATGATATCTATCATTATTATTCTATTATGATCTGTGAATATAACTTGTCGACAGTATGCCAAACACCCCCGCACTATGCAGTGCTTAGATCTCTATTTTATCTGTACCTTTTATGTCATATCTACTTTCATCTGTCATTTGCCATACTATTTTACTTATACAGATACAATTGACTATGCTTCTGCTATGCACTGAAAAAATACATAGTGAACAACCAAACTACAGCTACAACTGTAACAGTAAACCACTTTAACTATTTACACTAATCCCAAACACTTGGTTCGTATGTAACTTACTTGTAAGAACATGGCGCGATATTTCGGTTTTTAAAAATGTTGTTTTAAAGTGTTTTCACTGCTGATGTTTCACCTGCAGTATTTGTACTTGATGCTTTTATATCTATATACTTGTTTGCTTATTTTTTCCCATTTTTTCTCATCAAAATTGTGGCTCACAAGATTTATTTTGGTCTTTTCGGAGTTTGACAATGTCGAAGATGTTTAAAGAGATGTTTAGATTTTCAAAACGAAGGATGGTTACCTATTGTTAACGCATGAAACACGTCGTTGAATGACAATTTTTCACTGCTTTAAATGGGTAAATCTCACTAAATAATAACTTGAATTAAGTGAAACCGGGGTGGTTACATTTCAATAATAGCAAGGAAATGGATTTGCTCATAATATTTGGGGGTTTACTGACCCTTTAAGTATTTCAAGGGAATGCCTATGGCCTCTCTTCATAAATGAAGGTCAGCCATGCAAAGAACATCATATTGATGCTTTTACCGAAAGACTTCTATTCTATCAAAGTAACAAGGCACTACTCGTCCACAAAAGTCATCTTGCGCCTCCTTAGCACCCACTTGTGTAACGTCTTGAAAAGAGCCAATCACGAAGAGAACAAAGGATGAAAGGAGGTGCTCCGAGAATTGCCAAAGGATATTTGATTGCTATTGCACACTTCTCCGCTTGCCCAAGGTTTCGTTTTTGTCACATAGAGGATTCTGTTGGTGTAGGGGGTATTGGTGGCTTTACACTCCTTTTAACACTATACTTTCGTAATTGGCCATTTCCACCAATTTGACAACATTTGGCCCCCTGGGTAACCAAAAATAAATTTTACATTAATCAGTTGAATTGGTATTTTTTATCAACCCTTTATATATGCGCATTGAACTACCAAGTATGGAACAATTCTGATCATTAGTTATTTTTTTACAGGGGGGTGAAAAATAGCTCCCAAATATGGAAAAACCGTCTCCTACCGTCGCCCTATGTGAATAAAAACATGAAATGCAAGTAAAGTTAATATTTGTATTTCATTTGCCATCTTATTATATAATTATGTATAGATAAATACTCAGAAAATGATATAAAATGATTATGACAGTAAATGTGTATAAATCCATCACAAATCAAGCTGGGGAACAGGCATATATTTTCTGCTTCACTTCTGTGCTTTGCCTAACAAAGTAAGGAAATAAATGGGGATTTAGATTAAAAATAAATAAAACAAAATATGCACATACTGTATTGAACTATTTTGTAACTGTAACATAAGGGTGATAATGCTTTTTAGTTTGTGAAAATATTCTAACTAGAACAAAAGTTACAGCCAATAACATTTTGTGAGGGCAAATCTGAGGGCAAAAAATGGCAGAAGACGGTAGGAGAAGCAAGGGAGACGGTGGGAGACAGCACAACTAAAAAGCATTTTGCCGTAAGGATCATGTAAAAACTACTCGCAAATTATGAATTTTGATATACATAGACTGATATTAAGCAAAGTCAATTAATAAATGTCAAATTTAAAGTTTATTATTAAACTAACGCCTTATAAGGCCTTAAAAACCCTAAAATGAGGGCAACGGTAGGAGACAAAGTCTCCTATCGCTGTTCCATTGATTTTTGAAGTCATGTTATTTTTTGCCTATGAGTCATGAAACACTTAAATAAATACATGTAATGTTCTATACATATGTAACCCAATGCATTCTATCATTATTTAACATCATTGGATAATTTCTTCTTCTTTTTTTTTTTTTTTTTAGATTTTTCCACCTTAAGCAACTAGGAGACAGGGGGGGGGGGGTACCCACATCTTTTTTTTCAATTTTTTATGGCTTTCACCCTAAAAAAATTTTTGTTTCCAATTTTTTTTACACAAATCATCTACACGTAACCTACTATCATGACAAATAAAGAAAATAATTTAATTCAAATGATTATTTAAAAATTATGGCTATTCATGGCCATGTCTTGCTAAAACCGGAACTGACAACCCTCTTGTCGGCCACCATTTATCACTCACAAAAACAAAAACTCAGGACTATACAGGCTTCATTTCAAACCATCTAAGTTCAAACAAACCCATACCAGTCTGGTTACAGCCTCTCTCATCCACTATTAGCAAGGAAAATGGCTTATTAGGGATCTGAAATGAGGAAAACATGATTCAAACTCCAATCAAACCACACCCACAACGGTTCTAGGTGATTCCCCCGCTAACATTCTCCCCGCTGTCAATCTCCCCGCTGTCATCTCCCCGCCAACATTCTCCCCGCCAACATTCTCCCTGCCAAATGACCTCCCCGCCAACATTTTCCCCGCCTATTTTTGTTTAATTATCGTCCAAGACTTGGCAATAAGTAATACCTTTTAATCTAGCAAAGATACACTTTCCAAAGGGTCTTAACATTTTGTTATGTACTACCTAGAATATCTGCCCTACAGTGTATCTTATTTCATATAGAACTTGAAATTATCAGAATGGATAGCTGGAATATTTGTGCATAGGTATATTCAGTTTTTAAAAATATATTTTTACCCAAGTAGAATCGATCTAATATATAATATACAAATATCTACGTGTGGGATATCCATTTAAAGCGACAGTAAAAATGTACTGTGATAGAATAGAATGGCCTTATTATGTTACCTGTCAGTACACATGACAGTACATGCTACCTGTCAGTACACATGACAGTACACATGAGAATTGTGATTTTCGTCAAAATTGACAAAAGATATATTTTCTCCCAAAGTGAAATCGATCTAAAATATAATTCACATACATGTGGTAATAACAGTTCCACCCAATACTATTCTTTACATTCATTCACATCACATAATAGAACTATATTGCTGCGTTTCACATGATGATTTTCATGGTCAATTCCCATTCAACTGGTAGGCCTACAAATAATCCAATGGTCAGTAAATTCAAATTTTAATGATTTATTGAAGGGGAAAATGTCGGCAATGACGTCGTTCGGCAGGGAGAATATTGGGTGGCGAGAATGTTGGCGGGGAGATTGTCGGCGGGGAGAATGTTGGTGGGGGAATCACCAGAGACCGTCCACAACCCTCTCACACTGCCTTTGGTCGATGCGGAGCCAACACAGGCATCAGTCCTGATGACGTCAAAATCAATAAGGATCGTGGGTAAGATTCCCCAAAATGGTGGCAGTCATGAATCTTGAATTGAGCCTATTTTGGACGTTTCAAATGCTTCTATCAAGGTTGTAATAGATACTAGGGATATTTCTGTACTACAGGTACGTTTTTATTTAATAAAAGAACCTGTTGTGGTGCCATTGTACTGAAGGCGGTACTTCGGGGAAAGGAAATCGTACGAGTTGGAAAGTGGTTGGAACAGCAGTCCGATAACATGACCACTGGCGCGCCTACAGCAATGACTTCACAGCGGCGGACCAGGGAACCCCTCATCTTCCAGCAGAAAAACAACTATGAAATGTTGCTGTCATATTGAAGGTAGAACTCCAGGATTATTACATTAAAATGCTAACGAAATATAGATTCTTCTGCTAAAATCTAAATGTCTGCACTCCCAAAAACAAAAACTCAGGACTACACAGGCTTCATTTCAAACCATCTAAGTACAAACATGTATTTCATGGACGATCCATAAGAACGACTGCATGGATGATCCATAAGAACGACTGCAGACCTCCTCATGCAAAACACGATCCTTGTTTCTATGATTAAGTTCAATAGGCGGGTCTCCTGGCTCTACAATAGTTGTTTGCGATGATCCATATTTTGAGTACAATATTTTAGCCTTTGGCTATTTCCGTTGATACATCAAATACAGGGAGATGCGGACTCAATCTTACTAAACTAACAATGCAAAATCGTTACCATACTTCCTCACGCAGTTTACACTCCTGGACTCCCCATGACTACCGCTTCTGTAAGAAGCTTGCCAACGGCAGAATCCGAAGAAAAAGAGCAGTCAAACCCGTTATCACGGTCAAACGCCTATATACCGAGAACGACATTTATAGCTGTCTCTGCCCACCAAATACATGCTTATTGAGGTTATTCTCCGTGCTCACTCCTACTGTATATTAGTAAGCAACAATATTAGCTAGTGATTACTGGAACAATATTGTCCAGAAAAGAAGATATAAGCCCATTTACCACCACCAAGTCATGAAATATGATTTGAATCGATCCCCATTGCCGCATTTTAGTTCCGACACAAGCCGCTCTGGCGCTACCGTATGTCCGTGTTTACATCAAGCTGCACGCAGGCATGAATGTCCCATATACACGACGCCAGTGGCGGTGTGTGTATGGGACATGGGGGGCAGCCGGGGGTGGGGTGGTGGGAAGCATTGAAAATGACAAAAAGATTCCATACTTATATAATACATGTACATAGCCTAAGACACCACAACCAAATTAATCTTGCGGTAATACTCTGGACGAGATGTGACAGACCTCTCTAAAATTTGTGATGTCACCCAACCCATGAGTGTCCACTCCCCATATATAGAGGACCCGTACTTCTGGCCCTGTTTTTAATGTTTTCCCTGTAAATGGCGACCTGTAATTTGTCTGAGAGAAACTTGACTTAGTTAGCTACCCTTTTTTCTGGAAAAACTATTGAATTTGTGGCCCAGCAAGGCTGTTTTCAAAACATTCATGCACCCTCTATCTGTTGTCACTCACTCCTGCCATGTTTACATAGCTTCAGTACTAGCCACTGCCACCATTACATAACACCCACACTCACAGGCTTGTTGACAACATGTAGGCTATTTATAGGGTGGGTGATGGAGCCTACTCACCACCATTGGTGGTGAGTGGTGAGTAGGCATTATTAACACTAAATCAAACGGATATTGTAGGTAGGAGGGGTAGAGACAAGGTGGGTGGATGGGTTGCAGGCCATTATATTTCCTTCGAAATAACAAACTTAATCTTACTAAACTAACCATGCAAAACCTATGTCAGAGATCCTATTCTTGTGCGGTCATTTTCTGGACTGTTCAAAGCAGTGACTAAATAAATGCGTACATAACCATAGGCAGTTATACACAGGGCCGGGCCTTTGGTAACCCAGAGAGCGTGTCATCGGTGGGATGTGAAATAATGCTCTGGCAAGTCGCTCATGAGATTCAAGAAAAAGGCAGAGGCAGAGAGCACATGAAGAGAAGAATACCATGTGATAAACATAAAAGTAATAATTTTATTGCTATTCCCGGTAGTGACGTTTTCAGCATTGTTTTGAGCATGCTCAATGGGTACTTTTCTTGGACTCTTTGTATTACATGCGCATGCGTGGGAGTTGCTCAATCGGACGAGCTATAATTATAATGCCGAGGCTCTATCCGTGATGTATGACGTTTGTCCAATGTCTACAATGTAATTATTAGTAAATGTACCTCAAATCAACCAGCCTCCTTGCACTGGATAGCTACCCCTTCTCCATCGGACACCCCAGAACAGACAATGTTGTCATTCCATTTGCTCAGGAGTAATAAGAAGCGTCCCACGCTCGCCAACAAAAAGGATTCTATGTACTCTCCTCTCTATCATGAATCTGCCTGGCCTAGACAATCGAACCACTGCTTCTGGTGTCTTCGTTTAGCGTTTAATCATCGTCCAGAGCATTAATGGTACGTTTTGGCCTATCATGGAGAGCGGACCAAACGGTTGATACCATCTGAGGGCTACGACCTCATGTCCCATGCATAATATACTAGATAAAAGGGATATGCCATCCTCAGAATATACCCTCAGTGAATACAAGGAAGAATATGACGGGAATTAAATGGTAAATGGGTGGGTGGGTGGATGGAAAGGGGTGCTGCATATCAGGCGTCGGGTGATGTTTCATCTATCACAAGTGTGTGTATATATATAAGAATTATCGATTCTCACGAAAGTGCTGCAATTGCTGTTCTTTGATAAAATGTCCATTTTGTATAGGGTCTTGTTGGAAGAGTTGACCATGACAGAAGCAAAGGACCCGCTTCCACGTACATATAAAGTGTTGATATTAATATTTATGTAAGAAAAGTGGAAATAAAGATTCGTATGTATATATTTAATATAACCAGGCACAATTTAAACCAAGTCTATGGCATTGCTGGAACGCAGGGATTTCTGGGGTACACTACATTTGTGCATTATGCAAATACTAATGCATTATTGCCTTTGACACGTTTGAATGACATTTCCATGGCGCGTTTGGGGGATATATTTATTATCACATTCGTGCAGGGGCTCACTTAATAATTCAATATCTGCACGGCTTGTATTCCAATAGATTACCTCAGTTTGTAAGGTCTTCCCTATGGAAGTTCCACCAGAGGTGATGCGTCGCTAAAGAAATTGGGAGTGCTATACATTCCCAAGAAATATTTAATCTGAAGTAGAATATGGGGGTTTTATCAATTACTGTGTGTGATGTGATGGAAAGGAAACATGCTTATACAATGCACCATATATGAATGACTGATTAAGAGCTCCAGAGGGCAAATCCAATATGTACATAAAAAAAATGTAGTCCTTTAGTTCTTACATCATTTTGGCCTTTGTTGAGAACAATTTGCGACAGTTGGGTATGATCCACCTGACATTGTCGTCAAATGATTTGAATATGACCTTCCAAGAAATAAAATCATAGAAGCACCGGCAATCATTCGCTAATAATCTTAAAGACGGCGATTCCTTTACGCTGGGAGCGTTTATAAAGGGTACCAAGATAGAAAAACACCGTTTCTAAAGGACGTTGCCCTGACAGTACTATGCGTTGACAATGCTGAGTCCGTGGCCCATGGTGATTGATTCTGATTGAAGAATACCAATTCACCGATGGCATTTCTCCCTTTCTGGCAAGGTCTTCCCATTACTGTAAATCTATCCATCCTATCCATCTGAGTTTTGTTTGAATATTCAACATCAGTGATTTATGACCATCTCGAGGCCTAGACCTAGTTTTCACAAAGCCACTCTTTAGGGTAATCCTAATTTCAATGAGAATGTTAAGAGATCGGTTAGTGAAATGTGCTCCTTTCCTTCCTAAGGCGTCTGTCTGATCGTCTGCAAATGGCAAGGTTTACATCTGACCTTCATGCGAGACTGTGATCTCATTTGAACCTTTAAAATGAAGAAACAGAAAGAGGGGTATTTTGTGACGCATTAGGACAAGTTTATTTTTATGAACATGTCCATTCGCAATAGATACGAAACTAATATTGCATCGAATTATTTCCATTACCGTTAATCCATATCGCTGGGCAATATTGCCCAAACATTTTTCTTTTAAAATTAATATAACTAACTTTTGAATTTACATGCAAATCAAATAATTGTATCTAATTATAGCGATCCAAAGAATAGCTGTCTCCCTGGGAATAACCACATATTAATAAATAATAAATGATAACTCACCTATTACCCAGTGGTATATGACCAACTATGGGTAAATAATTGCAGGGATGAAGTAACAGTGACATTTCTACGCCGGGTTGCATCCTCGAATCCATCATAGAATAAGACCCACGTAGGTTTTGTTCTATGAACCCACGATCTGCTAATGCTATGGTACCGATTCCTTGTGGGGTTGGAGTAAGGTTGTAACGAGAAAAAGGCATGTATACAGCAAGGCCAGTGTTATTGAAGCTAAGAGGTGCTGGTCCACATACTAATCGGGGTTGAATTGGACTTTGAGGCTAGAATGTTGAAGTAAGAGCTCAAAATGTGTTCACGGCACCATTTATATTAATTTTGTAGGCTATGGACAGAGGCAATTAAATTAGGCACATATTCAAAGCATGCCGCTAAATTTATGGCAAAAGATAAGTTATGGCACCTCATTAACGTCTTGTCTATAATGAAAGCTGTGCCGAAATAAGGAATTCTAGTCTGTAAAAACATGTATATGTGACCTTATATGTTACCATAAGATATAATGTATATATATTTGTTGCCGCGGAACCTGAATTGTTTGTTTCCTGGTTACTTGGTTACCCCGCGCTAGTCATTCTGAGCCTCAGTGTCTAGCCGTGTGGACGAAAAATTTCTTTGTCTTACCTGGATCGTTGATCGATATTTTTTCTTCAATATGGTTGTATGTACAGCCTGTGGCTATGTCCATCCACATCCAGGAACAACGGTAAAGTCCACTTGTAAGTACTACAGAGATGCTTGTGAACAGTCTAAAGACATTTCTGGCAATATTGATAACTGGAAATCGTACTTGGACTTAGACGCCTTGTCTGCCTTCCCGAAACCGAAGGTAGATGACTCTCACCTTTACAGTAAACCTGAGGTTAAATCAGAATCAGATACTTTGGCTGCTTGGGGGCAAAAGTTTGATGACCAGAGTGCTCGTATGACTACAATGCTGGATCGGATGGAAAGGCTTTCCTTAACTTTTCATTCTAACATGGCCGCGTCTACTATGAGTGCTTCTTCTCGTCAGCAGCCGGTGGTCCCTTCCGTGACCCCCCCCCCCCCCGCTCCATTACACCAGCCGGTGTCTTCTACTGTCACTGCGGCCCAGGCTCTTCCTACACTGCCCACTCCACCTGTGTCTTCGCTTACCACGGCTTGGCTGGCAGACCCGGTCGCGTCGGCACTTCATCAGATCAATTCGGCTGTCGACCCTGAAACCATAAAACGAAATGCTGGTATGGTATTTAGACCTGAGTTTTATTATCAGCATGGGTTACATTCTGTCGCCTTGAAGAGTCTTGATCATAAAAAACTCACCTATCGACAACTTATGTATGGGATGACTATGGTGGCTAATCATTTGTTGTCATCCAGCGGAGACGTCCGGTCCTGAAGGCTCTGACATAGACGACAACTCGGAACTATTATTCAAGTCTGATGACTACTCGGAGTTTTCTGTGGTTGATTCTGGCCCTGAAGCCTTATCATTAGTTGATGTTACTCCTGATATTTGTGATTTGGGTTGTGATATTGAGTGTGATTATGCTGGTTTTGTAGATGTTGATAGCTATGCATGTTATGATGTCTCTGATTCTTGTATCGCGGAATCGCATATTGAATTTGTACCCACAATTTATGGTGCCAGTGTTCCATTGTATAGAAATGTACTGGTAAATGATACTTATATTGGTGGTCTTGTAAATCAAATGAATGCTTGGGTTTGGCTGGAAGAGCTAGAACATGAAAATGATATCAGTTTACGTAACTTCATTGCTAATGGTATTGTCCAAGGGTTCGATCTTGTTGATGCTATAGAAGACATAGAGTCTTACGATTGTGTTAATTACGATTCAGTTTTGCATGGTCAAGCTTTCGCGTTTGTTGATAAATTGATTTCGCAAGAAGTTGCTGATGGTAAATACTTACGGGTACGTGAAAAACCTTTGTGTATCCATGCTCTTGGAGCTATTCCTAAACCAGATGGGTCTTATAGGCCAATTACTGATTGTAAAAGACCATTGTACACATCCATTAACAATCATATGGTTACTACGGCTAAGCCTTTCAAGTTCACCACACTTGATTACGTAAGCTCTCTCTTGGAGCCAGGTTACTTCACTGCTAGTGTAGATATATCGGCAGCGTATAGAAGTATTTCGGTAAACCCTGAACATAGACAAGTGCAAGGTATTCGCTGGTATATTGATGATGAATCTTGTAGACAGGTGCCTTTGTTTTGGATTAAAGAGCGCTCCTTACATCTTTAATACTATTACCAACTTTGTTGTACGTTGTATGCATCGACGTGGGTTTATGAGAGTGGTAAATTACCTAGATGATTTCCTTTGTGTTGAGAATTCTTTTGAAGAATGTCAGAGATCCCAGATTGTTCTTGTAAATCTTCTGAGGGCGTTGGGCTTTGTCATAGCCTGGAAGAAATGTTCTTCCCCTTCAGTATGTACCAGGTATCTGGGGGTGGAGTTAGATACTATGGAAATGGTTCTTAGGCTACCTTCTGATAAATTGACTCGTTTTCAAGCTGAACTTAGGTTATTTGCTAACAAGACTAGAGCCACAAAAAAACAACTACAAAGGTTAGGAGGTATTTTGGCACATTGTTCGCGTATAGTTCGCGGCGGACGTACCTTCTCACACAGAATTTTGTCCCATCTCAAGGGTCTACCTGATAGATGTAGAGTGAAACTGTCTACTGGTTTCAAAGACGATATACAGTGGTGGTTACAATTTGCGTCAATATTCAATGGGGTAGCTTCTATTATCAGGTTTAACTTTGGTTGTGGCCCTACTGTTTACACTGATGCTAGAAGTACGGGTTATGGGTTTGTCATGGGTGATCAATGGTTAGGTGGTTTCTTTGATGATGATGCTATTCCTGTATACATACGTTCATTCGACCTGCATGGCCATTTGGTAAATCAGCAGAAACCACTTGTGTCAGTTGAGGATGATAACATCAATTTATGGGAGCTTATTCCCATCTCGATTGGACTTTCTGTATTCGCATGTCAATTAGTGGATCAACATGTAGTGGTATATACCGACAATACTCAAGTCTTGTCGATGATCAATACTGGTCGTAGTTCAAATGTATCGTGTATGAGGTTAATCCGCCAGATTTTTTGGACCTCTGTCCTACACAATATTTATATTACTGCTAGGCACATAAAGGGTATTGAAAATGTTTGTGCTGACAAAATCTCACGCGTATGTGTCGACGACGACTTTGATTTTTTACGTCGGTTCTCATTATGTTGCAGCTCTACAGTTGCCTGTGATTGATAAACGTGTCACTGAAGTCATCTGCTCTGCATGGGCTCACAATACTATGTCTATGAGGGGCTCGCAATGGCGTCACTATACTACTTTCTGCAATGAACTAGGCCTTGTATCGTGCCCTGCGGACTCAACTACTATTGCTAGGTTCTTGGTTGACCTTAGTAGTTCGTGCACGTTTACGACTATTAACAATTACCTGAGTAGTATTATCTCCTTACATAATATGCTTGGGCATCCTACTGCTTTTAGAGACATTTACCTGATTAAAGTTGTATTATCAGGGTTGAAGAAGATTCTGGCCCCTGGACATGTGCAACGTCTGTTCCTCACGCCATCTCAACTTTCAATGATGTATGACACCTCAAACAGAGACCCTTTGAGTTAAATTTATTGGTTATGTTGTATCATTTGCTTCAGGACCTTGTTGCGCAAGAGTAATATTGTCAATAGTGGATCTTCAGATGGACACATTCTTCTACGTTCAGACGTTAAGTTTTACTCAGACTATGTATTGTTCACAATTCGCTCCTCCAAAACGCATGGCCAAGACAGCAACTCTTTATACTTGCCTGTGCACCAATGTTCTAATTATGTTTTTGATGTGTACTCCAGACTTCGAGAATATCTTCTCTTATATCCAGCCGCGGGAAGCTCTCCTTTAATGATGCGGCCTTCTCCTAAAGGTCTGGTTCCTGTGAAACTGCTGAAGTTCTTCAAGACCTTGTTGTCTAATGTGGGACTAGCTAATAAGTATACTGGCCTGCATTCATTGAGACGCAGTGGAGCAATATATCTACAAGAGTTGGGTGTCTCCTTACAAGACATTAAATACATGGGACACTGGAAGTCGATGGCGGTTCTAGTTTATTTGTCATCCCCACTAAATCGCCTTATGGACATTGACAGTCGTGTTGCTTCTGGTCTTGCTTCATATTAATTGATGGGTGTTGGGCGGTACACAAGGCCGTCACTATCCAGTGCCACCCCCGTGTTTGTGTTCATTCCTCAACTAACTATATGTGACCTTATATGTTACCATAAGATATAATGTATATATATTTGTTGCCGCGGAACCTGAATTGTTTGTTTCCTGGTTACTTGGTTACCCCGCGCTAGTCATTCTGAGCCTCAGTGTCTAGCCGTGTGGACGAAAAATTTCTTTTTGAAATTAATAAATGGGCGGTACACAAGGCCGTCACTATCCAGTGCCACCCCCGTGTTTGTGTTCATTCCTCAACTAACTATATACGTCTTTCCTCCCAAACGTAACAAAACACCAATTAAGTACCAGTGAAGCTGCATGTAAATATAGATGCGCTATATCAAATATAATGAAAGTTAGAAGTTCTAATACGCTAGGGTGGCGTCGGGACCACTGATTAGCATTAAACAGATGCACACACATATGTTTTAGTCCGGCAGACGAGGGGCGATTGAGTGCCTCTTCATCAAGATTGTGCTTGAACTCGCTGACATGCCATGTAATATACCTGGCGTAGTTGATGTGATTTGCTGCAAAAAAATATGGCAGCATGTTCTCAAGACAATACATATGAAGTTGAAAATCTGCTTCCTTTTCCGATCGGACAAAGAGATGAGCCAGGACCACTGGTTGGATGAGACAGTTGACCCAAAGCTTTCCCATCTTGGATTCACATGCACTATGGAGGTCAGTCGCCAAGCTTTCAAGAGATGCTGCATCCATGTCGGTTGATCTTCTTAACAGCCCAGAGACTACCATTCTCAAACCACGTAGAGCTTTAGGCCATGCTTTTCCATTGAGCATGTTAGGCACACCCTTGTATGCCACAGCTAATATTTCTTCTAAGCCAGTACTTTTCATCAAACTCCCAATACATCCAATGAACGACTGCAAGCAGTGCATGCCTCCTGGTCGCACGATTATGTTTCTCCAACGCAGAGGATTCGACCACTTGATTTGCAAGACTACTTTGTATAATTGCATGTCTGCAACCAAGTAGTGGTATCTTTGTCCATATGCTTTCATCAACTGTTCAATGTACAGCATGCTGGTTAGAACTGTGTCTGGGTGGCTTGGTGGGGCATCAATGAGAGGACCATACATGTATTTTGTGGCTTCTGCTATGAATCCTTTTTCCCTTGCAAGACGATTCATAAATCCATACCACTCAGGGGTAGACTCATTTTCATTTTCACAAATTTCTTTCAACAACTGCAAATCACTCCCCAGTGCCTTCATCAGTGACTCCATCTTTTGCTCAGGATCGCTGAAGGGGATGCCATCATGGTCATGAAGTAGGCTTGGTGGTAACGGTTTTTTGGGGCCTGTGTAGTGTTGCAGTGGGATTTCATTTGACTCTGCCAACTTGGTTTTCACAACTTCTTCCTTGTTGAGCCTTTTGATTATTGGCACCTCACTCATCTCAAAGCCTTGATTATGGATTGAAGGTTGAGTTACCTCTATGGCCAACATATGAGTCGCTCTGCAGCCGTTAGGGGTATAGATGTTCAAATCATAATTGTCAATCCAAGCAGATATCTTGAGGCCATTTAATGATAGACTTGAGAAGGCGTATGGGTGGTGGGAGGTGAACAGGGCTGCAGATTTTCTGAACTTGAGTACTTCATCATAAGATGATGATAGCCCGTAGTCGTGAAGAATTGTGATCAAATCTTTTGACCCGAATTTGTGGTGTAACTTTACAGCTATACCCAATGTAGTTTGGTTGAATGAACCAGTAACCAAACTTTGTATCATTTGGGTTAGTGACAAAGACTTTTTTGTAACTTTTCCGTTTGAAACTAGGGCTGAGATAAGCTTCAATAAGAGTGGACTGGTTGATTCTATGACCTTGGATCTGACAAACCTGTTAAGATCATAGTCTACCATCGCTGGCTTACATTCCTTCAGAATTTTGTCCTTGAGCTTCTTTACAGATGAATCATCAGACTCCTCCCCATCTTTGAACTTCTGCAAGTACTTCGGAATGTGTTCCTTGAAGCATAGGATACTTGCACACCCCTCAACATCGAATTTTAGAAGTGTGCCACCAAAATGATTGAGTAGCTTGGTCATGAGATAATTGCGCTTCAGCTGGCCTGCATATTTGGCATGAAGTTCTACAGATGTCCAGTGCTCATCTCGGTTGTTTTCCATATAATCAATTAAAACCTGGAGATCATCAGCTTCTGTTGATGTTTTGGGCTTTGTTCTGGCCTTGACATATTTCACTACACATTCTGGCATGAAATCCAAGTAACATGAATGGTGATACCTAGCTTCCACAGCATGCAAATCACTCGGGGCCCCATTCACTCGTAGCCGGACATTCTCTGCCTCCACATCACCTCGTGCATCACAACGATTTAATATGCTGTCTTTGAGATCAGGCACCTCACTTTCTTTACTTGATGCTGTTTTACATACAACAACTCTCTTCCACCGGGTAGGGTTTCGGGCATCCTTGGATTTACAGTATTCCCCACAGAATAGGCAGTCTTCTTTAAAGTTAAACTTTGGAATTTCTGACCTTCTACGACTTGTTGGAGGTTCACTCTGGGTCCTTTCTGCAGGTGAGCGCCTCTTCCTTGGTCTGCCAGTGTGACTTGCCATGTTGATCTGTAAAGGAATGAACAGAAGTAATATAAACTTGAATTGGCAGGTTAAATGTCTCAACCTACATACTGAAATAAGGCCATTCCAAAAAATATCCTAGTTTCGCATGACCATCCAGAGAAAAGGTGGATGCAGGTGGGTGGATATTTTTTTCTCTTAAAACACCATCTACAGTCAGATCTGTCAATGTCAGATAGAGAATTCCACCATCTGAGCCAGAGATGCATCCATATTGCCAATAGGGATGCTGGGTTTAATGAGCAAAACAGCTGCTATTGCCTGCATCCAAGGATGCGAGCATTCTCCCTGACATTCATTGTACCAGATAGTTTGTTTTCTTTTGCCCTGTTTATACACATATTCTTCAACACATTAAGCTATAGGACGGTTGATGAATATAACAAAACTCAAGCTGTGTATCATATTCACAAATACAGACAAATAGCAAGGCAATGCTTATTGTATTTATTATATGGTAAGGAACAAATGTGTTTCCCCTGGTGCAAGATTGGTCAAACTTGTATAATTTAATATTGAGGATTCATAACTTTGAAGTTTCTCTCAATTATTTTTATGTCGACATACTCCATTCAATTAGAAAACATGGCAGATTTCCTTCTTCTGAATAACACATGATGAGTTTCCTGACACCTACATGAATAGTTCCAGATGGTCTTCAGGGCTCATTTTTTCCCCCTCATATTTGAAGACAATTACAAATGACGAAATACATTTGAATTTATATTATATAGATGTGAGCCTGTCCGCCCAATACTCTGACTCAAAACAATTGTATTTATATAATGTATTTTCACAAAAAAAGAGGGATCCGATAAATAAAACTCCTTTGATAGTAGAGGCTTTAATATGGACTTATATGGACACAACATAAAAAAGTTGTTCTATATATAGTACCGTATCATATAAGGATATTAACAATATATCAGAGTTTAAATGATCGTAATGATAGATTGGTATTATCTTAGAGTGGCATTGGCTGCTAAACATTTCTTATGGTGATGTTTTTTTCATTCATGATCATTTTGATCATTTATATAAAACATCGACCTTTCAAAAATTATTTTTTGATCCTTCTTTCCAACTTAAGAGACCATAATTATTTTATTTTGCGCTGGTACCGTTTTATAATTTAACCTACATTTTGGGTTTATCTTGGATGTTAAAACATCAAAAATCATAATCAACATACTTACAAATACAAAATCTTTTTGGCAAAAATTAAAATTGCTATATGCCTTTATAAACGTTTACACTGTAGATTCTACAAATAAAAGCTTGCCATACTCTTAAACTAATCTACGATTAGGCCCCACTCTTTTTGTCGAAAATTAAAAAAAAGTGGCTTAATACATCAATGTCTGGGATCTGGAAGTGTTCAAAACAGAAACCCAGCAATTCTGTTTGTTTATATAAAGGACAGCTTGTAGCTTGATGAAAATTAGCTTGTCAACAGTATAGCTCATAAGTGAAATCATTGTTTACAATGACCCAAACTCAAACAGTAGTAATTATATTAATGTAATCAGAAGGCATATTCATAGACATGCATGATAGGGGATTTGATATTAATAAAATATAAAGCATGACTACGTTTTAGAAGCAGAAATATGTGATTTCATAGTTGGTTTAATAGTTGTGGTAGGTCGGGAATAATTTATCATACTATTTCATGACGTCCTTAACTATGCTAGTTCTTAATTTTTAGTTGAACTGTATGTAATAGAAAATTATAATTATTGCCCCGGCCATGCAAGGACTATGCATACCTTTCATAGATGATACAATAATATTGCAATCAGATTTTTTTCAAAAATTTACTGTGCACATTGCCAACATAACAAAACTGTAATGACTAATTCTCAATATAGGATTATAATAATTATATGCATGTCAAATTGTTTTCCTCTTAAAGAACGTAATCATCTATAGAAAATATTTTTAAATGTCATTTATGATTTGTTGGGAAATAAGAAGCATGTTTATTATTTCTCCACACTGTTGTCCACAAACGATTATTTGTGGAATTAGACATATGTACACAAACAAGTGGTTAACAGGCCATTAATCTAATATGTTTATACTGTAACAGCCAGCAATGGGAGATGGAGGGCCATCAGGGACCCCCTCCCACCATCAGGGACCCCCTCCCACCATCAGGGACCCCCCTCCCACCATCAGGGACCCCCCTCCCACCATCAGGGACCCCCTCCCACCATCAGGGACCCCCCTCCCACCATCAGGGACCCCCCTCCCACCATCAGGGACCCCCCTCCCGCCATCATGTAAGTTCTCCTGCTCTCATGCAACCCCAATATCGACCAGACTGAATTCAAATCAAATTTTATATAAATTATTGAGAGATCATACTTTCACATGCTTATTTTAGTATGACCTATCACTTGTATAAAACTGAAATTAAGCTGACATGTGAGATATTCTCCTGAGCTATTGGGGGATATTTTAAAATCTACTGTGGCCTTATAATTAGCAAAGTTATGATCACTTTCGTATACCACCCTAAATATCCCAAAATACAGGTTTGGAACAAGGGTTTTGTTTACTTTCTTGCAGACAGGTTCTGTAACAAGGGTTTTGTTTACTTTCTTGCAGACAGGTTCTGTAACAAGGGTTTTGTTTACTTTCTTGCAGACAGAGTCTTGGAACAAAAAATCAATATTGAATACAAATATAACCTTCAATGTCTGTGTTCTAGTGTTCCACAAACTCTTGAACACTTCATGGTCAACATGACACTGTGTTTATGATCAACAGTAGTAAAAGACATGCTTTAAAGTAATGAAAACCTACCTCAAATAAGCGGATTCGTCCCCCAGGCAGCCATGTTGTTTGTTGCTAAGGAAGTTGTCCCAAGATGATAGCTTTGAATAAACTGCTTTGTTAAAATATTTGGAAAGCCTAAAAATGTGAATTAGTAATGAGCTCATAGCTCAGTCGTTATTTAAGGTACACTCAAATAATTCAGCAATTTGATTCGTCTAACAAATCCCATTTTATTTAATTTTTCATTTGACCTTTGACCTTCAGAGGTCAAGGTCATATCAATTTTATCATTTTGTTGTCTTTTGTCCTTTCCAGGGTCTTAAATTATATTTTTTGAATTTTTCAAGAACTAAAAGGCTCATAATACTTAGGCTTTTGAGGATTTGGTGTAATTTACGCACCTGGCACCCATTTTGAATTCAAAATGGCCACCAAAAGATTGCTTAACCAGGAACTTGCCTAATTATCCCATATTTCTCCTATCAAATAGCCTTTTGGTAACAAAAGTTTATCTACGATATCACTTCCTCAATTGTATGCACAATTTATTCTGAATTCATTCCTGTTTTGAACAGCAGTAGCACAAAAAAGCCATTTTTCAGCATTTGACCTTGACATAAATAACCTTGACCTTGACCAAGGTCACCAATTTTGTATTTACTGAATGGGCTATGGAAGACTGACCAACCTGCCAAATTAGAACATTCTAGCGCTTATTTTTACAAAATGGGATGCAATAATGTATATTTTTTGAAATTTTCTACATTTTTGGTGACCTTGACCTTTGACCCCTCGTAAAAAAAAAAATTCTCAATTTTGTCAGGTCAATAATGGCCAGATTCAGATTTGGCATACCTTTTATCTCTAAGAATCATTAATAAATCTACCTGCCAAATCTCAACTGTCTGACTAAAATACCCACCAATTGCAAAACAAAAATGTGTCATTTTCATAGGATTTTCCCACTTCTGGTATGATCTGTGACCTTTGACCTTCTTCACATGATGTAAGGTATTCTCGGGTATCCGGTCAAAATTTGCTCAGCTAAAATGAGGTTCTGTGTTCCCCTACACTAGGATAGGTCATATATGCAATTTGTGTCAAAAATGCCCCAAAGAATACCTATAATCTTATACCAGTAGGCTAAAAAGGCAATTTTTCGACATTTGACCTTGAAACAAATGACCTTGACCTTGACCAAGGTCCTCAAAATTTTATTCCCTGATGGGGCAATGAAAGACTGACCAACCTGCCAAATTAGAACATTCTAGCCATTATTTTGAAAAAATACCAGCCAACAATGTCTATTTTTTCAATATGTCATTATTTTTGGTGACCTTGACCTTTGACCCCTGATAAAAAAAATTCCTCAATTTTGCCAGGTCAAATATGGCCAGATTCAGATTCGGCATACCTTAATTTCCAAGAATCAACAATAAAATCTTGTTAGAACTCCATTTTAAGGTACAGCCAAAAATAGCCCCTCGTCTGCCGGACTATTTGTAGAGCACAGGCAAAAGTGAGTGTTTCCGTAAATAAGTATAGTAAAGATTAGAGAAGTATAGTATGAGAAGGAAGATCGCATTGAGTTTGTACGAATATAGATTTTTTACAAAATTGTATTTATACTGGTGGTCACAATTCCTTCAGGGGAGAGTCTTTCGATTGGTCCCAGTGGAGGGAGCAATATTTTTTTTTTTTTTTAAATATTTTTATTGGCCACATTACATTACATGTTAACTCATCTTCAATTCAAAACACGCATAACAGACAGCGCTGTTATATTTCATGCGTTGCCCTTGGTTTTAAATTATCATCAAACTAACAATTGATATATTATTATAATGATTTCGGTTCATACCGTGTTTATACAATTCTCTCCTTAATCAAAATAATCGTCGGAGCTCTTGAAAAGAACATTGTTTTCCAATAGTCGTGTTGTTATACAAATGGATAGTTACCTTTACAATTCGTATGGGTCGTTTACCGACCTTCTTACTACCTACTACCGATTCAATACGATATGTACATATATGTGTCAAGTATCCAGCTATTCATACACTAGCAATACATGTGTAGCAATTATGACTCAGGCAATTGGTAGCTTCAGTAAAATGTGAGTATTACAGGCGAGGATCAGATATATTACAACAGCAATTGTAGTTCGATCTTTACCCGTGATAAGTCTTGATATGTAATTATTGTGGATACATCAAATATGATATATTGGGGTTTCTCTATGGAATAATCGTCCTGGGGAATATAGAAAATTTAATTGTGAGGATTTAGTTATATTTAGTAAATTATTGAAAGGATTGTATTGGACACGTCTCCTTGAATCGATTGATGTTTAAGTACTACCTCAAATGGAACTGTAGTTTTAGTTTGGCGATTGTGTGTAAGACCAACTCAAGAGACTATCATATGCTTTTCCGTTGATAACACTGAATAATCAAACAGACTGAGTGAATATGTCTGGTAATCTTTTGATATACTTTGAACGCTTATATGTTATGTATTGAGTTGAGAAATGATGATGTATTAACCGTTTTCTAAATCACTGTATTATTGGAATGTTAGTGGTAGAATATTGCTAACTATTACTTGGTAAAAATGGAGTGACGACACAAGAATACACCCACATGGTGGACATGCGTTTTTCGGTAATGGATTTAAATGTACGGCCAATTTTGTAATAAAAAAAGATAATGGGGAATATATAGGAACTACGTGCTAAGAAGAATAACGACTGTATAAATACTAATTGTAGAGTGATCTTTTGATGGGAAATATTCAATACGGAAATGCGCTGATCAGATCTCCAGCTGCGATGACGTACGGTTGACTATACTACTTAAACAGAACAATACAATAGGATGCAAGGAGCAAATTATAGTAGGCTACGTTCCAGTCAAATTACCACTGCATGTTGACTATTACTAGTTTTGACTGCATGTTGACTATTACTAGAATTTTAAGTTTATCCCCGTTGGATAATCTGAAGAGGTAATATCAACAGGAAGCGATACCTGATCTGTATTCCATTGTAGAATTTGAAACACTCTAACATTCCTACCAACCGCCCTCCATAAACTCTAATTTTTAAGTGTGACGAATGTTGGGATGGCATTACTCACATGATCAGAAACAAATGTCATGTGCCATCAAGGCATCAATAGATGTGGCGATCATATCAGGCATGCTCTTCACATTTTGAGCACTATGTACATGAATCGTACAGACGACGAAAAAACAAGACAGCTGCAATTGAGATCATTGTTACTCCTCTGCTTAAAAAAATCGCGGACAAAGATAAATATTAGGCCATGGACACCTGGGCTCTGTTTCATAATCGGGGACATAGGAATTAAGTAGAAAAACATCCCATTTGGGACAAATTCGCAACTCTGGTCAGATTCTCAACTTTAATTATGAAACGGAATTTGTAGTTGGGGGTATTTGAATCGATTTAGGTTCCCTGGGCCATATTTTCTAGGCTACTTCATACATTTACTCAGAATTTTCGGGAATCATCTTCGCCAGTGCGTGATCGCCGCACTAAAACTAATCACTACATCAGTTATACTAGAGTTATATATTATTTTTGCTTTTTATTATCTAACAAACATAATTTATTATAAGAATTTAAACTCAATGGTGGGAAATGCATCATACCAATACTAGAAGCAACAGAAGGAAACAAATTACCAGGGTGAGATTAGTGCCCTGCTATCAGCCGATTGACAGTGTAGTGGGCAGCAGGGACAGCCTGTGTCTCCTCCCTGTCTGCTATTACAGTCCTGTTATGCATGAATGCACACCTCTGCGGCACCTTACTGCCCTTGTAGAAGAAGGCTTCATGCACGAAATATCGTTCACTAACCCCTTAATCCAAGGATCTTTATTTTTAAAAAAAATCATTAGCTCTTACTTATAGTTAATTACCATTATGTTTTTTACCTTTGACATTGACAAATAATATTAAATTTACCAGGATCCCCAGTATGGTAAGCAGGAAGAAATGGGACACTATGAATGGAAAATTAAATACCTTGCTCGAGGTATATAACAGTTGCTGTTGTTATAGGCTGTTATAGTTCACAATAGCTATATCGGTAAAATTACTCCCTCTACGCGATAATGTACATTACAAATATCACAAATTTACGAGGTCATCTATAGCTGGTCCAAAGTTGTGGTATAACTATGGTAAATGCTACTATGTGAGGTGAAGGGTCATTTAAAAGTATCTTATTTTGCAATTGTATTTTCGTACGAATTTCTCCTACATAAGATTATATCTTATACTTTAGGATGATAAATTACCCCAGTTCATTAGTATGTGCATACAATAATTCTAGGCTTCTTTTGGCATTTGGGTCAGTGCAATTGCAATTGTATTATTTTTATACCAGCATGCAGCTTTTCCCTAATTAGTATTAGGCCTAATCTTCTAAGACTGCTAAAGTGCCTTGTCTCATGTAGAATCCCAATCTCCCTGTCTGCTTCATCTCTATTTTCCGCTTTTTTCCATTTCTATTTTTCTCTCGATAGAAGAGCAGGAAAGTGGGAGAGAAAGGGGGCCATGAGGGGTGTTACTAGAGCTGTATAAAATACAAAAGTCGCCCTAATCACACCTCTCAAATAATCCAGATTTAAGAGAGAATTGGGATTAAAAAGAATAGTATCAAATTTAGAATACCCTCACGAATGCAATCAGTAAATTGAGGCATACAACACCAAGTAACACTTAATGCTATGCGACAATGCTTTGCCAGACTACAGCAAGCCTTAGTCTAGACCCAGCAGAACGCAGATGACGTCACAGCGGTGGGGTGTGAATACACACCCTCAAGTTCTAGCAAACTGAGCCCCATTTGTTTATTCCTCAGAAAGCTGTGAAAAACGGGGATTAATCAATTTTTTCCAATTTTTCAACCCCAGATGCCATCGATAATCACCACAAATGTAAATCAGTCCTTATCTCGATTTTTACAATTTTCATTACACTTGACCTTTAAAACTATTGAGGGCGAGGGAGAGGTGGGGAAAGGTGGGGTGAGGTGGGGAGAGCTGAAGGTGTCAAAACTAAACATTTCGCAGCCGTGGCCGCGGCCACAGGTGTCGGTCAGTTTCAACATAGCAGTCAGAAATTTCCACGCTAAAACTAAGGATCTCTTGGTTGAAATAAGTCATATTTAAATTCTATATATAATGAGTATCCAAAACTTTTTGCTGACTGAGATAATTGGAAAAAAATCACTCTTCCACCAACCTGTTGGTCCCAAATGAATCAGAAAGTGGCAATATCCATAATAAAAAATGATTTACATTAGAAAAGAAATATATTTAGCACACAAAAACAAACACTTGTACCATTTTTACCACAAAAACAAACACTTGTACCATTTTAATATGGTGCTATTTGCGGTGGAAGTTCAGACAGCCCCGTGGCTCCTTCCTGTCTCTTATTACGGTCTGGTCATGCTTGGATGCACCACGCTTGAGTGGGTGCAATCCCCGCTCCCCCACCTGCTCCAACTACAGTGTGGGTAAAAGTGCGCAAGTGCTGCGAATGTTCCCGCAAATGTTCCCGCGAATACGCGCCAGATTGGGACATTCTTTGTAACATTTGTACACAATTCACAAATTTTCAAAATAAATGTGGCTATGTCTCATTCATTATGAAACAGTATCCAAGGCATGAAAATCGCTCGACATTGTTTGTCTCGTGCACATCTATCAAGAGTTTCATGCATATTGCACATATGGCACCCACACAAGCCAGAGACACCTTGGTGATGGATGCTGCACTTAATCTGCCGCTTCTATCAGCATGATGTTTGTCATCCCTTTCAGTAAAGTCAGATCCATCGCAACATGAAGATCGGTTTCCCTTTTTGCCCCTAGGATGGACGACTAATAGAACTGACAGAGACATATTTCCCCGTCATAGAGGTGTAGTGCTCTGAGAGAATTATAATTACTCTGGGAGGATATTTTCCTCGTCAATACCTGTTTTTTGCTGGTCAGAGAGGTTTGAAATTGTTCCACAATAAAGTCGGGCCCTCTCCCATTCCTCTATGACAGTCATTAATCCTTTCCTCACTGCTTTAGCTTTAGCAGCAACCACGAACTCACACCCATGGTCCAGCATGATGCATCTTGCATCCCCACCTACAGGTTCGAAGCCATTTTAGCAAGCAGAATATTTGTTTGATAAGGAAGGAGGTGTGTTCTAATCGGATGACGAGGAGAAAGTGAGGGTCAACGCAAGCGAGGGGGAGGGGGTTTGCAAAGTTGCTTGACCAGTCCTACTAACCCACCATACCCACCTATCAATACACACATTCATTATAATGTTTAGTCAATAATGCCTGGCTTCAGCGGACATTTATAGCCCATATTCATCCCAACGAAGGACTGCAGTGCCATGGGTCAGCTACAGCTGCCCAGGTCCAGGAGGCCCTTTACACATTGCATTTCGATAAACGAACAGGACCGTGTCCAGTGGGTTTTAATTAATTCTGCTTTTATATTATATTATGTTAAGCTTACACAATTGTTCAAAACCATCTACGATATATAGTATGTGTATCATTACGAGGGCGCCATTGTCATTTTTATTGAGATTTTATTGAGAATTAAATAATAAGAATTGCCATTTAGTTGTCTTAAAAGTGACAATTAATTACCATAGTGTTTGATGAACAGTAGCTTGTTGCACTTCTCATATCACCCTTGGCTGTTCCCTTATGCCGTGTGTGATTGTTTTGCCCATTTGTTAATTCATTCTTTGGACTACTGACGAGAACTTGTGGCACAACAACAGATTCTCCCTAGGTTTTTGCATATTCATGAGAAAGAATTCTGGTGTTACACAAATGGAACCCTAAGGGTTACCCTTAGTCTCTTCTTAACCATAATAGATGCATATATAAATGGCTCAGGAATCGCTTCTAAATGAGTGGAATCTTTATGACATGGTAGACGATCCAACTGAAATGTGGAACAAAATGCTATTATTTCATTAACTCCCTATACATGAATGAATAAAACTATATTGTAAGTGTTCGCACATGCAGTGATCCTCAATTTTTTTAAAACATTTATTCATGCATTCGTAGGAAATACGCCTCCTCGTTGAATACAAATGCTCAAGGACACTGTATGTGTGAGAGCAGTGGTGTGTGTGAGACTGTATGAAGGGTTTGATTCTTTTGTTTGTGTATGTGTGCAATCTAGGGTACTATTATTAGAAAGGAAAACTACAGTCAGTGACGCAGAGCATGTTCACGTCGATGTCTAATTTCCGCATGCAGACAATTTTTTCCTTACGCCATGCAATTTCCATGCAGAGAACGAGCATGAATGAACGGGCAAGGTCAAGGTTATCCAAAATGGCCGAATGAGGTAGAACGAGATGTCTCCGACTGACTATGTCAACATAGATTAAGGAGCATGCACTTAAAGGATGTTTTCTTTTGGCAGGTCAGTAGTAAATTGTGTTGTTTGATCAACATGTATATTTGTAATTTAGGTGGATAGGGTTCAGGCCGAATTTTCGCAACAAAGTCTGTGCTCATCATGCAGGGTCTGTCCAGTCCAGTATGAACAATTTTGCTTGTTTGTAATTAACAAACTGTTGCCATGATAAAAGTATCAGGAAGTCGATAACATGGAGGTTCTCAATCTAAGACAGACTTTGACTCAAATGAAAGGGGTCACGTTATTGAGTCTAAATGTGAGAAGTTTGAGGAGGTCTTTAGAAGAAGTGCATAATGAATAGCTAGATGAAGAAATTGATATTGTTGCCCTGTCATAAACATGGCTAGATGAAGGAGACTCTAATAATCACTATCAACACCCTCACTACACCTTGCACAGGTTACACAGGTCAAATGTATTAGAAAAAAGAGGAGGTGGTCTAGCGTTGTATCTAAAAAAGGAAATCACATCCGACTTTGAAAGATATAAGGATCTGATGGTGATCAATAAATCGATTGAATGTCAATGTGTCGAAATTAAGGTTGGTAATTATGGTAAATTCGTCCTGGTAAATATGTACAGACCCCCGACTGGCTCTGCCCCAGTTTTCTTTGAACATCTAAAGGTAACGATGTAAACCTTAATCAGTCACAAGAAAAGGGTTATATTATGTGGAGACGTAAACTTTGACTTACTGAAAACCAGCCCATCTAGCGCTAAACTGAAAAACATCTTGAAAGGGCATGGTTTATATTGCAAAGTTGATTCACCTACGAGAATAACTCAGAGATCTTCCACATGTATCGATGTAATTTTTTCGAACATTGAGGGGTTGACTAGTATGGTTTCACAAACTGATATTTCAGATCACTTCTCGATTATTAGTTATTTCGGGAAAATGAAAACGCCCATGGCTGAAAGAGAGTACATATGGGTACGAACAGGTATGAGAGAGCGTAGGGGTCAATTCTCCAGATGTTTGGTTAATAGATGTGGACAGTTGGATATAAATGACCAAGAAGACAATGTTGACAGGATATGGGAGAGTTTTCACAAGTTGATTACAGAAGTGAGCAAAGAGGTTTTTAAAGTGAGAAGAGTGAGAAAGAAATATTGTCATCAGGAGTATATTGATCAAGAGGTTAGGAACAAAATGGCTGAAAAGAAGCAAGCTTTCAGTGCTGCCTTGGCCTCAAAATTAGACAAAGATTGGAAGAATGCCAGAGAGAGAAGAAAAGAATTAAAAGCTCTAATAACAGAAAAGAAAAAGGCATTTTTATTACAGAAGTTACACAACTTTAGTAACTAACCTAGAAAATTCTGGAAAACTCTCTCTGGGATCTATGATCCTAAAAGGAAAGCCGAGACAAAACTATTAAATGAATTTGATACCGACGATGGTAGGAAAAAATATTAAACAAGCAAAAACAGCACTCCTCCTCAAGTCGTTGCTACCATGCTAATGACGTCACTCCAACATGACGTCACGCTGGATCCCATCCAACTTAGATACCTCTTGGATACATGGAGATGTATCTATGAGGGTGCACTTGTTGACAACTGACTGTTGTCCATCCTAACAACTGACCAAGAGGTGGTTTATGGTTAGGATTGTTGTTTTTCCCAGTACTTGGGTACAGAATACATGTATTACTTATGTAAACATGTAGGCTGTCCCCAAAACAGGGGGTAAGTGGAAAAACAACACTTCCACTATTTTTTATAGTGTTTGGCACAGCATGGTTTCGGGTATGGTGACCCTCATCAGGCAAAAAGACTGAGTACTTGCCCCAAGTACTGAAATAGTTATAAATATGGGTCCAAGGGCCCCAAATGGTTAGTCTCCAGACGGGACCATGTTTTTTGGAGGAAACATTGGCCAGCACTGGGGTGGGTGACTAGTCAGATGTTTGTCTGACATAGGGACATCATGGCGGGGTGGAGAGATCCATCCCACCCTACGTACATACAGATCCTCTCCCTCCGAATGGCCCAGTTGTGTGATAAAAAATTATTACGTGGCTAGTGGGCCAAACGGAAGGACCGGATTCTGAAGTGTGTAGCAACTTTAGTTGAAGGTGTCCATGACATTGAGGCCCATGGGGGAGCACGTTTTCAACTGATGTATCCAACGATTCTCCAGTGGATCCCGTAGGATCCTCGAATCTGGTTTGTTCGGGTCGCAGGGGACGAATTGTAAGATGTGTAGGGACACATCTGACCACCCCTTATGTAGGGGTTGGTTGAAGTGGAGTGCGGTACTGGTTTTGCGGTCGTCACCCCGGTTCAAGTCGTCCATGAGGTACTTATGTTTATAAATACGCTCGTGCAATGTATTTTTGGTCTGTCCGACATATTGTTGTCCGCAGGTCTTGCAGGTTATGCAATAGATAAGGTTGTTACTCTTACAGGTCACATTTCGACAGGATGTGTAAGATCTTTTTGTAACAAAGGATTTGATCCTGCCGCTCTTGTCAAGTTTGTGGCAATATTGACAATTGCGGGTACGGCACTCAGTGTTGCGTACTGATGTTGGATCTGGTACTGGTGCGACACCTGCTGATGCCCCAGTGAGTTTTGCGCGGATCAGAGATTCACCTAGATTAGGCGGTCTCCGATACGCGACCACAAGTCCCTTGTCGTATAGGTGCTTTGTGGCGGAGGAGTGACCCAGGATGTCCATGTTGCCACGGACACTCTTGATGAAGACCTTCTCAGATGGATGAAACCTGGTGATTGCCACCAGTTTGCCATTGCTGGTCTTGGGTCTTGGAGAGAGCAACGTGTCCCGATCCCGGAGCAAGGCCTGGGTGAAGGCCCTTATCAGGACATCCTTGGGGAAGCCCCGGCGGATGAAGTGTTCTGCCTTGTCTAAGCAGTGGGACCAGAAGTCCTCGACGCGAGAGCAAATGCGACGGATGCGCTGCCAAAATTGCGTTTTGCTTGACGACCAAGTGCGGGAAAAGAACATTCATTTGATGAGGTCTGTGTGAAATATATACGTCATATGAGGACGACGCTCCACCGTGTCCACTTTTCTATATATATGGTCCATTCCTACGAAATGGGCCCAGTGGCCCAAAATCATTGTGCCAAAAAAATTCGCTTCAATGATTTTCATACTACTTGACCTTAAAGTAGTCTAATGGAACCTTTCAAATCTAAATTTGCTACTAAATTGATCAAATACTTTATATTTTTCATGAAATCAAAGATCAGGTTAAGATTTAGCATGTTTTTACGTCGCACATTGATTTTGCTCTATATATTTGGCATATTAGAATGAGTAATGAATTTTAGATTTAATTTGGCATTTGATTCTGAAAATGTGTGCAATTAAGTATGTGATTGGCAATTTAAGGTATGATAACCCCCTTATTTTGATTACAGGATCTCAAAATTGAAAACAACTTTATTTTGAGTTTGGAAATTTTAGACATCACCTTTTATCATCTATCACTGTTACCTTGATAAGCAAGAGATGAAAGAAAAAATAACTCAAGTAGTTTTATTATCACCTTACTTAGAAGAATCAATAATTATTTCTGCCTGGTAATTAATGGCTATTCCATGATCCAGGGTGAACTTATGTGCGACGTAAAAACGTTGTAGGGCTATTCTCTGAAAATTCTAGCTTTTCAGTGATGGAAATGAGGAAAAATTAAATTTAGATTAAAGATAAGAGGTTTCTGGATAACATTTCGTAAAAGGTCATGTTCTCCTCTATATAATACTAAAAATAATGGCATCCAGAGTCAATTATCAAGGAATCTATGGTCGAAAAGGTTCATTTTAAATATCTAAATCAATAAATATGATGTGTTTCAGGAAAATGAGTAACAAGTCGCAAAATTGATATTTTTCAAAGTGTTTTTTTCCTAAGATCTTTTAATTGAAATGTTCTGGTTTTTGGTGAGTGTAGCACTCATAGTCAGATGAATCCATGTAATAAATCTCGAGACATTTGAAAGCATTTATATAGAGTATATTTAGTTACTTTACTGGTATATCAAATCCAGAAACATTGCAAACTTTTTTTTCTCTCTATGCAAAAGTCATATTTCTGTTCAGTCCACTCAAGGGACCTGGATGATTATACATGAAAGCTGTTATTGTTGTGGTTCATTTGGTATAAGTTACAACCTTCTGTCTCAAATATTTCTGCCTCTATCAATCAAATGTTGCGACCTAAAAACGTGTGACGTAAAAATGTGCGACCTAAAATCGGGAGTTTTCCCACTCTATGCACAAGGCATTTCTGTTCAGACCATTCAAGGGAGATGGATTATTTCATATCAGCAGAAAGCTGATAATAGTGCGGTTTGTCTGGTACATGTTACAACTTTCTATCCTAAATAGTTTTGCGTTTATCAAGCAAATGCGATGTGCGACGTAAAAAAACGTGCAACGTAAAACGTTGCAATGTGCGATGTAAAAACAGGTGTTTTCTGCTTCTACACACCAGAAATATCTGTTCAGACCATTCATGTTGCATAGACAGCAAGAGGATTGATTGCCCAATCCATTCATACTAATTATAAATGATTTTTTTCAATAGAATGGAAAAGCACAATCAATACATGTGGCGATGTAAAAACAAACATAATTAGCCATTTTCCAGTTGAACTTTTTCAAACAAGCCTAACATCCTTACTAACAGTTCTATTGAGACACATTAGGTATCAAAAGTTAGAGATTGGTTTGCTTATATATCAAATGATTTTTATTCTTGTGTCATACAAGAAGTTCACTGCATGAAAGTGAGCAACATGTGCGATGTAATAACAAAAAAAACCCTTCTAAATATTGTTTGTGCCATAATTTAAAATAAATGTAAGTTGGGTTACTAAAATGCATAAAAATTCGAACCTGGTGACTGAGCAAAATCAGACATAAAAAACGCAAATTGATGTAGATTTCTGAATCTCCAGCTTCCAAATATTTAATTATTGACATTTTTCTATGAAAATATCGATTTTAAATGGTTATAACCAATGAAATATACATCGGCCCTATAACAATGTATATATCAGAGGAATTCTCATGCCAAGAGGAATCTGTCAGTAGGATTTGTTTTAATATCAATGAATAATACAGTGAGATATGAGGCATGGAAGGGCCAAAGGTAGGGGAAAAGGGCCTGGGCCCATTTCGTAGGAATGGACCATATATATAAAGACTTTTATTCATATGCTGACATGGTAAAATAAGTACATGAATAGGAAACTAGTCCTCTGAGTACAGGTCTTCCTGGGTAGTCCTATTAAATGAAACGTTTAGAACTTATAAATGTCCGAATGTGTAAATGTTCATTTAGAATGTTTGTCGATCTGTATAATACCTAGTGTAATTATACAGATGACATTTTCTCCGGATGACGCACATTCTAATAACGTCATGTAACTTAAGGACGGCCTGTTACATCGCCACCATTGAATAACATTGTTATTATGATGCTTTTTGGCAATACACATCCTTTCCCACGGAGTGCTTTATCGCATTATGCATCCTGTGCGTAGGAGTGCTTTTACGCATTATGTGTCCTACGCATGGGAGTGCTTTAAGGCAATACACGGCCAAATGCGTGGGAATGCTTTAAAGCAATACGCGGCCTGAATGGGTTAACAAATAATGGCGTGGCACTAAGAAATAGACAGGCTTAAGGCTGGGTTCCACTGGCCGGCTTCTTCTCCCGCTACTCCTCCCGTTTCTTTGCTCCCGCTACTTCCAAAGTAGCGGGAAGTAGCGGGAGGTAGCCGCTTCAAATCAAACATGTTTGATTTGAAGCGGCTACCTCCCGCTACTTGCTCCCGCTTCTAAAAGTAGCGGGAGCAAAGAAACGGGAGGAGTAGCGGGAGAAGTAGCCGGCCCGTGGAACCCACCCTTAACATGATCAAAATCTGTAGAGCACACAAAGAAAGGTGGAAAAATAGTGTCTACGATAGGGGCAAAAGACTATGGAATAGTCTTCCGGGTGAATTGAGAAGCGATGATTCCAGGGAATCTTTTAATACCAGAGTTAAAGTGGAGTGGAAAAAAAGATTTCTTGACAGGGACCAATATATGTGTAACAATCAAATAAAATAACTGAAGGATTGTTATAACCTCACCCCTGATTTGGTTACTAAGTCACATGTTTATTTGATATGTCTGTGAATTCCAGGTGATTTATATTTAGATCAATGGTCTCTTGCAACAATTGTAAAAATGTATAATTGGCAGTTTAGATTGAAGTTAGTGTTTTGGAGTTTTAAGGTTCTTAATAGGACAAAAGTTCATAATTGCGTGGTCCTGTTTCTAGTTTGATGTCAGTGATGTACCGAAAAATAATCACGAAGGGAATCATTATTATTATAACCTGTATTAAAGGATAAGCTACATAATAGCAACAGAGAATGATCTTTAATAACAAATTTTATTTGTCTTGTAAAAGGATATACTCCTTGATAATAGTATAGGTTTTGAGGCAACGTATGAGAAACATCGTTGAACGACAAAATGCGTTTTTTTTTATTAACTATTGTACTTGTAATTTAATGACTTGGCCGTAAATGGAATAAAAAAAAGCATTGTCGACAACCACATCCCTCTCCCTCTCCTCAATGTCGGTCATTTATACTTTAATTAATAATGCATTGTAGAGACACGATCCCCTCTGCATTCCCTTTTCTTATCCCGTAAAAACGAGTTGTGCTTCTGTCCCTCAGCTATTTCCCGACTTAACTCAATTAATGCCTTATAGTATAATATGCAATAACTATGAGCAATCGTGTATATGTATATAGTTTGGTCCCTATGGTAATGTTTAACAAAAGAAGCGTGTGGGCTGAGGGAGTTTATCCCTTGCACAGATGCTGTACAGAACCGAAAATTCACTTCATTTGTAGTTCAGGTTTGAAGTAGATCAGAAACTGACCTACAACTGCTCTCTGAACAATGAGCCGGCTCCTAGTTCCATAAAAGGTCTAATGGATCAGATCGACGTCCTCACAAACTGCCAGGACATAATGAAGATGAAGGCGTCAAAGATGAATGGGTCCTTAGAAGGAGATGCATGGGAAACTGCGTGACCTGTATGCTGGATATATGCCTTTGAGAGAGAGAGCTACCCACTTCGTTCCTGAGATAGTGGCACCCAGTCCCCCATACTCAAATATATTCCCTGTTCTTTGCCTCTCATGAAGAACATGATAGCACAATGGGCCATGTCATTCGTATACCAACCATTCTATCAATAGCAGTGTGCCCGATACCATACACTTTACAATAAGCGCCTGTTCTCTAATCAGGAATAGTTCTATTAATGATGCAATCTAAAAGCCATTCAGATGTATTAATCGAATTAAATACTCTTTGATTTAAAATTAGTACTCGTATACATTTTAATCCTGTCAATTTATAAGATGTGTATGGGAGATACCATACATAGTTGGGGTGTTACTTTAATTCTCTGATTTACTGTCTGATTTACAATTAGTATTCATATACGATCTAACATGTCAATTGATGAGGAGTGTATGGTAGATACCATTATAGACGTAGTAGGGGTGAACAAGGTTCTAATGAAAGTATTTCTGATAAGTTGGAGGTGTCAGGAAAAAGACCATTATTAAGTCCGCCTGGGTCTGGCTTGACCTGACCTTCTCGTTTGCCAAGGGCTCCATGCAATCAACCGTTCTGGCCAATTCTTGTCTGCTCTCCCTGCACATAGGCTGACTGGTCAGGTAACCCGGTCTGGTAGACTCTCGATTTAAAGCAATACACACCCGGACGTGTGACCCCTGGCCCTACTTCCACTTCGCTCTTGCATGTATTGCCAAGGGTAATTACATGGGTGATAGGGCCATGTCAACCGGCGAAAAAAAATCCAGAGACTGAGCGAAGGCAGACCCCAATTTTCCAGCTACACCAGATCTTGGTTCATTGATGGAGTAAAACCAGCAATGCATTGAGCATCACTTCTCTAGGGATCAGATCTATTCATTCCATGTTATGATGCTTGGAAATTCCCCCGGGTTGATTTTTCGGCAAACCATTAGCATCTTACATGTTTATAAAGGCGTTATGTATTAGTGGATGCGTTTAGATTATTCTTTAATAGGTCTGTTTGCTCATTTGTGGCATCTTTCAGCCTTTTCCTTATTTGTTTCTCTATATTGGCTGTTGCTTATATTTTGTTAGTATTGCACGCAATGGAACACGTGACTTTTAGCTCGTACATAGCGCTTAGCATGTCAATATTGCCTTCGTAGAAAGGCTTCTGTCTGTGTATAAAAGCCTTAAGCTGCGCTACCCAGTTGGTAATTTTTGAGTTGACATTGTCATGCTTAAAAGCGAATAAGATTTCGCTAGGAATTACTTTATTTTGATGTTAACTTTGCACAATATCATAGCTAATAATTATGTTGAGACAGTAAATGGTCGAATCCTACGAAAGTGATGCACTTTTGGAAAATGTTGATCCCTCAGAATCGTTTATATTTTTTATCTATTCTATAGTCTATATTCTTCGAGCTTCGATGGTAAAAAATAAATAACATTCTGGAGCTTCAATGGAATTGAGTAAAATAAAATTGAAGGGTTTTTGATAATAATTGCCAGCCATTTGAAATGGCCGTTTCGTAGCATTACGTTTTAAAGAAATAATCATAGCATGAATTTTAAGGGATGCTTCGTATTTTATTTCATACGTATATCATTTTAAAGAACTAGTTCTAGAGTATTATTCAAGTCTAATAAGAAAAGAGAGCTGATCCTTTTACAGTGTTCATGTTGTCGTGGGAACATTTGGCCTACACGTGAACAATCTAAGGAAGTGTTACATTATTAACCTCTTGCTCATTATGATGAGACATATTATTGAATTTTATGGACATTCATTGATTGCACTCCCTCCGCATATCACCTTTGGTGATATGCGGTGATATTTGGTGATATGCAACGGACGTTCATATATATGTGAGGAGTATGGTGAGAAAAAGAACCAGTTATTTTACCCGTTTTTTGTGGAATCGACCCCTGACGCAGCAACTAATTATGACGTAATGCACCTGCGTCATATGGACCAATCAGTGACCTGCAACTATTACGTCACTCGTTCCACCTAGACCGTTGGACCATTATTGAGCCTGCACCTGAGCTGCATAGACGTGCATGCTATTTAAAAAATTGTAATCTTCCATTTTTGGTGATTATTCAAAATGGTGAAAACTAGGCAATGTAAGTCATGCTTGACAGTGCATCAATCTCCGTTTGACGAGAATTGCGACCGAAATAAGGAAAATTTTGATTTTGATCCTGAGAGTTTCTCAGCTCGTATGGACGGGTTGGAGATGACTATACAGAAACTGGTCTCATTGTTGGACAATAAGAAGTCTGCTGATACTTCGTTGGACAATAAGAAGTCCGCTGTTTCTTCGTTGGACAATAAGAAGTCTGCTGAACCTAAATCCTCATCTACCTTGGATAGCATGGACGGGATCGGATTTTCGGGAGAAGCAAGAGACTCAAGCTGGAGTGATTCTATTTACAATGTAGCTGCTTATCGTGGTCGTCGCCGGACCAGGTCAAGTTCTAGGACTAGGTCCAAGTCAAGGAATAGGTCTCGTCATCCCTTTGATCAGAGAAGAGATCTCGAACGAGGTGAAGAAATTGACAATATTGAATCCCTTTTACTTTTAAATTTGAAACTTGTTGCTGTATTGGTAAATGACGAAAGACCATACAATGAGATTGAAGGGGTCGTAAATCATTGTGTTACCATATGCGAGAAAGCTAAATCTCAAGTTTACACAACTAAAGCTAGTATTTTGTACGACCAATCTGTTCATAAAAGAGCAAATAAGGTTGGTTTGAGAGCCTTTGCTGATGTGCGACAAGAAGAAGTCTTGAGGTGTTATTCTTATGAAAATTCTAAACAGGCAAATGCTTCCATACCAAAAAGTAGCAGCAAGGCTGAAAAATTCTGCTTTAAATTCAACGATGATGAAGGTTGTAATAAATCTCTGTGCGTTTATGCTCATAAATGGTCAGGTTGCGGATCTGCTGACCATGGTCTCAGTTCATGTGATTTGTCGCAAGATAAATGTAACGCATAGGATGAGGCGGAGGAAACAGGGTTTCCTTTATCTTTTGATGTCGATAACACTATTTGTGATATGGTAATTACCGATTTATGTGATCCGTATGAAGTTTTTAATGACGGAGGTGCGGTTAGCCATTTTGGTCGTTGTGGTGATTATGTAAATGAGCATGAGGTCTCGTTTCTTCTCGTTGATGCTGCGTTGTCTGTCATGGCCGCCCGCGGAGAGTTTGTACGCCCAGTTGATGTTGCGACACGCTTATTATTCCCTATTTCTTCCTCGATACCGATTTCTGCCGACTTTGATAGTGTTCGAGGTATTTATGGCGATATTTGCAAACTTGTTCCGGATTTTGATGCAAACTATATGTGTAATTATTATGTTGTTCATGTTTTCTCATCTCCGAATCCTTCCCGATACCGAGTCGTTGATGTATACGCGGCTGGTTGTCATCGCGGTAAATTTGAATGTATTTATATCCTGACAGACTGTATTGTTCCGCTTAACCCTTGCTGTATTGCAAGTGGTTTATTCTGTATTTCTGAAGGTTACTTATGTACTTCTGTTTGTTTGATATTTGATATTTCTCTTTCTTGGTTTGGCCTTTTGGTGAGAATAAACCCTTGCTTCGCTGGGTTCATGGCCAAACCTTGTCTTCGTTATATATCAATATTGATGGTAATGCTAAGTCCCCCCAACATATGTGGAATCGACCCCTCGATGATTATATTTGGGGCTCACGCAGCAACTAATTATGACGTAATGTACCTGCGTCATATGGACCAATCAGTGACCTGCAACTATTACGTCACTCGTTCCACCTGAACCGTTGGACCATTATTGAGCCTGCACCTGAGCTGCATAGATGTGCATGCTATTTAAAAGATTTTAATCTTACCCTTTTTGTGCTGTGTATGTATTCTTACATGTATATTTGCTTGTATGTATTAATGATATGTATTGGGTGAGAATAAACCCTTGCTTCGCTGGGTTCATGGCCAAACCTTGTCTTCGTTATATATCAATATTGATGGTAATGCTAAGTCCCCCCAACATATCCTTTCCATATAAAGTCATTCGGAGTATCTGTACACGTGCACTTATATTTTATAAATATCAAAATTGTCTAATAGCCATTCCCCCTGTGCCGTTGATCAATCCTTCTAATCAATGGAAAAACTACTAGACGTTTGACTTTAAATATCATATCTGCAAATGTGATTTAAACATTCCTCTGGAAAAAAACAAAACAAAAAAACATTCCTCTGGCAATGAAGGAAATAATGTACCTCTATCAACATTTAATTGGAATTCCTTAGGAAATCAATATTTTTTTGTAAAACGGGAAACCGATTAATCGCAAAATTATTTTTTGTCATTTGCCCTGTACATATTTATTATGCCCAGCTGTTACCTGCCTACCAACGACAGTTAATGTGCCAGCCTATCAGATAAATATAGTTCAGATAAATTACACAGTTCCTTGTTTTTATACATATTTGAGGAATAAACACAATATCAATTGCCCTGGATGCTATGTCTGGATGTTGGCAGATTGGCACAATATAAAGCCCTTCAGATCCATAAGTTCCTTTCACCATGGACATTATTGCGTGGAATAGTATTCATTTTTCTTCGTTCATAAACGTTCACACACATATATATGCTGCTTGCAAGATCTATGTAGATAATGGGAGCTATGCAGTTTCCGAAACTCCGGGCTTGATGCAGTATCCCAACTCCGGACTCGATGAAGTTAGACTGTTGAAACACATTGGACTGCAGTAACAAGCGCCCCATTGCCATTGTGCACATGTAATCCATAAGTCAAATTCACGCTGATTCTTGCAAGAATATGTGCCAGGGAGAACCTTTCGTGTGCCATAATGCCTTGTAATATAGGCGCTGTTGGACTGTCGAAGCAATTGTTGCCAATTGCCCCAGGGTATCAGGTGCGGACCATGAAATTTCATTAACTAGCCAAGGATGATTCCTGTGTGATGTTTCCCAATGCTGATATTGAAAGTGTCATAAACGTCGCGTAAAAAAACCTACCCATCAACAATTCAAATCTCTTTTCTTCGATACTATTACCTTCAATATCAATGGGAGGATGTACAATTTCTTCTGTTGGAGATGAGTTCTGAACACACAATTTGAACATAAATAGTTTGTACTCAATCCAAAAATGATCTCAGTATAACTAAAAATCTCAAGATGCCTCCTTTTGATTCATCTATACTCGATCTGATCCAGGGTAATTATTTGTGTAAATGATTCTTGAAAAGGGAAATAAGTACAGAAAAGTGTCAAATGGAAATTATTCAAAAAAGGAATTTCTTTTAATCATTAGGCTACATAATGTCGGTACAGTTGTCACAAGTATGTGGAAGGAGGCAGAGCCAAAATCAAAGAGGTTTTAATTTTTTGGGACAGCATTTTATAGTTTTTACTTTTACCGCCATCTTGGATGGTGCTTTCTCCGACGTCCACGCCAAAAGCAACCCCAAAAACGTCAGAACTGAAGGTATAAACACAACTGGGCGTTTTGCCACCCGAATTTCAGTCACATGTGCGTACACAACGCCATTTCCCTCCAGAATGCATCAAAATAAAGTAGTTCTAAATTCGTAAAGAGTACGATTTCCTACCCTTAAATGTTTAGTTTTGTCAACATTGTTTTAGGAATAAGGGAGATAAAAATTGTGAAAATTGAGGCGAGCTGGGGACTTGGGAGTGCGTGGATTGGCAGTTAGTCTTGGATATGAATTATGCATGTGGTCATAATTTTAGGATGATTAAGTGACAAAGGAATACAGAGATACAGAGATATAATTATAAATCTTCCCTGAGCTGGAGTTTGCGATGAATGTTTTTGTCCTTCAAAGTTCTTGGAAAATATCACTTGAAATAAATCAAAGGGTTAGAAGATTTATTTGTTTTGTGGCCATGTCCATTTTTGGCTTTTGACCAGCTGAGGCCGTAAGGCCGGAGCTGTCAAAAACCAACAACGACCAAGGCCACAACACATATCAGTTTCTAACCCGTTTAGGATATGTTTCGGCTGTTTAGGTATGTCTGCAATTACACCTTACAGTTCCACGGCCATCCTCCTGATTGTTTTCTGCCCAGTGCACTATGTATTCTTCTTCTTCTTCTTCTTCTTCTTCATCATCTTATTATCATTATGTTACATTGAATTAGGTCCTTACATTTCTATTTCAGTATTGTTTTTGTACTTTTGTCTGCATGATTATGGCATTAATGATATTGAATTGTGGGTATCATTTCTGTTGGATTCACGCGTTTTGATAGATTTTATTGGCTTTATGTTTGGATTGATTTTAATTAGGGATGAATCCAGACAGGAGACTAGTAACCAATAGTGAATCATTGCCATCGCACATCGAGACTAAGGCAATCATGTATAATTAATGGAAAATCTCCTCAGGGCAATGCTGCAAGGTCTTGAACTGATGGGGGTTGGTTGCCCGGGGTCCAGTACTTAGTAATAGGCAGAGAATCGTTTACATTTTGGAAATGACTCAATTAAATTGTCTCGCTAAATGGATCCACCAGGCTTTTCTCGTCACGTTTCCCATTATTGCTAGCCTAGCTCGAACCAGGGTATCTTATATGTCAATCTCTCCTATTGCGGAGTGTAAAGAGACTGCATGTCAAGGCTTGATTTGTTGTTGTCACTAGCTCAGAGGTTAGGCAAGATCCAAGATCATTTTATTTAGTTTCAGTCCATCTGTCTTTATTCTCCTGAAGTAAATCGCTTAATGTGGGGAGTACAGTTCTGTTGGATATATACTTGTTCAGAGTTTTCAGTGACTGAGAGAAAACTGCAATGAGCCATTTTTGCATCTACGATAATAGATTCTCCACTACAATATACAGCATAAAACCTGACAGACCCAATATGAAGCAATCGTTACTTGGTTTCATATTTGAGGAGTAATAAAGTAATGTTGGTTTTGTGGACTAATAAGAGAAATGATTACCAAGAGATATTCCCGTGGCGAATGCAGTTTTAATAGCAGCTGTGGGCGTCCTGTCAAAATCTGATGGATGGGAAATGCCAGCAGATAATCAGGTTACCTATCGTGGAGAAGTACGTTTTTGAAACGTGAACAATATCTCACTGGGTCTAGGATAAAATCGCATTGCCTATAAACGTTTGGAATGGAAAACAGATAAGGACACTGATTTTGTATTCTATACACACATGATACAATATACAAAAACAAATCTTTTAATGAAATATTTTTGACGATCTTTCGTACGCCTACTGGAAAAATAACGGAACAGGTATAATTACCAATTATCTATGATACCTGGCCCTGTAGACACCGCGGACTGACGCGTTTTGATTCATCAGCACACCAGATTGAACGGCCATATATTGACTTGTGAAGAGGAAACTATCCGTCATGGTAAGAAACTATATATAGTTTTAATATTTGTCCAGCTTAACTATCAGCCAAAGTCACAGTCATTTTATAATTGCAATATGAAGAAGTGGAACCTATGAAGATTTGCAACTCATGACCTGAGACGCCAGATGTCCAGAATTTTGGGTGAACTGCTACTTGGCAGGGAATAACATGTGTTAGTGGCACACAGTACAGACTGAGTAACACTGATTTATGGACAATTCAACACACAGGCCGCTTTATGGCCAATATAGCCATGTCCTACCTCAGAATTACCTCAGTGATATACGGGGCTCGCCTCCTACAAGCTGTAGGGTATCAGCTCTGCTATTTATAACTTTTACATAGACTGACATGTTGCACAAACATAGATACCTTACGTATTGCGTTAAATGCAAGGGTGTTTGAAGGTCAGGATCAGTCTGGTGAACTCCTTATAAATATCTTTCACAGTGAATCGATATTGATTGAATTGTCTTAAGTTAGACTTTGTGTTCTGAAATATGGCGGCCCATGGGCCTTAGCCAATGAGCATCATTTGCATAAATGATTAGGTCTAAAATACTTTGAACCAGTAAACAGTACTTGGCCAAGGAGTAAAGCCCTATAGCTATGACATTTTTCGGTTAGAAAGAACAGATGCTCGGTTAGAAAGAACAGATGCTCAAAAAGCCTACTAAGGTCTATTCCACTTTATCCTCCAAAGAGAACCAAATTGCCTCCTATACCCCAGGAATTAACATCAGCTTAAAGGCAGCGGCAATAATATTATCATCTACTAGTGACATTGCCAGAAAGAAAATAACATATATTAATGTATGCAAGGAGCAGCTCTCTGGCCGCTTTCCCGCCGACCTGGTCCTCCCCAGCACGGACAGACTGACTCGAAGCTCGCCCAACATCCCATCACAAAGATGGATGACAGATTAGTCCATTTTGGGTAAGATTTCGCGTGCACTTATTATACTACAGACCGCGTTGGTCTAGTGGCGCCACCACGGTGTTCCATCACGGACTAAAATCAATATACAACTCGGATTTAGCGTTCGAACGGTCTGTACTCCCATAGACGTCCCTCGGCCTTTGGCCTTGGGACGTCTATGGGAGTACAGACAGTTCTCACGCTAAAATCCTCGTTGTCTATTGCTATATTGGACTTCTGGTGGTCTATAACATATATATGGTTTAGACAAACCAACGCTGTTGACTGGATCACTGGACAACAATACATACACACTGAACAAACTCTTTAAACCCCAGTCAACACACGCAGGACTGTAGGAATAATCCACCGAAGGATGATTTACATGAGATCAAATTACAAATAGACCATATACAGCATATTCCCTTGTCTGGATTACATCAGGGTGTACGTGGCAAAATCCATCGGAATACTTTGTGAACTATATACTTTATACTACTTTATATACATAAATTTATGCTGAGGAAGAAGACATCTGACGCATCCGACTATAGGGGCAATTCCCCTAGCTGTCTGGATTACTTCACTGTGAGAGTGACAAACCCACGGGGATATTTATCAAGTATATACTTCTTTACTCTTCCTTATACATTGTATAAATGATGAGGAAGGAGACATCATATCAAAGAATAGAGGCTAGTATCCAGCAGCAGGATAAACTGACTGCAATACCCAGTACCTGCTCAAGAAATATCCTTCCCAGCATGTTGATAGTGTTGGAAAGCCACACTCAGCCCATGGGGCAACCATCCATTAATGAGGAAAAAGGCAGATGCTCAAAACGGCTGCTCTAAGCTGCACACATATAGGCGCCAAAGTATACCTTCACATATTTGGCTCCTCACATCAGACAAGCTTCACCCACGTACAATATCTCACCATGTTTTCCCCCACAAGTCAATATATTACTACCTTCAGACCAGACTCTGACCCAGAGCCATCCCCACTGACCCAGACTACTTTTTTATGTGTAACACTTCAATCAGACAGACAGTGATATGTAACATGTGCTAGCACAGACTATAGCATGTGCATCTTCTTCCATTATAGTGCGTCCCTCATTCCTGAGTACTATCGCACTGGATTCACTCTTGAAAGTGACACTTTGATATACAAACATCGTACGCGGACCTAGCTTGCACACATATTGCTATAATTGATTATAGCATATGTCTTAAGTTAGACTTTGGTAGCAAACATATGACTAATATAACATACTCGCCCCCGCCCCCTCCACTTATGTCTTATTGCAATTGCAATTGACAAATGCATAAGTCATACCTGCTCAAAAAAGTTGGATATTATACCCATGGATGGCTGAAATCAAGTCCGTGCCTCCTCCTTTTGGCACAAAAGCAGACTGCTAGCAGCAGGAAAGGAAGGTTTGGACAGATGTATAATTAGGTATACAGACTTTACACCCAGTAGATTCACTAAAGTATCATTCAGACACTTCAAGGATGACATCCAACACCTATTGGCAACACCTTTTGGCTAAGGTTCTACATCCTACCTTATTCTCATATGGAGAATTAATGTACAGAAAACGTGTCTCGTCCCAGGAAGCAGGGCGGGGCAACCAGGGAGGACTTTACCAGGGCAAGGGTCACGGTAGGAGAGGAGCACTGTCGTTCAAGGAATGATGAATGACCGTGTATTTTAACCCCTAGTAGACAAAGTATAAGTGCAAAGAAGTGTCCACATCTATGGATGTACTTAAGACTTGTGTACATAGAAATATTAGTAATTATTGGTAAATGTATGTTGGGTTAAAAACGCATCCACCAGAGGCTACGTGTGACCCACGTAGGAATTCCCATCTTCTGAATGGGATTAAACCAGCGAGCCCATCTCAGGGACCAGGTTCACATATTTACAGGAAATCATTCAATCTCGGGTATGTGTGCAGTTAGGGGCATCTAACACACACAGACCCAAGGATCAAACATTTTGGAGGATCAGTAACTATACCTTAGGATAAGATTGGCTGATTTCACACCTTTTCATGCTTTCCACTTACTTTATTCGGGTTCATTGTCATTAAAACCTGCCAAATTCTGGCGTATACTAAACCTAGTTCTTCTTAATTGTTTGGGTGTCTACAGCGTTGATCTTTAGTGAGAACGAGGCATGATCGTTTATTTACCATGTACCTTGCGGGCTGCGATTGTTTATTGGTTCATGGAAAGAAAGCTGTAATTTCCTACGTATTAATATACTTGTACTTCGATGATGGTAGAGCTAGCGTATATTATCAAGTAATATTAATGTTGAGTAAGTACTGGAACAGAGTCTGCAGGAATATATTTGGAACTAAACTTTATTCATGGAACATGGTCTTAAGTAGGTGAAGGTTACAGGTGTGCCATATTGGATGACCAATGATGTAAGGTCACATTTCTATTGCATTAACCAATAGAAATGTGAGTTACATTACACCTGCTTGTCCAGGTGGGCTGGGCCAAGCCTATTGTCAAGTGCTGGCTTAGGTAAGGTGTTACCTGCCAGCTTGTGCTGTTAGGGGGTTACCTAACATCTGGCACACCTGAGATATACATGTCAATTCATATGTCTAAACCTGTGAGGTTTACCTTAGGTCATAACTCTAATATTCTAACATTAATATTCCTAATCATATTCATAATTATTATGCGTTGTTACGTCATAATGTACTCATGTAACATGCGGAATAATCGCTGTGACAGTATTTTCCTCTGCTTGCTTGGGAGGAAGAGTTGTAGGGCATTCGCAGTCAAACATAACAGAAACTATGGGACCTAAGGCATGACCAGTTATTTTTCCTTGCTTAGCAGCTGGTAAGAAAAGTTTTAACGAAGGAATAACCTACAATAACACACAATGCATTATTTATTCCTACGTTAGGAATTTCCCACGAAGTAAGAGAACCAGCTAGGTGTAGGGATTTCGACTAACAATTGTGCTTTACTTAGCTTATACAACAGGTCCCTGGTAACAGAACCCGGTCCCACATCTGTGCCCAAACTCAAAAGTGCTGGAAGTTGATGTTTTCATTATTAGGTAATCACCTTCTCCTGTCTATCATTCATGTACAGGCATAACTGCATATACAATAATGGTTATATTAGCACAAGGCTATAAAAACATGTTCTGCAGTGATAGTAATTTTCATTGCTTGGGAGCTCTCCTACGTCTATGATAGGAAATGGTCTCCCTATAAAAAGCAAGTGGTAGTAGTGGTAGTTGGTGATATCAGAGTGGAGAGGACAGCAAGCTTTACTTAGGGATACCAACGAGATTAAAGTATTTTAATCTCACATACAGCTTCAGATGAAAAGTGGATTTTGAACCAGGTTCAAGGATCTAAGACAAAGCTTCTGTCTCAAGTATGCATGTCTCAAAGGGTGCCTTGATTATAACTCGATGATCAACAAGAGAAAGCTAGTTGATATTATTTTGGTGTGGTTTTTAAAACCGATGCAACCCCAAATTGTGTATCCTTACTTCATTCCCCATTAGGGAAATTACATGTAGTGTCATTCATGTGAAGCTCTGACCCTACTGATTTCGACAGCAAAGAACATGAATGGATTGTTTTAATTGGAACTCTTCTATGTACGGAGGCGCACACAAGAAATGAATTTCAGACCAAGCTTGCACGGACACTGGACAACAAATGGATAGAGCAGAATCGTTTCAATGAACATCATTCATTAAATTGTTTAAAGAGAGCGTTAGTACACCTATAAATGGGGTGCCCATGTTCTTGTCAATATCAACATGCTCCTGAACGCTCAAGTAATTAACAAGGCAAGTAGTTTTTTGTAAGGAGGCAGTGCTTCCTTCTCCAGACAGTAAGGCCATGCGTCCCCTTACTGATAAGCCCAATTAAGGCTTCGCTGCTTCCGGCTTGGTATCCCACACTCAACAGCTGAAGTGTGTCAGTGACCCAACGAACATATCCCTCAACTAGACATAACTACCTTTCTTTGCCAATTTTCTCACGTTTACTCATTATATTTTTTTTCTCTTCAAGAAACCGTATCACATTTATGAAATTGTCGAGAATAAACAGTTATTGAAAAATATATATTAACATGTAACCGATATTGTTAATATGTAACCTTCAACTATATAATTTCCAATGTATACAGGTAAAAGTAAAAGTTCTCCATAAAACGTAAACAATATTTCACTTAAGTTGAATTTTCGGGGAATTTAAATCGGAAAAAGTTCAATTTAACCCAAAGTTCAGATAAACCGAGTTTAGGTTAAGCGGAACACAGTGTACAGGGGTGTGTTACTTCTTGTCTGTCAATGAAACGACACATCGGTACAAATTTAATTATGTTCCTATACCATAGCCCATGCTAATTACGTCCGGCGAATATGTCTTTGATGGCGATGTGTGGAAGAAGGAATGCCATTACTCCCGATTAATCTTCCACCTCCTGATATGATACAAAACAACAGGTGGATCATGACATTGACTCTGATGCCTCAACCCCAGTTCCCACTTATTTTATTATTACCCTCTCGCCCAACAATAACCTAAGTTAGAGACTTTACATAAACTTCCTTCGCACCCCCACCGAAGTCATTTTAAGTAACACTATACATTGCAAATACAAGGATGTACATTTTTCTTTTTAGAAAATTTTAGAACTGATAACATTTCCTGACTGTCTTTTAACATTCTCTCCACCTTTCTTTTCTAGGTAAGTGGCGCCATTCCCAATACGTTTGACACCATTGACACAGTAAGGCACTATACAGTCATTCTTTATCTTATCCTATGTTACATCAATCACAAAAGCTCTATGTAGATATTCTCACTAAACATCTAAGAAATTATATAAATGATAGGTACAATATAATAGCCTCCATACACTATCATGCGCACATATATATGTTACCTTTATAAGGAAGCAATTAAACTCCTGTTTTATGCAACTTATGATAAAGTAAAAGGAAATGAAGGACGTGGGAGTAGAATATGAAAGATGAATGTCTCAACAGAAATGCAGTGGAGAAAGAGAAAGGAACAGAGTCTTTGTATGTGAAATATAGTTAGTCCATTCTTGGGAGAATCTTAATTACCTACTGAAGTCAGGCATTATAGTCATGGCTAAATCCTGGAGCTCTGATACAAAAAGGTCCAATGGTATGTTTATAACTCCAAAGTACTATTGAAGAGTTCATTGTACTTTTTGTAGAAAGCTTAGGGGCACAATATTCAATCCTCTAGGGTAAGAATAGATACGTCGAGGGATATAACCGTGTAAAACGGGAAGCACCCAAAGTGCCTCCATTCACTTTAACATTACGCATGGGGCTGTATTGGCTAATGATAAACATGGCGCGTATCCCTCTTAATGTTCTTTTACATGTAGATTTTATGCCAGTTTTATCGCCTATTCCCTGAGATTCTGGGCACTGCACTAGCCAATAAATGTGAGCAGAGATGAAACAAGAAAACTTAATCCATCAAGAGTGGGGTGTCGAAGGAAGCGTCTTTTATCCGAGGTAATAACGTTCCGTGTAAGCCTTTTGAACTCCGACTTAAAGACACCCTGCTATCTCTTTAGCATGATGCCAATGGCCATATAAATTATATAAGTATCACAAAAAGTATCCCAGGCTGTAAAGTGGCTTCGCCAGTGCTACTGTTCTGGAAGTATTTAACTTTCCTCTATACAATGACTATCCTCTATCACCTCAGACTTACATCAAATATGAAACAACACCCGGAGTTCAATCTCTTTGATATTTGAAACCAGAGTATTGAGATTCAGTGTGTTTGGGGAATACTGCCAGAACCACGAATGCCAGCCATTTGATATTTGATATATTACCCTTTAATATTTGATATTTGATATCTTAATCTTACTTCCATCCATCAAAAAGGAACAATTTCCGGGAAGGTTCATTCTCTTTGCAAGACAATATTCAACGAGTGAAATGAATCATCAGTATCTGAGCAATGATATACTCTTTAAAATGTCTTGCGCTATTGTATGAAAGGGTTTCTAAAAAGTTCATTATCAGCCGATTCTTATCGCCAATTAGCACCCTTACTTTTCTCTATATATTACACCCATCACCCATTAACACATTCTCATTATGGAAGCATGATGCTACCATCTGGTCTAATTATCTTACCCGACACCTTAAGCCATCTAGAAAGGGCACCAGAAGCATTAAATCTGTGCACAAGGATTAAGAAGGTAAATGTGGCTGCTTCTTTAATGTGACATCTTATTATGGCTGACTCATTTGCCAGGAATGATTAACTTTGCTTTCCAAGACGGCCTTAGATGAGTTATGAAGGCCAGAGGCGTACAGCCTATATGCATTGAAGTCGCTGAGAATACTGTGGAATAGCAGTAATTACCACAAATGGTATTTGTAATGCCCACAAATATTATCCAGGGCGTTCCCACATTTTCCAATCGTCGATCAAGGGACGAGTTTATGTATGGAGGAATGCATTGAACCGTTTACAGATAATAAAACCACTATTCAGAACAGCATATTGATTCTATTTAAGGCAGGGAATCGTTGGTACATTCCTACAAACGAAACCCCCGTCACAGTTTGGATCGGAATTGGCACGTATATAAGCCAATATGCCCAGTGCGGTTCCTCTAATTAAGTTTGCCATTCGTATTCTAGCTCGCGTTGCTGACATAAACAAGACATTTCGGAGCAGTTGTAGACACAAAGAATACCAATAATTTCGGGCGATGTTGACCAATATTGCCAGGAAGTCGTTCAACAATGGTTCTCGATTATCAAGTCCAGTCAGTCTATGGCATTGTCGTTGTCACTGTATCGCCTTCATCATGTAAGTTGCTGGACGCTGTGTTAACCTAAAGGATTATGATCCTGACACTAACGTTATAACATGTTCAACGTCTAAATAAGTGCAAGCCTCTTTATGATTGATACAAAACATATTATGATACACGAGAGTTTATAGACTTATACTGTCACATAATCTTCGATGTTTTATTGCTCCATACCGGAGGCATGACAACATTCATTATTCAGAGATATATGCGCTTTGAATGTCATCTAAGTATATTATAGCTATATATCATGAAAAGGATCAAGGAACATGAGGGTGCCCCCACCCCCTCACCCCCACAAATATATAGCTTCTGGAAGTTTGCTTCAGAAACTCTCATCAGCGTCCTGGATGCAAGGCTCAGCCTTCTATGAAAATTTAATGAATCGCAAGGAAGATGTTTTATTTCATTATGAAGCTTTAAGTAACTGTATGGCTTGCGCCAAATACCCTTATATGTCTTTTTAAGTTTACTGCATCACTGTCCGCTTTATATCCTCGGCCGGGCAAATTGGCAACTTTCCATATACTTCTAACAAGTGAGGCACGGTTGAAGTGGCCTGGGTTCTTTATGGTGCCTTCATGAAAAGCGCAGGGTTGGCTTAAATTGTACGATTTTATGGTTATTTGGAACAGTGATGAGGGAAATGTATTTTCTCCTCGGTCTTATCGATCAGAAGACGGGAACTTTTAGGTCAGACTTTAAACATAAGTGAAAATAGTGTGTACAAATCAGGAAATCAAATTTCGTATGTCAGATTTTATATGACAGATCTTTTATACATACTCTACTCATGAAACGTTTGGAAGGATTTGGTTGAGTCATTTCAATATGTCATGTAATAAAGGACAACTTTTTCCATGAGCAGATCTAAGGGGCAAACCCGGTTTGCGATGGATGTTTTTCTGGGTGGGTACCCTGGTTTACGAGAGACGAATGTACTATAAATATACTGAATTAGGTCTATTGAGGCACATATCAAATGTATTTTGAAATGTATCAAAATTTGATAGGTACACACACTGTCATCTTTACCATTGATTGAAGTGTCTTATCCTCTCACGAATCGGCCTTGAGGAGGAGAATACGGTAGACAACATTGACCACCATCTACATGTAATGCACTTGTCAATTGCACCCCCACCCCCACCCCCGGGGAAGTGGGGAAATGGTAGGGGAATGTCTGAGAAAACATTCCCCCACCCAGGGGGAGATTTCCCTTAGTTTACAGCAATATCAACTGAAGGGGTGGAGGAATGTCTGCCAGTGCCCACTCTATACCTTGGTTCTCAAGATAGGAATTCAATTGCATAAAATGTAACACAAGGGGGAGGGGGAGGGGGTAGTGGTGGTAGGGGTGGGGTTAGTGGAGGGGTTATGGGAGGGGTATGGAGGTGTTATGGGGGGTTGGGGGTTGGGGGGGCGTTAGATGCACTTGCTACCAGTTTAGTCATCCTCTAACTGGTTTCACCCTAGTCCATACAGTATTTTGGACAGCAGCTACAGAGGCATACTGTATACATGCAGATTGCAACCACTATCTATACAGTGTTTGGACAGCAACCACCCCCTATATAGTTTCTACCAGTGCCCACTCTATACCTTGGTTCCTAAGAGAGTTTTGGTGGTTTTCTGTGGGTATGGGCTTGGCTAAGCTAAGATCTAAAGTAACAGACCTCCTCCAATATATACACAAAGAGCATCACCTTTGAACCTGGCAGGGATTTAGCACCACCTATATAGTGTTTCAACAGTGTCAACTCTGAACCTGCTTTGCTGAACATTATGGGGGACTCTTATTCCATGGTACCCTATACTAGATATGTCAAGATCCTTTAGTGTTGGAGGTAGGGTTAGGGTAGGGGTTAGGGTATGGGGTCCCCGGGGCTGGGGGTGGGGAGGGCACATGGGAGGGGGTTGTTGAGGGGGTTAGGGTTAGGGGTGATGGAGGGGGTATATGTCACAAGTCTCCTGTAGATATATGCATGCCCCCCCCCCCTAAAAAAATGTCAGGAATTTTTTTTTCAGCAATGGAATCTAGGCTCTCTTTTGATGATGGGAAGCCTACTGTCCCCCACCTTCTTCCCTGCCCCCTCCCCCAACCCACTAAACAAATTGATTTTTTGTGAAATTCAATGGAGTGTATCTAGGCTCTCTTCCCATATAGTCAAACACGCGCTAATTACTAATGTGTCGTTGATGGCCACATTGAAGAAACAAGGACGGAGGACAAGGCAGACCCTTCCAACTAATGCACCAGCTATATATGGATGGGACGCCCGTCCATTCATGCGCTTAAAGCGGGCGGGTCGAGGCAGAGCAAGGAGCGTGTCAGTGGCGGCCGTCACCGTCACCACGCTGTATTGCAGCGCTAGTTTTCACACATGTGTCGCCCGCGAATGCTTGCAGAGACAAGGATGGTCTTGCTTTAGAATTACCTTGGGTCAAAGGTCAGGTCAGAGGTCAGGTCAGAGGGGGTGGGTGCTTTTCTGGTCGATAAGGGAGCTGGGGGGGGGGGGGGGGGGATTTATAGGTAGCTTGCTATTATTCATGATTTATTAGATAGTATTAGGCCTGGGTTATCAGATCGATCATTACTGATTTTATTTCTTTAAATATTTGTGTGAGGAGTAACAGATTTTATTTTCTCTCAGATAATCATCATTTCATCATTTTCTCTTCAAAGGTTCTTCTTCCTTCTGTAAAGAGAAAATAAACATACAATATATAAGGTGCATACAGTGATCACATTTTAACGAAAGGATATTTTAATTATCAGATATCAATATTAATGGCTGTAGCTGGTAATGGTTTCATTATTCATAATTCATTATATAAATATTTTACATAGGAATAATATTTATATATGAAATGCTTATACTTATTTATAGAGCACTCATGGAATATTCTCCATGTGGTACATAGGGAGGCATACAGGCTGACAGGAGGAGTAAAGGGGGATGAAGAGTGGGGGGGGGGTGCATACAGAGGAGGTACAGCGTGGAGGGGGTACAGTGGGATGTACAATGTGAAGCACACAAAGGTATACAATAGAACCAATGTAGACTCCAAGCGTCAGCCTGTCTGGCCATTGGCTGCAGAACCGTGCTTGGGACAGGTGCACTAAAATAACGGTTATTTTTACCTTGGCTTAGAAAGATTCACAATCTTACATTAACAGTTAAATACCTCTAACCTTACCTTCACTTTCATTATGGCTTGTGCTTGCTCACATCATACTTCTATCCCGACATGTCCTATACAATGATAAATGATATGTATTAAATGCTAAGTGAGTAGAGAAAGGATAAAGAGCAAAATCAGCTATGCATCACACCATTAAAGTGACCATTACAGTTACAGAATGGAGAAGTGTATATCGCCGCATCAGTTATCCATTCCATTCTGTCTATTTGTCTTAAACCTTTCTATGAATTTATACTCAAACATTAGCATGTATTACATTGCTAAATGATCTGCCGAAATGTGATAAAAATTGAAAAACAAACTTGCCTTGAATAGATCGAAGTATAGCCTCCCATGCTTGCAAACTGAACAAATGAAGCACCTCGCATGAACTGCCACTGCTGAGTGCGCCTCCCTATAGTGTAAGTCAGTAGACAGAAGGGGGGGAGATGACCTACATATCCTACCTGTAGAGACCAAGCCTACCGCCGCCTATTCGCCCCCCTGCCCCACACACACACTGCCACCCTGCCCCAGCCCTAATGTTCCAGGCGAATAGGTGTAACATTTAGCGTGACAATAGTATGGAGCTATATCACATTCCATGTTGTAACTTGTAGTTCGCTGGGAGTGCGGTATATTACATAGACTATCATTAGCTTAGTCGCGCACATTGAAATTACATTAGAATATGTTTGGGCCTTTTTGGACCTGGTAATCATATGGGTCAATAATAAAGTTATAGTGTTTACATTGTGTATTAGTGTAATTTAGTGTAACAGTAATTTAAGAATGGTATTTATCTATCATAGTTATTATGTTTCCAAGTTGGGTAACAATAGTCATGTCTCTTCCTTTAACATTGATCTCCTAAAGTGATTTGTAGGAGCGGATCATTTTGTCTTTAGTTTAATGTTCTCTGGCCTCTAACAAAATTAAAAAAATGTTTTATTTCAGTAAAAACTTGATACTTGCATGATAAAAATGCATTGATACTTGAAATTGAAGAGATGACCAGGGGAAGTTTCTGCTAGGCATAGGCTGTGGGGTATAGCTTCTAGTGTTTTCAAGTGTTTATTTCACTTATGGTATTGGAAAAATTCAAATTGTCCATTGTTAATGTATAGGCTAAATGACGCACACACTTATGGTTCACACATCAGCATTATGTAATTTAAAGGTGAGAAAAGTAGCGCGGCCAGTCGTCCAGTTTAAGCATGAGTGACGCTCAAGCCTTCTAGGGTTGGCTTTCAGTGATGAGCTTATGATGAGCGCACCTGCACGGCCAGCCAGGTGTGCTCAATAAATGAAGGAGAAGCAGGCGTTGAATCCTCGGCTGGCCTCAGGCCATTTGACCGCTCTAATTACAGCCTAATTTAGCGGATGGCCATTGGTCGGCCGTCTCTTTGGGTTCTAATGGTACAATTAAATAATTATGAATACACAAGCAGGTTTGCGCCCCTGTTAAAGCTTTAATATTCCTTTGTAGTTGTCCTTACCATCAGCCATTTCCTAAAAGCTGTGAATGCTACCTGCATGGGCACTGTCTAGGTGGAAATTAAGGATTAGGACATGTCAGTTTGAAACAGCAACATAAGTAGGAGCGTAATAATTGATTAATTCCATATCTAATAATATTCCCTAATGATATTGACACTGACATGTGTTGTTGGGACATACAGAAACTATATATAAATCTCTAGAGATTTTGCCTCTAAATACTTTAACATAACACACATAGATCCTTCATGAACAACCAATAGAGAAATTCATTCAAGTCAACTTAAAAAGAAAACAAAGGGGAATAATTATCATATATTTGTGTATATATATTCCTAAGATAATCGGTTATATATGTGTAGGCAGAGGGTTAATGACCTGTCACCCTTACCGCTGCCAGTACCATTACCATTAGTGAATGGTTATTTGCCAATAACTTTTCTTCTATTAGGAATATTTTCACAAATTAAAAAGCGTTATGACCCTTATGTCAGGACTTATGAAGTATACACTAATTCAAAACATGTACCCTTTTTATTCATTGGATTGATTATTGATTTATTGATTTTTATTCATTTGATTGATTTTTTTATATATATTTCTGCAATATGTCTAGTTTATGTACAAGAAATAAAACAATTTTAAAAATTGAAGAATTTTCAGCTGTGGATGGCCAAATGACGACCAATTGGTGGAATGGCTCATAATACAAAAATGTATGTCATGATGTTTAGTATTCACATCTGATTAATGAAAATTCAAAAATATATTTTCTCCAGCTCTACAGAGCTATGTCAACCAAAAACACCATTTGCAAGACTTTTCTTAGAATGGCCCTTATACTTTTTCCAATAAAAGTGTCTAAAAAAATGTGCCCCAGGGGGGTCGGGGATTTACAGGAATTTCTTGCCCTGGGGGGTCGGGGATTTCATCAAATTTCCCAAAAGGCCAAGGACATTCCCCCACATCCCCGGGAGTGGGGGTGGGGTTTGCAATTGACAAGTGCATAATAGTATTACTCTGTTGAATTAACAAGCTGCGCCGAACAGTAGTCAAACCATACCACACATAATGCTGGCGTAGACATTACAGAAGTTACATGTGAAAAGCAGCTACATTTAAACAATATGTGCAAATACTATTCAATATGTAGACATAGCGTGCACAGCCTGCGCATGCTATACTATTTATATAAAGATCACGTGCACTTGTACACATAAAAGGTCTGTGAGTAGTATATGAAAGGTTGACATTTTAAATGGCAACACTACTACATATATTTTGATTTGATTTGAAAATACTTTATTTGCCAATTTATTACATTTATGGAGGAGGATTAACACATGGGTCGACATGCTTCTGGACTATTTGTTTTCCATGTCTTCCAGCAGTTACCAAGAAAGGGGATAGTTGATCTAATCTAACAGAGGATATAAAATACAGTAAAATAAAGTAGAATAGTTGGTTCAACGTACACAATATAGTCCTGGAGAGACAAGCTTAAATCTGAAATTGGTATTGGAATTTTGATTACCATTGTTCTTCTGAATTTCCATCATGCTTTTGAGACTGTCCTTCGAAGGCTCGGGGCTTTTCGTAGCTAAGGAGGGGCCGACGTCTAGACAAAAATCATTAAAATATATTTGGAGTGTGGATCTACTTCAATGGAAATGGAATGGAAAATGGGAGAAGTGAGAGGCTTGAGGCGAGGGGCAAGAGGCAAGAGGCAAGAATTGAAGGTGAGAGGCGAGAAGAGGCGAGAAGAGGCGAGAAGAGGCGAGAAGAGGCGAGAAGAGGCGAGAAGAGGCGAGAAGAGGCGAGAAGAGGCGAGAAGAGGCGAGAAGAGGCGAGAAGGTAGCCATAGGACACCATCGTCCTGCGGGCAGGAGCTATGGCAGGACGGATGTAGATATGCCGATCATTGTAGTTCATTATGGACCCTAGCCATTTTGGAGAAGCCAATAGCTAGAATGATCTTCATCCACACCTTGAATATCTATTAGGTCTAGGAAATGGACGTTTGTCACTGCGTTTTGCATATTATATTGAGATTTAATTCAATTCAAGTATTCTGTATTGTCTGATGGCACGATTACAATAGCTTCGTACAGTATAATGAATACATTATGGTTTTAAAACTGAATGCATTGTGAATTTGTTCACGAAGAAATACAGGGTAAAATATATCGAACCTTGTCACTACGTTTTGCCATATGGACGAATCTAAGTCATATACTTTTTGTACCATGGTTTTAAATAGCTAAACCTTCGGACTTATACAAAGATAAAATACCTGCACAATCAATTTAAGGGGCGGATCCAGGATTTTCCAAAGGAGGGGGCGCGCTTTCAAATTTTATTTTAATAACATATTTATATGTTATATTCTATTTAATTGCTCAGCTTTTTTCCGCAATGCCTTAAATATTCAGAGATGCCTCTCACTTACTTCAACCCTAAAATCGACCATGATGAAAGTACTAAATAGTCTTAAAATCACCCAAAAGGAATTTTTGTTCTGTGCAGAATACTTGACCAGAAATTAATTTTGTTAAATTAATGGTGTTTATGTTTATTAAATGAGGGTTTTGGTTTTGAACTTTTCTTGAATACCTCTTCACCATTCAAGAATTCATTTTAAGAGCATCCAACTATTTTCCTTAATGCCCAATTTTATTATAATCTACCTATTTCATAACCTATTTACACCACCTCTCACACGCCCTTCTGTAAGAAACTGAGAATCTCCCAACATTCCAAGGCTATTTAAAAAAATTCGAAGAGGATTCAAAGCCATGTGATGATATTTCAGGCCTTCGACCTATTATATGTTAATGTTTCAACCCTTGTTTTCATGTGTCTTTTGCACCACAAATGCCCTAGGCCTAGCCTACGTAGTTAGCCTTGATTCTCCGACTAGTTCTCCTGACTAGTTCCTACCAAGAAAGAATAATTTTTATTTTACATTTCTATGCCAAAAATAAACTTTAGAGCTATTTTCTAATATCTAATCTAGTAGTATCTAGTTAATATAAGAAGCAGTTCATAGCAACAGGAGCAGAGACAATAAACTTCAACTGCTCATGTATCTAGCTAACAGTTAATGACAATCCATCTAAAGCAGTTTAATGAATTCATCAGTAGTAAAAACAAAGAACAAAACAAGGTATAGCAGTAGAAACAGTAATAATGGTAGGTCCAGACCAAGCAGCACAAATCACTCATAATGACACACACATGCAAAGATGCCACAGTATATAGTGGTCTACAATACATCAATTTCACTCAAACATACATCTATAAACCTGCTGAATGATTTTCTGTCCTGTACCTGGTGAGCAGCAGTTTCAAGAGAGTTCCAGTATTTTGCAGATTTATAAGTAAATGAGTTTACAGTTTTTGTGAATTTTGGCTGTAATCATTTTAAATTACTTCTGCCCCTAACATGACTTCTAGTAGATAGTTTTCTATTATCCAAAAGGTTTTCATCATTAGCCATGAAGTGGCTTAAATTTATTATATGTTTTTGTCTTCTTTTATCTAGGGGTAATAAATTTAGATCTACGTGTTCTTGATCTACATTAGACCGTTTTGCTTTTCCAAAAATAATACGAAGAGCTGAATTTTGTAAAGACTGGAGCTTACCAAGTAGTGATTTTGGTCCGGAGTCATACAGATAATCTCCAAAATCAAAATGCGGAAGAATAGTCATCTTATACAGGTCTTTTTTACTCTTCTCTGTCAGACAGTGTCTCACTTTGTATAATAAACGTAATTTTGTATTTAGTTTACTCCTGATGTTGTTTATATGTTCTTTGAAAGAGAGGTTTGTATCCATGATTAGTCCAAGATATTTGTATTCATCGACTGATTGCAGGTTATTTTTCCCCAGTTTTAAAGTATTTATGTCTGTTTTTATTTTTCTGTTTGATATCGAAAAGATTTGGAAAAAGATGGGCTCGCGCCCCTGCGCCCTCCCCCTAAATCCGCCCCTGAATTTCTTTAGTTCCTGGTCGCTATTCAGTGGGTGGCGTTGACGTGGTCAAATTGACCTGCGTAAAGAAGGCAGACGTCGGCATGACATGATTCGAAGGCTCGTGTATTGGAAGTACATGTTATACAATTATTCTAGCGCTCGCTGGCTAAAATTAGCGGACGCTAAAATTGGTCGTTTGCATAACGAACGACACCTTGATTAACGCATGGTTAACGCAGGCTTCATGAAACAGGAGTAACGAACACGCGTTACGTTTTTTAACGAGCGCTGCGTAGATTATGAAACGCGGGCCAGATTGATGGGACTGGGGTATATCTGATTATAATGTCTCTTGACTCTCCTAGTGCCCAGTTCGTCGAGTGCTCACTTGGCAGCACTCTGTTGTGAAGCTTGCAACTTCTGTCAGGTTTGAATCAACCCAGCGATTTAACTCCACTCAAACCATATTTGCAAATAGCAAATAATCTAAAGAATACATATCTGTAATAATCCACTCAAATGATTGTACTTGGCCATTTCCACCAATTTGACAACATTAGGCCCCCCAGACCCCCCCTGGGTACCCAAAAATAAATTTTACATTAACCAGTTGAGTTGGTATTATTTATTAACCTTATATATATGCGCATTGAACTACCAAGAATGGAACAATTCTGATTATTAGTTATTTTTTTACAGGGGGTTAGGGTTAGGGTTAGCAAAGTCAATAATAAATGTCCAATTTAAAGCTTATTATTAATTAATTAATTAATTAATACCCTAAAAACCCTAAAATGAGGCCGACGGTAGGATACAAAGTCTCCTGTTCCACTGACTTTTGAAAACATCCTATTTTTGGCCTACAAGTCATGAAAAACTCAAATCAATACATCTGATGTTCTATACATATGTAACCCAATGCATTTTATCATTTTTCAACATCATTGGACAATTTTCATTTTTTTTTTAGATTTCTCCCCCATAAACAACTATGCCGACGGTAGGATACATGGGGGGGTACCCACTTCTTTTTTTTTCAATTTTTAATGGCTTTCGCCCAAAAATATTTTTTTTTTCCATTTTTTTTTTACACAAATAACCTATACGTAACCTACTATCATGACAAATAAAGAAAATTATTTTTTTTAAATGATTATTTAAAAATTCAGCAATTCCACGGTATATTGACAGTAAAAAAAATAGATTTTTGCCCCAAAAATGGGATTTTAATAAAAAAAAAAAAAATCTGAGTAATAAGGCCAAAAATGTTGTTCCACAGGTTGGTCGAACCATCCAAGCACAAAAAAAATAAATAATGGTAATTAGTTGGTATTAAGCTGATTTAATCACTTTCCACGGTAGGAGACCAAATGTTGTCAAATTGGTGGAATTGGCCACTTATGCAATTTGTGGAAATCTGCTATTACATTTCCAAATGACATAGTAAACATAATGTCCACTGTTATAAATCCATGTCAACAATGTCAATGTCAGGGGAACTACGGTACTGCAGAAGGTAATTTCATAATAATTAAACGTGATAGCTCGTGATAGTTGTGACATATAATGGAATACAAACGCGAAGTTAGTCTGCTCAAGTTCGCCAGGGACAAGTGATGATGCGCACTTTTCCACTCCCCGTTTGACTGATAACCATACCCCTCATTGCATTCCATCTAAATATCAAACTGAAGCAGACTGAACAACTCCCTACTGATTGCCGATGTGCTGCGAAGCCATCATCAATGGACCTAAGGGTATAATTATTTGATTCAGTAATTGGATTATTTATACACTCACGTCCTTGTGTGGTGTCATATGGCATATGGCATTCTGAAATTACTATATAGATCTAGCCTGAAGTCATGGCAGGAGGTGTGGTTTCACCAGGATATCATCAGCCTTGTCATCGAGTCATCTCTCTGATGGAGAGAAAATAGAAAATACCGGTATCTAAGATGTGTTATAGAATGGAAACTCATTGATTCATCTTATGTTAACTTGATTGTAGCCGAGAGTAATTTCATACATGGGATATTTTAATAACCCATGCATTGATGGACCATCAATGCATGGGTTATTAAAATATCCCATGTATGAAATTACTCTATCGTATCCCGATGCTATAACTTAATCATCACTAAAAAGGTTAAATAAATTTATTCCTCCAAATGCGGGTAAAAAATTATGTGGGCGGGTAAAATCCAAAAGTTACCCGCCCTCCTTGGCGGGTGAAGGAAAGTGAGAAAGAGAGAGAGAGAGAGAGATATGTACTGAATAGTAGGAAATTCATACTAGACAACGCACGAAAACAACTGTTAAAATATTGGGAAATAGCTTAGAATATAATTTGAAACGTATGTGTTTAAATAAAAGAAAAAAAATCGCTTTCATCATAATTAAGCAAGCTTTAAGAGGTTTGTTAACAGATGCTATAGTAAATGCCAGTTTAGCTTGATATAATTGTTGTCACTATTGAAAATCAGTGAAGCATGAGAGACCGACCGGGCTCCCCTCTTCCAAAACTACCACCAATCAACTATTACATAACTCCCTCATATATAAACCCTCACGTCCTCCCTTTCAAATCACTCTTTCGGATTCAGCTTGTCCTGTGCACATGCACGTGTAGAGAGCACCTGTGTCTCAACACACCTTTGCTATTGCCCCCAGCCCGGCTGCCGGCATTTACACTATACTATATCACAATGACTACACAAGCTCAAAAGTCAGCAAACGTGGAAGTCATGGCAGAATTGCCCGAATCCGAAATTGTTGACGAATTTGCCTCCCAGGTGAACCAGAAACCGGCGAGAAAGAAGAGGGCCAACTACGTTAGCCAGATTTCCGACCTCATCAGGCACATGGACGAGCAGTCAAGCCACACCAACCGCCTACTGAAGATCGTGGAACAGTCAAGAAATCAGGTGATATCGCCACTTAATTCCTCTCAATCCCCGGGGCATGGGTCCAATAGGGCTGGAAAATCTGTCACTAGTACACCAGTTAAGAAGAAAAGTCCCAAAGGAAGACGGTCCAGAAGAGATAAATACAGGTCCCCATCACTATCCGAGTTTTCCACTGGCCCAGACACCAGTCCCTCCACCAAAAAATCGGCAAAGAAGGCAGTCGAAATGCTCGAGCCAAAGTTCAGAAGAACAAAAGGTAACCCAAAGCGTATTGATAGTAACATAAAACGGTACAGACCATTTGCATTCCTTGAAAGAGAGACCCAACGATCTATCCTTAAGAAAGCCCACCCAGACGAACTTACACTCACCCAACACATCTCAGGCCTGTGTGCAATGGCGGCAGACGCCGCTGACGCAGACACTGAGGAGCAGGGCATTTTGACACATATTGGTCAAATTGTTGATGATTCAAATGCAATCCCATGGGAAAACGTCAGGGCCTTCTCCAACGTTGTAATCGCAAACATAGCAAGGGGAAAATGGGACTGGAATGATACAGTTAATATTGAAAGAGCCCGCACCGATAAATATCTCAAAACAAAACCAGTTGAAGAAGTAGTTTGGTCAGTCCCCTGCCCCCAGTTTAATAAAGGGAGATGTGAGGCACAAGAAACTCACAATGTAGGAACCGTCCAAATGAAGCACATCTGCACATTCTGCGCAACCAACGGCTTTGAAACCCCCCACACTAGTCGTGCCTGCAATAAAAGAAAGGGAAATTATCAGGGAAAACCCGATGATAAGAAGGATTCAAAACTCTTCCATAAATCCTCCAACACCAATGATAGTTCAAAAAACCACTAGCTCCCCCTGCCTGCCATCCCACCATCGATCAGGCCATACAACCCCAGGGGGACATAATTACTGATCAAGCTTGTAATCAAGCATTTACTGAACTCAACCTCATTGACCTACCGCCGCCATTCTCCCGCTCACAAGCTAGTATAACTGTTGACTTTATATATACTGAAATTGACTCTTTCCTGATATTACAGTGCCCCGACCATGATAGCTATTTTGGTCGGAGCATTTACCCAACACCTGAACTAACAAGCATACTACAATACGAGCATGTCAATGCCTGGCCCCACCTCAGTGAAGAGGCATCGAAATCTGATTTACTTAAAATGGATGTCCGAAACATCGCCCTCCCCAACGTCTTGGGAGCTCGAATTCCAGTAAAGTCGTGTAATAACATTTCTAAATGGCGACAACTAGCAACCGGCCACATGGACGATGATTGGGTAGCCGAATTAGTGGAATATGGATTCCCACTACAATTTCGGGGCCCCCCCTCCTCCCATCGCCGAAACTCTCAGCAACCACCCCTCCGCAGTAGCATTTGAGACACATGTTATAAAATACATAACCAAAGAATCTGGCCTAGGAGCTTTGGCAGGACCCTTCTCAAGTCCTCCATTCACACCATGGTGTAACATAGCACCAATTATGACTAGACCAAAGTCCAGTCCCAACGAGCGACGCATTATTGTTGATTTGTCTCATCCTCGCGACCATGGCCCGAACTCACAAATCATCAAAAACTCAATATTTGGCAAAATCGTCTCTCATTGTTTACCATCTGTTTCTGACACTACCGAAAGTATTAGAAACCACCAATTCAACGTCAAACTAGCATCGATTGATATTTCGCGTGCTTACAGAAACTTTCCTCTTGATCCACTTGATTGGCCCCTTAATTGCATCCAATTTCAAGGTGACTATTATGTTGATACAAGCATGCCCTTTGGCACTCGCATTAGCTCTCTCTATATGCAACGCATGGCCATGTTCATATCACAGGCCCTTGAGAAAAAGGGGATTGAAAGCATAATATATCTCGACGACGCACTCCTAATTTGCCCTGTCAACCATGACCCGCAAAACAATTTGATGACGCTCGCGCAACTATTCGTGCTTTGGGATTGCCTATTGCCTGGGAGAAGATAGCCCCTCCTAACGACTGTATTAAGTTCTTAGGAATAATGATCGATGTTAGTAAACGTGAACTCCGCCTCCCCACAGAAAAAGTTGATCAATTCATCACCATGGCCCGAAAAGTCTGCGCAAAACACTTCATCTCCAAAATGACCTTGCAGTCCATAATTGGACATATAAATCATATATCTCAGGTCGTTAAACCGGGTAGACTATTCATGAACAGACTACTTCAATCTCTAAGGGAATCATCTGACAAGGGGGTTCATGTGGGAAATGAAATCAAGAAGGACCTCAGCTGGTTCATATGATTCCTCACTAAGAATAACGCCTGTTCAATGATACATGAAACAACAACGCCAGCTATCACAATCTGTGCTGACTCATGCCTTACTGGGGGCGGGGGGTGGGCTGACCAAAACTGTTATGCTATTATATACCCAACTGGTAAAATAAGTGGCATGCACATCTCTCAGCTCGAGGCCCTTAATTGCCTCGTGGCCGTAAGGACTTTATGCAATGACTATCATGACTGCTGTATAACAATTGTATGTGATAACCAAAGCACCATTTCAGCTCTTACAGGTGGACGAGGACGCGACCTTGTACTCAACGCAGTATGCAGGGCCTTTTGGTACTTCTCGGCCGAGAGGAATATTGTTTTCCAGTACCTGCATGCCCCGGGGGTGGAGATGACCATCGCAGATGCGCTGAGTAGACCCCACATCAGCGCATCTGAGGAACGTCGGGCATCTCACCTGGTCGAAAAACATAACCTATCATATGTTCAGGTACCTAAAGACGCTCTCACATATCACTCTTTCATATGATTCCAGATAGGTACACCAATTCTTTTTTTTTTTTAAACATATTTTATTTCGAAGACAATTCCATACAGATTATGGTACGTTTCAGGTTTCGAAAGTCCAACATGCAACAAAAGTTATATACATAATGTTTTAAGTTCGAGACATATATTCTATAAGAGAATTAAGGAGAAGTTTGTTACTACATGTACATTACAGCGTTATAACATGTTTTTTTGTTATTTTGGCTGTATTAAAAACAATGCATAATCAGTCCGTTAATGTATAAAACTACAACATTTCTTAGTCTTTACCAGTTGGTGTTTTAAAGTCATGACTTGAAAATTCATCTCTTAAGATATGCAAAAAGTGCTCTTCCAAACTCATACATTCAATATTTATGATACACAGGGCTCCTGAATTACCGCAAGGTAGCCTTTAGATATTTCTTCACATCACTCCAGCTCTGAATTTTTATATCAGGTGGCAGTTTGTTCCACATGGAGGGACCTGTAAATTGAGGCGATCTTGCTAGTTTATCCGTATTTGCTCTTAGACACAACAGATTTGGGCCCTCCGCGAGCCTAGTGTGCCTGGGCATTTCTTGTAAATACGCAGGGTCACCCAGTCTATTGTGCATAAGGCCGTGTATTGCTATACGCCCTCTTATGTGTAAGTCTTTAACACCCAGCAACATTTTCATCTCTGCTGTTGAATATACATTGTTCATGAAAACCAGCCGTATGGCTCTGTTTAGGACGTTTTGAACCTTTTGTATGTTTACAATTGCGGCCATGTTATACAGAAACAAACCATAATCTGCTAACGGCAAGATGTGCGATTTTACAATCAGTTTGGCCAGTCCTTCATTTATAAAGAACCTTATTTTTTACAAACTTATTCACCTTTGCCTGTATGATTCCCCTCATTCTTGAGAAATGGTCATTAAAGTTTAGACATGGATCTATAGTAAACCCTAGGTACTTTACAGTCTTGTTTTTAGCGATGGCATTGCCCTTTATATAAATGTCTGCCATATTTCTGATATTCAGTTTCTTTAGGCGATGTTTAGTCCCAAGCACTTGGATGACACTCTTCTTGGCATTTATTGCCAATTTATTGCAACTCATCCAGTACGATATGTTATTTGCTATCTGTTGCGTGCTGGTGAGACAAGAAGCCAAGTCTTTTCCAGTTACACTGACAGCCGTGTCGTCAGCATAAATGTTAAGCTTTATGTTTTCAACGATATTCAAGTTTTCTATACAGCGTGGGATGTCGTTGACATAAATCAAAAACAGGAGCGGGCCAACCAAGCTTCCCTGTGGTACGCCGTTCCGAATCCTTAAGGGTGTGGATAGAATGTTATTGAGGTATGTGTGTTAGAATCTGTCTTCCAAGTAATTTTTTATTATTTTTATTAATGTTAGATCTATCTTATAGTACTGTAATTTCCTCTCTAATACCTCGTGGTTAATACAGTTGAAGGCCTTAGATACGTCGTAGTATGTGGCCAGCGATATATTTCCAGTATCCATGCCCTTAAGAATCGGTTCGGTGAACTCTAACAAAGACTTATTAGTAGAGAAACCCTGTCTAAAACCCCCCTGACATTTTGTAAATAGGTTGTTTAACTCCATATGTGACCTCAGTGCAGTACAAATGAAATGCTCTAGAATCTTTGATGTCAAAGGTACAAGGGCGATCGGACGATAATTACAAAATAGTCTGGTATTACCTCCTTTCGGAATTGCCACCACATTAAACACCTTCCAATCCTTCGGGATCATGCCAGTTCTTACACATGACTGTAGTATAGAGGTGAACAAATGACACTCTTTTATCAAGAAGAATTTTAAAAGCTTAGTGTTTACCCATGAAAATCCACAGCTCTTGTTTTCATCAACTTGTTTTACAAATTCTAGAACCTTTTCCTCACTAATGTGTATGCGAGTATTAGCTTCTATGACTACCGGTTCATTCAGGAATTCTACATAATCACCACTAGCCTGTTCATTTACATGACCCATTCGTTCAAATACCTGATTGAGTGCATTACTGGCCAACTGCCCCGAAATTTCCTGTCCGTTATGCATGAAGGACTCTACTGAAACTGGGGTACTTTTCCCTATTAGGCTATTGATTTCCCTCCAGAATTTTTTCGAGTTATTTCGACAGGAGTTGAATTTAGCAGTGATACTCTCTTTCTTAGCATTTCTGATGGATCGACTGACTGTCCTTCTTGCTATTCTCGCGACTGTCCAGTCTCTCGGCAGGTTGGTCCTTTTAGCGATCTTAAATAGCCTATCTCTTTCTTTTATTTCAGAATGGATTTCGGGCTTAAGTACCATTTTCCCCCTTTTTACAATTTCTATCCTTTCAATCGGGCATATTTTGTCAAGGAATTCTGATAGATAACTTTTCATGCTGTTCCAGCCAGCTTCAGGGTTTGCCAGAGACTGTCTGACTATCTCAGCTTTGTCGGCCCACCCATCAAGGTGCTCTGACAATAACTCAAGATTTACCCTATCAAATCTACGTACAATTTTTTCTGATTTGGCCTTAGGCGCTGTTCGTTTTTTAAGTATCAGATAAATTGCTGAGTGGTCTGACAAGTTTACATTTAACACCCCAGAAGAGCTAATGTGAGGGTGGTTCGATATCATTACATCAAGTAGACTAGCACAATTCACACCGTACCTGGTCACTTCGGCGATGTATTGCATCATGGTTACCTCGTTCACCATATGGTTAAACTCTTTTACACTCTCAGATTTTTTGTCTAAGATGTTTAGGTTTATGTCACCACATATTATGATGGGCACGTGTCTATGTTTTGATTTGATTTCCTCTAAGACCCTATGTAAAGCCTCAATGAACACACTCTTTACGCCTGCAGGTGGGCGGTATGAATTAACCAGGAAAAAGCATTTCCTTCTACCAGGTTTTATTTTTACTATTTGCAATTCGATATCAGAGTTGCATAAATTTTGATCTTCGAGTGACCATGGGTCCACTACAAAATCGTTACTAATATAACATCCAAGACCACCACCATTTCTTATAACGCCATTGACAACCGTCGATCTGTCATACCTGTACAGTTTGAACTCCCTATTTACTACTAGATGTGCTTCAAAGTCGGCAGTGTTTAGCCACGTTTCTTGTAATGCCAGGATTTTTAAGTTTCCTTGCAACAGGGTATCATCACCAATGAACTGTTGGAGTCGGCCGAGCGAAGACAGACTACTGCTCTACGCCCAGGCACCCTCACCAACCACAAGTCGATTCTCTCACGATTTGTGGCGTTCTGCTCCAGAGCGGGAACAGACTTCATGCATCCCTCAAATGACATCCCATGTGCTTTCATAGAGCACTGTGTTAAATCAGGCAACGTCCCTCAAACCATTAAAAACTATATATCAGCCCTAGCATCCTGCTACCGTAACATGGGCCTAGACCCCTCTCCATTCACTAGCCACATTGTGAAAAATGCCCTCCTAGCAATCTCTAAAAATATTAGACATTTCACTCAGCCTGCTACTCCTGTCCCTCCATATCTCCTCGAGCGTATCACAAAAGTAGCATTGTCCCTCCCAAATGGCCAATCCCTAGCTGCTGCATACCTCCTCCTCTTCCATACATTCCTCAGACAATCCAACATAGCGGCTAAATCAGTAGCCCAGTTTGATCCCACTCGCCAGCTTACAAGAAGTGACGTCACCATCCATCATGATCGGATCTCTGTACGATACAAATGGTCCAAATCATGCCAGGTGGCTGGCACGCCTCGCCTCATCACTGTACCAGCACTCCAAGGATCCGTCCTGTGCCCAAGACATGCAGTCTTACGTATGCTGGATGCTACCCCCACAAGACACCCGCAGGAGCCTCTCATAATGTTCCACAACAGAACTAATGTTACTATCTCATACCTACGCAAAATCTGGGTGTGCATCCTCAAATCCCTGAAGGTCCCAGACGCCGATAGAATGACATTACATGGACTTCGCCGTGGGGCGGCCTCACATGTCATCCAAGTTGACCCGTCCGCCAGACAACATATAAAGACTCATGGTTGTTGGTCAACCGACGTGGTTGACCGTTATCTACCTCAACCATCCTCCATAAAGGTTTTTAATGCCATGAAGAAATCTCTTTCTAAACCTTGCCATTAGTTTTATCAATTATAAATAAATCTCTTTTATTATCAATATCCATCCTCATGTATAATTTTAACTATCAAACAACATTGTAATTCTTTTATCTCATTTTATATAATACAAACCAATTCATTTATCTCTGTAAAATAAAATATATTTCTCCATACCCGGTCGTTGTTCTCTCATGGTTGTCACTATTGAAAATCAGTGAAGCATGAGAGACCGACCGTGCTCCCCTCTTCCAAAACTACCACCAATCAACTATTACATAACTCCCTCATATATAAACCCTCACGTCCTCCCTTTCAAATCACTCTTTCGGATTCAGCTTGCCACCCTCCCATCCCTACAATTCAATATCTTCAATATATTTTATTTCACTTTCAATTTATTAAATCTCAATTCATACACCATTAATTTTATCAATTATAAATAAATCTCTTTTATTATCAATATCCATCCTCATGTATAATTTTAACTATCAAACAACATTGTAATTCTTTTATCTCATTTTATATAATACAAACCAATTCATTTATCTCTGTAAAATAAAATATATTTCTCCATACCCGGTCGTTGTTCTCTCATGATGCTATAACAAGTAATGTAAGTGGCGAAGCCCTGGGCGACAGATAAAGCCAGGAAATGGCCAAGAGCAAGTTTGAAAATGGTGGCCCAGTAAGTTAGCTTGTTGAAGATTAATATTGGTTAGGCTATAACACTTCATGTGAATGTGAATAGAAAGGAACTCTTGCCTTGCTCTATAGTACTATTGTGCCAATATCGTGGCTGTATACAATAACATTGAAAGCAAGAAAATATCTTAGCCTGGGTAACTGACCTCAATCCTGCGCTACTGAGAGTGAGGTGGTCACTCCATCTACTAGGCAGGGTCATTCATCTGGAACACCTAGGCTATAGTATAGCCTATAGGAGCTATGTTTAGCCCACTCCCCTCTGTATTGCTTGTTATTGTCTATCCCTTTAGAGTAGGCCTAATATTTTTAAATAAGATAAACAACGTATACCTGATACTTGCCCGAGTATACTCAGTAATACTTCCGTTGACTTTTGGTGTGTGCTCCCAGTCGTTGAAAAAGGACAGAGTGTGAGAGGCAGGTTCAGGTTGTATGGGTAAGGTATTATAGATATAAAATAGAATATAGTTGTGCTTGCCACCTGCAATGACTAGCATTTGCAGGTTGGGGTGCCACCGCCCCCACCCCCCACACATCGTCGATGCTTGGTACAATGTGCAAGCCTTGAAAAAAGAATTGCACCACTGGATGATATCGTAATCCCTGCATATCGTCCTTTGATATCGTACAATTGATAGTACGAGCAGAACGTCCATTTTATACTCCATCCCGTCCTATATCAACGATGCTTTGTTAGAGTTTAGTCCCCGTTGGTTGGTCTGGCAGGGACGAATGGACAGCCTTAGATGGCGGCACGGGACTTCTAAGGCGGAAGTTGCACGCCACAGGGGGTACTCTCTGGTTGGTGTTGCTTCCGGTTCTTGCTCTGGCATGTCCACCGCCATTACTTGCGATCAGACTGATTGTTTGGTTGATAATTTTATGTAATTGAATCGGCCAATCTTTTTTAATGCAAGATTGCCTAGTGTAACCGCGATATGACTCCTCTGTGTGTATCAAACTCTGGGTAGGCCTATTAGTCCCAAGCCAGCCATTTTGGCACGGCCAGCCATATTAGGATATATAGGTCAGGGCTTGCCATATATGGCATATATAGGTCAAGGCTTGCCATACCATATATGGAGAATGACGTCACTATGCCGAGTGACACGGCACCTGCCGTCGGATAAGGGAAAGGTGCAAAAATACTATGTCTGCTGCCCAGCTGGGACGCCAGTCCTTAGCTTGACCACCTACCACTGGTCTAGTGCAATGGCGGCTGTGCTGGCTTTTTTGTACAGCCGTACTACATGTTCTCGCGCGAGAGGGCTGTACACTGCAAAGGCACCGTTTACCACAATAATTTTAGCTGTCATAAGGGTTATATATTTCACAAAATGATCAACAAAATGGTCATGCTAATACCATTTAATGTTAGCTTACGCATGGGGTGTGTTTGCAACAGCATTGAGCCCACATTGATACTGATAGCCTCACACCTACTAGTTTTTTTTGTACAAATTTATTTATTCAGGAAGTTTTACATAATTATAGCAAGCTCATCCATAGGTGAATTTTCATTGTGCCCTGAGAATACAAAATATATTTAAACATATATAGAGAGAGCATGATCAATATTGTAACCATTCTAAATTATTAAAGAAACATGCTATTTTACATATCAGAATAATGAGCGAAATAGATGAGATGAACATGAGGATGTATTAATCCAGTCTTGTAAGTTTTCGTAACAATATAATAGAGAGGTGTGAGAGGGTGTTGGTGATTTCCGAACACACCAGCACATAATATGATAATAGATCAATTAACACTATGAACATATACCTTGATTGTCACTTGTGTAAATAAACAGACGGATAAGTCGTTTTTAAGTTGACATCAGTTTGATAGGCAACACATATACAAAAATCGACATGGTAGCTACAAGCAGCAGGCAAGTTTGAACAGGGGGAGTCATTTGTCCAGCAGAATTATACATACACAGGCAGAAATATACATATACCAAATATACATATACTAAGTAGTTGCATGAGAGGAAGAGGTGATACTTTTACTAAATGAGTTGCAGTGTTCCCGAAAAGTTTTCATAGACGCAGGCCAATATGGCCTGGGTAAACCAGCCACACGCAGGCCATTTGTCATATACATAGGCCATATTCTAACATTGGCAAACTAGCATAATTAAATGACATTGAAACCCCAAGCAAGATATCCGCTTGTTTTATAACATAATACCTTGTTTAATAACTTTATAATTTGTCTTATATCTAGGCCCTATCTAAAATTCATGTACTTATTAGACACCCACTCTCTTAGTATAGTAATCTTTTTTCTATAAAGGTAATGACTGGCCCGGAGGACGTGGTCTAGTGCGCAGCCATACTGCATGTTGCTGGTACAGCCGGCCGTACGGCCCCCCATGCGTACCCATGCGCGGCTGCTATTCTTACCGCTGTACATATTTTGACACCTCCCCACCCCATATACAGCCGCCTACAGTGACGGCGTCCATAGTGCCGGGCCATAGTGTCTTCAATTAGGAATTATAATAGCCAGGCGATGTACATTTTGCTATTTATACATTGCAAGAATACACATACCTATAATATAGAGTCAACAGGTTTTTAGCACTCATGTAACGAAGCCATTAGGCTCAACAGGTATTGATATCCATCCAATCCTTAACGTTTACTCTATATAAACGACAATAAACGGCTACAGTGCCTACGGAATTCAAAATGGCAAATGTCACCCCTTTGTTTAAGGAAGGGAATAAGAGACTTCCTGGTAATTACCGCCCCATCTCGTGTATAATTTTGCCAGCAAAAATTTTGGAAAGTTGCATCCAGACACAGCTCTCACATTACTTTGAGAGTAATGAATTGTTAACGGAGGTACAATATGGTTTTAGAAAGGGACGATCCATTGTAGAAGCACACGAAAAGCTCTTGGGAAATGTTTATAACAATATTAATAATAAAAAGGCAACCGATTTAATTTTCTTAGATTTCAAAAAAGCTTTCGACACCATTAATCATGAAACTCTTATTACAAAATTACAAAATTACGGTATTATTGGGAATTCCTTAGAGTGGATCAAAGATTATCTTAGTGGAAGAGCACAAAAAGTGATTGTAAATGGAGAATCCTCCTCAATAAAACAAATCAGGTGTGGTGTCCCCCAAGGAACCGCTTTAGGTCCGTTACTTTTCTCTATTTATATAAATGATTTACCAAATGTAGTTAAAACCAGTAATGTCCAATTGTTTGCGGACGACACTGTGTTATATGCCGATAGGCCCTTAAAAGGGCAAGAAATAAGCTCATTACAAGCGGACCTGAAGAATATTGTACATTGGTGTGATGTAAATAAAATATCATTAAATATAAAAAAGTGCAAGAGCCTAACAATACGATCTAAAGAGAGTTCAAAAAATTCTACTCACTATATAATAAAGGGTCAGGAAATAGAGAACGTAAAATCCTATAAATACTTAGGAATAGAGGTAGATAGTCAATTAAATTTTAACAAATTCCTGTCAAATAAAGTAAATATTGTACGTGTAAAGGTGAGAGCTCTCTCTAAATTATATAATGTTTGTAATGAATCATTGCTTATGACAATTTACAAAACCATGATTAGACCAATTATGGACTATGGGGACGTTTTTTATGATTCGGCAGCAAAAAAGCACCTTCAAAAACTGCAAACTTTACAAAATTCTTCGCTAAAAATCGTGTTACATCTTCCAAAGCTCCATAGTACGGAAGAAATACACAAAAAATTAATGATTTCTACATTACAAAATAGGAGGAATGCTCATATACTAGAGAGGGCATTCATTAAATCAAGATTAGAGGAAAATGTTGACACTAGGAAGGTCTGTCTGCGGGGACTGGCTAGTGGAAAGAAACTCATATACCCTCATCCAAAGACTGAAATATTCAAAAAATGCTTTCTATATAGTATGCCTGAACGTTGGAATGAATTGGATTCTAAGATTCAGTTAACTCCTTCCAGAAAGGAATTTAACAAGTATTTGAAGAACAAATATCCACTAGAATTCGATCCATTCCTAAAAAACTTAGAAGACGAAAACCTGAATTGTGAAACACTGTAAGGGATTATTGAAATGTAGGGGGGAAATCTGGGAATTGTAAAACCCAGGAAAAGTGAAGGTCGATACAACGACACTGTATATTGAATGAGAGAAATGGAGGGAAAGGAACTTGACTTTTTAGTCAAAGTGGGCATAAGATTGTTCGAATTGATCTAAGTATGTTTATTTGATATTTACATAGTAAATATCCCAATGTTAACTGTCGTCATTGAAAACCTAAGTGAAACTTTCATAGAGAGAGGTAATACATCTGCAGAGGTATCTGTAAACTAAATGCCAACAGTAACATAAGTTGGTAGTATATAGAAACAAAAGTTGTTGTTAATGAGATGCAATGTTCAAATTGTATATTTATTAATAGTACGCAACATGGTGATTATAAATTCTCAATTTTATTGTATAAATCTTGCACTCCTTATGGATACTTGAAGGATGCTGATAAAGCTTAAGCAGTATAGCTTGAAGCAAAGGATAGATACTTGAGAATGCATGATACATGTAAATACATGAAAATCTGAAAAACTATGTCTAAAAACCTTGAGAAAAGAACAAATCTAAGAGGCCATGGAAAACCTAAGTGAAGCTTTCACAGAGAGAACTGAAAAATTCTGCAGAGGTATCGGTAAATTGAATACCAAAATAAACAAAGTTGGTAATAAGTAGAAAATTGTATAAAGGCGATCCAATGTTCAAATCGCATATTTTAAATAGTACGCAGAGTTGAGATTGTCAATTATCAATTTTACTGTATAAATATTTAACTCCGTAGGGATGCAAATGGAATACGGACAAAATTTAAGCAGTACAGCTTGATACCAAGGAACTATCCTGAAACATGTAATTACATGTAAATAGAAAATTTATGTCTGGAAGATCAATCTCATATAATAGCATATTAAAATATGTTTGAAGATGGTCAAAGATGAGAACCAAAACCAAGACATCAACAAGACACAGCAAGACATGCTATAAAATTTCAAAACATAAGGAGAGTGCATGAACACTTATAGACTCAAAAGACTCAAAAATATCAAATATAAGATAGTTATATAAGAGGACAATGAAAAATGAAACTACAAACAACGCTTGATAAGATGAGACAGTTATTTTATTTAGTTAGGGTCGTCAGGAAAACCTATGTGTAGAAGACGTTTTACCCCTTTTTGATCCATGAAAATATGTATGCAACCTATGTACAAGGAGATATGTATGAAATGTATTGAAATAAAAATGTTATATATATATATACATAGTAGAGTCATGAAGTCTGGGGCGGATGCTGGGGGAGTCTGGGGAGTCCCGAATCCCTTTTCAAAATTAATTTTTGTCCCCACATATCATCACAAATGGCCGCTAGGGGGCGCTTATTTCAATTTCATATTTCACCAAGTACCGGCCAAAATACTAATCCTACAGCTTCGTACATATTAAATTATTTGTAGGGGATATAATTACCTTTCGTTTGATATATACCACATTATTTTACCATGAATAGGACATGAGTTACATAAGTTTTAGTTTTCAGGTTGGTTGAGAGGTTGGCAAACTATAGGCTAGTGTCAATTAATCATATCATAAATTGACTGTGTGTAATTAACTATACTCATAACTAGGTCTTTAAAGGTCAAGTGTAAAGGTTTTTATTTGATGTGTAATGCATTCGGAGGGATATTTTGAAACGATCTACGTGTTTAAGCGCTACCCTTTGTTAGGCCACTGCAACCCAGTGCAGCAAGGGTGAGTAGCCATCTTTGGACGGGTCAAGCGACCTGTGACGTCATCCATGTCCCGCGCGACTGGTAGGTAGATAGGACACACACTAGATGTATGTATGGTCCAATGTAGCGGTACAATGGGTCATCTTTGCATATTTCTTAGAAATAAAGACATCCCTCTATTTTGGTGAAGTAATTGTATAGAAATAAAATGAATATTTGGATAACAATGCAGTCAAACTTCTGGTCACATCCAAGCACTATTTTGCCGGCCAAGATTGATTCTCTATAGCACTGAATTATCATTTAATTATACTAGCTGAATAACTGGGTAATTCTCCTCAATCTTACATTAAATCATTGATGAATTGGGTTAAATATTGCCGAAATAAGGCAAAATAACGGGCAAAAATGAAGGTATCTGAAGCATAGTGTACGAATCGAAATATTTGCCACAGCCTTCCCAAACTTTGTCTGCTTTAAGCTGATATTCCCTGCTATATGTATGTCGAAGATTGTCGAGATTCAACGAATATTATTTTTTCTAAAAAGACCTCAAATGCTGCCCGTTTGGGAGAATTACTCATATGCTGATATTAAATAATGAAAAATTAGCCACTTTTATATCAGTTGAATCATTTTAATGTCCTTATTATCGTTTTTGGCCTAAGAAAAAAATCGCGCAGGCAGACCTCCCGTTTTTTTAGAACTATTTAGGCTACACCTAAGGGTTGTTAATCATACTTCAATTTGATTCTAAGAACGTTATTTCTACAAAAGAACATCAAGAATATCTCTTATTGAAATGCTGAAAATGATGGGTTGATTATATGTATAGTAAGGCCCTACTAGGAAGCTAGAAGCTGATATCCATGGAAATGCGGCTTTAGGTACTTCCATACCATATGAATTCATACAAACTTCATACAATACAGGACTGGTGTATGCATGTCAAAATATAAAAAAATCCTCATGGTTTTCCTCGGACAATTCCATCCTTATTGACGTACTAGAAATACACCACCTTATAACACTGCTAGGGCTAGCTTTAGACTGGCGCGCATGCTGGGAGCGTATGGACATAAATGACGTCATAGCTCTGATGTGCGAATACACATGCTAAATCAAAACAAAGCTAGCCCCATTTGTTCGTTCATCAGAAAGCCGTGAAAACGGACGTTAGAAGATTCTTTTCGGATTTTTTAACCTCAGGGGTGATTAGTATCACCACCACCCATGTAAAACAGCTCTCATCTCGATTTTTAAAATTTTCTTTACACTTCACCTTTAATGATATCCCATTTGCTTTCTTTATGTGTACTGATAGGCTGATCATAGAATAATCATTGTGCCCAATCCTGCCATTCATTTCCCATTGCGCCACTTACTACACCAGATGGCCCCACCTATAACACTAGATGGCAGCATGAGCCAGCCCTTCATTATTACTAATTCCTTTATATTGAACACACTAGTGAAGCAAATATATGATATTTATGCGGTATATATATTAACTATTCTGTAATTAAGAGCATTTTGGATATCATTATAATATGTGTCCCTTGACTTGCTGACTATATAATATGTGAATAAGAAGATCCAACGAAGGAAATGGCCTGAAACCACATAGACATGTAGTTTATTTCACCATAAACAGATACAAGATATAAGAAAAAATTTCTGACGTGCGTGCGGGTCAGGAGATGGGCGTTGAGTGAGGATTTGTATTGGGAATGGAACGGGCGTGTATTATGACGTAACGCCCATAACAAGGGGGGCGTGGTTACCGCATCAGTCACCAAGGTCCCGGCCAATATATTCGGTGATGGGTCACCTACACGTAGATTCTAATTGGGTATTTTATGTATGGGATATTTTAGAGAGGGTGTAATAACAACACCCCTCCATCATGCACATCCATATTGTATAGTATCCTAAGTGGACTCATGTTTCACCATCTACTTCCATCAATATAAGATGAGAGCTGGAAATGTCTGTGAACATGTAGGGCCAGTGCTGATGATAAATGATGAACAAAAGGATGCAACCTATGCTGTTGTATGTTTAAAAGCTATCTGGGCTGTAGATGATCAGTCTAAAGTTGCCTTCAGTTAGCTACTCTGACTGTACATAACTGGCCAACAGTACATCATGGGAATGGAAGAGGAGTAAATTTGTACTAACACATTTTCAAAATAACAATTAGCACACTGCTCCTGCCATGGCGGCTCCAGCCATGCTAACAAGTTATAAGTTTATTAAATTAATCAATCATTTAATGAACTATTTTTCTGTTTAACTTCATAATCAGTTTAAGTTAATGTATATATTGTGCATTTCCAAAGGAAACAAATTCTGCGGTCAACTATTTGTGCGCAATGGCTAGATTATGAATATCAAACGTACTGTAATCTGAAATGCCTCGAATGTCTGTATTAGAAGAACACAGGAGTGGAAGTAAAATTCAGTTTATTAACAACTAGGAAAGTTGCACGCTCCCTGTTTACAAAGGCAGTTGGATAAACATGAAAGTACAATGCTAGGGAATTAGACATAAGACATCAAACAACATATTGTAATCTAATAATACACAATTGTCTTTTAGTCTTTGCAATTCCGAGCTTGTCTGTCTCCAAGACTTGAAACCCAGAAATCCCAAAGGGTGTAGTAGGTGTAGATCACTCAGATTCAGTCATGGGTGGTCCTCTCTAAATGGGTTCCTCTCAAAACCTATACAGTGGCCTTAAGTGGCAACTTGTCAATCAAATCAAGATAGCCAATAGAATACAACAAATGTCAACCAATAGGATGTCACACTGGCCTTCAGGGATTTACTGCAGAGATGGTAGAAGGTTGTCAATCAAGCAGTCCTTGCATAAGTGCAATGTTAGTAGTGTTGGCGTGAATTACATCACACAGAGATGGGCAACCCTTGCACAGCCATTGCACATCTGAGCCAACTGCAGCCAAAGTGCAGCCGGATGTGCAAGGCTGGCTTACACTGGCTGCACTTTTCCCTGAATCCGGATGTAGTCCATGGCTGTGCAAGGGCTGTGCATCCTAAGTGCATCCGCGCAACCTGGGTACCGGTTCACCATATATGGCAATCCCACTGAGCCTGCTACAGGCAGGGACGACTGCAGGTTTTAACTAGCCTAATATGTACAAGTTCAAAGGCGAATTTAGAATTTATTTTTTCGGGGAAACTGATACTAACTGACTAAAGTGATAGTAACAGCCCAACCAACGGGGACTAAAGGCATTAGAGCATTCGGTTATGGTGATGAGGGTTGACTATGGCTGCCGTGAACCAGAATGAGGCGAAGCCGAGTTCTGGTTCCGGCAGCCATAGTCAACTGCTCTAACAGCCTAGTCAACCGCTCTAACCGCCTATAAATAGCCCAAACCATTAAATAAGGCCCATAAACATTATGTTTCCAGAGATCCCTTCAATTGAACCCTAATAGCTTTTTATTTTTTTATACGAGTTCTGAACAAATATATATTTTATCAGAGCTTACAATGTGGGGAACGGTTTGGTACAACTGTCACTTTTTATAGTAGAATGGAAACTCATTGATTCATCTTATGTTAACTTGATTGTAGGGCCCATCAATGCATGGGTTATTAAAATATCCCATGTATGAAATTACTCTATCGTATCCCGATGCTATAACTTAACCATCACTAAAAAGGTTAATCACGGGATACTAATAGCTCTTCTTTCCTCTGGAATACCTCCACCATGTTAGAAAGTACAAATTGTGACCAATGATAGTATTATATTAGTGCAGACCTGTTTCCCGAGCGATCATTAGTTGACAACATCTGTTGGTTATAGAGAAAAACAACAAATAATCTAAGGAGTAAGGATGGTATGTGGAGACTCTAATTGCCTCTTCGTGTAACGGAAACTCGGGAGACATATGTATTCCGATCCAGAAGCACCGAATCTAGCCTCGGAAGTCCAATACTGGAATCGAAGCTCTCCTGCGTGTTGGAATACTGGGAGTACCAATTGAGACCCGATGATCTAGTGTCCAAAACGCGCTTTCTATTTGTTCCAGCGATCTGTAGGGACCTCTTAACACATCAGCTTTCCCTACGTCTTAACCATTTTAAATGAAATCGCGTGTGATATATGTATCGGATTAACTTTAGTGTTGTAGCATTGTGGACGGCACAAGGACCAGTCAGTTGTTCTACCGGTCCACATATTCCTGGGGGCCTCTTCACCCCGTCATACTGGCCACCTGGGAAAGATGTGCAAGTGGATGGGAGCCTTGGAGAGTGCCCTTATGGGCCCTTGATTCATACTCTCAGGGTCTTGCGAGGTCATATTTCAGGGAAGTAATCCTCTGGGTCCCTGGATCCAGACCCATCGAGCTATGGTGTTAGTATTAGCAGAAAAAAGGGCCGAGTAAGGTGCACGATATCATGGTTGGATGTAGGCAGTATAAGAGCTGGCTGAGAGACCAAGGGCTCGTCAACTGAGAGGCCTCTTGCCATTCGCGCTGGGTCTATAGCCACCGATTGTTTTACTTGGAATAGCTTATATCAATTATGGATTCGACGAACTCTTTTATGGCCACATACGCCCCCATATACAGGAGATATAGGGCTGGATCTAGCACTACAATGCCTTCAGTGGTCGAATGGCATGGTCTGTTGGCTTAGCTTACTTTTGGTCACGGGAATTTGATAGACTTATGGGATAATTATGCCCACCAGGGATTCCAAGATGTTGGTCTAAATTCCCCTCCAACACCCCTCAATCACACATTGTCCCTGCAAGGATTCTCGTACATCTCTCAGTAAACACAGTTCACAGGTCAAGGGATCCTATCTGGCACGAATGAATTACAAAAGAGAATCAATTCTCTCGGAGGTAAATACAGCTCAGTCCAGTAGAACGTTCAGCCCACTAGACAATTATAATACATCTGAGTCGGAGTGTACGAGAATAGATCTAGTGGGACAATGAACTTGATATAGGGCAACTTAAATTATGGTGTAGCAGGAGAATGGAGAGAAGAACAACATATTATTTAATGAGTCTATGAAGCGATCCTGAATATCAGAAAAGTCTGTTTGCCATTGATATTGGAAAATGAATATAATAGTTGTTCTTTACTATTCATTTCTGATCCCAGAAATCTTATAATATTATGTTTTTCGGGGTTATATTCGGAATTCCTATTTTCGCCCCGACCTTTCTGATTCACAAACACTCGATATGACACTTTTAGGCTAAACGATCTTCTGGGACTAGTTCATGATACATTTCCGTTACATCTAGTAAATAGATATTCAATAACTATCCTGCTAAATTCTTCGCTAAGATTATTACTCTTCTGGGACATAAACCTACTTACTTGGATCAATCTTTATAATGTTTAATCTCTATCGTTGAACCAGTGAAATACTAGCGTGGTCAGGAAGACCTTCTATGCAGAAGATGTGAACCCTATTCTGATATACTGTATTCATGTGTATGAAATCGTATCAGAATAAAAATCTTATATATATAAATATATCTTCCAATTACAATTCTTTGACAGATCAGTGGCATACGTGCAATGATGTTACCCTGGCGAGAGATTGGTTTCGTAGGGGCCCCGTCTAGTGCAAACTAAATATTTGAGATTCCTGATATTTGCCCACTCCTATCCCAGTCTTTGTTTGGCAGCCTGCAGTCTAAACAACTGCTGGGTGATGAAGATGCACATGTAATTGGGTGGCCTTCCTCTGTGTGTATAAATTACCGACAGACAAAAGACAAATGTTTCCGGGACAAACCTTTTGTGCAATGGTAATGCTTAATCCCGGGACGTCAAAAGAAGGTCTGCAATGTATTGTTGCCATATACGTAACGGGAGCATCATGTGAAACTTGGAGTGTCTAAACTTCACTGAAGTGACATTTGTTAGCGATATAAAATGAGAATTCATTCAGCTAAGAGGTCTACTTCTTACAAAAATAGAAGGTGGAAATTAACCAAAGGTCACACAGAACATTTGTAGGATGTTATCAATACCAGGGCAACAAAAATGAAAAGGGACAGCACAATTGAAATATAGAAAGAGGAAGAGTAAAAGTTCATTGTTGAATTACTCCTTGGAATAGATCTAGATGTAAGCTCTTTGTCCAAAGAAACAGAGTGAATGAATGCGAACAAAGAGTGACACTGAAGATACGATGCAAACATAATATTAACAGCAGTTGATTTTGATCGTAACTGTATAAAATTACTACAATTGTGTCTAAGAATTATTTTTGTTACCGACTCTTTCAATTGCACATTTTATCTTTCAAGGCGACTCAAAGGTAACTTTCGTAGTCCTCCACCAGGAACTAACTGTGAAGTCTAACAATGCGTGTCCTGCATTGTTAGAATTCACAGTTCGTTCGTGTTCAGACTATATATATATGGACTTCAGGTTTATCTTGTCAGCTATATTGACTTCTTCTCTTATCCCTTATCCTGAGGTGAAGATAGCCCCAAATGGAGATATTATCTGCTTGGGATTGAGATGGCAAATGACGTTCCAATCTCGAGGGAAGCTCCACCTGAGATGAATTTATAGATTCAGGAAGTAGAGTGGATTCGAAATTAACCTGTCACCCATCGATTTCCTTTGCTTGCCGTTTCACAAAAGAACAAATTGCCGTAAACATCGGCAACGAAATCTGGAATGTCGGTCATGAAATAAATTACTATTTAACTGTATTTTCTATCCCATTAAAATGATCGGTGGCTTGGATAGAATCCAATTGTATCCTAATATTCAGATTCGCGGTATTGACTTCCGTATTGATTACCCCATCGATTTTCCGTGGTTTGAATGGCATTTTCATCAGTACAGCCTTTGAAATAAATGAACTAGAAGGACTATAGTGATAGTGACTTGATAGTCTTTTATAGGAGGAGATGAGAACACACGGGTGGGTCCGCAATCTACCCATTGTGAGAGGAATACTCTTTATGTGTATGAGTCCCACAAGAATGATTTATTTTATATTTATGGCCAGTGATAATTGATTCACGATTAAATTGTTGATAATCATCATTCCACGTTCCTAAATAATAGGCCGATGCATTTTTAAAAAAAAAAAAGATATCAAAGGACAAGATCAGGTGACGACAATTAGGCCTATTGACAGAGATTCAGTTTCTATGTGTGATTAATGTCATAATATTATGTAAAACAAATCCTGTTAGCGAATATCATTGACCAATAACTAATCCTAATCCTAAGTATTTGGTAACCTTTAAACGCTATCAGTAATTAATTTCAAGGGACATTAAACAGGTTACACTGTAATTTAACATCTTCTTCTTAGATGGTATATATATACGTAAATCTGGGGAAAATTTCAAAGTATCAAAGTTGCCCCCTCCCCCAACTACACACACACACACACACACACTTGGAAGTAGCCAGCGATGCCCCCAGGAGTTTGGGTTCCAGGGTTCCGCTGGTTTTCCTTTATGCCTTCATCCTAACAATGCATTACTCTATTATTCCACAAAAGGCTTTAACGCCTGCCCTGTGAACTATACGTGTATAAAGACCCCGTAGCCCACTTTGACCTTACCCGGAAGTAATGTTTTCAATAAGTAATGCACTTCCGCAACCTGTTCTGTTGGACCTCACCCCATCCGGCGTTAATACCCATGCTTAGGAGGAGCACAGGTCATAATAATCATTGATCTCAGGACACGCTGTGAATCATGGACCTAGCACAGTAGTCCTGGATCCACTCGTGCGATGTGAGATGCCGCCTCTGTAATGAATTGGAGGCATCCAGAAATAATGAAGAAATAACAGACGTGACCTATGTATAGGAAATAGTATACGTCATGAAACAAGGGTTTATCTTACCGAGGATTTCGCCAGAATGTTAAAGTAATCTTGAAATGTCAATGGCACTTCCATCCAATCTTTGGATCATTTCAGTTCTTCATTTTAGGTTTGACGGAAGGTAATCAAATAATTTACTCGTTTAAGATGGTAGTATATTTTCATATTATGTGAGGGAAAGATATACGTTTTCATTTATACGTGTTATCAGACTTAGATATCCTCAAACGTTATTTGCATCTTTGACTTTAAAATTTCAAACGTCCTTTGAATCAGAAGGCATATGAGACATGAGTATGGGAAGGGTGATTTTCCAAATATCCAAAGTAAGGTAAGGAAAGAAGAATAAATAAATAAGCCTGTCCGAGACCAAATTGTCAATGTCAGCACAACGATTGGGAGTCATAGAGAGATAATCCAGTACCGATAGGTTGTGCCAGTCCCCAACAGCCTTAATATCAGATAGATTAACACCAATGGTAGGACCTGATCGGTGAAGGGAGTGAAGACTAACCTCAGAAGATGGTAAACCGATGCTGGAGACCAGGAATTTCAAGAAATTCAACACTTCATAATATAGAACTGGTCTGATGAGGTTGTCATGTGAGCATAGGAAGATTGGAGAATCAGGAGGTGCAGGAAACATCCTGATATTAGCTTCAGACACAACACAGAAGGGAGATCCAACCATCCTCCTGATAGGAATCTGTAAGGAACCAGCCGAAGATGAACAATTCTTGCTGGTGACAACAGTTAGTAGCATGCCTGAAGAATCTAATTTAATATTAGATCTGGTGAGAATTTGAGAGGAATATACCTGGGCGTGTTTCTCAGGAAGAATATTCGACTTTCTAAGGAGTGATCTGAATGACAATATAATCACACCCCACATAGCAGAGACACGAGGATTGGTGGAGTCCACATGAAGGAACATATCGAGCAGATTATCCTTGGTGAGGGTCATAGCCTGACAAGGAGCAGCTACAACTCTGCGTTTAAGACCCAATAATATCATCTTGATATAAAAAGATGAGCGAAAGTCTGCAACAGAGCCACACAGCTAAGGGCAATCACTGCAGACAGGTAGTTGTCAATAGACGAGAATTTCATTTGGGTACCCAGATAAGCAAGGAATCTGGTGATCGTAGAAATTGAAGCAGGTACAGGAGAGAAGCCATGGAAATTGCAGTAATCAATAGGAGCCCATGCAGAGCCGATATTGCAGACGATGAGCCTATCCAATTTGGATAGGGGTAAAGGTAGAGTGCTGCTGAGAGATTCTGCAACAACACAAATCAAGCTCATGAATATCAGCATTAGGCAGAGAGTGAAGACGAGACAAACAATCAGGGGCAAGGTTAGAGGGACCAGGTATGTGTGTGGCAGTGAGGTGAAAATTGTGAATAGCAGAAGCCCAAAATATGTCACGAAGAAGGGCCATACAATTTTTATTCGTGCTCCTCCCAGTGTACACAACCTGAGTATTATCATTGTGGCAGACAACTCTAGATCCCAACCATTCAGGGCCAAATCTATAAGCAGCCAGCCAAATTGGAATCAATTCCAAAAAGTTGATATTGAACTCAGGAGGAACAACGTTGAGCCAATGCTGATGAGTAGGTGAGGTCGAGAGGATCTGAGCAGGAGGATATAAATCAGAGAACGATCCAGCAAGCCCATGTATTTTCAATGCTATTTCAAATTTTGTTGCTCTATGTATGTCTTGCCTGTATAACTGTCCTGTAGTAAATTACCTGGATGACTTTTTTGTGGCAAGCACCTCTTTAGATATGTGTGTGTCTATGAGGAATGAGCTCATAGCCCTGCTCCGATTCCTTGGGTTTCACATTGCTTGGAAGAAAGTCACCTCCCCCTCAAGGCAGTGTGTCTACCTAGGATTTCTTCTAGATACTAGCAATATGACTTTATCCCTCCCGGAGGAGAAGATTAATTAAGAAGTTATCATCTCTGCTGAAGAGAGTATCAACTAGCAAGTATATTAGGAAAAAAGAACTTGAGCGCTTATGTGGTTATATTGCTCATTGCTCTACAGTTTTCCCTGGTGGAAGAACCTTTTATAGGAGGTTTTTTGACCTCTACAAAGTTATGCTAGCTAAAAAACTTAACAAAATCCCTTTGTCTGACGAAGCTCACATGGATTTAGATTGGTGGTGTGCATTCTCAAAAGTTTTTAATGGTAAGTGTCTCCTGAAGAGGGACACATATTATTTACCTATGGTTTCAGACTCATCATCTAAGGGTTATGCAGCCTACCTTGGTAATGATTGGCTTGCAGGGCCTTGGAACAAAGAGACTATTCCTGCAAGTATGAACATTGTCTCCCATATCTACCATGCTCCTGCAGAATCCAACCTAGCCTCAAACATTAACATTCAGGAACTGTACCCTATAGTGGTGGGCATTAGGAGATGGGGTCCTGTTTTGAGGGGCTTGTCTCTTCTATGCTTTATTGACAACACCCAAGTTATATGCATGTTGAGGAATGGATCTAGCACCAGTCATCAGTGCATGGCTTGGTTATATGAACTTTATTGGATGTGTTTTATTTATGACATTGTACTGTTGCCTAGATATATCAATACCAATAACAACCTGGTGGCTGATGCGTTGTCACGGTTACCTTATTTGACAACTGATGCTGTTATTCCAGAATCCCTTTAGTGCAGCAGATTTGTGCTGTGTCAATAACACTAATTTCATGTCCTCCAAGTCTTCAGAAGTGGTCAGCAAAGATCCTGGAGCTCAAGGAGAGATCACTGGCGGCATCCACAAGGACTCAGAGAGATCGCCAGTGGACTCTATTCTGCAACTTTCTCAGGAGGAATAACACCCCGCTTTTGCCTGTCACCCCTGTGAAGCTGAACTCATTTGCAGCCTTCTTATCGGCGTCTATGAAGTTCTCATCAGTATCTACCTATCTGGCAGGAGTGGTGGCTTATGTCTTATGACTTCCCGTCTGTGACTTTGTCTAATCCAAGTGTGAAAAGTGTGTTAAAAGGTATAAGGAACTCGGATGGTGCTTCATCATCCAAAGCTCTACCTATGACTCCTGTGTTATTGCTAAAACTGTTTCCTCATGTGGACAAAAAAGAGGAGTTGGACCGTCTGAACTGGTCTGCCTTTGTTTTCATGTTCAGGACACTGGTACGTGTTAGCCACATCATATGTTCTTCTCACATGCTTCGCCGCAAGGACATTACATTTTCTGGTGAACTTATGTCTGTGAGGATTAACTCATCAAAGACGACAGAGACCCCATTCTACATATATGTTAAACCTGTCGCATCCAAGAGACTTTGTGCTGTTTTCTGGGTAAGAAAACTACTGGATCAGCCTATGCCCTCATCTGCTCAGCTGTTTTTGTGTAGAACTGTGCCTATATTAACTTATGATATGCTGTCAGAAAAACTCAAGAATCTTCTATCAAGGGCTGGTATTACTGGTTCTTATTCATCCCATTCATTCCGTAGAGGAGGAGCTTCCATCATGTGTGCTCTAGGAATTCCTCGTAGTGTCATTAAAAGTAGAGGTCATTGGAGGTCAGCTGCAGTGGACGCTTACCTAGTGACTTCTCCGGTGGAGCAACTCAGGGGTGAGGATTTAGTTGCTCAGGCCCTTAAACAACTATAACTTCTCTCCGGTTTGGCCTTTTGGTAAAAATAAACCTTAGCTCCGCTGGGGTTCATGGCCATTCCTTTGTTACGTTATCTATTTCTAGTTCACCAGTCCCCCAACATATGCAGAATCGATTCATCAGTGAATATATTTGGGTGACGCATCAGTGACTATTATGACGCATCATCAAGTGTGCGTCCTGAGAGCCAATCAACGCACGCCATCCCCTCACCTGTTCGTTCCACCTGGAGGAACCCTCAGTGTCCCTCCTTCGCTCAGAGCATATAGAGGTGTCTGCCACGAGAATTTTAAATTTTAAAAATTTTCTTACATTTTGGGAAACTTCCCTTCTGTATTTTTTGTCTGTGTATGTCTGTATGTATTTTATTGACATGTGTTTTGATTCTATATATTGTAATGTATAGGGTAAAAATAAACCTTAGCTCCGCTGGGGTTCATGGCCATTCCTTTGTTACGTTATCTATTTCTAGTTCACCAGTCCCCCAACATATCAGGTAAATAACCATTTATTCCCTTTAGAACTGTCATAAAATTTTGCACGCATTTTTCAAGCAGCAGATTTACAGCCAGGGGCAAAATTTCATCACATTATGAAATCAAGAAGACTTATGGTAGTATTTGTGAAACATATGTAAGGTATGTGAAAAGCAAATATGGAACCCCTCTCATTGTCTTCGACATTTACAATGGACCCTCTACCAAAGACTCTACCCACATGAGACGAAGCAAGGGACAGATGGATGTTGGCATTCAAGTTTCAGAAAATGTCCCCTTCAAGTCAAAGAAGAAGCAATTTTGGGCAACAGCAAAAATAAACAAGGATTCATTGACTTACTTTTTTTTAAGTTGAGCACAAACAGCGTTATTACAGGAGACATGGTTAACTAAGGCAGATACTGATAGTCAGCTACTTTTCGGCAACAAATTTAATCTTTACCGTGAAGATCGATCGACTCTATCTGGTAATGAAATCAAAAAAGGAGGAGGTTTGGGGTGTTATATAGACAGCACTTTTCAGGTTGATCCCTGGTTCTTTTCAGATCTAAACATTTGTAACCAGAATATTAAGGTTCAAGTTATTAAATGTAAGCCGGGAAATAGAAAACTGATAATACTGTGTAATATATATCGTCCTCCGGTGGGTAACAAGAAGTCCTTCATTGATCAACTACATAATGTCACTGATCTAATTAAAAAAAGATGTGGGCATGGGAGTATTCTGGTCTGTGGTGATGTGAACATTGATATGAACGACTTAAAGAACGATTCCGTACTAGAATTCAAGCATGTGTTGGGAGAGCTAGCCCTAAAACAATTTATAACAGGAGGGACTCGACAAAATGCAAATAAGAATAGTTTACTGGATATTATGGCCACCAACTACCCATGTTAATAGGTCTGGTGTATTGAATACAAATATATCTGATCATAACGCTACCTTTATAAATATTAAAAAGGGTAAGAGTGCTGTTGATAAGCAAGTCAAAATTACTCGAGATTATGGTCGGATGGATCTGCAGAATTTCAAGGTCTATTGCAGTGATATGGTTGTAAAAAATGAGATCATTCCAGATGAAAATGTTGGTCCTGATACTATCTGGGCAAAACTAAAAGAGAAACTGCCCTGTTACTTGATAAATGTCCTTATGTAAGAAAAACAATTGTAAGAAGAGGTAAATTAACACTTAATCGTGAGTGCATTGATGCCATCAAGAACAGAGATAATTTATTTAAAATTGCAAGAAGGTCTAAGAAGGTGGAAGATTTTAATAGAGCTGCCATGGCCAGACGAAACACCACAAAGCTTGTCAGAAGGGAATCGTTTATTTTGGACTAGGCTGAATGATTTACTTCATTAAAAAATCAATTACCCAAGACAGTTACTTACACGAGGGTAGAACCATAGAAGGTCGAGAAGCGAGTAATGCACTTAATAATGTGTTCAAGAACATGGGTAATGTTGACGTTAATCACATGAGAAATCATTTAGATTACTTGGTTAATGATCCGGAGCTGACTGCTTCAACCAGGATCTTGATAAACAGAGAGCTGGTCTTGCAAAAAATGGATGACAACAAAAGCAGTGGTTTTACCTGGGTTAATCCTAGAATTTTGAAGATTTTCCTGATCAATATGATCAAGGAGACTACGTTGTTACTAAAAAAATGTATTCAGCATAGTTGTGTTCCTCATGATTGGAAAGAATTCTTTATTACTCCCATACCAAAGAGTAAGAAACCAAGAGAGCTACTAAATTTAAGACCCATTGCGATTGTCCCTTTACCATCTAAATTGTTGGAACATTTTGTATGTCAAGCTTTAAGATGTCATATGGATATTAATCATTTATTCTAAAAAAATCAGGGGGGCTTCAGCAAGAACCATTCTACGAATCGTAGTGTCTACGAATTTCTGGAACCTATTCTTAGAGGAATGGATGAACAAAAAATAACAGTTGCTACATATTACGATGTGGCGAAAGCATTTAATTGCATCGATCATGATATTCTAAGTACAAAGCTTGAAAGGTATAGGGTGAATCCAGCAATTATTGGTTTGATAGAGAATTATTAGCAAAATAGATTACAGAGGACAAAGTTGAACGACATCATTTCAGATCCTTGTGCAATTGACAACGGGGTACCCCAAGGCAGCCTCCTAGGACCGTTAATCTTTTTAATTTATATAAACGACTTGCCCTCTTGTTTAGAGAGAATAAATTATCAATAAAATATACTCGAAATAAATATTTCGGTGTATGCTGATGATACGACCTTAACCCGGTGTGCGCAATCATATTTGGCATCAAAACGTTCCTGCGGCCGAGTCGCGCGTCGCCGATGCAACCCATGTTAAGCTTTGCTATATATAGAACTGCAGCCAATGTTAGTTGTGAACGTCCGGGCAGGTAGGCAGAATGGTAGTGGGTAACAGGCCGCACATTGCCGCGGGTTTGCCACAGAAATTTTAAAAAACGCTTTCTTTAAACGCATGTTTCTTTCCACCTGGTCCAGCCATAAATGTTTGAATGGTAGTTTAGAAGAGATCTCACGATTTTGGATGGATTATATTGTAGTATCCTATTCATTTTGTTTGGCTTCTCATCAGTTTATTAAGGAAGGTATAACTGGTAAATATTTAGTATATACCTACCTGGTTTATTTCATCATTTTTGCTGCTCATTTACACTTTCCTGAGCCAACGAGACAAAAGTCAAACAGACTTGTGCAATCTAGCAACAGTTGTGTATGAATTTGTTTGTGATCGAAAGCTAGAGTCGCCCAAGCCACCTCACACTTTCACATCAACAATATTGGGGGTGTTACAATACAGACTTTTAATAATGAGCTTTGCAACAACAAACAGAAAAATTTAAGAAATAAACTCACTATAATGTTTTTAAAACCATGATGGATGAAGAATGTTTATGTGCATACATTTATGCATCATAATGATAATTTGGGGTGCTGAAAAAAATAGAATTTGTTAATGCAAACCGGTAAATCATGATGCCACCTGGTGGCAACAAGTCAGACTAACCCTGTGGCAAGATGAGCCAGATTTTAACATGAGGGTGTTTCATTATAGTTATAGAAACCACTAAAACACGGTGATATATTTATTGTACAATGTTGGTATTTTGGATGTAATATAGAACATCTTGTCACCTATCTAGAACAGTTTTCATATTTATTATATCTCTGTATAAATCATATCTGCAAAGAGATATAGGTATAGTATAAATACAGTAATATATATATTATATTTCATGCATTTATGTTATATTTATCTTTCACATGTCATTGTTAGATAGCCAACAAACAAACCAGAAACCTGACAATAATGAACATACAAATACCCTGGCATAAACAACTATTTATATCTGCCACTTTAGACTCACCACTCTGACACCCATACTCATCAGCACAGAGCGTTCTGGCTGCGCTAATTGTTTAAATCAAAACAGTCGGTAGCAGGGGTAGCTAGGTTGTAAAATAGTAAGCAATGCAGCGCGTTCCGGCCACGTAAACGTTTTAATACAAAAGAGCGTGCATGCCTTTCAGTTATAGGGGTGGGGGGACAGCACAGTGGCCAAGAGTGGTGCACGCAGTGGCAGACAGTGCCTGCATTCAGGCCGCTGAGGTTTCCTAATTGGTCGCACTACCCTGCTGGCCTTGTGTTTGCCGGGAACAGTCACAGGAGTAGACACACTAGAGTGTATCAGGGCTAGTCAGCTAGCTGCAAATGAGATCTCCTTGTGGATGCAGGCAAACAAATTGAATATAAACACTCAGAAATGCCAACTACAATTGCTGGGAACCAGTTTAAGATTGAAAAAGATCAACTTTGTCACTGGGAGATGTCTTTATAGATGGCCATGCCATTAAACAAGCTAAGACAGTTTGTTACTTGGGTTTCTCTATAGATTCTACCCTTAATTTTAATCAGCATTTTATTAAAAGTAAAAATTCGATCCAACAGAAAATTAACAAACTTGGAAAACTAAGGGGTAGTCTGAATAAAGAGATCACAACGACAGTTGTTAAAGCTCATGTTTTGTCATTGGCTGAGTATGGGAATTTCTTGTATACTCTATCGAACTCAGTACATGTTAACAAGTTACAGAGTGTGCTGAATAGGGCTGTTAGACTCGTTTTTTACAATAACAATAATGACATGACTACTGAGGAAATGAGAAACAGTCTGAGCATAGATACTATACGGAAGCGAGGAGATATATCCCTGTTAGGTTTAATGTATAAATTCAAGGAAATGGAAGAAAAAATTCAAATAATGCCTAGAGAAACCAGATTGGCACAAGGCGTTAACCTCACTCAGCCACAATGTCAAAATGAAAAAAATAATAAGTCACCTCATGCTAGAGGCCCAAAACTTTGGAACAGACTGAGCAAAATAAATAAATAAAAATCTTGGCCTGCTCTAAAGAGTTTTTTAAAATTAGATGACAAGTGGAGAGAGTGAGTAGCCTATGAAATCTATGAATTCTAGATTCCATCTGGGGTCGCTTCATGTATTATGCTAAATTGACTTGCAATGGATGTAAATGAACTGATTCGAGAGCTACTGAGCAAAAAAGACTTCATTGAAGTCAGATTGAGGTACATTGTACCAACTCACAGTGCTTATGTTAACGATTTAGGTATTTTATTTGCGACATGTATTATTGTATTTTAAATGCCCACAAAACAATTGTTAGAAAATGGAAGAGTATTGTTTAATATCTATAGTCTCTCGAACTGCATTGTATTAAGCTCCCAGCAAAACCTTATATGATTAGATTGGCACTAGGGGGAGACAGAAGTAGTTATATATTAATAGATGTAATATACAGCGTATTGGTTAATAAAACTGACACCAGATGGAACCCTACGCGTATAGATGAATGTAGAATTGGTAGAGATTGACGTCGAAATTATTTCTGTATTATGAAAAATGTATTAAATGCTTAATCTTAAATTTCAAATTATCCTAGATGTATCAACTATCGTTTTCCATGGCAATGAGAACTATCACGGTAATGTGAAACTTCGCCAATAACATTTCTTTAAAAAAAAACAAAAAAAACGGCTGCATGACTAGGCATGCTGAAGGTAATGCAGATTTGAGCACAGTGATGGAGGCTGTTGAATTTTCTGCCACACAGCGTGTGGTTGTTTTCAGTGAGGACACAGACTTGCTTATAGTTCTCAGCTACCATCCAAGGCAAACCATCAAGATGTCATCAAGTTTGTTCACCCACAGTGTCTACCACCAACAGAAACTGCCACAAAGTACCATATCCTCAGGGTGTATCATCAGCTGCAAGAGTGGACTGGCAAAGCTGGAAGGTTAGATCCATTGGAGTGGGGGTGGATCCTCACAGATGGTCAACTACTTCCAAAAGACATGGATTTACCATCGGCACCTCCAAATCTGCTGCAGTTGATAAGATGCAACTGCAAATCTACGGCTTGAATTGGTTAAAGATGCACTTGTAGAAAGCATGGACTTAAATGCACACCAGCATGTGGGGACTGTAGAGGGACAAGTTGTGGAAGTGCCATCCAATTAGATGAGGAGGAAGATGATGTCCCTTAGGTTTGTGATTGCTTATGTACATTTTTCATAGATGTACTTTGATAGATATATTGATATGTAGGGGGATTTTTAACCTCTGCACTAAAGATCAACCAACAAGGGAGACCTTTCTAACCAAGTACCATCAAGAAGATCTCACTGCCTATAATAATATCAGCATACAATGAATGTTTGGATATGCTCTACCCATTGTACTCAACAATTAAGCAAAATTGGGCATCCCTGATGACTGTTTTCCATGAAACTCCCCACACCTAAAAGTGATAGGAGAGCCCCAGAAGTTGTCATGTGACCTGGGGCTTGCCAATCAGCTCTCCCGTCAACTATGTGAGTAGCCTCAGATTGACTGTTACTTTGCTGATTCTTCCTGTCATGACCCATACCGATAGGACAAGCTTATGTCATCTACAGATGAAAGCCTAAAAAATTCTTTTAGGAAGATGAGATGTAACCTCACGAAATTTGCTACCATTATGATTGCTTAATCAAAAATGCTTTCAATATATGGCTTGGACGCCCGGACTACGCTGGAATGAACACAGAACGGAGGAATGGCCTTGAAACCTTCATCAGGAGGTTTTATTTTCACCATAAACAGATACATATATAAAGAAAAAATTTATACGTGTGGCGTGGGCTGAGGAGCGGTTGAGAGTGGAAGGATAGGTGGGCGTGGAAGCATTGGGACTGTGACGTCATAGGTAAACACAGTGTCAACGTCATAAGCGGGACCAAGGGGGGCGTGGTTACCTAGGCGGCGTAGTTAGGGGCGTGACTTCTCCAATATAATCGGTGATGTCTTCACCTTCACATATTTGATTATAGTTTATTTGCATTAAGTCCCCTTACTCTTAGATACCTAGATAAATTACATAGGATGCAAAATCATATAGTTGGGATTGATCTGGGTTGTAACTCTAGTATTTTGAATGAAAATATATTTATATGAAAATACTCAAAAAATATATTATGATTTTTTTTTCCAAAATTCATTTTGTGTGTGTGTGTTTAAAATAGATGTTTGTATTATGCTTTCAATGAAAGATCATTTTATGGCCTATAATATTTTTAATGAACACAAATCTCCATCTGGTGTTTATTTATAACTTTTATATGGTTGAAACTACATGCTGTGTGAAACTTCAGATTGTGTGCGAGACCTGAGATGCCATATTTATGTAACTCCTGGGGTTACAGTTCTGATGTTTAAATCAAAGAAAAGGAAATTTTGTGTACTAAAAGTACTTTATTGTGAATGTTAATGTGAAAATGTTAGTGGCGATTTGAGAACTTTCTGCTTGACTGGTGGCTTTAGATTTTTAGGACAATAAAACCAGTTTATCAAGGAACATCATCCCGCAAAAATAAATACTTTTGCAATTTGTTTGAGGTTTGATGTCTGGACTAGGAGGCAGATTCCGAGTTGTCAGCTGGAAATTACCTTGTTAGTGTGTGGCCTAGACATTGGTAGTGTGTGGCGTTGTTCTATTGTTGGAGGACTTAAGTTTGGCCATAAATAATTTGAATTCAAATTTAGTTTCTTGGAATTTATCTTTTTTATTAAGGAGACATGGACATCTCTTTGGATCTCCACATCAGATAATTTCTTACATGTCCACCTGGCTGATTGTTATTACATTTCCCGAGAAGCCGTTTGACCGCCATACTCCTTTGGAGTAATTAACTTAGTATTTATTGTATTGTGGCTGTGTGCTTCGCCTGTGCCAGCTGTGAACAGACACTGTTCGCCAAGCCAATTTGAGAGTACCTGTGTTGAAATCACTGATTAGAATCGATAATGCGTATTAAACATATACACCGATGATAAATAGCAGATCTTAATGTCATTCATCATGATCGTCCCCGTGTTAAGTACAATTGATTGCTATATTTCTCATTCATTCAAAGGTTGGGATTGGATATGTTCATGTCCAGAGAAGTCTCTCAATCAATCATTCTCAAACGGTTTACGATTCACAAGACTTTGTACATGTGAGGAATACATATACGTGCCTTCCCATCTAGCAATTATAAGCCATGCATTTGAGTGTCACACCTGATTTCAAGCCATTCATATGTTTTGAATATGTAAACCTATCAGGTGATTCTGTTTTAGTCAATGCTATACCCACCTTAGGCAGAGACTAAAAGGATTAATAACCTCCATATCGGGCATGAATATGTCTGGCACCGTTGATAGTTATGAAGTTAGGAATATTAAACCCTCAAGTATCAAATGTTCAGTAGAACGACCAGCTCGCGTATGCCTACCCACTACCGCCCATCCCTGTTCTTCCTCCTGCCTCCTCTTTCTCTCCCCCCCCCCCCCCCCACACACACACCTCCTCTTTCCTAGTTTAAGTTGATGAATGGATCAAAAGCGATCTATGTCACTCCTTTGATGTTTCTGCCAGTTTAGTCGATGTATTGTAATCTACATACTGGACAACTTAGTGATCATATAATACAACACTGTAGAACAGGTTTATATTGCGTGTCCTATAATGGGCCAGGTGTTTGGTGGAAGTAAGTGTCACAATGTGGCATCATTTATTGCACAATGCCATACCGGAATGTTAGATTTAAAGCTTTTATTTTAACAGCAACAGAATTAGATTTATTGCACTGACATGTTATTTATAGTCATCACTTGTTTCCCTCTTCATCTCGCCCCCTCCCCCACCCTACACACCCACGCCTCTCTCTCTCTCTCCTCCCTGCATGAGTGCAGTAAATGTGGTACGATTTTGTAGCGTTTTTTCCCAAATCCGTAGACCTTATATCTCTATAGTTAAGATAAGATAAGATAAGAACATCTTTTATTTGCCTATTTAAGATACAAAGAAATGACAAAAAGGTCTACATGTCTATATGAAAAGTTAATTCCATTTCTGCCGACAGTTACCATTAATTTAGAAGGCCTTTTTACTGTATACGACTGAGGTTAGTGTTAAATATAGGATAAAGATATAAAAATATAAAATATAAAATGAAGCGAGATGAGAGAAATATCTGATGGATCTACAACTATCAAGTATTTAAATATACATTTTTCCAATAATATACTTTATTAGTCGGTGTCAAACAATTTGTTTTGAGTAATATAAAATAACTCGTGGGTAAAACTGCATTTGATATACTTGCATGATGCTTATATAGATTACAAAGAAATTTATAAGTATGCGATTCATTAATAGGTGACTAATATGTACTATATTAGTTAGTTGAAAACCTTATTTTACATAATAGGGTTTAGGAAAGCATCGGATTTACTTCCAGAAGCTTCACAGATCGTGACAGATGAAGAGTAATAATTATAATGATATAAGTGAGCATCACAAACATGAGATAATATAATATAATACAATATTGTACAGTACAATACAATACCATCGCTTTTCATTTGAAGCCTATGGTTGATAAAGCTGTAATGGATGCGAATGCAGGCTTATGGTCATAACTACATTTTATTTGACAGTATATATATGACACATTCTCACAAAATGGGATCAGCCCCCCTCCAAATGAAATATTCTTCATGTGAGAACCTCTCACATTTGATACCCCATCTTTTTTTGTCTTTACATCGCCACCATGTCCAATTCTGCTGTTTTGTCATATTCTAGTTAGTTATGGATCTGATGTAACCATATTCTGATATAATTCGATAGAAAACATATCAGACTTCAAGAAAATACTAAAAAATGTGTGGAAAACCCATATTTAATGCTATGTCATGGTTAAAGAAGGAAGGCTAATTTAATGAAAAATACGTTTTTGTCTAATTATGAAATTCCCTTACTTTTCAAATACACTGGTGAGTAAATGAACACTCTTTAGCTCTATTCTTTTCTATGTTCTTACAGAACAATACTGGGCTAAAACCTGGATGTATTGAAATAAGGGGTAGAATTATTACATCGAACCAGTTAGCCTGTGAATGTAGGCTACGGAAAGACAACATTGCCTCTGATATCAAGGAAATAGATTCATAGATTTCTCATCTAAGCAATTATAGCCTATCTGAGTACTTTTTATTACTATCTTTCATTTTACCATCATTGAATATCATAATTTAGTCCTCAGTATAGACATAGTTCTTTGATTTCAGGAATAATGACATAAACAAAATTATTGTCTTTCCATCATCAAACTCATCAACAAAAGGCACTACTAAAACCACATCTTTAGAAATAAAATGGGTAGTTTCATTTACTAAGTAAATGTGGAGGGGTGGGGGGTCACACATTGGTACACAGAGTAAAACTTCCATGAGTATCCATTGGCAAAGTACAAATAAACTAATACTAACTTTGTCTTTTCATAGCACTTGTCTTACCGTAGCACTTTTCTTTCCATAGCCAGAGCATATATATTGCTGTAGCTCCTCAGCGCAATTACACATTTTAAAACAAATTTCAGGAGTGTTGAAGGGGTGCAGGGGGGATAATTCAATACTCTTATCAAACCTGCTCTATTGTTTATTAAAAAATGCGGAGCTATTTATTCTAGCGAGGTAAAGGCAAATATTGTTTACCACACTAGGGTTTCAAGTTGTTGCATCATCTTGTATCAAGGGTTTTATATTTTTCCATCATTTTTTTTTGTTCTCAACAAAGGACAGATCAAGGTTTGTGCCCATAACATAACAGTTAATACTTTTTACTTTTTATATAGTGACCTATCATATTTGGGCTACAGAAAGACACTCTAATTTCTACCATAATCAAAAGTTATATATATTTTTATTTTTAAGTAATTTCAGTAATATCTTTTTCACCATGTAATTTAAACTGTTTTAAATACTTTTGAGTGTTTAAATTAGTACTAGATAATTAGGCTTTTTAATAGGATTGGTGGTTCTAGGTTATCTGTAAAAATAATATGTCAAAAAATTACAAAACGAGACCCATTTTGTGAGAATGGGTCATATATAATATATATATTGTTAAGGGAGCGATTATGATGGATGAAAAAGGGGTCGTGAGGGATGTAGGGGAGAGGCTCGTCCTCATCCCAGGTTATCTAGAGAAGACGATGCGTGGAAACTCATAGTGGGAAGGTAGCGTGATAGATTAGGGACTTGTTTAAAGACTTGTTAAGCTGAGATTCGGAGTTCTGGTGGATCTGATTCGCCTTTCTGGAGATCTGGTGGATCTGAGTCGTCTTCTATGGAGGTCTAGTGGATCTGAATCGTTCTACTGCTCAGGCTAGCTCGTAATCGACTATCAGGTAGCTTAATCGACTAGTAGGCTCTTATAGATGAAGGAGTGCAACAAACAAGGTGTTAGAGTAACGCCAGGTTTATTAATGATCACAAAATCAATTTGTCCCATATTTATACATAAAGCGGGGACCCAAAGCAGGTCAGAATAAGCGATTCGTATTTTAAGCGAATCTGAAGAAACATTCATAAAACCTTAGAAGACCCCATGAATCGGAACGATTTGGGTAGGGATTCACAATGAATCGGAACTTTCATAGAAGATATAAATACAAGAAAGTTAGTTTCAGGCGATTCGTAAAAAGTATCCCCCCCCCCCCCCCCCCAAGATGCAATTCTGTAACAATATATATATATTATAATATATATATATATATATATATATATATATATATATATATATATATATATATATATATAATATATATATATATATCCGCAATCCGTTCGGAGTTTACTAAAGTCACAAGGAAGCATGGGCGTCTATAACGTTGGGGAATAACTAATGACCTGTTCGGATGTATTCCTGATGCAGGCAACGAAGAAGCCGCAACCTGATCTATACCAACCATTTTGTAACATCCAGATGAAGTAAGAAAATAAAAATAAAATCGTCAAGATAGAAGACTTTTGTTTCATTACAACTCTTATTACCGGTTCTGAGATATTCTTAGACATACGGAATGTATAGGAGACACAAGGCTAGACACATAACACATTTTGTATTATACTCAGGTCAATATTTGTCTGAAATCTGGAGAAAGAAACCCGCTTGCCAGAATTGGTGTTTGCTCCAGGCCTGTATCTGAGATAGCTGGGACTGGCAAATACGATAGGCACAATTGAAGAAAAAACACGGCCGCCAAGTTAATGCCAGGATCCCTGTGCTTTTTGAATCCCAAATGTTACGTTCGATAAAGGTTGTGCGTTCAGATGGAAGCCCATGGATGATAAGAGATGTGATCGTCACTGAGCTATGATACTTTCGAGTGATTAAAGACCAATTGCCTTCTCACCTGCCCATATGTAAAGGGAGCCACGATGTAAATATAGATGGTCAATCCCACTTTTCGGGAGAATGTGTCCCAAATTTATATAGATACGGTCCCCCTGGTACAAATTTGGGAAGGATATGTTTGTGTGCTGGTATCTATATACATGTAGGCTGATGCCGTCAGGTTTTAGTGTTAGCATGGTTCTAATCAACGATTCTTCCAATCTCAAACTACGGGAGATGCGGTCTTTGCTGCTGCTGCTCTCTATTGTTGTTATGATCAAATCGTTTTACTCAACATAGTGGCATGCTACTGTTTGGTTTCTATCCTGACGACCCCCCCCCCCCCCCCCCCCCCTCAAGGGTTTAACGAATATATGATTATGTCGATTAAAACTAATGTCAGTAACTTGACACTGGCTATCAAGGTCAGATAAATGATTAAATATTAAATTTGATCAAATCTAAAAACATTCGTATTGTACATTGAATCTGAAATGAAAATGTTGTATTGTTTTTGACTTGAGTCTGTGAGAATATCACTGTACCACCGAAACCAACCCAATAAAACAGACATCGATCTCTACCTTTTACTACGACATTTCTTTGGAAATTATGCTTCAACACTTTGTACCTAGTAATTTCTAACATGGTAAAACAAAACCCTAGAAAGCTAGAGGATTAGGAAAAAAATATCCTAATCTGCAGGCCAGCTCACAGCGCATGACAAGCAGGCCTACCAGCGCATGGCGGCCACCGTCATAGCACTCGCTCTTCATGCAAAATAGTCCTCCCTAGCATGGATGCGAATATCTGACCCTGTGCGTGGGAAACCAATATGCTCTATATAACGAACCTCTGTATATAATACCACAGAGTCAGCTGATGTTGGGAACACAACTTATATCAACTAACTGAGCCTTGTTACTGTCGATCAAGTCATGTCAGAATGGTGCCAGTATAGAATTGTACATTTTTACTCATAATACACACATTTGTTTATAGATTAATGATTAGAAAGGGACACCGGTTAATACTATCCACCCAATTCGAGAGCATTTACAAGGGAAATTTATTCCATATCTATAGAGGTTTTAGGAAAATAAGATTTAAACTGATCTGTATGTACCAATGAATTGTGCTTCACCCTTAAGATCGGTCTAACACTTTAATACTGCGCAACTTGTGCAGTTTTCTTGGTAGGCTGAGTCTCTATTCTTAAGTTTCTCATGTCTGTTTGAAAGTTTCTAATGTTTTTTGTTCTCACATCGATATCTCTGGGGTTCCTGCTTACCTGTGGCTTATCTGTAATATGTATACCCATCTCCGAAGGATGTTGTATTCTTGATCTTGATTTTAGGAAATGATTTCCCCTCTGCCAATCTATTATTGAGAGCGTCCTTGGGTGAATTATTTGTCTATACCACCCCCTATCCATATCAGCTTTTTCAAAATACCCGAAGGCTGTAGAGGAAAGTAAACACTGTTTCTAATTACTGTTTGCTCTATGTGTGGTTAGTCAGACTCTCCTGTTTCGTTCAACAATGGTAGTTCAACAGTGCTGGGCAATTAGGGCCTGAGTTTATTGTCCGAGCGGCCCTCTAAGCCTGACGGGAATCCTGTCGAGGCCGGAGGCCGAGACAGGTTCCCGAAGGCTTAGAGGGCCAGCGAGGACAATAAACTCAGGCTCTAATGGCTTTAGTCCCCATTGGTTGGGCTGTTACTATCACTTCAGTCTGTTAGTATCAGTTTCCCCGAAAAAATAAATTATAAATTATAACTTGTTGACATTAGTTAAACCCCCCAATCGTCCCTCTTGATCACTGGCTTATCGGAAGTTCTCTAGGCATAGAGAGCCAGTAGCCACTACAGGTCCCGCTGGCCACTCTGTGCATCTATAACGGGCCAGCTCAGACCAACCAATGGGGACTAATGAGTTTTAGTCCCCGTTGGTTGGTCTGGCAGGGACGAATGGACAGCCTTAGATGGCGGCGTGGGAGTTCTAAGGCGGAAGTTGCACGCCACGGTGGGTACTCTATGGTTGGTGTTGCTTCCAGTTCTTGCTCTGGCGTGTCCACCGCCGTTACTTGCGATCAGATTGATTGTTTGGTTGATAATTTTATGTAATTGAATTGGCCAATCTTTATTAATGCAAGATTGCCTAGTGTAACCACAATATGACTCCTCTGTGTGTATCAAACTCCGGGTAGGCCTATTAGTCCCAAGCCAGCCGTTTCGGCACGGCCAGCCATATTAGGATATATAGGTCAGGGCTTGCCATATATGGCATATATAGGTCAAGGCTTGCCATACCATATATGGAGAATGATGTCACTACTGGTTCACCATATATGGCAATCCCACTGAGCCTGCTACAGGCAGGGACGACTGCAGGTTTTAACTAGCCTAATATGTACAAGTTCAAAGGCGAATTTAGAATTTAATTTTTGGGGGAAACTAATACTAACTGACTAAAGTGATAGTAACAGCCCAACCAACGGGGACTAAAGGCATTAGAGCATTCGGTTATGGTGCTTCGGGTTGACTATGGCTGCCGGAACCAGAACTCGGCTTCGCCTCGTTCTGGTTCTGCGTGATGCGTATAATCTGTTTCCATGTGTCCGTGAAAAATCTTGTAACGCTGCGTACAAGTAACTACAATTGCTCCCTGATGACGTTACTGTGATGACGTCACCAAGTACATTTTTATATGTTCACGCAGCGCAATGCGTATTCAATCGCCTCCTGAAGTGATCGGAATACGCAGTGCACACTACGCATCACGCAGTACGCATACATGGGTTCAGTCCTGTTAATTTCTTTACTTTTGATTTTCACGCATTACGCACTACGCACCACGCATCACGCACTACGGACACATAGGTTTCTAGCTTAATCACAAAATTCGAGTAATGTTTACGAAGTTTGTTTGTACATCTATGATACAAGCTGACAGTGTATAGTAATAACGAAAGCTAGCAATAAAATCTCGGCCATAATTTCAGGTAGATTCTAGCAAAGAAAGTATGTATATCTAGCATGTAATGCGAGCAGAAACTTAAGGAGCGAGACCGACAAATATATTCGGTAGGCTTTCCTTCCCAGATGGTGGCAAGGTGACTCGTGATATTTTACATAAATCGACTCTCTTATAATAGATCTATAGAATACTCTTCATAGAGTAAGACTAGAATGTCAAGGCGGTATGGAGAACTAGAGACAGTATTACTGATTCTCCGGGGTTAGGAGCCAGTTCCCTTTGCTTAGAAAGCCATTGGTGATGGCTTTCTTCAGGAGTGCCATGGTGTCATGGAGACGGAGATGGGAGCAGGACGGGTGGATAGTGTATGGCCGGTGTATGGACAGAAGGATCTCAGTTCCCTAAGCAGTGAGTATAGTCAGTCAAGTCAGTAGATTCCCAGCAAACATTTCCATTCATATGGGGGTCGTAGTGAGTTTCATTATCAGCCCCAGGTGGTTGGAAACCCCAATGATTAGTTCAATGCTTTATCCATACATGCAGAGGAACTGCTACCCCGAGATTCATAAATGCAATCGACTCTGTTAATGAAGTGTCTTCAGATGGTACTTAAGGTCGTCGAGGGTCCTTGGGAGACACACTTGAGACAATTAGTTAAAGCTGTATCCTCAGCTGAGTGGTAGCGGATGCATTCTTTTCCTCCCTCACCCATGATTCCATCCATAGGAATGAAGTCATCAATATGTCACTGATATTATTATCTTTTTAAATTAATTTTGGTTGACGCCGAAATGTGAATCTGAACTTCTATGGATGCCTGCTGCATAAACGGCCCAAATTTTGATCTAATGAATATGGATAGCAAATGAATGGAAGATGATAAACAATGGTAGAAAACCGAATGCTTTGATCATTGATAGATGGTAATGTAGTTTTAAGTGACAGGAATTGTGGTAGAAGTTCCAAGGACGGTATTCATTCCTTTCTATTAGATTACAAAACTATCTTGAAAATCCTGTGGTTAAATGAATATTAATTTATAGATTCAGCACCCTCCTCACATTCATTCACAGGACTAACGTGTGCATGGGAACCGGCCATACTGCTCAAAGATGTACACAAGTGAGGTCTTCTGCACACATATATATCGATGCCTATGTCCGTCTTCCCAAACGCTAAAGGACGGTGCAGTAAAGTTTTACACAGTAGCTTTGTTATGAACTTGCAAAGTGCACAATTGATTCACACAATAGAAATACAATATAACTAGTGTTGCGATACTGCTGGGAAGTAGTATTTGCTACCCCAAATGCCCATTGTATTCAAAGTATTACAGGATGAATTCCACACAACTCCATTGCGACGCTTGGGAATTATTGGGGCGATAGGACAATGGATATAAAGGTAGCCTTTGAAGTGGTATCTTCAGAAATAATGATTCATGGTAAGTGCTTATCCAGTGGTGACAATTTGACAACGAAAGTTCTCATTCGCCCAGCACTGCTCGTTAGTTAACATTAATTAAAATGGAAAGCTTCAGTTTTCACATCTCTATTTGACATTGTCACAGGACATAATGTTCCCTATCATTATGTCATTTAACAGATATGGACGGTCTAACACCTAACTTTATCGCAAGGATTCTGTACCAACACAATAATGACAACGCATAGCTATTGTATGGTTATTATGCTTTAAATAGGGCTCCATTGCCGATGGACCTCAGTGCTTCTACAAGACTCTATCTTACTAGTATTTCATAGACAAAGTGCAGTCCAAATTGTTAGAATAGAGGTAGTTCTATTTTGTTATTTCTAAAGGTAGATTCCTTACATCATATCATAATTGCATTGCTAAGAAGTATGAAGCTTGGTTATTCGACCGGTTATTCTCAGGGACCGGTTTACAACCGACGATCCATTGGCCTTGCTTCATAAAGCTCCGATGATATTCCGTTATTAGGAGCAGTATATCTTCGGATGATATGGTTATGGAGCGAAATATTGAAGCTATTTGGGCTAATAGGCTTGCCTAATAACTCTCTGCGGCCATGAATTTTCTTGCATGCCTTTATATATATCATATATGTTTTGATCAACAAGTAAATCCATTATGTATGCTGAGGGAACGCCATCTATTTTATCCATAGTCGGATTTTGATGCAGTTCATAATTTTATATTTCGATGTTTTAAATGTCATCTGCCAGAAGTTAGTAATTATATTATATAATATACGATATTTAAATGTCATGCTGTCAGTGTAGACACTCTCATACTCCAGGCCTTCTGTTAAGGCCAATTGGAGATAGGGTTTTATACCGTGTATGTATCTACAAAACAATGTTGGCAGAGCCTCGGTCCTACTCAAAACGTTATTTCAGTAGTTGGGTGATATACAATTGACCTTTGGATCAAAGTTTCCCATCAACGCCCTTCCCTCTTGATAGAAGAAAAGTTTCCAGCACTTGCTGACTAATGATATATGTGAGTCCCTCTAGGATAGCTACGCAAGGATAATGGTAAAGGCGTACTCAAATGTGCTGAGAACAATTGCCTAGAGACCTTCCCAAATGCAGGCAGGTACACTTCTTTCTCATTAAGAATAGTAATTCACTGCTGACGTCATTACTGTGTCCAACTTGGTAATCGCTCAGTGCCTGAAACTGATAGATAGCTATAGATCCACCTTGAACTCGGAACTAAAGCTAGGGAGCATTTCTATTCTGCATATAACTATCTGGAACTATTGCTTCTATGGTCCATTGTCATGCAGTCAATGCGAATAGACGCTCTAATTCCTCAGGCCTTTGGTCAAGGCAAATGCTGAATATTGCTGAAGGTAGAGCAGGGTTCACCTCATCCGATTTAGCATAACGGTTGTACACGTAACTCCGAGCATGTATATGTTGCAAATTACATCATCATCCTATATAATACTGGGGCTACTTCAGCAACTTACAAAATAGTTTAGTCGTAGGGAAAACCAATGTTCTTGCTTCTAAGATTGTATCCCAAAATGTAGAGGCAATATTGGTATGGAGAGATATTGACCAATTCCTTTCTTTCGGCCCCGATTTCTTAATCGCTCATAGTCATTGATTTTGTTTAGCATGCAACGCCAATGCTTTAGAATCCGTGATAATTGTCAACAAGTCCGGTGAAAGTGCCTTAGGCATTGAATGATAATGGTTACCATCGTTAGAAATACCAATATAGAAAATCCATTTGCTGTGCGATGAATACTGAATGAAGGGAAAGTTGGCCATAGATGGTATATATATAGGGAATGAGAAATGCTATTTTAAAGGGTCGTCACACCATTTGATATAGCTAACATCCTATACATGAATATCGTGGTAGAGCGCACTAGTATATACAAGTAGTGTAAAAATGACATCGGGCAGGATACCCGTTATGATGTTATGAAGACTTACAAAGGTAAAATGTAAGATACTGACTAGTACAAGTTGGCTTCGAAGAATATAACCTTGTATTACAAAACATGTGCTGTGTACTTATTAATGATTAATGATGATATTTATTGTATAAATTATGTTAAAAGATTAAATAATGATGGAGTAATGAACCTATTAAAACGATAGTATTGTAAGTATCGAGTTGAATAGTTTAATATGAACATTACGGACAATAGGATCTTGCATAGTGCTACCACTACAAGAACGACCATACTGGTAATACACTGAGTATTTTACCATGTGTAGGACAATTTACAAAAACAATACAACTTTCGGAAAGACTATAGGTTCTAAACGTTTCATTTCTATAGGACTATCCAGGAAGACCTGGCTTCAGAGGATTAGTTTCCTATTCATGTACATTCATTTATTATATGTCAGCATATGAATAAAAGTCTTTATATATATATTTCATCGGAGAAAACATCCACATCTATAAAAATTTATATCAAGATGTAATTGGTCGGTAATACCCAATGATATAATCTCTAAATGTGCAGGGTAGTAACCGTAGTGGTGTCAGGACAGCCACCCGCCGGACATCTAGCAGGGTTATGTTCAGGATGGTAAATGTCAGGGGCCAGAAGAGGGGTCTGGGGTGGAGGGGGGGGGGGGAGGGCACACTTGAGGTCAAAATCTTTCAAATTGCCTGTTTGGAATGCCATCACAGTGCATAACAGTTAATGCACCTAATGACAAAGAAATAAAGCCCCATGCACTACTTTAAGAATTTAAGTTATCTAAGAAAAACGGCAACCCTCTAATATATTTTTTGAGAAGATAAAATTCACACAATAAGAAATAATAACAGATGAGAATTTCAGTTAATGTTATCAATTGTGGCAGTATGACACATAACATATGAGTGGTGCAAATTTCATAAATATAAGTTCAACAAAATCATGATGAAATATTTCCAATTTAATTTCATTATGAGATGATGGTAAGTTTTCCTGAATTCATAAAATGTATAGTCTAAAATCTATACAAGAAGGCCAAAATATATCTTGAGGCTATCTTTAACAGAGTCCCTTTGAGACCCTCTTGAGATGTCAACTTTGAGACATATATATAGGTTTATTTTGTCCAAAATTTAGATTTTACTGGCTCCTGTCATCATTTCTCTTGGGAAACGGAATTAACTGAAAAATCTTGAATTGTATGTATACATTGTGAACAAATATTGTTTGAATGACAACCATCTCTAATTTGAGCTCCCTGTCAAGACCTCCTTAGGGTCTAAACAGGGGCTCAAATAGCTTTTTGAATACAGGCCCTACTGGAAAAGGGTTGCTCACACCCATAAACACAATTATGTGAAGCAAGTAAAATATATAGTTTAATGTCAAAAGAATTATTAAGTTTAAAAAACATCTTACATAGTTTTCAGTTTAATCATTGTTTTTTCTCAGACACTCTAAATCTACTGAATGATTTTCCACATTAAATGGGTTATTGAGAGTGTTGTACATGTAGAGTCAGGAATTTGAAGGAAAGTGCACATTTTGGCAGTGCATCTGGCCGCTACTACAGGGGCCCTTATCAGGACCTTAGGGGCCCTCTGCCCCTCTGAGTTAGCGGGGGGAGCACAGGGGACATTTTAAGGGGTGTGTGTGTGTGGGGGGGGTCGGTGTAGTGTTGCATGATGTTAGAAATTCAATAGACATAAGTAACCGACGAGGAGTTCGTTTTTCTTTTTAGAATGGGAGAATTCTAGGATCACATCGACAGGATGTGTCCTATTAAAACGTTCAGAAGGGTCAGGGTTCTACCGGAGTGGTATAATAAAGGTATAATCAATTTAAGTAAAGATAGGGACAAAGCGTATCGAAAAGCGAAAAGTTCTAATAAGGGTGAAGATTGGAAAAAGGCTAGGGAGTTAAGATGCAGAGTTAATAATGAAATTCAAAAAGCCAAAGATAGCTACTTAACAAATTACTTACAAGAAAATAAAGATGACCCTCATAAAATATGGGAGGCGCTAAAACCTCTGATGTCGGCTGACAAAGGGAAAGGTAGTAGTGTTGAAACCATTATTGTTAATGAAAAAGGAGATAATCTGAAAGGGGTTGAGGCGGCCGAAGAGATAAACGAGTTCTTTGTTGGTATTGGACCCTCGTTGGCCGAGAAAATACCACCTCTTGAAGATAAAGAAAATGACATAACAAATTTAAATAGGGATAATTCACCCACTAGGAGTAAATTTGAAATTAGTATGATACGTAAAGGTAATGTTGAGGCAGCTCTTTGGCAGGTTGGGAATTATAAAGCGTCAGGCATCGACCTTATGCCTACACGAATATTGAAACCCTGTATGGTGGCTTTGAGCGATCAATTTGCTTTCTTATATAACTTATCTATTGAAACAGAGGAGATACCAGTTGATTTTAAAGAAGCCAATGTAACCCCTTTATTTAAAGAGGGCGATAAGAAATTACCGGGCAATTATAGGCCCATTTCATGTATTAAGTTGCCCGCAAAAATTTTGGAAAGTTGCATTCAGAGTCAGTTATCACATTATTTTGAGTCAAATGATTTAATAGTGGACAATCAATTTGGTTTCAGGAAGGGGAAATCTATAGTAGATGCTCATGACAAATTATTGGGAAAAATTTATAATAACTTAAATACTAAAAAAGCAACAGATTTGATATTTTTGGACTTTAAAAAAGCTTTCGACACGGTTAATCATAAATTATTATTAAACAAATTGAAAAATTATGGGATTGAAGATAAATCGTTTAGATGGTTTGAGAATTACCTCTCAGGAAGATTTCAAAGAGTGATACTAGATGGAAATCCTCCTGCCTGAAACCAGTGACATGTGGAGTCCCTCAGGGAACATCCTTAGGACCTCTTATGTTCAGTATTTATATTAATGATCTATGTGATGTTGTCAAGGAATGCGATGTCCAATTATTCGCGGACGATACTGTTATTTTTAAAGAAAGATCGCTTGGTTCTCCGAAAATAGATGCTTTACAAGAAGATTTAAACAATATTGTTGGCTGGTGTGCCCGGAATAAGATATCTTTAAACACTAAGAAGTGTAAAACACTTACTATCAGGGCAAAACATGACCCAAAAAATGATGTTGAATATTCTATTGGGGTACAGACTTTGGAAAATGTTGATGCTTATAAATATTTAGGAGTCGAATTAGACAGACAACTCAATTTTAAAAAGTTTATGGTAAAAAAATCAGGAATTGTTAGAACTAGGGTGAAAGCTTTATCAAAGCTATACAGAGTATGTACTCAAAACACTCTATTATTGCTTTATAAAACAATGATCTTGCCAATCGTGGACTATGGGGATATCTTATATGGATCGACTACACAAAACCTTTTACAAAAGTTGCAGTCTCTCCAAAATTCGGCATTGAAAATTATACTAAAACTACCGAAATATACTAATACGAAAGAAATTCATGTTAAATTGAAAATCCCATCTTTAAAAACGAGGCGAAAATCACACATGTTAGAAAGAGCGTTTATTCGGGCACAATTTGTAGAAAAAATTGACAATAGGAAAGTTAGTCTGCGGAGGTTAACAGGGGGGAAGAAATTAAAAGTACCTCACCCAAGGAATGAACTGTTTAAAAAATCATATGTCTTCACTCTACCAACTTTGTGGAACCAACTCCCAGATAATATCCAACTTACTGATAATAGGAAGGAATTTAGGAGTTATCTACGCAATGTATATATCAATGAGTTCGACCAATATCTGAAGCTGTAATATCCTGATAGTATGTTTCTTCAGGTTTTCAGGTGTTCTTACAATAATACTATGTGGGAGGGAGGGGAAGAAAGGACTGTATTCCTTTGGATAAGATCGATATACCGATAGGGGGGAGGGGGGAAAACCAGCTATTACCATGAATGTGACTCAATTGTTATTTGTTTTGTAAGAGTTATGATGTTATGAAGACGTACAAAGGTAAAATGTAAGATACTGACTAGTACAAGTTGGCTTCGAAGAATATAACCTTGTATCACAAAACATGTGCTGTGTAATTATCAATGATTAATGATAATATTCATTGTATTAATTATGTTAATAGATTAAAAAAATGATGGAGTAATGAATGAATCTATCAAAACGATAGCATTTTAAATATCGAGTTGAATAGTCTACTATGAACATTACGGACAATACAATCTTGCATAGTGCTACCACTACAAGAACGACCATACTGGTAATACGCCGAGTATTTTACCATGTGACGGACAATTTACAAAACAATACTTTCGGAAAGACTATAAGTTCTAAACGTTTCATTTCTATAGGGCTATCAAGGAAGACCTGACTTCAGAGGATTAGTTTCCTATTCATGTATATCCATTTATTATATGTTAGCATGTGAATAAAAGTCTTTATATATATATATATACATCGACGTCTTGGCATATAATTATGGGGACAGATGCCTGTTCTCGACCTGCAACATATTGCTGTTTATATAGATAGCAAAGGAGTCAGTCAGAGCCAAAGTCAACGAAAATTTCATGTGATAGTGGCCTTACTCATCCTAGGGAATTTACTAGTGTTTTGTATAGATAGCCTAACATGCCAATCAACTGATCCCAAAGCTATCATCCCTCTCCGCAACGATTAATTGCCTGGCTATGATAGCTTAATCTGTTGCAATCGATTTCGCCCATGGAAGATTCGGATGGCTGTATAGTTGTGAATAGCCCCAGAATAACTCCATTGACAGGGATGAATGACCAGGGGCACCAGGCAAATTGTCACATGTAAGGCTAGACTAGAGTATCCCTGCAACATAGTCAAATGGCTTTGGTGCTGAATCCGTCTGGGCTAAAAAAAAAAACCAACTTATAAATCAGTCAGAGTTGGTCGGGACATGTATGTATCGTCCTATTGTAGAATCATATTATATAGATATCCTTCAGAAAGACATATATATAAAAGAAGGAGCGTGAACTAGGCCTACTTAGATTCTTTTAAACAGCAGTACTATAGTTTCAGTGGAGCTTCATCGGACTCCCTTTGTCAATCTCTCAATCAATAATATGACTTTTATGTTAAAGTAAAAGTTAAAAAGATAAACCACAGTTCAACTGGGAAAAAAACTGAAAATAACATTTTGTTTAAACTTTGCCTCGTGAAAGAACAAGGTTATGTGAATTCAAAAAGCCAATAAAAACAATATGTCACCGGGTTAGTTTTCATTTTAGGGAGCCTCAAAATTTATGGTTGTTCACCATAGAAGTCTATGAGAAAAGGACAATTTTTTCGTTTTTTCAGTATAAAAAAAAAATTGAAAATAACTTTCTCCTAAAAATCTCTATAAACATAGCTAACATATTGCTTTACCCTTTCAAGCAATAAAAAATGGGGGTCACCGACCTTTTAAAAAAGTTATTCAACTGAATCTGCATCCTGGTGAGTTAAAAACAGGAATATTGAAGATTTTCAATGCTAAATAATATATTTCAAAATATGTTGATACCCTATTCTTTCATACATGAGGGTAACCATCTATAGTGGTTATGTTTAGAAGACATTTCAATTGAAAAATGTTATTTGTCTGTCTGAAATCTTGGAAAAACTGAGAAAATATCCATTTTTCCCACATACTTCAATACTAAACTTTGCTGGTCTCTAGAAAGAAAAAAAATATGCTGAGATCCATTTTTATTTGCTTTTTGTCATCCTCCAACCATGTACTTTCTCAAGACAAAGTTTGAAAAAATTACTGTCAATCCTTATTTTTCATGCATTAGTTCCTTTAACTCCCGCCTGCAGCAGTGCGTATAACAGTGGTTTATCTCTTTAAAATTAATATCTCAACAGCTTTGAACTCCCTATTTCTTCTATTCAGTTTCAGCGGAGCCATATATGGTCCCATTATTTATATCAAAGTTTGCTATATCAAAGTTTCACATATACATCTAGGTATATACATGAAACACATTTATTTCACTTTAGACAGTTAGGCATCTACTTCAGTCTCATCCAGTGAGCGGGCAGAGCTAGAGAGTCCTGCATTGGTATATTATAAAAATCGATGCAAGATAATTATAATTTTTATACCCAATGATATGACAGAGGTTGGTAGTCGATCGAGACAGAGGGTCAAATTGCACGTCACCAGGGGTGGAGTACGATTTGACCTCAGTCGTGCCATTTGATATTGATTTGTAGATTTATTTGTTACTAGCAAAGTACCCGTCCTCCAGACAGTCACTCTCTTTCCCCACACTTCCCCCTCTCCCTCTTTTCCTTCCCCCTCTTCTCTGTCTTTCATACCTGTTTTTCCCTCCCAACCCCATCTCTGATTTCCCCCCGCCCTTCTGTCCCCCCCAATTCCCTCCCGTCTTCCTCATTATTATCATTATAGAACTTTTCTTTCTCATTAAGCATACAGTTACATAAAGGAGGAAAAAAGGGGATAGCATTTATGATTTGTCAGCACTACTCTGAAGTGTGTTGATCTTCCCAGATTTCCTGATATATTTTGGATTACATTTTGTTTTAGTTTTTATGATGAAGTTGCTGTTAAATAATGTTTTCCATATTTTACATTTGTTTTACATTTGGTAGAGTGGTAGAAACTTTTTTAATTATATATTCAAGTTTAATTAGAAAATCATGCTCCCCCTCCCCTCTCCGATCCCCCCACACTCTCCCTCCCCTCTTCCTCATGCTCCCCCTAGGTCCCCCTGGACATAGGTTGTGGGAAATGACATAGTATCTCACAGGGGCTTTCCCAGGCTATAAATAGAGTGCGGTTATCCCGATTTAAAAAAGGCTTCAAAATCACATTTCCACCCCAAATAGCTTCACAAACCACACACAACGACATCCAGAGAGGGGGGACAGACCTCTACAGATGAGTAAAGTGGTTTGTAAAACAACAAATTCCGAGAACATTCTGGACAAAGAAAACCTTCTTTCTACCATTTCTTTTCTACCTCCTTTCCTAGAAATCGGTCTAGCCGTATATTATATGGATATAAATTTACCTTACTGGTAGTGTATTTCTTGCCGAATTATCAGAACAATGTCTGAAAACTTTCGAAACATGCCCAGTGCTGTGCACCAGCTGCTAACAGCACAGTGTCACAAACTAATCAAATTGCGTCATTTAGGTCATGTGTTACCATGACAAGCGTAACGTCGCACATGTGCGTTTACAAAAAACTGAAGGCACTTTCAAACGGCACCATAGTAACCAATAAAGTATGTAATAATATGAATAATGTGAATCATTGAATGGCCTGCAGCTCACAGGGGCTTTCATAAATCATTTATTTTCCCCATTCAACTCAATCACCATGAGGAGAGTGGGGATTAAAGTAAACCTGAAATGTGATGAATCAATGGATATATTTGGATAAATTTCCAGCATAGACCTTGGAATCTCCAATTACTAGCATGAACAGAGATCGATCTATAGGCCAACTTCATATCCACACAGGCCATGAAAAAACCCGGTCTGAGGACTTGAGATGCATGATCCACAGTCGCGTAATGGAATGGTTGAGTGGTGGCGTGCATGTAGTTATTGATGGACTGACCATGCGGCATAGTACAGTCTGTAATGGGACGAAAGGTTCCGTTAGGTTTAGGAACTGCCCTGATTGAATGACCACAATGAGGAAGGGATCTGGCTGGAATCTTCTTTCCATCTTCGATTTCAGATCGTAGAAGCTTGGTAATATAATAATAGGCAGGCCCTTTTGTAGCAGAGGCATAGTTCCTGCATTGATACATAGGTACAGTAGAACCAGGGTCGACGATGTAAAAACCCTCCGAAATGCCAAACCAGAGGTAATGGCGGAGATTAATATCAGGCTCAAAACACAGTTCATGGTACCAACCAGCCAGATTCATTTGTGAAGTAATGCCGCCAACCATGTGTCAACCCAATACACAATCAATCATAGGTAGGTAAACATATGGCATCGGCGGTGGCAGATAAACACCAGTCCCAGGCGAATCAAGGCTCGGGTGATCTTGAGAAGTTAGAAGCATACCCGACAGGCACTGAGTGCAATTGAGTGTGATGGCACTGTGATCATTTTGTGATTGACCGCAAACTAGTGAAGTGTGATACTTATGGCTTTGAATCACAGTGAAATGGACATCCCATTAGCCATCATTATGTGAAATCCATTGCGTCTATTTCCTCCTATGTTGTTGGTGGTCTCACACCTGTGTTGGATCAAGTCCTCATTCATATTCATTTATGTTTGTATTAAACATGTGGTACTCAACCAATTGTATCTGGGAATACATGTTTTCTTCAAAAGTCAATAATATGAGTGTGATCTCAATTGCGCATACAATGCGCATTCAAAATCACGTCTAAATACTCATCATAATGCAGCCACAACAGGCCACAATACCTGACACTGCTCACTCACCTAGCATTCACACTTACTGTCGCGCATCTGACACTCTCTAATACCAAGTAAAAGAAACCCCTACACATAGAGCTAAATGATCTATCCTAGCTCTATATTACTAAAAAAAAATACTTGATTTACTCACCGATTTAATTCCTCCTTATATAATTTCCACCCTGTTTTTTTCAAATGAAGTTAAATAATGTTACTTACTAAGAACATTACAGCTCACATTAATCTATATCTTATATCAGGGACCTTCTGTACAGGAATCTTTCCTTCGGAATTCATTCAAACTCATATATAATATATGGGCAGTTCTCATGAAACATCAACAAAATTCCTAGACCTGTATTTCATAATAATGAGTGATGTTGAAAAAATAATTAAAAATCGCGTAGAATCACGTTCATTTGGCCGTCGGGCTGATTTCAAACTTATTTCAACATATTAAAGTATTATCCGGATTGGCATGTATCAGTGGCAAAGCAGTAATGCATACTTCATACAAGGAGATCTTAAAACTAGTAGGAAGATCTTCTTCAAGGAAGAACCTTATCACGGTAGAGTAGCTAATTGTTCATTATATTAGAAGACCTACAGACGTAATTGATACTGAAAGAAAAGCAGTAGAGGCTACTTTCAATGAAGCTATTCGTTGACAGATCTTTAAGGGTAGCAATAACAGATGTGTGCCACGATGAAATATGATATAAAAGAAGCTTCTAAAGTTGTATGGTTATATAAATATAACTTTTTTATCTATCAATAGAAATAAGACGCATGCAAATAGGGCCCTTGTCGACATTTAATGGGAATCACCCTATACAGGAATAATAATTGTATAATATTTAAAATATTGTCCCTTGAATGACACTCAAGACTCTGAAGGACACTCAGACTCTGAACTATACTATGAGTATATATGCAACTAATAGTCTGCTCCTGCCTCCTACTACTATATGCAATGCGGCACAACAAAACATATTAAATAATGCAGAATTATCATAAGTCAGGCATAACGAAACATTCCATCTTAATACTACACAATGCTACCACTAATCATTTTTAAAACAGGTTGCATCTCTCCATAGGTTTACCATTATGTCACTTGTTCTCACTAGGTGGCGCTACTGTTTTCACCAGGTAGCGCAAATGGTAACTGGGCTGCATTTACAATTTCTTTTATAATGAAAGTGCCGCTAATACATGTAGCATTTATACATTATATATGTTCCTAGCTGTTTGATTAGAAGCATTACAATTAATATCTGAAAATAGTTCATTAGTCTAAATTATTTTTTTAATTCTAAAACAGGTAATACTCGAAACACCCCATATACCTGTATACAGAAATGCTATGGGTGCTATGAGAGCACTGTAGCTGTTGTTCAAGCACACACACCCATAGAGGCAGCTAAACCTGCTGTCATGGTGAGAGTTGTCATTGTTAAGAGATGACGAAAATGATGTTAAATAATTGATGTATTACCATGGAGAATTAATGATGAGTAATTCCGAATGACTATATTCTACAAAAAAGCAATACAATAAGGTGATAATTGTGCATGAATTATCCCGCCCAAATGCCATGAGAATTTGCTAATTTTTGCACCAATATTGCGTTATACTCATAGCATGACTATCTCGCAATCATTGCGCAATAATTATTGCGCAAAAAGCGTCCATGCTCATCACAGAACTATGGCGAAATGATTGCACATTAAAAATCGCGTAGAATCACGTTTATTTGCCCGTCGGGTAGTGGGATCCATTGGCACATGAAGTTTAGAAGAAGAAACATGACAAAAGGCCAGTGTATCAGCCGTAGGAGGATCAGAAGTGTTGTCGGAGGACATAGAAAAAGGTCGCAGGCTGCCATTGCAATCCAAACCGGAAGTGGCCGTATTCAGGTCTGACCAAGGTTTTTTTAATCCGAATAAGATTTACCTTGACATGCGCCGATCTTATGGCCCCTAATCTGACTTTTTCCGCAGATATGTTGTTTAGAACAATTACCGCCACAATATCCATGATTATATTTGTAACAAATATCATCCGACCAGTCATCGGGAATCACAAAATTGGAGCGGCCATCAGCAGACCTCCTGCCAGTCTGTTTACCTCACGAAGCAGATGCTTTAATTTTGACTTTGTTAGCTGAGGAAAAGTGCGTGGCAACAGAAATGGGGCTTCTCGGAACAATACCAGCAGAAGAATTGTGTAGGTAACAGTCTACAACCTCCCTGTCATACCCAGAGAAGGCTGATATGGTGAAAATTTTAGAAGTAGCGAAATAAAGCATCTGTTGAAAGTGAGCGAGGTAAAAAACATGGTTGCCATTATTGTTTATCAAATGCTCTAACACTAGGCTCATGCCGTATAAATACTCGGACACAGACATCTTGGAAGCATCCACAGCTTTCATAGGTTTACCATTTAACAGACACATGACATGGTATTCGGGGCGAAGCAACATACCTTGTTGACAAGTTACACTTTGGTCGATGCTGAGCGAAAGCTGACTCATGGCGGAGGCCATGAAGGCCATGGCGTTGGCAGCGGTTGGCCCGCTGGAGGGAGGAGAACCAGAGCCCAGCAGAGCGAAGCCTTGAAGCCCGGTGGAGTGAAGCCTTGAAGCCCGGTGAAGCCCTGATCAGATCCTGAGGTAGTAGGTGACACAAGTTGGATTACCGGCTTAGAAGTCCCCGGAGGCTTGCCTTCACATTTCGCTAATCTAGCAGTCACGTCCTGAAGAGAAGTATTACTAGCAACTTGTGAGGCAATGAGAGTGGTCAGCTGCTGTTGTTGTAAGGTAGCCATACTCATGAGTTTGTCAATTGCTGGATTCCCAGTCGACGGGGCCTGAGTGCCTGACTGCGCAATTAATGGCGGCAAGTCTTCTTGGTCAACAGGAGGCTCAATTTACATTCCGTCTCAGCAGAACCAGCTTCCTTAGCTTTTTCAATGGCCTTCTTCTTGAAATGGCAGGACGTTTTACCTGGATGAGTGGTCACCTTGGTCACAAGCAATACAAACGGTCATTTTGACATATAATTTCTGCCAAAATATAGAGACCAAAAAAAAATTGACTCTCGACAACTGGCCATACCAGCTTTGTGTGGTGGTAGCTCAGCAACGCTGTGCCTGCTACAAGTGAAATCCAATCCGGTAGGTGGAGACACAATTCGGTTCACATATATATACAAATATAATTACTTATATCAACCATATGTAGTGTTTATATGCATGTCCCCTATAGTCCCCTATAGTTAAGTGGTTATAGCATCTTCCAAACGGGACATTGTGAGATCGAGTCCCAGAGCACACAGCCGTTATAAATTTGTCTCATTTTCAGGTGATTTTTAAAAAAGTATCTCCACATCTGGGGCTCGGTTTCATTTAGTTATTGATTCATGTCATTCCCTTTCAATTGGTGAAAGAATTGATCAAATTAAGCGAGAAAAGTGACTTAAATGTGGTTCTGGAATATAAGTTCTCCGGACCAGAGTGTTCGGTGGCAGTACTAAGTTTGTGTTTATTTTTGTCGAAAATGGTTTTTGCATGGGGCCACGACTCACTTGTAACTCGCTTCAAATATTTTTCTGCTTTTTCATGAACATTTTTTTGTCAGGGAATATTGCAAAAATCTGGCAACAAGTTCCTTACTAAAAGATTTTTCCACCGATGTGTCTACCAACATATTTCAAAAAGATTTAAATTCAATTCCAGTATGAAAAACCCATGACAGCTAAAAAAAATGGCTGCCACTAAAATTTTGAAACTCTATAGCTTCGGGTAGAATAAACATGTAATGAAGTGTGAGTAAGGCATGGAGAATCCATTGGAATATGCATAAATTCAATATGGACTGTAAATACTGGACCAAAATACTGTAAAATAAAGTGAAAAATCTAATTCAGATTTGTGAAGGCATTCATAATCAATGACATTAGGAAACATATTTCTGCAGCCCAAACTGTAATGCAAACGTTTTTAATCATAATAAGTAACATTGTGATACTGAAATAAAGAAAGAAAGGCTAGTTGTCTATCAATCTGAGCTAACTATCTATCTGAACTTCTATCCCTGGTTCTCTGGAGGAAGGTGAACACCTTTCCAGGTTTTTCATTTGGTGATATACTCTATGGTGGTGGTTCTTATTAGCAGCAGAAGTAGGTGGTAGTGTTTGTGATCTGTGGATTCGCAGTAATTATATCACAAACAGCAAATATATATTTCTTTAAACAAAAAGTATAGATCTTCTCCAGGTCTATTACTGGAAAACATGTAAGGTTTCATCCAGGCATGTTGGCAATGTCTAAAGAAAATCCCTTTCGCATGCCCAAAATACTTCATTAATGTTGCTAATTGCATGGATAATGCTACTAATTGCACGGATACAAACTTCTTCTTGTCAATTTAAATGGTGTTTCCCCTCAGATTAGTGATAGCCTTAGTGCTTGGATTGTCATAGCCATCACACAAACGTTTTTTAAAAATGACCTAATATGTAGCTTGTCCCGTTGGCTATGGTTATATCTAGATAAAAGTACCCCATGAACATTTCCTGGTGATCTTGTGCGTAGACAACCAGTAGATCTATGTCTAAAGGGTATCTGCTAAAGGTAGGTTCTTGGAGTAAAATGGTTTCACACAGCGCATGTTTTTATCACATCCTTTTAAATGTAATATCTGGGACAGTGTACCCATTCCTTGACTCCAGAATATGCTTCTCTACTCCTTTTGCCTCATCAATATTGAGGAGCAATGTGTGCTGTTACACCAGAAGCAATAGTTATCATGGTCTGGTAATTGCTGAAGGGGTTTCTGTCCATGAAGATGTGAAGAAGAGCTATTCTCTACATCTTCTCACTTTATTCTCTGGTCTGATATATTCTAATGATGGTCGCCTGTATAATGAACAGAAGAATGTTGATTTCAGCACATATAGGCATTAATTATTGGCTAATTAAACAGCTTTTTGTGAATAGGTTTCCCTCTTGCCATGCCTCCATCTGATTTCAATGAACAGATATTATAAGTGCTAGTGCATGCTCAATTACAAGGGCAGTTGATAGTACGGTCCAGGACTGATTACTCCATCAAACAATGTAAAAACCCTCTTGAAACTTCATTCATGAAAAATCATAAATGCTGGGCGTACACATGTATATTCATTTCTTTGTTCTAATTCACTCATGTTCTAACCAAATCAATAGGCCAGTGAACCATGCAGGGAGGAGCTCAGCACTCTTCTCCATCTACAGAACCAGCTCAACAACAACAATTATGAATGTTCTGGAGAGGCAACTGGAATTTCTTTCATATAGCTGATGCAGTGTGGAATGAAAGCATTTCTGATATGGATTGCAAGTCTACTTCTCTTGGCTAAATATGCCAATTGTAGTGTTTTTCCGTCTCACACTACCCAAGTTCGATATATCTATTCTCGCAAAGGGAAAGAAGACCAGACACACAGCTCTTTAGGTATCACAGGCTTTATTCTCCACACAAACCATGTCCGATAGTGTTTATCGGACCCAACAGAGGTGACCAGGTATTGGCCTCAGAGGACAAGTGGCAATTATGGTACACGATCATTGCAGGTGTTGAGAGTCAAACAGTTAACATGGTTTTACATAGGAGTAACACAGTGAAACAACACGGAGTCTTACCGGAGCATCCGGAAGCACTGTAAGACACATTATGGTAAAAGAGTTGACTAGATTTAAGTTACCTTTGATAATGGTTTACTGGAACTCTGTCCAAGTAAGAAAAGGCGGGAATCCGAAAGGCCATTTCTGAGCCGGGAGCGCGTTCAGTTGAGGCGCGTGCACCCAATTATAGCAACACCCGGTCAGACCAATTATCTCGGATCTATTTAAAACCGTATTCACTACAATACCCCCTCAAAAATTTAAAGATTTATACCCAACAGTAAATTAATCTTCCGGAGGCATAAATTATTAAAAGAAGTGAATAAGTAACATGTTCTAAGAAGTTATAAAAAGAGAATTCACATGGCAAACAAGTACAAGTAGGAGCATATATGTGTCCTCACTACACAATTAACAAGTCGCAACATCTCCGTAAGTAGAAGTAGAAGTCATAACTTTTAGCTTCGAAAACATTTTTAACCATCCAGCGGCATCTCGACAACAAGGAGCTTCCAGAGTCCTATCTATGTACAAAACATGATCCAGCACAGGTTAAAAAATTTAGTTTCTACTATACCAAAACTTCTTTAGAACATCACAGCGTACAGACTTCCGCGAATCAAAGGGTTTTCCGGGGTCAAACGGGGTCAGCATCAAAGTCAATCTGAGCCGATCCGTGGTCTATCGCAGTCCAAGGGCGTTCCGCGTCAGGTTTGGTTCAGGTCCGCTATGTCAAGTCCGTGTCCAGGTTCCAGAGTCCAGGGTCAATCTGATTCGTCATCTACAGCGGCTGCTGCTCGTCTCCGGGTGTCTCATTGTGGGTGCTACCTGACCCCGCAATGGGCTTCCCATGTGTGCTAGGGAGGCCATCATTAACGGACTCATGCCAGGATTCCCGAAACCAGGAAACGGTCCGGCCATGGGCAGGGACATAGGAGGCGGAGCACTCATGAATGAAGCCATCATCTGACCCATCCACAAGTAGCGATCCGTATCCGTCAACTGAGCGGGGGCAGTGGTCAAAGGATTTCTCCTGACCGGACTGCCAGCTGCACTGCTAGGGCCTACTTGGACGGAGCCGGAGGGCTCACAATCCAAACTTGTGTCAGGCGCTGACACACCGTTGGCCTCTAAGTCTGCTCGCAGGGAACTGACGGTTTCCTCTAGAGACCTAACCCGCAAGTCACTCCGGTGAAGACTTGCCTTCAAGTCCCTAATCAGGCGCGACTGGGTGCGATTCTCCTCACGGAGAGCAGCTAACTTCCCGATGGACTCTCGCACAGCCTCCAGCACCTGTAGAGGCTCCGTCAACCGGTCTACAGCAGTGCCGACCTGGGTCTCGACGTCTGTTAGGGCAGCCCGAGCCAGCTCGAGAGCCTCCCCAACATTCGCCCTAGACTGCTGTATCACATGGCACACGGCAGCTTGCTCCGGGTGCTTAGCTTCCATGTCTGTGACCTCCTGCTTGGCTACGGCGGTCAAGGTTTTCACTTTCTTGCTGTTCTTCGTGGGGACAGGAGAGCCTTCATGCTCGTTAGAGCCGGAGTGCGAGCGCGATCTCTTCCTCTTCTTCTTCTTAGACGGAGTGGAACTCGACATACTAGAAGTGGAGGCAGCTGGAGAAGAAGGGGCAGCCACGGCCTTAGGGTTCACAAACTTGTGTGTAGCCTTCCGCCGGATCACCTGAAGGTCTGTCAGCGTTAGGTAAGCCATCCAACTGAACAGATGGTTCACCTGAATCGACGGTGACAGCTTCATCACCTTCTCCGCAGCCAGCACGAATCCCATGTTGTGAGCCACCACTTCTCCATACTGGAGATGGCGGACCATCTCGATCCGGCGGTCTACCTTCTGCTTACATCTTTTGGAGGGACACTCCCACACCATGCGATGGGGGGCGTGCTCCTCACACAGATGCCGGAACAGGCGGGGCCTTGTGCGAAAGACACGAATCCCGTAAGGATTCATCCCTTTGTGACGGCAAATAGCAAAAGGACACCGGAATCCGGGTTCCCAGATGCTAGCAGCATCCCACACTTTCTGGTAAGTTCCTGGATCCAGAGCATCCTGCCGAACTAGGCTGGGCCATTGACAGGTCTCAAAGCGGTCCATCAGGAGATCGTCAGCAAACTCTGTATCCTCATCCTCACTCTCATCAGCCAGGGGAACACAGACTCCCGGGGAGTCATCGGCCGGGTTGATGGGAAGGACTCCGGTGCCTGCAGTCAACAGGCCACGGATATCACACTGTGATTCCTTCAAGTAAGACGGAACGGACCTATAATATCAAATCCAATACGACTCCAGCGTTCTCCATGCAATTCCTTCTTAAGAGGCATGACTCCGCCACCACCCCTCGTCTTCCGCATGCTACATTCCGGACATGCCCTGAGCCACCTTTTCAGATCACTTCTCATGTTGGGCCAGAAGTACTTCTTCTTGGCTGTCCAACCAGTCTTGAAACATCCGAAATGCCCAACCGTCTTCGGTCCATGCATTCCCTGGAATATCTCATAGCGAAGAGTAGTAGGAATTACTTTGTGCACGTACGTGATTCCTGTGCGAGGTCGAGTCCACGACAAGCACAACACACCATTCTTCATCGACAAACTCCCCAAGTTATGCATATAGGTACAGAATTTGTCTGATTCACCGGACAGGGACTGCTTGTCCGGAACCGAGACTTCTCCGTCCACTATAGCAATCACTCTTAGGATTTCTGGGTCGTCTTGCTGAGCTGTCCGGATGTTTTCTCCCGTAGCAGCAAGGGTCACAGAGGTCGCAGCGACAACAGCGTCATGCGCCCCACAATCGACACAGTCAAATCGAGCACACTTCCGGGTCGGGACCCGGGAAAGTGCATCGACGTTGACATGTTTCTTCCCCGCCCTATGGAGAATCATTCGCTGATCCAGGCCATACTCTTGCATCTGGGTTAACCAGCGCGCCAACATGTCCATAGGATCCTTGAAGTTCAGGAGCCAACGCAGGAGCATGGTCCGTCCGAACAAAGAAGTTCCGATTCCCTAATAAATAGTGCCGGAATTTCTTCAAATAGGTAAGCACAGCCAACAACTCTCGTTTGGTGGCACAGTAGTTCCGTTGGGCTTTATCCAAGCTATTACTAGCGTACCCAAGGACTACCTCCTTACCATCTTGGACCTGGGACAGAATCCCTGCCATGCCATACCCACTGGCATCCGTGTCCAAGATAAACTCAACAACGGAGCTCGGGTCAACAAATCTTTCACGCTCTGGAAGGCAACTGCACACTCCGGGGTCCAGTTTATTGCTTTTGTGTATCGTTTTTCTCTTCTGGCTGCCGTTACTACGTCCTGCAACGGGGAGACAACTGCAGCGAAATTCGGTTGGAATTCCCTGTAAATTGTCTAACTTCCCTCGCAGTCTTCGGAACGGGCCAGTCACGGACCTTCTGTATCTTCTTCGGGTCTGCCCGAATTCCTTTTTCCGATACCAATCTCCCCAAGTACTCCACTTCACGGCGGAACAGTTCACATTTATTGGGTTTCAGCTTTAACCTGTATTCCCGGATTCGTTCAAGAACCAATCACAGATTTAGCAGACAACCATCAAATGTCACGCCAAATACAACGATATCATCGAGATACACCAAACAAGACTTCCAGCGAAGGTCATCTAGCATACGATCCATCATCCGCTGGAATGTGGCAGGGGCATTGCACAATCCAAAGGCCATAACTTTGAATTGAAACAATCCGACGCTGGACAGGAAAGCCGTCTTTTGCTTACTCTCCTCGTCCATCACTATCTGCCAATACCCACTCTGCCAATATTCCAGGTCGAGGGTGCAGAACCATTTATTTCCGCCCAACGCCTCGACACACTCGTCTATTCTAGGGAGTGGAAAGCTGTCTTTTACTGTGACGGAATTGAGCTGGCGATAATCGACGCAGAAGCGGTGAGTACCATCCTTTTTACCAACAATCACGATGGGTGCTCCCCACGGACTATTACAATGCTCAATACGCGCCTGCTCGTACATCTTCCAGATCTCCGCTTCAGCTACTTCACGCTTAGACACCTGAATCCGCCTATAAGCAAGCTTGATAGGTCGAGAATCGGCAGTATCAATTACGTGTTTCACGACATGGGTGCAACCCGGATCTTCTCTCCAACCATCTCCGGGTAGCGAAAAGCTCCCACGAAACTCATTAAGAAGACCCATCAACTTTGACCTCTCTGTCGGATCAGTCAAATCAGAGTCCCTTACAAGTTTCTTCAACGGACATTCCGTACTTGGTGGCACAGGGTCGTCCGGGGCAATCAAATCCTCATCTACCACAGACGGGGTTCCACCACCTGAATAGAGTTGATGATTGCATCTTTTATTTTGTCCTCCGGACACATATTCACCCCCTCCGGACTAGTAGTGGGTGACGATAGCAGCGTCACATCACTCACTCGACCAACCACCATATCAACACCTAAACGTAGGGTTTCCGCGGACGGATTACTAAAGGCCACAGTCGCCCTAGCGTCAGCCGAGATATATGAATCAAGGCATCCCACAGTGTAATCCCTTAGAAAACTCTGGTCCGGCTCAAACATCAAACCCGTTGACGAATCCGAGCACCCGCAAACATCGATCTTAACCAGTGTAGCTGAATAAGGACGAAGGACCACCGCTTTCCGAAGTGTTACCTGCCTTCCATCGCCTACTTCACTAGTTGCAATCATATTCACCGAGGGACCCAATTGCTTTGGCGGATCACCAGGCCAGTGATGCATCATCACAGCGTCTTCATCATCATTCAAAGACAATTTCCCTGACCAGCACACATAACATTGACGCACAAGATTGAAGTCCTGCGCCAAGATTCCGGACTCCGGGCCAGATAACGTTAACATGTACACGTTAACATGTACGTCCGTTTCCCTAACGTCAAAGGGAACAGAGCGCTACCATGCACAGTAATCTGTGAATCGTTTCCCCTCATGCACGCCAACCGGCACGGACCCAGTGGCGGCGGCCGACACAGGGAGTCATAGAACGTCTTCGTCACCAGGTTAGTGGTAGCGCCCGGGTCCCAAAGGAAATCACCAACTTCCCCATTCACTGATACTGAAGCGTACCATCTATCCGCAATATATGGATCACGGAGCTTCAACACCCTCTTGTCATCTACGGAAACTTTCTGAATACTCGCACCTGTGATGGGACCTGACTCCACTATCACCAAATGCCCCGACTCAACTTGGTAACCTGCCTTACCCCAACAAACATTGTCGGAGTCTGCAACTACAGGAAAATCCCTGGAATCAACACCATTCCTGGAATGAGTGGTCTCTTCCGCTCGACGCGTCCGAACTGCTTTCGTACATCCCTGGCAGACAGCCCCAGGCTCAGTAGTACTTACGGGAGCTAGAGCCCCACACCCAGTCTTCGTTTCAGACACAGAACGATCATGAACTGCAGTACTAGGAAGCGCAAATAATTCCCCGGATCCCATCTCGCTTCTTATGAGACCCGTTTGGAGTTTTCCGACGACTCCGGCTTCACCGCTTGGTCAGCCTTCGCCACAGAATCTCCCTTACCAGTCGCATCTTTCCAGACATCCCTCTGTGGACAGCTAGCCATAAAATGACCCTCTTGACCACATTGGAAGCAACCGGTCCGCTTCACACCTCTCTTCCAGTTAAACTTAGACTGTTTACCGGAAAACTTCTGCCTAGACTGTCCTACCAGGACCGTAGAGCCTGGACGACAGCTTCAGGGACGTCATCCCCACATGAGTCTTCCGCCACAGGTTCGGCAGCTGTAGCTTGCACAGAAACCTTGGGGTTTTTCTTCCTCACATCTGGACCAGCGGTGGTAAATGTACTTATAGAGGCAACACTGCCACTCTCCAAGTAACAACTCTCCCACACCTCCGCCCAGTGTATGGCTCTCAGGAGATCTTTCGGCTGTTTCAGGCGAACCCAATCAGCCATATCCTGATTTGTCACTCCCTGTAAGAATACACGGAGGGAAACTGACCTCAACGTGTTATCCAAGGGACCAAAAGCACGTCGCCCTTTCCGAGCAACATCGTTACCGAAAAGTCTAACCGACTGGTTCGGAGTCTGGCGGGAATTATAGAATTCTGCCTGCTTTCTAGGTCTAGACTTCTCGCCAAAGTTTGCTTCCATATGGTCGACAAACTGTACAAGAGTCAAATTCTCCGGCAAATCTCCCATTTCTGCCAGTTGCCTCCTGGAACCACAGATCAACTGTCGTAACAACTGTTCGGGGCTCCAGTTGTGCGCGGTAGCAATAACTTTCATTTCCGCCAAGTATATCCTCCACGAAATAACACCATCCCACAACCTGGGTACGGATACTTTTGGAGCAATACTCTCTCGGGTCGAAGACTGTTTGTAATCAAAATCTTCATCCGACTCATTCGGTCCTGTATACTCAAGACCTTGGACAAGAGAACGATCTTTCCGATGGGACCGACTAGATTGACAATCCTTCCCAAAGTCATCATCAGAGTCATCTGAGTCACTATCACCCCCGGAAGGCTTCTTCCGGGTTTTAGTACTGGATAACATAGAACCAGGGGAACTAGGGGAACTGCGGTAGTATGTACCATCATGAACTCTACCATTAGGAGTCTTAATGATAGCAGTACGCGACTTCGAAACAACCACATTGCTCTGTTCCTTCCGCGGGGTAACATTTTTGCCGGTCAAAAACGAACCATCATTTACATTCCCTTTCGGGGAAGAAGAAGCTTGTGCCTGCTTTGAGAACGTAACATGCCTGTCAACATCCTCCGGCCCTTTAGCTGCAACAATGGACGAATCATCCATCATTGGCGCAAATGACAACTTCGGATCAGCAAAAGTTGACGTCACTGGAGCTTTGGGTGTGTATGCAGTTTTGACCTTCAACAACATACCAAGCAAATCCTCACCCTGCGAAGTGTCCGGCGGGGGCGTTTCATCCTTCCCATCCTCTGAAACACAATCTTCCACCGTTACCGGCGGAGGCGGTCCGTAAACAGCATCATGTATAACTCCCCGAAGGGTTGCATTCTGCTGTGTAACGTCTGCCATACGCACATGCAAATCCTCAGCAGCACTTCTATGAGCTTTAAAGTCGGAACGCATCTTCCGGAATTCGTGACGGAGTTCATCCTCAGTCAAGTCTTCCGGCGACCGACGCCACTGATTGAAAGCATTACCTGCTCCAACATCTACCCGGTGCACAGAACCATCGCCCTCATAAGCAAAAGTTCCCTCATCCTTACGGGTTACCGTTTCCTTACGGGTACCCAACAGTCCTTTCATCGGAGGACCAAAGGTATCCGCAACTATAGTCAACTTCGAAGGCTTGACCACAGTAGTCTTCGCCGGAGACTTGACCACACTGACTTTCGCCGGAGACTCCGTGCCCTGAGGGGCAACAGCACCATCCGCTGCTACAGCCATTTGGTTGGGTCTACCAGCCAATCTCCGAATCTCTGCACAACGCAGTCCTGTTTCACCAAGAAACAACAGTCACACTATCAACAAGGTCTGCGGCCAGAAACTGGTTTACGGCACCAATTGTAGTGTTTTTCCGTCTCACACTACCCAAGTTTGATATATCTATTCTCGCGAAGGGAAAGAAGACCAGACACACAGCTCTTTAGGTATCGCAGGCTTTATTCTCCCCACAAACCATGTCCGATAGTGTTTATCGGACCCAACAGAGGTGACCAGGTATTGGCCTCAGAGGACAAGTGGCAATTATGGTACACGATCATTGCAGGTGTTGAGAGTCAAACAGTTAACATGGTTTTACATAGGAGTAACACAGTGAAACAACACGGAGTCTTACCGGAGCATCCGGAAGCACTGTAAGACATATTATGGTAAAAGAGTTGACTAGATTGAACCCATTGAGGACGGGGGCAGTTTACACATATTTTGCCTGGCTGGCGGGGGCCCTTTTCCCCCTTTTTGGGCTTCAGGACGGGTGTTTAACATGAGGTTTAGGGTTTAAAAACACTTTAAGAATATTTTCTTTAAATAATATGTGTCATATGTACATCGTATAATAGGTGTAAACAGTTATTGATCATATTTTTTCATAATTTCCAGAATTTGGCCTTCAATAATTAAAATAATGGGTCTCAATTGGTTGCAATATGGCGGCAACCTTGCTCCAAATTCACTTTCCAGCTTTTACGTATGTTAGTTATGACGTCATCATTATTGTCTCCATGACAACATACCTATAAAAATATTTCAAGTGTGTTTGTATACATATATTTCAAATTTCATCAAAATCTGTTCATTTTTTTTTAAGTTATGCCCCCTTCAATTTATATAAAAAATTGATGCCTTGAGGCATCACCCCGTCCCCTGAGCCAAATTATGTGTGATGCCTTGAGGCATCAGCCCGTCCCCTAAGCCATTTTGATGTTGATGCCTTGAGGCATCATGCCGTCCTCAATGGGTTAAGTTACCTTTGATAATGGTTTACTGGAACTCTGTCCAAGTAAGAAAAGGCGGGAATCCGAAAGGCCATTTCTGAGCCGGGAGCGCGTTCAGTTGAGGCGCGTGCCCCCAATTATAGCAACACCCGGTCAGACCAACCGTATTCACTACACCAAGCATACTAAAAATTTCTTAAGATTTTTACAAGATCTTCGCAGTTTGAGAACAAAGTTTCTCTTTCTTGGCAACACGCAGTGCCTCAGAACCTCAGAATATACATAAAACATCAGAATACATAGTTTCTTCTGCTGTGATTGATCCTTCAAACCATATTTTTGTAGGATTTGTATTGAATTAAGTGTATGTGTGCAGAAACAATCAAGGTATAAAACAGTTCTCAATTACCTGTCCTTAGCCACTTATAAAAAAATGCATAGCAACTTAACTCTGAGAACCTAAGAGCAAAGTGATTGGAAAAACATTGGAAGAAAGAATCAAGGTTAACAGATCTGCAGACCATTTCTATCCATGTGGTAGTAGAGTGTAATATAAAATCAGGTATTTTGGGGCAAGGGAAAAGAAATTGTTTTTCTTAAATTTTCCTTGAATTCTTGTATAGCAAATGTAAATTTAGATATTTACCAATGACAAAGCTTCCCAAAAGTATATAGAGAAAGCTGGACAAGATTCTACAAGCACATTCAAAGGTGACAATTCTGACCTATATCTACTGACATTGCCTTCTGGGCCTGAACAGCTAGTATGTAGTGTTTATGCGTGATCGTATTCATAGCAATAATGACACTCAACTCAGATCCTTGGTCCTTGCCAGCTTTCCATCTTTATTCCAACAGCATTCCAACAACATTCCAACACCTCAGGAGGTCAGTACTGGAAACTGAACCTTAACCTGACTAGCCTCAGAGGGACTAGTGTTGAAAACACATACACCACACATAGTGTGTCACATCACAATATACATGTTACACAGAGAATACAGGGTACACATAACATAAGACAATACAGTAGTAATCACACATACAAGACTGCAGTGCATAAGAGTGACCTCTAGGGGTCTATATAGTATTAGGCAAACACAATAATCAACACGAGTATGGCACAATAAGTGATGGCCGAGTGTCCACCCCAAGTTTATTACAAAGAAAAAAATTCTAGTCCGATCCATTCCGCACCGAGTTGGAGAGTGCCGGAATGCGGGAACCACTTAGTTACCAGGTTGCTACAAACAAGTCAGGTGTCAATGCAAAGAATATATATATTTGATATGTCTCTCTCGACTTGTTGACTATATGAAGATCTAGGAAGGATGAAACAAAGCAGGTATGGCCTGAAACCACATAACATGGGGTTTATTTATACCATAAACATATACAATAGAAAAGAAAAAAATTTTCTGGCATGCGTGCTGATCGGGAGATGGGCGTAGAGTGAGGAATGAATGGGGGGAAGGAACGATGCGTACTATGACGTGATGTAAACACACGTGGGGGGGGGCGTGGTTACCGCATCGGTCACCAAGGTCTTGGATAATATAACCGGTGACAGGTCACCTACACATATGTCTCTCTCGACTTGTTGACTATATGAAGATCTAGGAAGGATGACACAAAGCAGGTATGGCCTGAAACCACATAACATGGGGTTTATTTATACCAAACCAGGCCAAACCGAGAGACTAAGAAGATAGCATATCTGCAGTGAAAGTGTCCACCTTCAGCTTCAGTTCTAAGTCTGGCGTGATGTAAGAATCCACACTCGACGATAACCAGTGTCCTCTCACCTTAATATCTGCGAGATTAACACCAATAGATGACATATAAGTGGCTCCTCCCCGCCTAAGGGATTGTGTAGAGAATACGCCCTGTAGTCCAGCTTTATGCACTAACACAGATAAGAAGTTTTTGACCTCCTCATAGGAAGGGTTGGGCATTTTTGCGGTGGAGAATAACAGTGAAGAATCCGGTAGAGGTGAAGACGCCCAAAATAGGAATAAGATCATAGCCCAGTGTTTAACTTGAGTTTTTGAAGTAGTATTCACGAAGGCAAACATTTTCCGGAGATGAGACGGTAGAAGAGGGTCGGCAGGCGTGGGACTTGCCCCTGGAAGTTTACCGATACCTCTGAGAACCGACTTGATGAATGGATGAGACAACGCCGGGCAGTCAATAAGTCTCAAACGGGCACCAAAGATAACGCCAGATAAGTAAGTCGTCACAGAAGAAACTTTCATAAATCCTGACAGGTATGCGGCGTACATACATAGGGTGTCAATCCGAATAGATGATGATGACAACCCATTGGCTTGCAGAAACAATTTAAACACTGTCCACTTGCGTTCCCTCTGACGCAGAGTAGAAGGTGCTACTGACGCAGATTGAAGTTCCTTGACCTTGGTCATCCATTTGTCCATCCCTACAATGAGATTCACCGTTAAAACAACACAGTCCAGCCTCATTCAGGATTGCATAGTCTACAGGCTCATTTTGATATGGGAGACGAGATAGAAAGTCAGCTACAATGTTATTTTTCGTATTAATATAATGAGGAATTAATTCGATCTATCACTATCACGATAATATTTAGCAATATGGTCACAAATCGAGGTATAAACACATTCATCATGGCAATTTCGTTGAAAAACATTTACCGGGAGAGAATCAGGGGAAGAAGTAACTGTCGAAGGTATGGAAATGTCGATCTCGATGACTATGGCCTCCATATTGCCACCATAACTAGACTCCACTGGGGGAGAGTTCGACAAAATATCATACACTTCCGCAGCTGACACAGCTGACAAATTCAATCCGACAGTCACCCCCACCTACCCGATTCTCCGCCGCATCCTATTTACTTGTCTTCGTTGTCAAGCAACTCTTGGCACCGTGTTCTGACGCCCCGCAGGAAGAACAACAATGAGGAAATTCACAGGGGTTTCTTGGACATCCCAATCCGTTGAACTTGAAACATACTTTCTCCTTACTATTCCTGCCCTTAGCAGAAGTAGTCGAAGATTTAGTAGAAGAGGCTCGACGAGAATTTTCAAACGAGTAATGACGCAGAACTTCCTCCTGTTTAGTTTCACCAAACGCCGCCAAGCCTTTCTTGTTCGCCCTGGTCCTGACAGCCGCATCGTACATTAGAGAAGCTTTTAAAGTGTACATAGACGATGAGTTCTTCTCTGTCATTGTTATACAGTGAGATAGAACGCCCAAAAGTTCATCGTGAGGGCGTGAATCACCAAGCATCTTCTCCAACAACTGTAGGTTCAACAATAATAAAGTGTCAAAGTTCTCTATCACCTCACCCTTATCGAGAAACTGCTCCCAGTCAAACCAACCAACTCTCTTCCGAGATGAACTCCTCCTTCGACGCACAGGTATGCCATAAATTGAACTTTCCACACTCTCATCACGATGTCTATCCTCATGATCATCCTTAAACATCGACCTGGAGGTACGAGAGTTAAACATAACCTCCGATGAAGAATGGGAACTAGCAGCCTCTGGATTATCGGACTTCTTATCCAATTTCTCTACCGTAGCCAAAATCGTCTTCATCATGCCCTCTAAGCCGTCGACACGCCCCATCAACGCATCAGCCTTCTCCAAAGCAGACATTTCTTCAGGTATGTCGTTATTCTTTGGCCTCGTACAATTCTTTCCTGTCTTCCCGTCATGAACAGTGTTACAATGACTGCAATGACCCATGTTGTCTAAAAAATTCTGACAATATCGCAACAAAACAGCAGAAAAAAATGTTCTGGCATGCGTGCCGATCGGGAGATGGGCGTAGAGTGAGGAATGAATGGGGGGAAGGAACGATCAGTCACCAAGGTCTCGGATAATATAACCGGTGACGGGTCACCTACACGTAACATATAAGGATAGATATAGTATTAGGCAAACACAATAATCGACATGAGTATGGCACAATAAGTGATGGCCGAGTGTCCGTCCAAAAACACCCAACTAAACCATAGCCAAGCCATCAGATACTCTTTTATCAACCTCCATGAGTCGATTTATGGGGGTGGAAAGATAAACAAGTACTGCCAAACTCTTCTAGTTCCCCATGTACTTAATATCCTGCAAGGACACTCCTATGTCCTGCAGGAACATGGCCTCACTGCATCTCAAGGAGTGTAGACCAGTGTAAATTAGCAGACAGTCCTATTGAAGACAGAAGTCGCTTGAAAACTTTGAGTAACTCAGCATAAGTCACAGGTATCAGACAGAAGGAAGAAGGCTTGAGTAGTAGAGGCTCATCAGGTGAAGCCGGATAGGAGTGCACATATTCACGGAGACAAGTGTAAACATCGAACACAGGGTTATCACAGATGTGGACCGGGAGATGTAGCACAGCTGAATCCAACCCATGTGTCTTGGACGATCGCACCTTGAACATAACATGATCCGAGTAGAACTCTACATCTGACCTAAGTAGGACAGAGCTGTGTATTTCAAACCATGGAGGTCACATGTCTTCATCAACTCAAACCCATGCAAGGATGATAGACATGCCCTGACCCACCTCACAAGCTACCATATGCCCCTCATTCTCGCGCGTACTCTCTGGGCCCCGAACAATGAGATGCATCCACTTGTCCTAGTAGGCAAGTTTACCTTCCTGATCTCAAGGGTACACAGCGTGTGTATCCCCTTACCAGATCCCATGTTCACCACTTACAAGGATCCAGCAAGGTTTGACAGATTTGTCACTTCACCAACTCAATGCATGTAGGATCTGTTTTCCTACTGCAAAGTCAAATTCTAGTACCTCTCCCCAAGCTGGAAACAGCACAGTTGCAACCAGATTCCGCACCTCAACTCCAGCTCCCATATACACAGAGTAATGTGCACAGGAAACCAGAGAATTCCACTGTATATTGCAGGCCATACCAGTTTATCAATTTCAGTCAAAACAGCAGGGAACAAGCTGGAAATCAGTAGAAAAACCACCTGGAAAACCAATCCAGTCTACTAATAAATCCAGCTGAAAACTCAGCTATTGAACTACCAGAAATCTGCCCACAAACCAGTAGCAAGGTCGGCTAACACACTGCAACATATCTGGCTACAAACCAGCTGAAAAACCAGCTGCACATCAACAGTATCCATTGCTATCCCAGCCAGAAATCACTCCAGAAATTTGGTCAGGAACTGAACCAAAATTCAGATGAAAATCCAGCTAGAAAACAGGGTACAAACCAGGCACCAATTCAGCTACAAACCAGCCATAATTCCAGCCCTAGGTCAGCAAAAATTCTGGCTCTAGGTCAGCTGGAAATCCGGCTCTCAAACAGGCAGAATTCTGGCTCTCAAGCAGGCAAAATTCGGCTCTCAAACAGGCAGAATTCCGGCTCTCAAGCAGCAAAATTCGGCTCTCAAACAGGCAGAATTCCGGCTCTCAAGCAGCAAAATTCGGCTCTCAAACAGGCAGAATTCCGGCTCTCAAACAGGCAGAATTCCGGCTCTCAAGCAGCAAAATTCGGCTCTCCAACAGGCACAATCTCAGCTAAGCACCAGCTTGAAATCCAGTCACAAACAAGCAATAATTCCGGTCAGAAAACAACAGCAAAGAAGGCACAATTCCCACTATCCATAGGCCATATATACTGCTCTTTTCAATCGGAATCCAACTGGAAATTCAACTGGAAATTCAACCAGTTTTCCCTGCCTTCAACTGCACCCATTCTCAGTCGAAATTTGAGCTGGAAAACCAGCTAAAAATTGGGTAGAAATCAGCAACACCTTCAACTGCAAATCAGCATAAAATCAGCTGGGAATGCCACCGAAATCTGAGCGGGAATGTCGCCGGAATGCATGCGGGAATGTCGCCGGAATGCATGTGGGAATGCCGCCAGAATGCATGCGGGAATGCCGCCAGAATGCATGCGGGAATGCCGCCGGAATGCAAGCGGGAATGCCACGGAATGCAAACGGGAAATCTCACTTCTCTGCCTTGGACTGCACCTGCCTATAGCAGGAACACACAGCAGGTGAAACTCTCTCATAGACCATAGGCTCCCAGCTCCCTGTACATGTATGAGTGGCAGTCCTCCTCCCAGATAACACTGAAGATTCAGATCCCTCTAGGTAAGGTCACTGGGTGCCCTCTAGTTTTGAGGTACACCTTCCAATTACTCCAAGCTTCAAAGCAAGGCACAGTCCAGGTAGTTCTGACCTTGAAGACAACTATAGAAGTCAACTCTCCTCTTCCACACAAGAGAAACACTATATGGTACAAAAGTACACTTATAGGCATTACACTCAACATGTGTCAGAGAAAGAGGACAACTAGAAAGTTGCCTTCCCTTCCAAACTAGAGAAGCATTACACTTCCTAGTATCTATCATCAAACCAACCAACAAGGACCAACTGGCACGGCACCAATTGTAGTGAATTGTGGTTCTTGCTAATTAGTACTGCACTAACTAAGAACATATCACTAACTCAGGTTCTTGGTCCTTGCCAGCAACTCTCCTTTATTCACTACATATGTATATGTGGCTTGCCACGCCATAGCATGTTGCCATATATCATTAAGGTATTTTAGTTTATTTTTAGTTTTAGTTTTAAGCACCAGTCTAGAAGTTTTAGGTTTCATTAAAATAGAATAAAATTATGCAGATTGATAGGTATAGGATATGTGATATGAGCTTGCCACGCCGCAGCATGTTGCCACATATCGGTTTAGGTTGTGCTAATTAGTTAAATGAAAAGGACTTTGGGATAGATATAGTCACGGTTCTAGTTGCATAATTCATGTATATTCCTGTAGAAGGTGGTGAAGGTGAGGGAGGTAAATTTGGCTATGGCTTCACGATTGAAGTGAAGGCCATTCTTTGTTTTTCCAAGATAATGATGAGACGTGTAGTTCTTTCTTTTCTTGTGTATGATTCCTTCGATGTGTGGGGCAATTAGGTTTGCCTTGCAAATCTTCTTTCTAGTTTCGCAGTAGAAGAGTGATTTTCTATTCCTTTTTCTTATTGTATTATTGATGGTAGTCAGGGCGCTGTGCAGTTCTTGTTCTCTTTGATTTTGCTGTTTTCCCCTTGTGTACAGGTCTAGGGATATTCCAGCAATTTCCATTACGACTACTCCAAGCGCAACCGCTTGCATCCTCCTTATCAAGACATCTATCTCATTGGTAATATGTGAGACATATTCGCTTTCTTCTTCAAACCTGGGAAGGATTGTGTTCTTGCCTGTTTTCGTCGTAAATTCATTTATGCCGCCTAGTACATAGCATAAGTCAAATTGTCTGAAATTGTAGTTAATCGTTGCTTCATCTCCTAGTCTTGCAAATCTGGCTCCCGGGACGCAAAGATAAGTGATATCTATATCCTTGTGCGGCTCCTTATTTAGCAGGCTATTTAAAGGTGTTTCCCATCCTCTAAGACAGGAGTCGCCTATTAGGAGTATCTTAAAAGGAGGCATTTGCACGCTTAGTGAGTAGAGAGATAGAACGATATATATATGGTAGGATAATAAACCTAGAAAGTGTATAGTTTTTTCAGACTTTCAGAGTTTTCCTAATGTCAGCAAGAATTTGCCCACAGATATTCCGGTTTGCACCGACTTTATCGTGCGTTAGTGTTAGCGCGTCTGAGAGATAGAACCCACAACCATATACTGGGTCGTAGGTCGCTTCATAGAAGTGCGCGTTCAGATCTAGCCTGAGGCGAAATTCTTTCAGTTCTGGTATCCCCTCGAACTTTCTGGTCATACAATCCTTTAGTGTTTCTCTTGAAATTGTTGCCCACTCCGCATTCTCAGTGATTTGTTTGGCAATTCTTTTTACTGAGTATGGATTGGAGATAGATTTGATTTTCTCAACCATTGGCTTCTCCGCTTTGCATATCAGCACTTTTCTATACTGATATAAATGCTCGACTGACTTTGCCATAAAGCTGTCAAACTCGATGTTACACAAATACATATTGGACAGTGGGCTCATGTGGCCTTGAAAGGCCACACCATCTGGGGTGTCGATTGTAGAGGCATTTGTCTTTGTTATGCCAAGGGGTAGGTTATTGAAATCCTCCCTGTTGTACGTTTCCCCATTTATAACTACTGAGTTACCTCTGGGTTTCGCGTCGGCATTGTGTACAATTCTTGCTACATTAGCAATTGCGCGTGCCTCGTTTAACAACATTTCCTCGTCCTCTGTTACATCACTGCTTATTTTGATGTTTTGCAGGGCAGTTTTGTGTTTGTTGTTATTTAGGGCCTTGAAGATGTCTATTTTAATTTTAGACGAAGGGAGAGTTAGCTTCACTGGCCTAGGATATCTTGCATTTGCACGTGATTTTGCTAGACGTTCCGGGTGAATGAAATTTATCTGCAGATCCATGGCATTGAATAAACTATTTAGCTCTTCTACTAGCACCTCATCATTCTTTTCTTCAAGCCCTTTTACAATAATTCGCAGATCCCTGGGTTTTTCGGCCGGGATTTGTTGATCATTTTGTCTTGCAACTTGGGGTGCCTGGGCATATGCGTGACCTCGATTTCTAGTTACATCATAGGGGAATTGGGACCTAGTATTTAGATTGTCAATTCTAGCTTCATTTCCCGAATTTTCTGCGCACAGATATCCATTTTACTTTTTAGTTGTTCGAGACCATTGTTCATATGACTAAAGTTCTGATCTAGTTTCTGGTGCATATGGGAGATACACAATAGTTAGTGTCTAAGGAATTAATGCGGTCCTGGTTTGAGATCGCTAGGTTTTGGTTTGAGAACGCTAAGTTTTGAACTTGAGTTACTGATCCCTGCATTAATGCAAAACCATTGATGACTTCATCTAACTTTTTTTCTCTGGCTACAAATTGGACCATAAAGTCACTTTTCATAAACTGATCAAAGAAATTGGCTTGAATATTAGATTGTATATGAGGACTTATCTGCTGTCCGGCTGGTTGAAGTGCGTAGCTTTGGCTATACGACTGCGTCGGCATTACTATCTGTTGAGATGTCTGCGATTGGTTATTTCCAAGCGAATTCACATGTTGTAGTCCAGAGTTCTGGTAAGAGGCACTAATTTGGGGTCCATTTGGAGACACATTCTGGATTTGCAACGATGGTCCTTGGTATTCCAATGGGGGGTAATTTTGGCTCCTTGCCAAGTCCCGCGATTGGGCCATTTGTTGTGTCGTATTCCCAGATGTTGTTGGTATTATACTAGAATTTGGATAAGAAATTCCAGATGGTGGTCCATTATGGGTTCTGTTCTGAGTTTGTCCATGGTTTTGTGAGCTACGATAGTCCATTTGTGGGATATTTTGGCTCCCTCCTATATCTTGGGGTTTCGCCATTGTGTGTACACTAGCATTGGCGTCCCTAGCAACGGGTGTATGCCTTTGTGTGTTGACCGTTGGTCCTATTCAGCGAGGCCCGGTCTTCTTCGCTAAAAAGATTCAGATTTTCTAGGTTTCTCGACGATCGTGATGGCCTGCGATCTTCATTAAACATGTCCATATACATTCCTACAGTAGTTTGCTGATTTTTGTCGTTCTAAATGGTTTGGAAATGAACGATCTCTGCTGAGATTCTCGGGGCGGATCTTTCGTGTACCCTACCTAGCGGCCGCCATCTTGCAATTGATTGTCCTGGATAGGGTCTCCACATCGGACCCAAGCAAAGGCTGCGCGACATAAAAGAAACTTAAGAATTCAAAATGTAACAGAATCCCGTCCTGACAATGGTAACGACGATTGTCTTACCAAAGCTTAGGGTTTTAAAGTATTAAGTCTTAATGTCAGAAGTTTACTTAACAAAGTATCTGAACTTGAAGCGATTAGTCAAAAATATTATTTTGATGTTATCTGTATAAATGAAACATGGCTAAATGCCAATATTTACGATGATTTAGTACATCTTGATGGCTACAATATTTTTTAGACACGATAGGCAAACTGCCAAAAAAACAGGAGGAGGCCTGGCAACTTATGTATTAGATAAATATGAGGTTACACCGGGCAGTGACAATTTCCATGTCAGCAACCCAAATATCGAAATTCAAACACTCACTATAAAATTGAATCCCTACAAAGATATAGTATTCTTCAACTCCTACCGTCCACCTGATGGAGACCTGAATGAAGCTATACACTCAATACAAGAAATAGTATGAAACTCAACTATCAGAAACCATCACAGAGTAAGACCCAATTGCTATCTATTGAGCATAATGTTTCAATGAAATAACTCATATCCTCTCCAACAAGAATAACCATGTCCTCTGAAACAACACTGGATTTGATCTATACAAATTCAAAAATAGTCCAAGTCGCTGGTGTTTTAAACTTAAATATAAGGGATCACCGACCAACTTATGCTGTGTTAAAGAAAGAAAAAGAACAATATGGACGGACCACTTTCACTTGCAGATCTTATGCCAATTTTAGTAATGATTATTACTCTAACGAGCTTTGTGAGCACGATTGGTCAGAATTATCGAATCAATTGGACTCCAATCAATATTGGAACTTACTTATTGATCATATTTCAAGGGTAACAGACGAAACCTGCCCCTTGAAAACTATGACCAATGTTAAAACCAGGAAACCCTGGATAAATGGTGATTTATTCTCTCGAATGAGAGAGCGTGACAAATTATTTAAAAGAGCTAAAAAAGCAAAAGACCCGTCCTTAATGGATAAAGCAAAAAAGCTACGCTCAAAAGTTAATCACCTGCTGAGAACCCTAAAAAACAACTATATACGAGAACAGATAGAAAATAACACACAGAACCAAAAAAAAATTTGGAATATTATATCACCCTTACTGAATAACAAAAAAGCCAAAAAGGATTTACATATATCACTATCAGACGAATCAGGCACTGATATACCAGCTACCCAAATACCGGATTATTTTAATGAATATTTCACAAATATAGGCACAAACCTGACCAAAAGCATACCCCCACCGACATCAAACTTTACAGCCCAACTAAAAAAAATCAATTTAGATACACTGGAGGAAAAAAATATCCCTAAATTCAAATTTACTCCTATAAACGATATTGAACTTAAAATAATAAAAAAACATTCCTTCAAGTAAGTCGTCTGGGATTGATCATATGCCTGCCTGGCTCTTAAAAATAGCGTTAATCGCCATACTACCAAAATTTAAATATTTGATAAACCTAACACATGAAAGTTCCAGTATACCAATGATATGGAAACACTATTTGGTATAGAAGAATAAGAATTATTGTGGTTTAAAGATTATTTATTGAATCGTACTCAGCAGGTACAAGTCAATAAAACATATTCCAACTTCCAAAACGTTACATGTGGAGTCCCTCAAGGAACTACCTTAGGACCTCTACTATTTAACTTCTATATCAATGATCTACCAAAATCTATTAAATATTCTTCAATACAAATGTTCGCTGATGACACTATTGTTTATACCTCAGGTTTGGACCCCGTGGAAGTTTCAACGAAACTCCAAATGGACCTGAACTCTCTAAACCAGTGGTGTTGTTATAACAAAATATCATTGAATTTATCTAAAATGAAAGTCCAAACCATCTTTCAAAGTCCCTCCCTCAGGTCGAGATGGATATCGCAATGATTATTTGATCTTCCTGAACACTCTTTAACCCTGGAGGGAATGAGCCTCGAAGAAGTAGCGACATACAATTATTTAGGCATAGACATTGATAATAGCTTGAAATTTAGTGATTTAATCGCAAAACTGACAAAAACTTTAAGTTACAGATGTTGGCAGTTTTCCAAATTGAAAGATAAAATACCAAAGCATACCCTATTAATGATCTACAAGGTGATGGTTCTCCCCATCTTGGACCAACCTGACATTTTACATGAATCAAGTAAAACTATAAATCTCCATCAGCTCCAAATCCTCCAAAACAAAATTCTAAAAATAATTTATTGCCTACCCTCCAGGGCTAGTGTAAAGGATCTCCACATAGAGAAAAATCTTTTCTTACTCTACCATTAAGTTATAGACATAGACTCCATCTTTTAATTGCAGGCTTCCGTATGGCGCAAAATCCTGAGAACATGGATCTACGCGACATCAACACAAGAAATTTTGAATTAGGTAGAAAAACCCTGAAGCATCCAACCACAAAAATGGATCAAATTAAACAGTCAATAATAAATAGAATTCCATACTCATGGAACAAGCTACCTACTGAAGCCCACCGATTGATAGATAATAAAGCTGTTGAAGCCTTAGCCAAATCAAACTTCATTTGGAATGATGCCTTCTTTACCTATGTTATTTGAGATGTAATCATCTGATCATCTAATTTGCCATTTGCCATTGTCAGGATATAAAAGATATTTATTACTTCGAAGACCATGCTGTACCATTTTCAAACCAATTGTTTTCTTATATAAAACATTTTCCACAAAAATTGTAGGAACTCAACCGGAGTCAACAACCAAGGTGAGGATGTCTCCCTACATGAATTGAATGTTAATTTAAGCGAAGAGAAAGAATTAGAACACCTCCCATATGGCCAGAGATATTCTTTCTATAGCGTTTGTCAGCGAAAATAAAAATGTTTTTCTATTCTATTCTATTCTATTCCAGTGTTCGGGGTAGCAGAACCTTCCGGGGCTCCGAGATTAGTAGTAGACTCAACGTAAACATGGGGATGTGAAGCACAAGGTACCGGCAAAGGCATGGATACATGTCCAGAACTCGTTCCCGAAGCAACTTGCGAAGTGGAAAAGTCATATGAAGTTGAAGAATATGAATCCTCACACAGATCCAAACCAATCTCAGTCGGAAGCAAAGGAATATCATCTGTAGGCAGAATTAGAGGAGAAGCGAACTCTGAAGTTGGGTAAACCGGAAGCCGTACACCGCCATGACAGCTCGGGTCAGAGGGGCTTCCCCGGAATGCGTGACGTCAACATCGGTTCTCCCCTTTGTCACGGGGACACCCAATGGCCTTATGTTTCTGCTTACATAAGCGGCAGAGATGTGTCTTAGCAAATCTCACTGGGGTAATCATCAGGGATGGCATCACAGGCTTTGGTCTTGTTCTTGGAACGAGAAGAGTTGCCGGAGCCGACAGCAGTAGTGGGGCTTCCCCGGCAGCCTAGACCTTGCTGTGTGTCTCGCTGCTTTGCTAACACAGCGCCATGAAAACAATAATTGCAGCCACGGCTGTCACAGTCAGGAAAACCGTGAGAAGGAGTTTTAAGAAACATATCAACGACATGGTGGTCATAGTTCGCATAGGCAATGTCCATGTAGTCACCCTCCGCAGCGTGATGAGTAACAAACTCCAGGTGAGCCAAATAAGAAGCAATATCACCATCTGTCGAGAGGAGATGTTGTGTGACCATAACCATTCCATACATTAACTGATGGTATGGCAACTGAATTCAAAACATGTTGGAAATAATATTCCAGTCGGTAAATCATACCAGCATTGCTTCGGACTGTCACAGCATCAACAGCAGAGTTGAGTTGATGGAGTGCGGAAGTTACAGGATTAGACAACCAGTTGGAAGTCAGATTTGTATTAGTCGAGGAGAAGATCACCGGAGGGGAGCTCGCACCGGAGCCGGGGTTGCCAGCAGTTTTAACAGGAGGTGACTTGACAAAACCGATTGGACCCGTTGGGGGGATGAAGCTACCCTTGGTAATGGCATCCTGAACAGATAAAGTCAATTTATTCACCTGGGCCATCATTACCTCCATCCTAGCATTCTGGTCCTCAAATTTACGGTGCCAGGTGGAAATCGCGTCATGTTGACTCTCCGAACCGATCTTGCCCCGTGGGGAAGAGCCGGAAGAATGAAGATCGGTGGCTTTGTACGAACAAAGGGCATCAATGTCCAGGTACAGTTTCCAGCTATCAGCATTTCCAGTTTGAGATACACTTTTTTCACAAGCGTCTCTGAAATACTTGCATGTAGCCTTGCTAGGGTCCGCTGTAGCAGAATGTTTGTGGCTGTAACCACAAGCAGTACAATGCACCATTTTGAAGTAACAAAGGAACGATCGAGAGAGAAAATTTCTAGTCCGATCCGTTCCGCACCGAGTTGGAGAGTGCCGGAACACGGGAACCACTTAGTTACCAGGTTGCTACAAACAAGTCAGGTGTCAATGCAAAGAATATAATTATATACATTATATATTTAGTAACATATAAGGATAGATATATACAGCACTAGCCTGGAAACCCCAGTGGAATAAACAGTCACTACACCTGGTGCCTATATAGGGAAGGAGTTGTACCAAGGCCAGCCAGCATGACTGACCCCAGACACCACAAGTACAAAATTATTCCCTCCAATTGTCAGATTTAATGCAGCACTTTCATGTCTTCTTCCAGAAAATTAGAACTAACCTGGAAGTACTCCAGCTTCTGGCTATTGCAATGGTGATGATGCATACAGCCTTTCCAAAGGTGCATGTACTGGGACACATTATACTTTTTTTCATGGGTGCTCTATTCCAAAACGTCAGGACCGGGCTTACATAGATTGGAAATATAAGTCTGCGTCGAGCCACCTTCATCTTCATTTTCATGAAATGGTCTAGCTTGCTGTAGGCTACACATTTTTTTTTTATTTCAATTAAAGGCCACCACAGTCAAGAAAGCTGTCGCGAAGTAATAGAAAACTATTTTCCTCACAATACATTGTAAAACGTAAGAAGAAATAAACTCTGAGAATATATAAACACAATTCGAAATTGGGAAAGACTGATATCATGTACTTCTCCCGTGTCTATAATTTCATCAATGTTGGTTGAGGCAATAAGAAATTGGTAACTTAATTGTGGACGCAATCTTATAAAATAAATGTTCTGACAGTCAATCCTCCACTATACGTGTGGTGTGCGCGCTCCGTTGCTTGCGCTAAAAGGTGAATCAACCGCCGTTTCACGTGGGTGGGAGAGGATTTCGAGCTATATATCTATGCGTTCTTATATGTACAGCGCTCCCAGTGGGAAGATTGGTCTGCTGTTCTGTTCTGTTCAGACGTCGGTTAGGGGTGAGTTTGCTGATTGGGAACCGCCGTCTTGAGATGCAACTTCAATAACATCATTTACTCTATTTTTTTATTCATGAAAAGAATTGATGGTCGTTTCAACTTATTTTTCATGCAGCTTCTACCAACAACATTTTTCAAATGAAATCAGTTTCTGAAAGGGAGAGTTGAGTCTATAACACTTGTAATAATGAGCGTTTAGGGATGCAGCGCCCCCAGCTTAAAACATCATGTTTTATTTCATTCTTTAACTTAAACGGCTATAATATAGGAATGGACACTCTCATCTCATCTCATTCTCATCAATGTTCACTTGAACCAAAGTTATCTTGTCTTTGACTAGATCTTAGCAACTAAGTTAGTAGCCACACAAACAACAACAGATCATTGGACTGCTAGGATGTTCAACTTAACTTATTAACTTATTCAATTATATACAAGAAGAAGCATATACAATAAGGGGGGCCTATATAGTAAAATTGTATGCATCACTACAATACAATTATTTAAGTATATGACTGATAGATGATTGCGATTACTATTATTACTACAATGCGATTACATAAAAGATTTTTTTAAAACAGATTTATATTCAGGAAATAACTTGACCTATTCCATGGGTGGTTGTATGGCTCGGGCTACGTCCCGTCTTCCGCCATACCCTGAAGTTTCGCTTCACATGTCAATGTCTATGATTTGATTGTGTTGAGGTCATTGCTATAATTGAGTACAGTACGTGGTTGGAAGTTATGAGATGAAATGGTGATGGGATGAGATATAAAATAGTTGGTGAGTCAAGTGTAGTAGTTTGACATAGGTCATAGGTCATAGGTCATAGGTGAATGAGGACTATGCAATCGAGATAATCGAGAAATGAATGGGTATAGCACTTTAAGAATGTGAAATGTATGATACGTAAACATGTATTATATATGGATGAAAAGAAATAAAAACGTATTTAAATAAAAAATATACTACTAAAATACTACTAAAAATGCAAATTTTAATATGAATTGCACACGGGACTCCATTATGAGTAAGATGCATTTCTTTAGAGATCCAACATTTGCGTGATTTTACAGTATTGAGCTGCATGAAGACAATGAGCTTTGTACCCCTCTTAAGTCCCAAGTTTAATCAGGAAAACGGACGGAACCAACTTCTCTATAATCCCGGAATAATTCGAGATAAATCAAATTCACGATGGCTCCTATTTTTAAAATCCAGTCAGTTCGAGGATTGAATGATGCCATAAATTTTCGATCACTTCCGCTGTTGCATTATTCTCGACCCGTAATTTTAATCATGCACAGGGCTGAGAGATCCAGTGACGGGCAGTCACGATTGTTATTTAAGCCAGGTAATAGGAACAAATTACTTTTCGGAGTCTCCTACTCTCCTACTCTCAGATTACGGGGACAGACCAAACAATGCATGGCAAAGGTCGCCGTCTCTGTCATCCTTCTTTAATCCCCTTTTCTAACGATGTTTTAAAATAAATTTGTAATACTAAGCTGAATAATTCTTAAGCCTTAGGTGTTCTTTTTACACCGAAAAGATTCCAAGAAATAATGTGATTCCATAGCATTGGGCCAAACATAAAAATGGGTAGAGTGTTTTTGGTGTATTCTTGCTGTCGATTTTTGTCTAAATATTTAAACCTGTATATTATTTCCTTGGAGATGAGACATATATCACATTTGTGAAAATCTGCCAAATAAAATTGTTTAAAAAAGTCCCGTTCACCTTATCTATAATTCCTTCAAAAAAGACCAGTTAGTGGCTGCCTTTCTCGCTATTAACGGTAGTGGAGGAATTATTGCTGTATTGCTGATTATGGTAGTCGCGCTCAGGTTATAGATAGCCTAGACAGGTGTCCATATGTAATATAAGATGAGTACCGACCTATAGCTCATTTGTTAAAAAATATTATTGATAGTCTTATTTCTCTATAATCATTCATTTAACAGTCTCCCCGATATGCCGGAACAGAAACAAATGGTTGATATACAGAATACAAAATACTAGACATGCAAAGTATAACATTACTAACAATTCATATCATCTCAGCATTAGGCCTAATCCAGCCCTTAGTGTGTAAACATTTATACACTTCTACATATCATTTATTTTAGCTAGTCTATAATAGATTTATATAAACAGTCGCTGGCCGGCCGGCCGGCCAAATTATATCAGTCAGGCCAAGACCAATGAGCTTCGTATACCCAATTCCAAGAGGGCAGTGTCCCCTCTTGTTAGAACTAACAGGAAGAGTCCAACCCACTTGTGGAAGAGCCCAACTAAACATAATAGGGGTCTAGGGTTGGATTCACCACCACATTGATCTGGTGACTGATTAATTATGACAACCGCGAATTGAGCTTATTAAGGATGCGAGACATAATCAAATGAAATATAAATAATAAAATAATAATACAATATAAATAATACAATATTCGAAGCTTCCTTTCTACAATCACTTTTTTTGCAAATATGGAGTCGGGGGGGGGGGGGGGGGCTTATGACACAACATGCTAGAAAATGCACGTCGCATTTGTTTAACAACAATGGCACATGAGATTTGGCACGTGGGAGTGTTTAACAACAAAATATCTCTTCCTGTGTTTACTATTCTTAAAGGAGGATTCTTTGGAATGGGTTGACAGATGTATGGGTATGAGTATTTTTCACAGACAGCCAGCATTTGGTTCCAGGATGCAATCTTTATAGAAAACTCTAAATTATATCAACATTTTAAATATTTTCCTAATTTTGGGTTGACAAATTTATGGGTATGAGTAATTTTCCGAGACAGGCAGCATTTGGTTCCAGGATGCAATCTTTATGGAAAACTCAAAATTATATCAAAATTTTCAATATTCCTCAAATTTCCCTATTCATTTTTTCAAAACATTTGAAAATATTCTCAAAATCTGAATTGCCAAATTTTGTCAATATTGCATTTTTGTTAAGTTCTCAAAAAAAATTGACTTCCAATGATAATTCAAAATATTTTGTCCATATTTTTCTAAATATCCCAAATATTACATCAGAGGTGACTTCAGAACCAAATGACTCCCTCTTGTGAGAATTGCTCATGTATATGTGATGTGTCACAGAAATGGTAAACCGATCCTCAGTATTATATGCTTCACCGCATTTCAAGCCCTTTGTTGTTACTGAAGAATGTGGTGGCAGCTGGTGGACCTATAATTTAGGATGGAACTTAGGAACTTGTGTTCACCCCTTTACTTTAATTGTTAAAAGGCCTGCAAATATGGTTAAATCAATAGATTACTAAGATCTATAAAGAAACATTAAATAACTAAAACATCAAAACAACAGTTTGACTGTAAAAGCCAAACTGAACCATGTTACTTTGAGATCTGAGTTGCTCATTAGAAACAGTTCTTGGAACATGGGGTGTGGATAGGGACAATGTTTTAGAAAGGTATGGAAGCCCATGGCTGCCATCTTGCCTATCACCTCTCACAATAAAGTATAGCCTCTCACCTCTCACCTCTCGCCTTTTAAGTCTCACCTCTTGCCTCTCACTTTTCACACCCCACATGGGCACTGTTTGAAACAGTTCAGTTCTGAACAGTTCCAAAACTAAATGTTTCAAACTTTTTGGAACTGAACTGTTTCAGTTTTGGAACTGTTCAGAACTGAACTGTTTCAAACATTCCGGAACTGAACTGTTCCAAACTGTCCGGAACTGAACTGTTTCAAACTTTTCAGAATTGAACTGTTCCAAACTGTACTGAACTGTTTCAAACTTTTTGGAACTGATCTGTTTCAAACTTTTTGGAACTGAACTGTTTCAAACTTTTCGGAACTGAACTGTTCCAAACTGTCCAGAACTGAATGAACTGTTCCAAACTGTCCAGAATAGAACTGTTCCAAACTGTCCAGAACTGAACTGTTTCAAACTGTTCAGAATTGAACTGTTTCAAAACTGTTCAGAATGGAACTGTTCCAAAAACTGAACTTTTTCAGACTGTTCAGAACTGAACTGTTTCAAACTGTTCAGACTGAACTCTTTCAAACTGTTCGGAACTGAACTGTTCCAAAATGACCAGAACAGAACTGTTCCAAACTATTAAGAAATGAACCGTTCCAAACTGTGCAAAACTAAACTGTTTGAAACTGTTCTGAATTGAACTGTTCCAAACTATTTAGAACAAACTGTTCCAAAAGAACTGAACTGTTTCAAAGAACTGAACTGTTTCAAACTTTAAAGAAGACTTTTTCTGAACTGTTTAAAAATGTTCAGTTCTGAAAAGCTCTGAACTGTTTCAAACTGTCCAGAACTGAGTTGTTCCAAACTGTGCAAAACTAAGCTGTTTCAAACTGTTCTGAACTGAACGTTCCAAATAGTTCTGAATTTGACTGTCCAAAACTGAATTGTTTCAAACTGTTCGGAATTCAACAGTTAAGAACTGAACTGCTTAGAATGGAACTGTTCAGAACTGAACTGCTTAGAACTGAGCTGTTCAGAACTGAACTGTTCCCAACTGTGTGTGTGTGTGGGTCAGGCCAGTGAATGGTGTATATATTTATGAGCAATTCCACCCCAAATGCATCATTTGGCCATCCATGGCTGAAAATTCATAATTTTTCAAAATTGCTTCCATTGGTTTATTTTTTCTCGTACATAAACTAGATATAGTGGTACTAATATAGATGAAATTAATAATGAATATTAATGATAATTCAAAATAATTTGTCCATATTTTTCTAAATATGCCAAATATTACATCAGAGATGACTTCAGAACCAAATGACACCCTCTTGTGAGAATTTTTCATGTCTATATGTGATGTGTCACAGAAATGAGTATTTTGGTAAGTTAATCCTTAGCATTATAAGCTCCACCGCATTTCAAGCCATTTGTTGTCACTTAAGAATGTGGTGTCATCATGTGCTATCACCAAGAGACACTACCCAGTAAATGACTCATTTAACATCTTTTATCATGGTACAGGCCGCTAGTGGGCCTATAATTTAGAATTATATTTGATTTGATTAGATTTTGAAAATATTTTATTCAGGACACAGACATTTCCATATGACTGTATGAATATTCCCAGAATAGCCTGAGTTCGATTTACTTTATGTTACATCGAAATATTAATCAAGAAAAAATAGTAGAATACAAGTAATGAGTAAAAATGAGATAAACCGCTACTTTTACCTCTGATTATTGGTATAATGGTATTAGTATGGTATGGTATAATGGTATTAGTATGGTATAATGGTATTGGTATTAGAGGTATGATATCTACCGCTACTTTTTGTTTACCTAAATGCATATCAACACATGATCCGATCGCAGCATTCTTGCTGTTACTTAGTTATAGAATGATACAGGGGAGTTCATATCCGATTTACCCTTTCTGATAACCTAGATATTCAACTAACACTTGTATAGATCAGACACATTTTCTAAAAACAGGTATACATATAAAACCAACAATTACACAAAGTTGCGCGTTGTGCTCTTTCATGTTGTCCGTTGAGTATTACACTTCTTGTTATTTAACGATTTTAACACTATTACTTATTTGTCATCATCTCTTCACTGTTAACATGGGCCTGCTCGTGAGTTGTTAAAGCTTCAATGCACACATTCAAGGCACCTAGAACATTTTCCCATCAAAGAACTTTTCTGACATCTACACTGTAAAGTCAAACGTCTTCATATGATACACAAAACAAGACGTTTTTCTTGTCCCCACTTTAAATACGTTGTTTTGGTGTGACGTTTAGCATCTTATGTCTTTTACCGTCTTCCAAAAACGCTAAACGTCACATGTGTAACGTTTACTGTGTGACGTTTAGCGTCCAAGAATGTACTACATTTAACATCATGAAAAAACGTCTCCCACAACCCAGATTCGAACTCCCAACCTCTCACATTTGAAGTGAATGCTCTACCAATTGCGCCACAGACCTAGTTGATGAATGGTGTACAATTTATGAAACATATTCAATATTGGCATGGACATCGTGGACAATATACACTAAGAATCCTAGATTTGATTTAAAAACCTTTTGATTTAATCTATATACAGGCAAATTGTTCCATATTTTCGGCAGTAACATGATAATTTACATTTTGATTAATATTGAGGAGCAGCATTAGTTTAAATCATTTTTTCCTTGTAGGCCTATCTAGATGAGACATTCTTTAATTATCACTATTAGAAGTGGTTGGAATCATTGTTTGATTCTATATGCATTTTCTATGCTGTTTATGACATATTACATGTATATTTCTATATTTAATGTTTTATAATATATGTTTCAAAATATTTATATAAAATATTTCTGCGTGGGTATGCAATTACCAATAAAATAAGTTAATATGCATATACTATATAGGATGGCCTTCAAAACACATGACTAAAGGTACTTAACCCAACAAAAAAACAGAACTTTCCAATAAAGAGATCTTGTGAAGAAATCCCTTTGAAAAAGATTTTGCGACTTATGACTGATTTTCCTGTAACAAATCACATATAATTAAATAATGGATTAGTATCCTCCCAATTAATTTAAATATGAAGTGCTTACTATCAAAAGGAAGCTCAGATTCATACGAATGCAGCTATTTACTTTATATTCACCGCTCACTAATATTAGAAGCGTGATCACGGATGGCGCCTGATCGCGCATGAACATAATTTAGGACATATGTCTAATATCCTTGGTGTATAGTCTATATTCAATTCATATTCATACATAAGGGTAAGGACATGATAACTCAAATAGTTATTTGTTTCAGATGAAGAACAGGTTGGACTCATAAATGGGGGAATTAAATGAGAAGAGAAGTTGAAAAGTGATATAAGAATAATATGGTGGGATATACTTTATATAGCTCAGAGTATAGGGGGTTCTATGACCATGAATGTAAGGAAGGGTGAGGTGTCATATGTGCGACATCATGTGTGTGACACCCCAAGTGAGTGAGTAGTGTCACGCCTTGTGGCATTTCGCTCACCCATAGCATTGGCAGTGTGGCATCATTTTAGAGCAAATGGAAAACCCCACAAACCCTAAATAGACATTAGTAGGTTCAGAATGGACAAGGACTCTTACAAGGTAAGTTTAGTTTAGACAGATGAGAAAATATTTAGTGGCTAAAAGTGTGATGTTTAGCATCTACAGGTGTGACGTTTAGCATCTACTGGTGTGATGTTTAGCATCTCCAAATAATTCTGCAGCTTAGATTTATGTGCAGAACGTCTCAAAATGCGTCTAACGTCTTATGAGGACGTTATTGCGTCCTCTGTTGATACGATAGGAAGACGTTAGTGTCTAATTTTCTGTATCAACTGAAGACGTTGCCCTACCACAGTTTTTAGAGTGTATCAGCGAATAATCAGACAAAAATTTTACTACTTACAAGCATTCAGTTATAATTAGATAGAACTGTACGCAAGGTTGGAACTACAAGTGTGATTCAATGGCTCAAGTTATAACTTTCTTTTGTATCCAACAAGTGGTTCGGTTAATTTGTGGTTTCTTCCACTTTATTAGCTCAATTTTTTTTTATGACCATTCCTTAGCGCATGTCCAACATTATTATTATCAGCAAAAGTACCAGTTCGCCTTAGTAAACAAATGGCTCTTATCTCTCGTCTAAAGGATAGTGGTAATAACTTGCTTTTTACATGCATGTTAAATTTCCCTTCTCTATAGTAGGTGTTACCATAAATAATACCAAGTGCTTTATTCTGCAACTTCTGTAACCTTATGTAGTCACACTTGTTAGATATATCAATAAATACACAAGATTTCTCTAGTATCGGTAGTATAAAAGTTTTATAAATCAATACTATTTCATTACTATACTTTCATTGTCAAAAGGCCTGCAAATATGGGTAAATCAATAAATTAATACGATTTATAAAGAAACATTAAAGAAATAAAACATCAAAACAACCGTTTGACTCTAAAACTGAACCATGTTAGTTACTAAAGAGAATAGATCTGAGTTGCTCATTAGAAATGGTTCTTGGAACATGGGGTGTGGATGTGGATAATGTTTTTGAAGAGTCACATTACCAAGTGCAAAACATATCCCTGCTGTTGTGATTTCTTTCAGATTAGGAATTTGTTTGTTCTACGTAAGAGCAATAGAAAGGGGGACTATTTTTTGTTGTTTAAGTCCCATACATGCATGTGTGATCACAGTCATCTCTTGACCCTCACACACTCACATACAGTCGTTCATTCATTGTGCACTGCACTACATCTTATAACCATAGAGAAGGTAAAGCTCTAACTACATTTGCTGACATATCTTCCTTTTTTGGCTAGTAGCCCTTGGTTGGTTATTCATATGTTATCATATATGCTTGTTGACAAATATAAAGCCTTGGTTGGTTTGTATAAAGCCTTGGTTGGCTAGTTGACTATTGATACACTATTGTAAATGCTGGTCGCCAAATATCAGACATGGCGAAACCTGCCGGACCGCGGTCCTTGACCGTTGAAAGAAAGACAAGTCAGACCGGTGAAAGTAAAGTTTTCCCGGTCTGATTGTCCGGTGAAAAATTGTATGAAACGTTGGAGAAACTTTTGAAGGACCGGTGAAAGTTCCTTTTCACCAGTCCGACTGTCCGGTGAAAGTTCTAAAGTTTTCGCCATGTCTGAAATATAAAGCCTTGGTTGGTTTGTACAAAGCCTGGGTTGGCTACTGACTATTGATATACTGTTATAGCTATTTGCAAATTTTTAAAGTTCACTTCAATGTCAGAATCAGATAATCGTTAATAATCAGAGATAAACATTTATGTCTTAAATTGTGTATATGTATTTATTAACATGCACGGTTATGAAAACTAAAAACTGGAATTGCAGAGTACTGTAAGGATGGTACAATTACTGAGTTACGCTGGTTATATATTGAACAGCTTGACTATATCATTCCGGTCTCGCATCCTTGTGCCACAAGGCACTCAATAAAATAATCAAATTACGACTGAAAAACAATTAATCTAATGAACTAATCTTCTGCATACTACTTTCTTGTTCTAAGGTATTCCCCTCCTCTCAATTTCACAATAGTCCTTCTACCCCTGTAGCAGTATTTATGTTCCGGCACAAAGTTAAATTCTTGAGATTATTCTGGTCACAATTGTTCCAACCTCTTTGGAATAGCCTTTACCGGCTATGTGTGCTCTCACTTATCAGCATTTTCACTGACAATGTATCCAGGGAGAATACTTACTTCCATAGTCTCAAGCAAGTATACCGGACAGAAATGGTGTCTGAAGACCATTATCCCACATAGGTACGGTGGAGAGTCAGTCTATAAATGAATCCTGATCAAAGGATAGCAGGAGACCACACCTCAGACGTGGTGTGCTTATCATAAACGACTTATCATAAACGATACCTTGTCCTATCCCCCTCAGGAAATCTAGAAATTGCGAAGGTCGTTCGTCACAGGGAAACACGTTTAGAAGCCGGTGAATTGTATTGCTGTCTCTCAAGGAAATCACACAGTTCTCGCATCAATTTCATGAGGCACTACCCTATCGTTGTTAGGGATAAAAGGTTGTCAGCACAGGATGAAACAAATTAAAGCAATTATAAAGTATCACCCGTAAGATAGAAATTGGCAGTTCCGCATCCAGAAGTTCTGATTAGATTCTTACCGAAGGAAAATCATTTTCATCAAGCAATCTAGATCAAACTTGTTATAAAAAGATAATCTCACTTTACACCCACACGTTAAAGCATAAGTAGAGAAGATTCTTTAACCAAGAGGAAATCCAATTCAAGACGTGTCATGCCAAATCCTTCTCATATTAATAAGCACGGTCTGATTGAATTCTGAATATTTCTAACATTGAACCACCAAATCTAAATGTGAGGATAAAAAATTGAACAAATGATCCCTGACGAAGCCCCGATAAGCTGCGAAACATGTTGGATCAGCCCTAACTTAATAAAATCAAGAAAACATTGGAAACAACAGTAGTCCGGAGTCTCTTCGCTCCACCTGAATAAAACGAATTATTCCCTAGAGGTACTATCACTTAATTGAAATCTCCAGTAATGTTTAACAATTTCTCTGTTAAACAAACCTCCGTCAGCCTATTTTAATTTATGTAAATTATGTGGCAATTCATTACACGTTTTGGGGCTCCGGTCACAGACGCTAGGTTAAAGTCTAAACACCACAAATGCCGCTGTCTCTTACTCTACTACTATTTTCAACCCTATTACCATCCAATGTTTACACACATTCTTGTTTGTCCACATTCCTTGACCCTAAACAGCCAACTCTAAATCATTCATTAGTTACTTTCCAGTATAAAATACACTTTTTACTTTCTCCGTTTTTTATTAAAAATAAAAACTGTGAATGTTAATGAATCGGGTACCATTCTGTCAATCATCCTGAATAGCAAGTCGATGTTATAGATTTTGGCGTTGTGTCAGGTGTTGGTGTTGAGGAGTGTGGACACTTATCTGGGAGGATATCTCGATGCCCATCTCTGATATCTAATTCACGCAACCACTCCTAACCTTGCACCTATACAAGGACTGTTTGATTGACAACTTGCTACCTTCCCTGACACCCCTCCCACCACCTCTTCCACCTGTCAATCAAATCTCAATCAAATTTCATTCTCTCCCCTATTGGTCAAACTGAGCCACTGTTGGTGAGGACTATGACATGCCTCCTCCTGCTACCTTCCCTGACACCCCTCCCACCACCTCTTCCACCTACCTGTTAATCAAATCTCAATCAGATCTCATTCTCTCCCCTATTGGTCAAACTGAGCCACTATTGGTGAGGACTATGACATGCTGGTGTGGTGATGGTGGTGTGGTGGTGGTAGAGGAGAACCTGTGGTAGAGGAGAATTCTCAACTAACTGTTTTCTGAGTTAGTAATAAGAACACATTGTTGAGCATTTTTGTTAAAGTTCATGAATCTGAACTAAGTCATTTAATTGCTCCAAACCACAAAGGTAATAATAACTTTTTCTTTCGACCCAACTTCTTTTTCGACCAACTTTTTTTTCAACCAACTATTTTTTCGACCAACTTTTTTTTCAACCAACTTCTTTTTCGACAAAGTTTTTTTCTGACCAACAGTGCGTAATTCTGTCATGTTAATAAATGAACAAATATGGTTGGAATCGTGAGAAATTTGCTGATTTGAATTGGAGGTATGCTTTATTTCATTGTATATGTCCTTGCGATGGTTAATTCTAAGCCTTATACACATTGCCACACTCGGCAGACCTAAATACCATATTATTGCCCACTGTTAAAAATAATCGTTAAACGATAAACCTTTAAACTCCTCTCCTGCCCAACTTTTTGCTTCAGTTTTACTGAAGACTTTAGTCAATTAATCAAAAATAAACGTTCTCAACCTATAAACTTAAAACCTTCCATGTTTGATTGACAACTTGCTACCTTCACTGCAGTAAATCCATGAAGGCCACTGTATAGCTTTAGAGAGGACACCCATTTAGAGAGGACACCATGCATGTGTGTGCCTTCTGTAGTCTGCGTACATTAACCCATTTCCTTAACCCTAAACATGCCATATTTAACATGTTCAATTCACCACGGACCATATTAACAGTACGTTTAAATATATGTAGTGGCATGTTTTTTATAAATATGTTTATTGCATTCCCGCATGTGGGAGCACTGCGTACGTTTAAATATATCTAGGACAATAAAACCATATAATATTATTATCACAAAATTTACACACATAATTAAATATAAGCACTTTTAATTAAATATTATGCATTTTCAGTTGAGCAAAAATTAAAGTTCTGAAACTATGACTTGAAATTGTGCACAAATAGTTGATACGGAGAATTTGTTTCCTTTGGAAACGCAGAATATATATACATTAAGTTAAACTCCAAGTTAAATAAAAAGGAGTTGATTAATTTGCACACAAATAATTGAAACAGAGAATTCGTTTCAGAATATATACATTAAGTTAAACTGATTATAAAGTTAAACAGAAAAATAGTTGATTAAATCATTGATTAACTTAATAAACTTATAACTTGTTTTAATTCATTTTTAATTCAGGATGAGAGCACATAAATTTTAATCTTTCGAGTTTTCAGAATAGCTCCTCAGGTCACCATTAATTGCGGTGGTCTTCCCCTCAGACTACATACTACAGACTACATACTATATTTCTTCTATGCAATATGGTTGGTATATGTGTTCATATGCTTCTATGTTGGGCGGCAAGAAGGGAGTGACCTCACCGGAACCGGAACCTGCTGTTCCCTAGGAAACCCAAGGTCAAATGCACCAGACTTTCAAACACTCAAAGCTGCCTGTTCAGTTGGTTGGTAAAGAACGGAATTTTTTGCTATGGCTATTTGCAAAGCTTGCAGCGTCGATCACTCGCATCCAGGTGAAGTCTCTTGCAGATTTAAAACCAAAGCCATTCAAAAAGCTAAGGAAGTATCTGGAAACGAAAATGACTGGAAGTTGTATTTGGATTTTGAGGATACTACGGTTGATTCTAAAGACCCTTCTAAAGAAGACTCAGGTGCGTCATCACCTCCACCACCAAAGCCTGAACCTTCCATCGTGGATCTTGTGACCCTAGTGAATAATCAGCAAAGAATGCTTACCACTATCCTCACCTCTCAGGTGACTACGAAGACTACTCTCACGGCCGTCGGCTCTCGTATAGCTACTCTGGAAGCTTCTAAGAGTCTGCCTCCTACCACACCAAATCAAAAGGTGCCTCCCTTCGTCACTCCATTGGTCACAATGAATGTATCTCCAAATCCTGCTCTCCTTACTGTGCCTGGGTTACCATTGGTCCTACCGGCTACACTGGACCGACTGGCTCCTCAAACATTCCTGGGGCCCCGGAACCGACCGCTGCAACAGCTATTACACTCATGGCCTCTGCCCTTGGCCATTTATCCGTGTCAATCAACCCTTTAGTAACAAGGAATCAAGGTATGCCTCTTTGACCTGAATACCAATATATGTGTCTTTTGAAAGGGGTCCCGATGAAAAGTGCTGACCCGGCCAAGATGTCACTGGCCGAATACCTATATGGCATGTCACTAGTTCTCGAGCACTTAGTTACAAACAACGGTGATTGGTGCAGTTACCTGCTTCATTTTCAACACCTCCTTCACTTTGCGATTGGTAAAACCTATGTGACCTCTGCATTCTCAAGTTATGATCGTGAAGTAGTTGACTGTTACATTAAAAATTTGTCCCTCACAGCCCGCTTTCGGTCACTACACATTTTAATTCTGCAGCGGAGGTGCGAAGCAAAGATTACAAAACCAGTTCACAAGCAATCTAAATCGGATGGTAAAAGTGTGGTTCCGGATGACTGGCCCAGTGATGTGTGTTTCAAATATAATATGGGTTCATGTTCAGGGCATTGTTCTCGCACCCACAGTTGTGGAAAATCTTAGGTTAAAGGACACCGTATGTCAGTTTGTCAGAATTCTGCAGCTGCAGAAAAAAACGGTCAGTAACTTCTGTTTCCGACTTCCGGCAAGATGGCGGTCATGAACATGTTTTCTCGCCCCTCAACATTCTTTCTGCTTACAATTCGGCTAAACCAAGTAACACAAACTCCATATTTGACGGTAATCATTCTCAAAATGCAAATTCATTCTACCATGTGTCTTCTGGGGTCCCTGCTGAGCATACTAACCCCAGTATCAACGGATTTGTGCGTAGTTCGCCAGTCAGCCTCCCTTTGTTTACCCATGCAAGCTGTGTTCATCTAATTGGGGGCTTTAGGTCTCAGTTAAATTTGGCTGGCTGGCTATATATGAGCTACAGTTTGAAGATAATATTGTGCTTCTAGACTATCTCTTCAGTGGTGTGCGTGATGGCTTCTACATAGTGGATCCCTTTGCTAACTTGCCCTCCTACTCATGTACAAATTACTCGTCTGCGACTACTGGTCCCGCTTACTCCTTTATTTCTTGTCTCCTCCTGTCAGAGATGGAGGAACAGAAGATGATTATAAGCTCTACTATTCCACACTGTATCCATTCCATTGGGGCTGTACCCAAGGGAACCGATGCCTTCTGCCCGATCACAGATTGTAGCATGCCCGACAAGTTGTCAATAAATAACTATATGTCTTCTACAGCTCTGCCTTTCAGATTTAAATCGGTGGATGATGTCGCCTCTAATCTCCTTCCTGGGTTTTATATGGCGAGTGTCGATATAAAGGCTGCGTACAGATCTGTGTCGGTTCATCCATCACAATGGCGATACCAAGGTTTGAGGTGGTCCTTCAATGGGGATTTCCATACTCTACTCGACACTAGATTATGCTTCGGCCTCTCTTCTGCCCCGTATATCTTCAGCACCTTGTCAGACTTTGTTGTGTCCTGCATGGCACGTCGGGGTTACCGTGTGATCAACTACTTAGACGACTTCATATGTTGGGGAGACTCCTTTTCCTCATGCCAGATGATTCAGTCAACTCTCATCTCCCTTCTTGGCCAGCTTGGTTTCCAGGTTGCTTGGAATAAATGCTCCTTGCCTTCCACCACTTGCATTTACCTGGAGTCATCTTCAACACCTTAGACATGACTATGTCGCTCCCGGAAAAGAAAATGTCAAAGCTTCTTCACGAGATTGATTTTTTTGCACACAAGAAATCAGCCACACCCCATCAACTAAAGGTCCTCTGCGGCATCATTGCCCACGCCTCTAAGTTAGTTAAGGGAGGTAGAACCTTCTCTCGACGTATTATCAACTTATTGAAAGGCCTGGGCCCTGGTGTTAAGAAAATTCGCTATTTGCTGGATCATTCAATGGTAAAGCATGCATGCTATCTCATCACTACACTGACTCACATTCCCTCCATACTGATGCCTCTCAAACCGGGTATGGTGTGCATTGGAACTGTGATTGGTTAGCTGGTGCCTTCAACGACAGTGTCCCACCTCTCCAGATTCTTCATACTGATCCTTCCCATCAGCACTGGATGAATGTTCGCCCTCAGGATCTGAATATTAACTACCTAGAATTAATCCCCATTTGGTTTGCTTGTTTTCGCCTTGGCCCCGAATGGACTGGGATGAAAATCGCCTGTGTGACGGACAACACACAGGTGGTTGCTATGGTTAACACAGGTAAAAGTAGCAACAAGTTGTGCATGTCTCTTCTTAGAGACATCTTTTGGGCCTCGGCCATGTGCAATTTTCATTTAGTTTCCCGTCATGTGCCTGGGTCTCTCAACCATCTACCTGACCTTTTGTCGTGCTTGTGCCTTAAACCATGTGCTAGCCTTGAGCCTTTCAACCTATGTTGTTCTTCCAGACCTATCGACCACAGCCTCTTCCCAGCTACAGGAATTAGATAATCTGGTGAATCTCAATCTCAGCAGTGCCTGGGCCCTCAACACGTCCAAGATTCGCTCTACACAGTGGCGGAAGTTTCTTGATTTCTGCTTGTTCTACTGTCTCTGCCCTATGCCTGCTTCCATCTCGACTGTTGCCAGATTCCTCTCCTTCCTGGGAAGAACTATGAAATACTCATCCATAGACAACTATTTGTCTGCTATCATCATGCTGCATAAAGTGTGTGGTGTCGATGAGGAGTTTTGTGCTGCATTCTATCTCTGAATGGTGATGATGGGTCTTAAATGGCGTGTGGCTACACCCCCTCGTCAGGCCAGGGCCTTATCTCCTACTCATCTGAAGCTCATGTACCTTCATGTGAACCTATTGGACGACAATGAAAGAGCTATGTGGGGTGTCATTATCCTATCATTTCGCTCCTTATTAAGAAAATCTAATATCGTCCCCGACTCCATGTCTTCTTCTGGTACACATGTGATTACTCGATCAGCCTGCTCTTTCACTCCAGATAGTGTCACCATTACAGTGTGTTCCAGTAAAAAACGCTCATCGTCAATGAAACCCTTGACTATCCCCTACATCAAGTTGATGGACTCCCCATTCTGTGTCTATTCTACACTACTTTGGAATTTCCACCGATTTCCTGCTGATCTGACCTGCCCCCTGTTCCTAGGATCCTTCGTGGTCAGACCAGTTTTGTATAGGGAAGTGCTTTCATTCTTGAAATCCCTTGTTACAAAGATCGGCCTGTCGTGTACTGATGTCAGTTTCCACTCCTTAAGACGTTTAGGTGCTACCTTTCTCCATGATATTGGGGTGCCCTCAGTTGGCAATTGGGGCAGCCTCTCTGTGTTGGAGTATTGTCCATGTCCCATGACAGACGTACACAAATCGACAAATTTGCCTCGGATCATCTTTAATATTTTCTTCTCTTATGTTTTTGGCCTTTGACCGAGCCAAATAAAAGTATATTACATAAACTATTGTCCTTTGATTTGTTGCTAGACATGGTTGGTATATGTGTTCATTTGCTTCTATGTTGGGCGGCAAGAAGGGAGTGACCTCACCGGAACCGGAACCTGCTGTTCCCTAGGAAACCCAAGGTCAAACCCACCGGACTTTCAAACACTCAAAGCTGCCTGTTCAGTTGGTTGGTAAAGAACGGAATTTTTTTTTTATTTATTCTCTCTCTTGGAGACCACAGAGACCTGAAAATAATTACAACCGAGCCAAATAAAAATATATTACATAAACTATTGTCCTTTGATTTGTTGCTAGACATACTACACTCTCTCTCTCTACCCCGTTTAAATTGTATGAGACATACACAGGCGCGGCGGAACAGATGAAATATTGGGGGGGCAAACTTTTTGTTGGGGGAGGGTGTAGGTGTGTGGGCAGGGGGAGGGGGGAGAGAGGCATGGAGGGTGACTTTGCATTATCCTTCAATAGTATCATATAATCGAAACATTTCACACAACCCCAATACCTTAACCGGAAACCAAGCACACTTATAATGTCTATACTACCGGGTGACATTGCTAGAAAATGTACAATTTGCCTTCACCACTCCTCTCAAATAACCCTGATTTAAGACAATAATCAGGTTCGAGATACAGTTCAGCATAACCAGACGGATTTATTGAATGAATATATACTCAGATCCATCTAGTATTTATCATTTTTTCTCTAATCTAGCATAATTTGAGATATCTGTATGACTGTAGATTGTGCATTTCAGAAAATCTGACCCTAGCTACCAAACTTCTAAATCATTTTAAAATTTTAATGGGTTATACATTTTGGGTGTTAAAATTTATCTTCATTAGGATTTAAAATGTTGAGTTTTTTTGGTAAGATGCTTTTCCATACATGTAAAGAATATGATAAACCAAATATGGTGACTACCATCTGTCATCTTCATTTGTGAGTTTTCTTAAACATTTAAATAGCGGGTAGTGACCATAACATGATAGTTTTCGTTTTTTAAACAAAACAAATTCAAAGTCTATGCAACATGTTAAACGTGAATATGTAATGCAGTTTTACATTCTCTGTATGCATAGCTAACATAATTGTGTCACCTTCAGAAAGAATGAAAACAGGGGTCATTGAATTATAAACATTATTCAGCTAAAGGTTTATCAAGATGAGTTAAGAAACGGGTACATCTGTCATCTTCAAAGCTGAATAGTATTCGTCCAAGTATGTTTATATCCCATTTTCTTTTTTGTGAGGACAGAATAGTATGTTAGCCATGTTTGGGGAAATGTAAAAGGAACAAAATTAATCGCCGTTTTCTATCTAAAATCTTGTAATCAATGACAATATATGCTTCCCCCCCCCCCCCCCCCATTAAAAATGGTAAATGGGATTGAGCACGGCGTCGGTGGTGTATATGTTTTTTTAACCTACTCCAAAGCTCTCACACTATTATCTGTGACCTGTGATGTGACCAGTTTATTTTTTTAGCAAATATAAAATAAAAAATTGATGTATGTATGTAATTCATGTCGTATGAAATTGCCATTATAATTGTATCTATCATGTTGTATGAAATTTACCGGCTAGAACCGTTGACTGTTTGAATTTATGAATCTATATATATGTAAAATGTGTCGATATCACATATTTTTGTAATTTAGCATCTTTAGTAAAAACTCTTTTCGGCAAGTCAGGCTGTCCTAAGAATATTTGTACTGTCTGTATGAAAATGTTCTGAATGTTCAATGTCCTGAATAAAATATTTTTAAATCTTAAATCATTGTCCTGCAGAGTAAATGGTAGTGAAGTTCACACGTCCCGAAAATAAAAGATAATATATGAGGTGTTTCAGGAAAATGAGTTACAAGTCGCAAAATGGATATTTTTCAAAGTGATTTATTTACCAGATATCTTTGTGGGAATATTCTAATCTTACGGGTGCTTAATGTTGCTGGTAACGTTAATACCACAAAATGGTACACAAAATGGTGCCCAAATGTCAAGGTAATGTATTAAATATATCTATGCATTTCTAAGGTCATCTTATGGTGTTTATTTAGGTACTTATAGTAGTAATAATCCACCCAAAAATATTAATAACCTTTTTTTTAAAACAAAGATATCAAACCTAAATTATAGAAACACTACTTATATGTCCTATTGTTTACTACAATTAGAATCGGCTTGATCGTATATTTTCAAATATGATAATATCTCAAAATCCATTTTTTGCGACTTGTGACTCATTTCCCTGTAACATAACACATTATGTTGACTGGTTTTTATCCTTTTTGTATTCACCAAACCATGTTCTTTCGCAAGACAGGTTTTGAAGATAACTATTGTTACATCTATTTTTTCATGCATTATTTCCTTGAATTCCAGCCACTGGTATTTACCTTTAAAGAGGATATAAAGATACACAAATATGTGAATATCTAACATGTTGTATAAATCTGGAAGGTTGGCAGGAAATAATTTCCTTTTATAGATCTATACAATTTTGCCAATAGATTATCAAATTTAGAGTATTCTTTTCATCAGCCACACCAGTAAATCTGAGCATAATTTTATAATTATCTGGGACGTTCATATGAAAATCCAGATTATTTACCACGCATTTATTATACCTCAATAAACATGCCCAACCCTTTGCCGACAGACACGCTTGGGGAGGGAGACATTAATATAGAAGGAGAGTAGAATAAAGATGGAATGGAAAGAAGAGTTTGGGTTGAGGGATGGAAGGTGGTCGTGGGGGGGGGGGGGGGACGGCAATGGGAACGAGAGTAGAATGGAGAGGGGAACAACAGGGGCGGGGTGAGGAAGACAATGAAGAGCGTGTGGGGAGAAGTCCGCTCAGATAAGATAAAAACAAAAAATAAAAACTACACCATATTATAGCAAATTGAAGCTAGGACCCTCACGAATTAGGATCTGATATTGAAATATTGTTATTTGGTGTGACCACTTTGAAGGAATTTGCCTATATTTGAGGGTATACCTTCAAAATCAATTTCTTTTCTAAACAAAGATTTTGAAAAAATGAAAATGCATAGGTAATCAGGTGAAGGTGAAGAATTGATTTTCTTAGTTTTACATGAATGAGGTCTGAAAGGTATTACTTACGATGTCATTAGTCTTACCACTCTATGCACAAGGTTCTGTAAATAACTCATTATTTGCCCAATAAAATTTTCAAAATGTAACAGAATTATTGGGGGGGGGGGGGGGCAGGCCCCCCCAATATAATTATTGGGGGGGGGGGTCAAGTGCCCCCCTTGCCCCCTCGGTTCCGCCGCGCCTGATACAGTATATGCTGGTTATCAAGAATATTGTCCAGCTTTGAGCTTTTTGCATTTAGTTCCATTCTGCTTCACGATGCCAGAGATATTTTACGTAGAGCTCTCGGTCTGACAATGCACTTAGGTCATCATTTCTTTGTCTCTGCTGGCCTGTCATTGGGGTGCAGTTGTGCTTGTGTGTCAGCCCATTCACGAAACTAATTTGTCAGCCCATTCCCGAATCCCATGTATGCTGGATGTCATCAATAATTATGGAATCATCATTTTCTGATGTTGCATTTGCTATTTAACATTTATGTTTTTGTCCTTGATTATTTTCTGTTCCAACTAGCTCTTTGTCAACTGTCCCATAATATGTAGACCATAGTATTCTTTCATAGCATCCCTTGGGTCATTTGGGCCCCCATCAATGTCCCATCAATAGATCTATATAGTTCATAATTCCAGTTCATAATTCGCTCATCCCAAAATGCTTGTGGCGCCGCCTATACTGTGAGTACAAATAACTCAGAGTTCATCCGACTTAAAAGGCGTAGCCCACTAAACCGATTGTCATGCGATTCTCATAGGAGTTAGTGCAAAAGAATCCTCTGCTGCACAAAATCGCGTGAGAATCGGCTTGGTGGACTAGGCCCTAGTATACCTCCGGTTGGCAGGGTCAATGGCTGAAGACATGGAGGCAGGTATTTCAAATTTTTGAAGTGCCTGTTCTATGAACATCTCTCCCTCACAGGGGATTCATCCAACTGGGAAGGTAAAGGGGGAACTTGTAAACCTATGATTGCAAACACTAGAATATTAGAGTTGAGGTAACATGGAGGAATCTGAGAAGCATCAGAGGGTCATACAGACATAGTGATCAGTAATTGGGATGGTCTTAATGATAATCGTGGGTTTTGATGTATCGACTCGAAATTCATCTTAGGGATGTTTTTGTATACCTAGTAAGTTGGTGTGAATGGCCTGCTCAGAGATTACACTGCTCTGAAAAGGATGATATTTATTTAAATAATGTCCACCACTAGTCAAACGCTATAGTACTGCAAATCATGTTATTATGCTCCAGCCGTCTATATGTGAGGGTCGATGACCTCTGGTGTCAGTGAATGATACAAATTGGGATGAGCGAATTATCGCCCATACAGATGCGTACAGTATCCTAGCTACATGAAGCTAATCCCGCGTAGTTTAGCTTAGTTTCCTATCGGTTGAGTGGCCCGTCAAGTCAGACTAACCAGTGGTCATAGACAATGACAATTAGATTAACTGGCAGAGAGAGAGAGAGAGAAAGAGTAGCCTCATCTCTAGTACTACAGATTTAAAGGTGTCCTTAACAGATGATGTCTTGGCTGGGGTGTACCGGCATAGGTGTCGCTGCTGCGCCCTCTATATAGTGTAGCACCGGTTGTAGATGCAGCACATGGGGCACAAAGGTCACCACATACAATAGGCTAATATATGATATATGTGTTTTACTATATACTAGTAGAATGTTTCAGCTGGAAGTGTGATTTTATTTGACTTGAGATTTTATTTTCACTGGGAGTTACACTTTCTGAAGGGGCAGGATTTTCTAGTGTCCCCAGCAGGTTATTAAAGCAGTAGAAAACATCAATTAACCAGTAGCCAGAATAATTCATAGATAGATTATCGATTACCTATTATAAATATGCAGGAATAGCCACTGATGGGAGTGTGACCTACAATAATTGAAAAGCCTAGTATTGTTATCATTCAATATTTATAAGGGTTCATGTAGGTAGGTAGGGATAACCACTAACAGGAGTGAGACCCTTCATTCAAATACATAGATAATCAGAAAACAAAGAGTGACATACAAGAAAGACAGAAGCGGGATCAATCATTACCATAAAGGTCTAGGGACATGTGCCATATAGATTCAAAGGAAATGCAAGTACACCAAAAAAGGGATTACCACTAATCAGAGTGAGACCCACTTCATTGATGGTACAAACGATTTCTAATATGGCCATTTCCACCAATTTGACAACATTTGGGCTCCTAGACACCCCCAGAATACCAAAAAATAATTTTTACTTTCATCAGTTGATTTGTTATTTTCTATCAACCTCATATATATGCACATTAAACTGTCAAGTTTGGAACCATTCTGATTATTAGTAATTTTTTTACAGGGGGGGTCAAAAATAGATCCCAAATATGTAAAAATGCTAAAAATAGCATTCCGAATAATGGTACATATTTCTACATAAATTAGGATTTAAATTAAAAATAGATAAAACAAATATGCACATAATGTATTGCACTATTTTGTACTTGATAGGTCTCGACATAAGGATCATAACACCTTTTATTTGGTGAAAATATTCAAACTAGAAGAAAAGTTACAGCCAAATAACCATTCAGTAATGGTAATGATAATGGCAGCGGCAAGGGTGACAGGTCATTGACCCTCTGCCCACATTATTATGCATGTATACACATTATATAACTCATTATATTTAGAATATATATAACATTTATTACCCTTGTTTCCTTTTTTAAGTTGACTTGAATACTTGAATTGATTGTCCCTGTCCTGTTTAAGTATTTAGAGGCAAAGATTTTAAACATAAAGATTCTGATATTATATATATGTGAGGGAAACCATTTCTGACATTTTGTGACGGCAGACGTGACGTAGACAACGTGACGAAGACGACAAAAGCGTGACGAAGATTTTTTAAGCATTTTCCCATGAAAATCATTTAAAAATGACTCGGAAATTCTTAAGTTCAGTCTACATAGATTGGTATTAAGCAAAGTTAATAATAAATGTCAAATTTAAAGTTTATTATTAAATTTATGCCTTGAAAGGCTCTAAAAACCCCTAAAATAGGTGTGACGAAGACGACATGAGCTAGGGTACCCACCCCCCCCTTTGCTGCCATGTTATTTCTCTGCTTTGATTCAAGAAAAACTAAAATCAATACATTTGATGTTCTATACCTATATAATCCGATGCACTCTATCATTATTCATCAAAATATGACATTTTTTTTTTTTATTTATTTATTTATTCCACCTTAGGCACACTGCGTGACGAAGACGACATGGGGGGTACCCACAATTTTTTTTTTTTGATTTTTGATGACTTTTGGCCAAAAAATATTTTTTTTGCATTTTTTTTTCACACAGATCATATTCACGTAACCTACTATCACAACATATAAAAAAAAATGTTCAATTTTGAAGATTATTTAGAAATTTAGCAATTCCACGGACTAATGGCTGTTAAAAAAAACGATTTTTGCCTCCAAAATAGGATTTTGAAATAAAAAAAAAAAAAAAATTGGGCTAAAAATGCTAAAATTAATGATAATTAACTTGATTTAGGCCCATTTTACCCCTTTCCACGGTTGGGGGCCAAATGTTGTCAAATTGGTGGAATTGGCCATATATGTTAAGACCAATGTACTGGTTAAGGAACAGGTAATAACAATTCATAGAGATTTAGTCAAAAGTAGATACAAGCCATTTTTTTGGAGTGACTCGAAGGTTTCAATGGTTGCTATGTTCCTGACTCTGGGGCTGAGCTCATTCCATGCCTTGGCTGTTTTTATTAAGACTGAGTTCATTCCCACTTGGGTTCTACATCCATGGGTAGCAAGTTTAGGTGCACTCTTGGCTCTCGTATTTCTTTCATTATCATTGTCGGAATATAGGTAATTTTGATTTATGATAACCTGTTACTTGTAGATGATAGATTCTACGATAGTGTAAGAAAAGAGGAATGGAGTCCTCTTGATGGCATTCCATGGTTGGACGGCGGTTTATTACTTGTAAAATGGCTTTGTTTTGAAGTTTTTTTTAATTTATTAAATTTGCTCTGCTGAGAGTTGTGGAAGATAATATCTCTATAGTCTAAGTATGGCAGAATTTTGCTTTTATGAATTAATAGGGCAGATGACTGAGTCAGTAGGTGGTGATTTCTAAGAAGTAGGTATTGTTTGTGGGAGACTATACGTATGATATTTTTCACATGGCCATGGTAGGATAGTCTATCATCTAAGGTAAATCCCAGGTACTTATAGTTATGAACAAGTTCTAATTTAGTACCATTCAATTTAATATTGTTATTGGAAGTTTTTTTGCTTCTGTTAATTAATAGTAGTTTAGTTTTTGTTGAATTGACAAGGAAACGATTTGACATCGGTTTCAACGCCAAGAAAAATACAAACAATTGTTTTCATGTATCATGTAATGGACTCCGAATAACAAGAGTATTTACTCTCAAATATCTTGGATGCTTAAATGATGAGAAATTGAGAATTCAAATTGAGAATCTTTAGCATTAGACCTCCGTAGGAAGGCAACGATGCTAAGTATGGTACATAGATATAGAGAATAACAGAATGTAGTAAATAAAGAGAGAATATTACGTAGAGATGTGAATGCTAATATAGAATTGTCCTTACCAAAGACTGAAAGATACTACACTTCTCACCACCAGGTAGAATGTAATCCCGGCCCCCCCCCCCACACACACACACACTCAGGGGTATAAAGTGTAACCACTTCTGTTCCCAATTTCGCGGAGAAAGGGGTCATTTTTTACGACCAAGCGCGGAGCGCGAAACCAGAAATAAGGGTACCAATTTGCAGCTGAACTCCACGAAATGCTGAAAAAGGGGGGTATTTTTGCAAGTGAAGTCCGCAAAATGCTGAAAAGGGGTATTTTTCTTTACCCACTTTGCACATCAGTGTTCCCCAAAAGATTCCCCAGAGACTTATTATCTGACAAATATTGTATATACATGTATATGCGTCTATGTATACATACATTATTCTATACTACATGTATGTAATACATGTATAGGCTACATGACATTGTTGGATTGTTGGAGGGGGAGGGAGAGAGAGAGGGGTTGGGGGTGAGGGAGCGAGGGGGAGAAAAAGAGAAAGAAAAAGGGAGCAGAGAGAGAGAGGGATATTCCTTTGAATCTTATGATTCTTATTATATTATTATAAAGGAGTGCTATTACTTTATGTTTGTAAAAATGGTATTATGTTATACAAGACTCCCTGAAATCATAAAAAGGGATCCTTTTTGGCATAAAATTTTCTGTGTTTTGCCACAAAAAAGAGCGGGAGGGGGTAAAATGGGTAGGCCTATCATGTTAGGCATGACTCCTTGAAATCATAAAAAGGGGTCTTTTTTAGCATCAAATTTTCCGCGTTTTGCCACAAAAAGGGGGGTAAAATGCCTTGAAAATTCGCGGAAAGGGGGTACTTTCCAAAGGCTGGAACAGAAGTGGTTACACTTTTTACCCCTGAGTGTATGGGGGGGGGGGGGGGCCGAATGTAATATCACAAGGCGCCTCTTGGAACTCACCCCAGAGGGCGTAACTGTCATAGTATAAATGTTCGATAAATATACAAGCGCTCTCGATATCCTAGAAAGAGAACAAAGAGTATCATACATAACGATTGGAGGTTTGATAGGAATTGAGCTAAATAGGACAAATCACCTTGATGGAGAATCTCCATTGCAACATAATATGATAAATGACTCCATTATGACGATCAATGAAGATATAAGGATGTTAAATGAGAAGAGAGGGATCCGTCATATTTATTTACAGACTAAAGTACACCGGTATCAGAGAGGAAAACCATGACACTACCTAAACAAAATTCCGGATGGCATACATGTAGACGATACAATTGTTAAAGAATGGAGCAAGCAGATACTAAATTACCATGACGACCCCATTACTAAATTTCTATAGCTTTTTATACCTCTCTAACTGGGCCCTCGCTGCCAGCCGGCAGGGTGTGACATAAGAGCGGTGCAGAGAAAGCCAATAGAAATGACAAGTAGCCCGATGCGAAGAGTAATTACAGTATAAACACCAATACCCGGACAACATAGGAAATGAGCAAGAGAGGAAGAATGCGCGGAGCAACAACAATGGAATGAATCGAGAATGCAAGTCAGTCGGACCCAATATAATCTTATGAACAGAGCGCACTCAATGAGCCTTCTTGCTAAATGATATGGACTATCGTGAATATAACGTATACTGGTACATATGTTGCGCTTACAATAAGCCTGTCGGAAAATTACATGTGTCTTGCTATTCCCCACAGATATGAACTATGAATGCTGTTCTTTTATTATAATAGTATACTAAATTGTCTATTTATTACTATGATATTGGTAGCGCTTACAATAAGCCTATTATAAAAACTGCATGCACTTGGTATATATAAATTCGTTCCGATGTTATGCTGTCTCAATCATGCTATGATATGTATATATTTTTTCACATTGGGTGCGCGCACAATGAGCCGCCTAAGAATTATCTAAGAAATATTGAAGCGCTTACAATAAGCCTCTCTAATGTTCTTGGATTCGATCACATTATTATTATTATTTCATGCTATGAATTTATGTTGGGTGATACGCTGACAATAAGCTATCAACTTACTAACAAGACAAAGACTATGGCCCTACCAAACTGGACTGACATAACAAATAAGAACGGTTTTAAAATTCTTCATCTAAATGTATGTTCAATAGCACAGAAAAAAGACTCCATACACATAGATATTTTAGATAACAACCCAGACATGTTTATCAGAAACATGGCTAAGAGAATCGATCCCTACTGACTACATAGCACACCATAATTATACTTGCTTGCGCAAGGACAGAGATACAACCAAGTATGGAGGAGGACTATGCACATTCATTAGAAAAGATATAGAAACGGAAGAAATAGAAATGGATAATCTAAAAACTGATAATATAGAAGTGCAAGCAATGATAGTGAGAAGAGAAAAAATGAAGAGAAAACTGATATTGAACATATATCGTCCTCCATCCTATAACGTATCTGAGGGCCTCAGTGAACTCTTGAATATAATAGAAAATATAGTATTGAACAAACTGGCTAATAAGACTAATTATGATACAGTACTTGTTGGTGACTTTAACATCGATCTGACTGAGAAAAACGACAGAAAGTATATTCTATTAGAGCAGTTTGGGAAAAAGCATGATCTTGATATAAGAATGGAAAAATATTACTAGATATGGACTACATAAGGACTCGATCCTTGATTTCTATGTGGTAAACATCAAAATGGACTACAAATATGGGATGGTTGAATATAACATTTCCGACCATCAGGGTATTTATTTAAATATAAAATCGGAAAGGGAAGACAGACATAGTGTAGAATTTGCTGGGAGAAACTTTAAGAATTATACAGCAGAAAAACTGGAACATCACCTAAATGAATTTAATTGGGACAACTTATACTCATGTAAAGACATAGATAAAGCGTGGTCAATAATGTTCAATCAAATACGAACAGGAGCAGATCTCTTAGCACCAAAAAGAATATACAAATTTAAGCAAGAAAGACCTTCTTGGTATAATGAAAACCTAGTGAAATTGGCGAAAGAAAGAAAAATTGCCTATAGAAAGGCAAATGAAACGAAATCGACCGAAGACTTGAGCATCGCCAGACGATCTCGCAATGACTTTAATCGAAATTCAAAAATAGCAAAGCAGACTTTTTATAGAAATATACTAGAAGATAATAAAAGGGATAGTAAGAAATTCTGGAGAATCATCACGGAGCTGCAAGGTAGAAAGAAAGGGAATATTACAGACCTTGAAGGGGATAATAATATAACCCTTAAAGGAATAGACCTAGCAAACCACACTAATAAATATTTTTGCGAAAAAGGCGACAAAATTCAGGCAGAAATTCAAAAAGTACCAAATATAATTAATATTGAAGAGATTAATTCACCACTGGAAAGGGAAGAAATAGATGAGGAAGAAGTAAGGAAAATGGTACACAAAATTGAAACGAGCAAACCATCGGGATGTACAGAAATATGTAGCTGTATCTATAAGGACGGACTTCAAATTCTGACCAAGCAGCTAACTTATATATTCAACATGTCACTAAGACAAGGAAAATTTCCAGTAGACTGGAAGAGAAGCCTATGTAAGATTATACCAAAAAAAGAAATACCAAAACAAGTAGGGGATATTCGGCCAATAACTCTAATACACCTAGTGGGAAAATTATTAGAAAAAATAGTAACCCCAATAATTCAATCTCATTGTCTAGAAAATAATATAATAAGTAAAAACCAGTATGGATACCTGCCAGGAAAAGGGACTGCAGACGCACTAACATCTCTGATAACACCGATAAATGAAGCTTTTAATAAACAAGAAATAATATTAGCTGTATTCATAGATTTTAGTAAAGCCTTTAATAGTGTAAATCATAATATATTAATAGAGAAAATGGAAAAATGCGGTATAAATGGTTCGTACTTAGATTGGACTAGATCTTATTTAAATGAGAGAACTCAGAGAGTACAAGTACAAGATATTATATCGTCAGAACTACCAATAAATTGCGGGGTACCCCAAGGATCTGTTTGAGGGCCACAAATGTATTTAATATATGCAAATGATCTAAAAAATATCAATATGGAATGTCAATGTATACAATACGCTGATGACACGGTCATATTCACGAGAGGCAAAGACCTGAAAACACTAGAGGATAGGATAGAGAGAGACATGCACAAATTCCATAACTGGTCACAAGCAAATATGATCAAAATAAATATTAAGAAAACGAAGAGTATGTTATTCAGTAGGAGAAGAAATAAACCAAAACCGAACGTAAGAATCAATGGTATCGTAATAGAAAACGTTGAATCGTACGAATATCTAGGGATAAAACTAGACAATAGACTGAACATGCTAAGACAGCTAGGAGAAGTCCAGAAGAAACTGAACTATAGAATTCATCAATTCAGTTTGATTAGACCATTCCTAACAGAGCACGCAGCTACTATGCTCCTAAAAACATTCATCCTATCTATACTTGATTATAGTCTGCCCTTTCTCACATCAATTGGGAAAACTCGATTGAAAAAAATCCAGACTCTTCAGAACAGAGCTATAAGAATAGCCTTGAAATCAAACTATGATACATCGAGGATAGAATTACACGAAAAATGCAGATTATTATCTGTAAAAAACAGACAGAAACTATTAATAATAAAATTGGGAAAGAAGATGAACATGCATGAGGAAAACTTAGAAGTAACAGAAAGAACCACCAGGCGGCATGACGGTGCTGTATTGAAACAATACTTGCCAAGGACGGAATACGACAGAACATCACTGAGTCATTGCATAACAAATGAATGGAATGAATTACACAGTAACATTAGAAACATGGACGATATGCAACTAAAAAACCATGTAAAATACACATTATTACTTCAGCAAAGAAACAACAACTTATTTGACTGATAATGATCACCACGTATCGGTGACACAAAAACACCCGCCCCCCCTCGACCAATTGAAAATGACTGAATAGACTAATCAACTTTATTTGTAAAAACAATAAAGTTCTACCTGTGACTATTTATGTAAAAATGAAATAAGATATCAAATTTATTATGAATATGTAAAAATTGTATATTTTGTAAGGCAGGTGGCCATAAAATCGCCTCACCGCGAGGTCATGAAATGGATGTACTGTCTTTAAAAATAAATAAATAAAAAAAAATATATATTGCTTGGTCAGGGCCTTGCTCGGCCACTTCTGCCCAGATGACTTGAGAAATGTGTACTATTTGTACTACTATCATTGTGTTATTATCATTATTATTATTGTTATTATTGTTCATGTTCTCAATCGAGGAAATCGATCATGTACGAAGGTAGAATGGCCTCGCAGGCAATCTCAAAACAATCAACGAGCATCAGCAATTAAAATATTCCTTGCTAGAAATGTATAGAGTTAACACATTTGAAGTATAAACACAAATTGTTTTTAGTTGGTCTCATTGTTTTTAACCAGGGCGGTGAAATCGACAAATGCTTTAGATCACCTAACTAGATTGTACCAGTGTAAGATCAGCTGGGATATATTGAGGCAGAATGATTATAGATCGCATAGAACGGTAATTATGAAAGAGTAATAGCTGTATTCGAATGTTGTTAGTAATACAATCCTCTAGGTAAACATCATGAGGTAACCTATACTTATAAGATAGTAGAATGTGAAAGAAATTGTCAACTGTTTAGCTATCGTAATTGAATTGTATGAACACTGAACATACTTGTAACACTATACCTACATATCATTGTTAAATCGATATTATATAACTGCAAAGGCAACGCATGAAATATAACAGCGAGGTCTGTTATACGTATTTCAAAGTGAAGATTGAATTAAATATTTGTAATGTAATATGGCCAATAAAAATATTTTTAAAAAAAATGAGGATAAATTATTCATATCAGTTTGGATTTTGGTGGTTAGGTCAGGTATAGATTTTGAGGATAAAAATAGGACTGCATATATAGTAAATATTTGGAGTGAGTTAAGCATTTTCCGAGGTCATTTATAAAGAGTAGAAAGAGTAATGGGCCAAGGATAGATCTTCTGAAATTCGACTTTGTGACAAACTGTATATATTATATCGAACAATGAGTAAATGATTTCTCTTATTCCTAAAACCGCCGGACCAAACTTAATGACAAACTGTATGACTTAACTGTATGTATCAGGACCAGCTGAGAATAACATCCCATGTCAGGATGTAATGCTGTTTCTGAATACAAATATCTTAAATCTAATATAAATCATATAAATTTAAAACATTTTTCACTAGATACTCACTTTTGCTTTTAAATTAAAACATGTTGTCCTCCACATATTTGCAGGTGACGGTCTCCATGTGGGGGTACATACTCGTAGTATCGATGGTCTCTCAATCCACACACGTCCCGTGAGGAAACAACTACATATCAACGATAACATCACGTTGCCCTGTAACGTAATAGGACCCGATTTTAATCCCTTTTCTGACCAAATCCTCTGGTATAAAATAGTAGACGATGCTGAAATTGCCATGAATATGGGAGCCATTGTGAAGGAACCCTTCACAAGTTCGGGCAGGTATACGATCTCTGCAGATATGAAGCAAGGATCAGAACCAAAGGTTTCGATGCCTCTTTTAATATCCGGTAAGTGTTTGATTGATCTCTTTTCTGCTTTATGTTGCTATTGGAGTTGTGAAGTTTTAGATAAAAATGGGAAGTCCTCGAATAAAATATCTTTCTAAATCTTCATGTTTTTGCCACAGCCATGGTAAGGATAATGTAATATTTTGTTTTTCACACCACAATTTTTTAACGAATATATCATTTTATTTAATTCATTGGGAGAACATTGCCTATGAAGAATAATACCATGCATTTTACTAGTAATTGACGGAGACCGAAATGACGGTTGTCAAGGTAGAGAATTTTTAATTGTGAAATAGGCAAAGAGAATAGTGTCCAGAATAGTACCCAGTGACCATAATTATTTTAATGGGGGGTAAAAATAGAAATAACTTCATGGATCGATGAACTGTGTCTAGACACAAATGAACATACAAGCGGCCCGTTATGAGGATTGGTCCAGCCGTTTAATCATCCACCCATCTCTATCCAACCCAACACCTGAGGAAAAAGTATGCACGTCACTTGGCCACTATGGGTGTCCAGGGAATCAATTTTGATGTACTGTAAGACCAACATGTCTACTCGATCGACATCCTGTGCTTCAACTGATCGGGAAACAATGTGGTTTCCAAGCTGCCTGCCAGCTTCACCAAGCTCTGCAAGCTGTCAAAGCTACAACATCTGGTGTAGCCGACACAATTCCCCTCACATCCCGACCGATGGACACCGTGACAAGTATTAATGATAAATCGCTCAGGGTGACTGGATGCTGGAGTTATACTTTACGCCAATCCATATCATTTCAGACGGTACGGTAAACCCAGTCACGAGAATTGCCTTGGGCATATATGTGCGCAGACGCCTATGATTCCCTGCACAAAATTAACAACCAGTATAAATGTATAGCACTACAACAGAACATTGTGTTCTCTATTGAGATTTCGGCTCCCTGCACGAAAATAAACCCCACGATTAAGTGTATTGCGCTACAACAGAACTTTGTATTTTCTATCGAAATTTCTCCCATTATAACTCCTAAGCGTACACTTGTTTATGATAGAAACAAAACTGATTGAATGTTCGATGGGGATATTATGAGTGCATTTCATCATTCATGTATTCATGTATCATTCACTTTTACATTCCAAAGAATCTCTTAAGAAGTATCTTACTTTTGTTAGAGAGCTTTCATAAAATTGTTAATTACAGTCTGAATAGTTTATTCAATATATGAAATAATATACATTTATTTATTTCAACATTCACCCAGGAAATCTTCATTAATAACATAATATATTGGTTGTTATGGAACTTAATTAATTAGGCACAATATTTAGGAACTTTCTTATCGATCGTATATTCTAAGATACATCGCACGACACATCTTATATCGTACTATGTATCTTATATATCGTACAATTTCCTCTTATCGTCATGAAACAACCGCCTGGTAAAGAGGAAAGTGGCATTATTAACGGCTAAACCGCATTCTGTATAGCCCAAATGTCCAGGCTCCTGATCTATGCTCCTTCTACAAGCGTCCCAAATGAGCCTTGTGCATGCACCGCTATCTAGTGTAAAATTTGGCTATGAATTATACAGCGCCATATGCCATATACTTAAGACCATTTAGTAGGGCTCTATGCGCCTATTATTTGGTGCTTCGTACAGGATTTATGTGACAAATGGTCAATGATCTGTCCCTTGGATCTAGGTATACAGACATAGTTAATGTATAGACGGCGTGCACCTCTTAAATCGGACCGCGAATCATCTCGTGCCTAGAAGAAACACTCCGTGGCTTGATATACAAATATAATAAAAAGATGTTCAGATGTATAGGAAAACATATAATATTTAAGTATTCTGGACAAAACCACAGAACGTTTCCAGCAAGTGCTAATGTACAGTCTGGACAGCATTTCTAGTATTATTCCTAGGTGGCTCATGGAAGCACCCTGTCCCATATATCCTCTCTTGCTAGTCGTACATCTGGAGGGGTTGATGTGGGAAAAGAACAGCCAGTCTATATCTGCGAAAGTCCATCGCCGGACCATCTGGAATCGAGAGTACCTTATTCTCAAGTCTAGTAATTCTACACTGTTATTTTGGACCATTGCATGACGACCCCACATAGTCATGCTGACAAGTACCATTGGTTATATAACGGTGTGTGTCGTAGTTGCCTGTTCTCAGTAAAACTAGCTTACAATCTGCCAGTTCACCACCGTACCACACCGTAGGGTACCCCATTATAAGAGTCCCCCATCATGTTCAGCTTGTCTAGTTCAGAGTTGACACTGTTGAAACACTATATAGAGGGTGGTCTAGTTCAGGCATGACAAGAGTACCCCATCTAGTTCAGCAAAGCAGGTTCAGACCTGACACAGTTGAAACACTATATAGGGACTGTATTGCCCAGAAAATTAAGATTTAGGCCTCGCCCAGTACAGGGCAAGATATAAATGAAAATGTATTCATAATATGATTCTAAGCAGATGGTTTAAATGATAATTATCTGAGATTTTTTACGAAACATTTATAATGAGGAGACCAATATATGGCCATTTCCACCAATTTGACAACATTTGGCCCCCTAGACCCCCCCCCCCCTGGGTACCCCAAAAAAAATTTTACATTAACCAGTTGAGTTGGTATTATTTATCAACCTTATATGTATGCGCATTGAACTACCAAGTATGGAACAATTCTGATTATTAGTTATTTTTTTACAGGGGGTTGAAAAATAGCTCCCAAATATGGAAAAAATGCCAAAAATAGCATGTCTCCTACCGTCGGCCTATGTGAATAAGAACATAAAATGCAAGTAAAATTAATATTTGTATTTTATTTGCCATCATATCATATAATTATGTATAGATAAAGACTCAGAAAATGATATAAAATGATTATGACAGTAAATGTGTATTAATACATCACAAATCGAGCTGGGGAACAGGTGTATATTTTTTGCTTCACTTCTGTGCTTTGCCTAACAAAGTAAGGAAATAAATGGGGATTTAAATTAGAAATAAAAAAAACAAAATATGCACATACTGTATTGAACTATTTTGTACCTGATAGGGCTCGACATGAGGGTCATAATGCTTTTTAGTTTGTGAAAATATTCTAACTAGAACAAAAGTTACAGCCAAATAACATTTTGTGAAGGTAAATCTGAGAGCAAAAAACGGTAGGAGACAGCAAGGGCGACGGTAGGAGACAGCACAACATTTTGATGTAAGGATCATGTAAAAACTACTCGGAAACTATGAATTTTGATATACATAGACGGGTATTAAGCAAAGTCAATAATAAATGTCCAATTTAAAGCTTATTATCAATTAATTAATTAATTAATACCCTAAAAACCCTAAAATGAGGACGACGGTAGGATACAAAGTCTCCTGTTCCAGTGACTTTTGAAATCATGTTAGTTTTTGCCTATGAGTCATGAAAAACTTAAATAAATACATCTGATATTCTATACATTTGTAACCCAATGCATTTTACCATTATTTAACATCATTGGATAATTTACATTTTTTTTTTTTAGATTTTTCAACCTTAAGCAACTAGGCCGACGGTAGGATACAGGAGGGGGGCCCACATTTTTTTTGTTGATTTTGATGGCTTTTGGCCAAAAAATATTTTTTTTGCATTTTTTTTTACACAGATTATATTCACGCAACATACTATCACAACATATAAAAGAAAATGTGCAATTTTGAAGATTATTTAGAAATTTAGCAATTCCACGGATTAAAAAATCGTTTTTAAAAAAACGATTTTTGCCCCAAAAATGTGATTTTGAAATAAACAAAAAAAAATTGGTCTAAAAATGCCTAAAATGTGGTTCCACAGGTTAGTATCAGGTTCATCCAATCAAAAAAAAAAATTTGATCAAAGCCCATTTTATCACTTTCCATGGTTGGGGGCCAAATGTTGTCAAATTGGTGGAATTGGCCATATAGGTAGAACTATATTCCAACAAGTCCTCAAAGTTAATATACCTTATAGTAAAGGAATAATCCATTAGCCCATTCAAGGCGGGGGCAGTTTAATGATATTTTGCCTGGCTGACGGGGGCCCTTTTCCCCCTTTTTGGGCTTCAGGATGGGTGTTTAACATGAGGATTAATGTTTAAAAACACTTTCAGAATATTTTCTTCTAATAATATGTGTCATATGAACATCGTTTAATAGATGTCAACAAGATTAATATAGAATAACAAAGGAACCAGAAACAACATTAAAAAAATCAGACCAAAGGACCCAGTTGATATTGCTGTAAATTTCTATTATAGGGTACCATGGAATTAGAGTACCTCATCATATTCAGCATGTCACAGTCAGACCTGACACTGTTGAAACAATATATAGGAGGTGCTAAATCCCTGTCAGGTTCTAAGGTGACACTCTTTGTGGATATATTGGGGGAGGTTTGTACTTTAGATCTTAACCTAGCCAAGCCCACTGAAAACCACCAAAACTCTCTTGGGAACCAGGGTATAGAATGGACACTGGCAGACATTACCCCACCCATCCAGTTGATAATGCTGTCAACTAAGGAAAATCTCCATACCTTTGTGCCATACGGCAGGTGACGACATGTATCGTTTTCAAATGATAGTGGGGGTACGGGCCGTTACGACTGTGGACAGGGATATGGTGAGCTACAACATACATTGTATAACAAACTGTCTATCAAATATCATTTCCAAACGGTGTGTGGCCGTCGCATTGTGGGACAGTGTAGGCCTGCCCAGAGATCTCGAGGAAATACAATTTGGGACCTGTTCTCATTTGGTAGGAATTTAATAATAATATAATTCCAAAGCATTGGTGGCGCCCCCTACCCCCTCTACCAGGTAGCTGCTCACCCACAATCCCACATACTTCCTTCTTCTCCAAAAACCTTACACAGTCCACTACATAGTTAAAAGTTAATTTCTCACATCGGCACAAAAAGGTATGAAATCACAACCTAGGAGGACAAAGAACTCCAACAGAGATACAGGTGATAGTACGGAAGCCACAGAGAAAGAAATAGTGGAGAAAGACGAGGAAGAAGTGATATCTGACACCGACACTGAAAACGAACACCGGCAGCCGTTAGACAAGCCAGGTTTCAGCCATATTGCGCAACAACAAAGCCCCGAGATGTCATAAGAAATGAAAAGGTGCATGCGGGACTTAGAGACCAAGGTAACCGAGCTGAAGGATACATTAGCACAATCGGTTACAGCGGCAATAACCAAAGCAATGGAGGATATGAAAATAGGGGAAAAAACAGAGGAGAAACCTGAAAAAGCGAGCACGGAGGCGAGGCACGGCAACCCGCTTCCCCAGTACCCAGCCGCCCATGACGGCCAACATGATCACACCATGTCGGGAGGCTACCCACGACCATCAGAGATCATGAAAGACAGGTACGCACGCGCCTTCTTCGAACAACAAATGGATATGAATAGCTCCATGTTCAACATGTCAGACCAAAAAGGTAATGAGTTTGTTGATCCACGCATCAGACGCCACATTGCTAAACCATATATGTATCTCGAGAGAGAGGGGGTGCTGACAGTAAAGGATAAACTTGAGGCTAAGGAGAGTATGTCATTTCATGAATTCGTTCAGGCGTATACCACGATGCTCCTGGACGAGAACATGGTAAAACTTGAAAGTCGCCAGCCACTACTTATGCACTTGCAGCAGGTCGCTCAGGATGCAAAAGACAGGCCATGGAAAAATGTGATACGCTGGTCAAACACCATTTTCGACAGGATCGAGAGGGGGGAGATCAACTCGTTCGACACTGAACAAGTACAATATGAGAGGATGCGTATATCACTGGCACCAGCATCCATAATAGAAAAAGAAACAACCAGTGTACCATGCCCGATCTTTAACGCACGCAGCGCGTGCAAGGAGAAGGATGGGCATAACGCGGACGCAGTCACTTTCAACCACATTTGCTCTTTCTGCAACGCCACAAACACAGCCAGCAGACATAACCACGTAGCAAATGACTGTATGAAGAGACAGAGGTCCCGTCAGCCACACAGTCGTGAGCAAAGCCCACATGGACAGCACTTCCCATACCCACCTCCGCCAATACCAACACCACAGACACAGACAGCCTCTCCTTATGTGCCACGCCCACATCAACACCATGGATATTACGCACAGGCCCCAAAAAACCAGTAGGCCCCGCGGGCGGTGACTCGCGGGAACAAGGACGGACCACACTAAACATGAGTCAGTACCCGATACCCACAAGAGACTGTTATTTACCCGTTGATGACATGTACATATGTTTTGATCACCTAAATGTTCACGACAACACTTTCTGTTCTTGTTATGATTGTTGTGATACACCCGGAACCGGAACCGGAAGACCGCTCCCAAACCGGAATAGCCATAAGCCAATAGGAGACCCGCTAACAAAGCAAACAGGCAGTCGGCCAATCACGGCCAGCATAAGACCAAACAAAATGGCGGCCCCCGTCACACAGCCACTTGTTGATACTAAACGGACTAACGACAACGCGATTTCATGAAAATATGGCCATACAACGGACTTGAACAGCATCAAAAACATAAAAATGGATTACCACAACTTAGCAAAGCAAGATTTCGACCTGTTGTTGGCTGTATGTGCATCCAAACCCGGCAGAATACCGGATAGCGACATACCAAATCCATGGGACTTGAGATTCTACAGAGCCCAAACATGGCCGTGGCCTAACTACAGAATCTTCGAACCGGTGTTATTGCATGCATATGACGAAACACGTAAGTCAGGACTACCGAACATGCTATCAGCACGAGTCAGTATACCATCAAACCTCAATCTGCAAGCATGGGAGTATCATCTGACAAATACTAGCTAACGTCACGAGTTGTTACAGGCAGTGAAATATGGTTTCCCGCTGGGATATGTAGGCCCGGTGAGTGACACTACGGACATAAGCAACCATACATCAGCATTAGACTACCCGACTCAAGTTACCCAATATATAGACACTGAGATTAACAAGGACGCCGTGTATGGTCCATACAATGACTGGCCCTTTCAACAGTGGGTACACATTAACCCTATCATGTCGAGAGCCAAGGGAAGTGAAGGTAAGCGGAGAATAATCCTAGACCTTTCTTTCCCCCCTGAATGCTCCATCAACGCCTACATTAAACAGAACCTGGTGTTAGGGGTCACGCCCGATCACAGACTGCCCACAGTCGACATGTTGGTCGCACAATTAACATCACAGCCAAAGACACAATACTTGTATACACTGGATATACAGTGAGCCTATAAAAACTTCAGGGCGTGCCCCGGCGACTGGCCATTACTTGCGTTCATGTGGGAACATAAGTACTACATGGACATAAGCCTCCCGTTCGGGGCACGCCAGTCGAGTCTTCATATGCAATGTATAGCACAAGCCATTATGGCGATCATGGAGACCAAAGAACATCGAGGCCTAATGTATCTGGACGATATGGTAGGCTGGGGAGATAGCATGGAAGCAGCAAATGCCAGCTACACGGACGCAATCGACCTACTCAAGACACTAGGCCTTCCCACTGTTGAAGAAAAGACCCAAGCCCCAGGCACAGAGGTTAAATGGTTGGGAATAATAGTGAACACTGCACAAATGACCCTTAAGATTCCCAAGGAGAAGCTAAAAGAGGTGATGAAGGAAGCGAAGTGTTTCAAGAAAAAGTACACCATCACGAAGAAACAGCTACAGTTGATTATTGGCAAGATACTACACCTAGCAAAATGCGTCAGCCTGGCTAGAATTTTTGTCAGACGACTCTTGGAAGCACTCAGAGAAAACAAAGAAAGAAGCATGAAGATTACCCCGTCAATGAAGAGAGATCTGGCATGGGTACAAACATGCGTAACTGGTTGGAATGGAGTCAGTATGATCCCGAGTCGCACAGTGTCCAGAGTAATATACATACTCAACATCCAAGACAAGCCACATGCAACAGATGGCCACCACCACACGAGGCAAGATGACCTGACGGAGCATGCGAAAACAGATGACATACTAGCCGCTGTCGCACCAGATCTGGTCAATACACTCATTAGCGAAAAGGACCACGCCCACACAATACAACTGGTGACAGATTCACCCAGCACCGCCTCTCTTCTATCACAAGGATCTAGAAAAGAAAGCAACATGCATGGCCCTAGAAGACTCTGGTTTATACAAGCCATGAGACACATAAGGGTTGTATTCAGAGTTGATGAAACTACAGATATTAGGGAAAAGTTTCATGAAAGTAAAGCATATATACCTGTCCAGACAGCCCCAACATATGACATCTAATAACTAATGCTCATATTTTACAGACCCAGAGTTCCTACAGCTCCTGATTGCGGCAGACAGATCACAGACGCAGGCACGAGCACCAGGGACTAACGCTAACCATAAGACGGCCCTTAAAGCCTTCTATGCCTTCAGCCACAGATATAGCATAAATCCTACGGACATTACAACACCACAGGTGTGTGCGTACATTGAGTATTTGCGCTCATACTTAAAATCCCCAAATTCGGTCGCTAACTATTTAGCGGCGCTACGTGAACACTTCAGGCGACGTGATATAGCCATCCCAGCACTACACTCACATAGACTGAAGCTGGCAATCGATGCTGCCATGAGGGACAAGACTCACGTAATAACACAGAGATGCCCACTTGACATAGAGCAGGTGAGAAGAATACTGAGTGATGCGAAGTTCTTCCCAGCACCAGCGCAGTATAAACTGGCGATTATAATTCTCTACTGTTTAGGACTTAGACAGTCTGAGATCGCACCGCATACTATTAAAGAATACGACCCAACAAGACATACCACAAGACAGGATGTAAAAATCATAGGAAATACAGTCTCCTTCACCCAGAAATGGGCCAAGAACTTACAAAAGTTTGATCAACGAAGGACCATAACACTACCAGCAGCTGAAGACAAACAGGTATGCCCACTCAGGGCCTATCAGGACGCCATTAAAGAAGCGCCCACCACGTATAATGCACAGACCTTGCTAGTCTACCCACAAACCATGAAGCCTATCACAGCAAACGACATCTCCAAGCATTTCACCTGGTCCATTCAGAACATGGGCCTGCAGCCACAGATGTATTCTTTACATTCGATCAGACGCACAGCGGCATCACATGCCTTTGAGATGAACATGACAGAGGCCGAAATACAAGATTTCGGCACCTGGACAAGCTCCGCATATAAGCAATACATCACAGTTAAGGCTGCATCAAAGGTCACTACTGCACTACTTAATAATGTGTCACGAGGAAACAACAACGCAGCGAAACGCTGAATATCAGACTCGGTTATTGACCCTGCTTTTAAAATCAGAGACTTGGTTATCAACCTTGCTATACTAAACTCAGAGACTAGGTTATTGACCCTGCAAATATACTAAAGACTTGGTTATCAACCTTGCACTTACATTTAATATTCGGTCATCGACCGATACATTCAAAAGGACTTGGTTATCAACCATACCTCTACTTCTTATGGGCCCCGCCCAAAATAATTCTAATAACTTATTTTAAAAGGGCCTCGCCCCTCATATTTAAACCTTATTTTAATCCAGGGCCTCGCCCTTACTCAAACATACTCTAACTATCTTACCATCCATTTTAAATGCTGCATCACAGCATCCACTTCTTTTTAAAACGGCTGGCACTCTTGAGGTTTGGCGACATTTATTCATACTTATCAATAATTATGACTCTCAAATCTCAAAATCAAAAATCAAAACTTTATTATCATTATCTCTTAAAACATTTTATACTTATAAAATTTTAACAACAAAATAAAAATGTTGTCGCCCAAGTGTCGCCTCTGTTTCATATATTCATATCTCACTTCTTAATATTTGGGAAGCTCGAATGTGGTAGGAATTTAATAATAATATAATTCCAAAGCATTGGTGGCGCCCCCTACCCCCTCTACCAGGTAGCTGCTCACCCACAATCCCACATACTTCCTTCTTCTCCAAAAACCTTACACAGTCCACTACATAGTTAAAAGTTAATTTCCCACCCACCCCACCCAACATTACCTCGCACTACCTCGGTACAAATATTTATTTATTTATTATCTCAATCTTTATATAACAATAATTATATCATATTTATGTATAATTCCTCTCCACATTTATTCATACTTATCAATAATTATAACTCTCAAATCTCAAAATCAAAAATCAAAACTTTATTATCATTATCTCTTAAAACATTTTATACTTATAAAATTTTAACAACAAAATAAAAATGTTGTCGCCCAAGTGTCGCCTCTGTTTCATATATTCATATCTCACTTCTTAATATTTGGGAAGCTCGAATGATATGCACTGAAGATATATCGACAAATGAAAGGGCTTCTCGCATACAGAAAAGTAGGACAGTTACTTGAATAATTTAATCAACAACAGAGCCAGATAAGATGCATGGTCTATACATGTATTCTGAAACCAGAATAATAAACACATACATATGCACACTATTTTTTACACATGTGTGACAGTTTTCCCACAATCGTCTTGGTTACATTAGGTGAATTTATTTGGTGCATTCATCGCACATCTCTCAATACGCTACCCCTTTTCTTGAAATCTACATGTATGTTTAATGATATATCCTATTACCCCGTACATTGTAATCAGTCCTCTCTCTGTCATACTATGAATGGCAATGGTCTTCTTTTCTCTTCGGCCCAAACATTTTAACAGGGGTCTTAAGTGATCAGTATATGATATATGCGGGTGTCAACACACACACCACCTAGCGGATCCTATTTTTCTTTGAAATATTCCGTTATTATCATAAGTTATTTGTGCACCATTTTCAATATCTACAGGATTTATTGTTATTACAGCAGTTTTGAGTCATGTTTTTTAAGATTCATTTTCATTGATTATGCTGCTTGTTTACTAAATTTGGGTGATGTAGTCAACTTCAAATGACCACAACATTTCTTTAACTGTGTCAATGTACAGTTTTTCTTTGGTAAATCTGTAGCATAATACACCAAATATATGTGTAGAAAGTTTTGATGAAAAGTCACCCATCATGTAGTGAAACGTGACAAAATAAAGACATTTTGCCATAGACTTCAATGCTACAGCAGTGTTATTTTCAAGCGGCCGTAGAAAAAAAAAGTCGTTGAGATGTACTTTTGTTCCCATTTCTTGCTTTCTTATGTACTCAGGAATGATCCCTGAATGTTTCATGAAAAAGTCACCGACCAATCTTTTTCCCATTGAACACCCGCATATACCTTTAAGGCAGCACAAACTACAGTTCCATACTTACCTAATAAAACTTGTGGTGTTTTAAGTTTTGTCTACTAACATTAATTTGTTACCAAATATTAAATTGTACCGAATAAAGTTCTAAAAATTGTATTCCGTAATTCAATTATAACTTTTTACAATCGTGATTTGTTGCAGGCTTGAAAGTTGAAGACTCGGGAATGTACCTTTGCCGACTAATATCTAGCCCTCACAAGATTCTAGGAAATGTAACCCATTCCGTCACTATACTTGGTAAGTATAAATAAAAGCTCGAAACATTAGACAAAACAAGTACTAAGTTAAGAAATTATCAAGTTAAGTTTGGTTTATCTATTTAATATTACAATTAGTGTCAACTTAATTTATATACCTGGCATTTCCAATGGAAACGATTTCTCAGCCTCAATTACTTATGTCCGATGTCAGGCAGAAGACCTACATATAGACACCTGTCTATTTAGAATGCTGGACCACCTCATTGTAAACAACATCTATTGCAATAAAGAATTCTTGAATTGAATTGAATTTATGACCAGTCACTGAGGACCATTGAAATCATGAACTCTGAAACATGTAGAGAAAGGGAGAAAAATGATAAACTTAGGGAAATACCTACGTAGAAATAAGATCCACTAGTCCTCCTGAGTTTCCACTAGTCCTCACAGACCAGAAGGTAAAATCTAATATGGCACAAAAGACATACAAATGTAAACTAGACTAGGGTTTATATACATTTGACTTTTATTTCCACTTCAGTAACTGTAACCAATAATGAATAACTCTGCAATAGCCAGGGCTGTAAAAAAAAGTTGATTGTAAAAAAAGTTGGTTGAAAAAAAATTATCGTTGAAAAAGAGTTGGTCGGGAAAAAATTGTCGTTAAAAAAAAGTTGGTCGTAAAATAAAAGTTGGTCGTAAAATAAAAGTTGGTCGTTAAAAAAAAGTTGGTCGTTAAAAAATAGTTGGTCGTAAAAAAATTGTCGTTGAAAAAAGTTGGTAAAAAGTTTGTTATAAAAAAATGTTTGTCATAAAAAGTTTGTTGAAAAAAAAATTGTAAAAAAAAGTTTGTCCGAAAAAAATTGTTAGCAAATAGTTGGTCGTAAAAAAATTGTCATTGAAAAAAGTTGGTAAAAAAAAGTGTCGTAAAAAGTGTCGAAAAAAAATTGTTAAAAATAGTTGGTCGGAAAAAATTATCGTTAAAAAAAGTTGGTCGTAAAAAAAAAGTTGGTTGTAACAAAAATGGTCGGAAAAAAAAAGTTGGTCGGAAAAAAAAGAGTTGGGTCGTATAAAAAGTAGTAAGCTAGGCTAGGCTAGGCTAAATAGTTGGTAACTTACTTTTAAAATTTAGAAAATGTGTTTGGCAGTGTCCATTTGAGCACCTGAGGAAGGTGAGGGGGGTGGTGGGCAGAGGGATGGTGTGGGAGGTGGGAGGGCCTTCTGCAGACCTATCATGGTTGGAGAAGCATCTAACTAACAGCCAATCAACTCCCTTGGCTAAACCTAGAAAGGCTGTCAATCAGCCAATCAGCCAATCAGTCAATAACATCTAGGTGTGAAATCTATGACTGATTGAAAGGATTAGATATGGCATCCTCGCCTGATGTTACATCTAAGCTTAAACACCTCACAGACAGTTAACCAAGTTATCAAGATGTAGATGCAGTATCAGTGATTGGCACATTTCATAGTGACTCATATGTTTTCTCAGCTATAAATAGCTGAGAAAACAAAAAGCTCGAAACCTTGGCCATTCATAGATGCCCTATATTGGTAGAGACCTTCGATGATTCTTTTATATGATAACAAATGTGTGGATGTGGGGCGCAAATTCGAAGCTGATGATAGACGGCATCTCACATATTGCAATAGAATAGAAAGCATTGTCTGCTGATGTATCTAATCACAAATCCCGCACCAAATCTCGCCCTATAGCATCAGCCAAATGGGTGCGATCCATCTTCTCTTTACGAATCGGTAGCAAAGCATGATAATTGGGCCTCGACACTAGAGAAACTCTTTGTATACTTGAAAAGAAAGCCCCACACTGCATGGCGACCGAGACCACTAGAAGGATGGAGAGGACCGATACATTTAGAGTTGTTTTATCGTATTTAGTAGCTTTGAACTTCGGATCAGTGTATTTCATATAGTGGCTCAGTAGTCTTTCTCCCTTATCTCCCTTCGAGTATTCTCGAAAACAATAGGTCTGTTCATTGGCTCATATTTTCTTAGGAAAATTAATACTTAAATTATTTGAATTTAAGTATATATACAAAGGACTAAGTGGGTCACTACATATAATTTTAGTTTTGGTGTCGAGCTGCAGACATTTTTTTCAGAAGAAACAATTTCTTTTGTGATGCTTAAATTATTCCCTATTTTAAAAAAAATAGTTTTCGATACAGTGACTCACAGAGTAGGTTATCGGCGAACTTAAATCTATGTATTCCCAACAAAAGATAGTACGTTTATTTGAAAACAATTAAACGGACAGAAAACACGTTACTATTTATTGCGAAGAAGGAATAATGACGAAGGGATCTGCAAGAGATCAATTTTGAGGCTCCAAATATAGACCAATTAGGCGTTCACTGTATCGAACACTTTGAAAAAAATCTATTAATACATTATTCAAGGCATTTTTATTGTTTACTTCCCTCATAAACATTGTCTACGAACGTACAATAGCACCCAAGATGTAATTAATTTTCCTAAAACCGTATTTATTCAGGTGTAAAAATGTTGTTTGTTTTTTGTTTCCAGATATTTGTCTAAGTTTCTCTTAGTTAAAAAATACGCCATAATAATTATTGTTGAAGATGGTCTCCCACAAATACATAATCTTCATCAGGTTTCACGTGTTCTTTCTTCTTCGATCCTCCTCGAAAACACTCCAAAGAAATTATGCGTTTAACCAATATCAGAAACCTTTTCCTCTATGCAAAGAATCGAGTTCAATCTTCACATGGGCAGCCTCTTGTTAAATGAGATTCTTGAGTTTGATCTGATATAAATTCCAATTAAATCTTAACCCTTGCAACATATACGCTCCGGCACCTTACATAGCTATCCCAGCTCAGTAATTTCGCTTCATATTAATGAATAATAAAGAAGCTGATTCGTTTCACCAATCAGTAAAACCTGAAAGTAAGATATATAACCACAATTAACTCTCATACATATTCTATATTAAATATCACTCTGAACTCGTTTAATACCTAAAGTCCTGTTCGAATCAACTTAATATTATACATTCTCCGGAAGACGTTTTGCTGCGTAATTAGTTAAGGATGGCCTAGGAACCTCGGAACATTCCATCTACGTATTGATATTCCCTTTAGCTGTATCGGTGGAAACTCTGAAGGCCTTGGTGAATATTATGGAATATGCGCTTCAAATCATTCAGTCCCTTTGTTGACCCTGGTAGTAGATGCGTAGATTTGATCATTTCCCCAGATCAAAGAAATGCCCAGTAGTTAGTACAAGGCCCTTCACGCTCGGCAAAATTGTATGTAGTGTCTTCCCACAGGCTAACACTGTTGTGTGACAATCCAATTCATGTGCAGAATATCCCTAAGCACTTATTTGTCTCAATAGAATCTCATTCTCTTGGGTGAATTCTCCCTGGGTGGGAAAATGAGAGGATTCTAGACAAGAAGCAATCGCGTTCATTCAAGTCTCTTTCTTGGACGAGGGGAGAGGTGTTATTATGCGAAGGCCTTGAGGGAAATACAAACACTCACCTCTTTTATTCTTGCGCAGAAATTAATAGGACCTATGTAGTCATAGGAGAAGCTTATCATAGTCATTTTTCTCTAGTATGTGTTTTGTGGATGTTGAATGTTGATGTCAAGCTAAGGTAAATTCGTCTGATGAATCTAATGGATTTCGTTGTTGAGGATACTATGATAGCTTCAGGCAAGTATGTAGATATATAAGTAGGGAACCAGAAAATAAATTGTTTGCTTTTTTAATCAACTCTTCAATTTTAATCTCCGGGAAGATAATGAAGTCCATCTTCTCGGTGCTCCAGGATGCATTAGCTTTCCTAATATGAACGCGGCCTAGCTGTTTGGTGATGTTTTAGCAGACCATATACCTGGTAGATATTTTCCAACGCCTACAGTCCATTACCATGTCTGATAGAAAAGTGCCCACGCAGGTAGCAGAGGACCCCCCCCCCCCTACACACACACACATCCACACACATTCTCATTCTTTAAATTGGTATGGCTCATTCATTGTCGAGTGGAGTGGGATTTGGGGGTATAATTTATATTTTTATTAAAGCTATTCAGGAAATATTCTTGAATATTTTTTGGGGAAACATATATATATAATACTATTTTAAAGGGAGTTCTGACCCCTCATAATAGGGACATTTAGCAACCACAACGCTAACGCTAACACTAACGTAAACGCTAGTTTCTCACGATAGGGTGGGCCATACGTAATGGCAGAATTCTATCAGTTTTAGTGGTGGAGAGGTGTTTTCAGAGGGCAAAAAAACACACAATTTCATGAATGTGAGTAGTGTGTTACACCTGTATACAAAGAAAAACACCTCCCGCTCATTTGTACATAAAAATGAAATGATTGTCCATTAATCATTAACATACGTTGGGAACCTATTGACACACCTCTTAGTGTAATTGACGTCCGTATCTCAGGTAGCAAGCTAAGAATAGCACACCTAGTGGTGACGTAGTCCTCACAAAAGATACGTTTTCGTTAGCGTTAGCGTTAGCGTTAGCGTAGGGGTTGCTAAATGTCCCTACTATGCGCCTTACGTGTCATTAAACGTCGCCTACTTGATATGGGCTATTATGACCTGGCTTGGAGGGGAGAGGACTAAATCTAAGACAGGAGGAACTTCCCCCCAAATTGGATCGAGGGAGGCGAGCCGAGGCCATGGTCCATCTGTTTTTTATGAGGATGGAACTGATTAATAGGGACAAATGGAATTCCTTCTTCCACACATCAACATGAGAGGGAAATCACCACATTATAATTATCCTGCCATGAACTATAGGTAAAGCTATGAAGAGATTATTTTACTTTACTACACTACAGATATTCAGAGGGAAAGTGGATAATACCTATGAATTTAAGTACCCCCCCTCCCCACAGGGGCCTCTGCACCTCCATAGACTATGGTATCCTACAGTAATGTGCTAGACGAGCTGGCGAAAATGGCATAATTATTAATTATGCACCGCATAAAACCCAAGCCAGAACAATCGCCATTCCTCCTTCGGAGATACAAATTGTACTGGACAACTTCCTCCATGATCGGGAAACCCCGTCTATTTCTCATTGTCCAAGACCCAAAACTTAGCTGAGTGCCTAAGTTAGAGCCTTAGGGAGAGATTGGACCAAGATTTTTTAGCTCTTACTGGTATAATTAGTGCATAACAGACCTCTTGCGTTGACGCCTCTAGGGCTCTATAGATCGGTGTTCCGATGCCATTGCTCCATGCTCGATCTGTCTCTATTGTGGTCGCACTTACACCTTGTGGCAATGTGGTAAACTAACAGGAAGTCAGAACTCAGAGAATGTTTTCTGACCCTCCCACCAGGTAGCACCACCAGCAGCGCCACCAGCAGCGCCACCCAAACAGCTATAAACAGGGAATCCACATCGCCGTATCATGGGCATGATCGGCGATGGGGTCCACAGGATTAAAGCTAAAAAACAAAACGATTTGGATGCATCGGCAGACGCCATAGGAGGGAGGGAAGCAGGTAGGGGCGGGACAGCAAGGAGAATGGTGGGCGTAGGGTGTTGACAGTGTTAATCTTAGAAAAGAATCCATATTTATGAACGTAAAATGCCACAAAATGATGTTGCGCCCCCAGCGCCCACCTGGTGCCATCATACCCTCTGGACGAGGAGCAAGCAATGAAACCACCTTTTCCAAAGGCGCAGCCAACCTATTTCGCATCCAATCTGTTGCCCCAGGCCTTTTCTGTTTCGACCCATACTTAAACAGATCCCAAACAGATCAACCGGTTTTCATAGTAAAAATACCAATATTCTACTTTCTTACCCAGAAATGGCAACTATATTAAGTTTCATCAAAGTTTTGTTTGAAGAAATAATCCATCTAAGGCTTACAAAGGCTTATCGGTAATTTCCAATACATTGCCTATCCTGACCATTCTGGTGAATCCCTTAAAACGTTACGTTATTCACATAGTCGGAAGTGGTGATTGGCAAAACTTACAAAACGTAACTGGCAAAAGGGATTTATCCGAAATGGTTAGTGACTGCCTGCTTGGCAGTGCAAGGCAGTGGTGCAAGGCAGTGGTGCAAGGCAGTTAGAACTGAAACAAATGATTTCAAGGTTGGAGGCAGTGAGAGCAGGGCGGGGGGGGGGGGGGCAGTATCATTAAAAATGAGAAAAAAAAACAACTATAAGAACAAAAACAGAAAATAAAATAATACCCTGCATCAATCTAGGGCGGATACTTTCTGTACTAGCATCAAGTCCCTCAGTCCAACTCAATGAGCACACATAGCATAGGCCTTACTGATGGTTGGAAGATCGCTGGTAATAGTTTTGATTGTTTATCCTAGTTTTGTTAATGGAACAAAAAGAATTGAAGACTTACACAAGCCTACAGTTACGCCAAGACTGGGTGCATTGGTACCACCTTCCGCTTCCACTACCAGAGCCCGTCACTAGCAAAACCCAACTGGACGTGGCAGGCCAGTTCCATCCCGCCTAGGCAAGGCCTCTATACTGCCATAAGGATCTCGAGGACGGCTAGTTCCAGCAGGAGGCGAATCTATCTTTCCTTAGTCCGCGTTTGTTGGTCTGGCGGGGAAGAATGGACAGCCATAAAGGTCCACCTTCACACGCAGCGGGACGTCTAAGCCGGAAGAACCCCTGCCTTGTCTCCCCAGGGGGTGACTCTATGGCAGCCTTGCCTTCCAGTTCTGGCCGTTAGTTGGTGGGCTTAACGACTTTATACTTCAAGTCATGATGCAAAGGTCCCCTTTGGTATGGTAGCACCTTAGGGCAATAGAAAAAGATTTATCCTAAGACACAGGTGATATCACCCCGCGTTTTTGAAAAAATGATGTTTTTACAAAATGGCCGCCAAAAATTCAACCAACATCCTAACTTCACTTCTATTTGACATAGAAAGACAAGATTAGTGTCAAAACATAGGTTTTCAGGGTCAAAGAATGTGATGGAAAGGGTTTTAAGTCTCAAAGAATGATAGTTTTCATTTTAAAAAGAATATTAGAGGTAAAATCTGAAAAAAATATCAAATAAAATTCACTAAAAAATGTTTTACTAATTTATTAAGCAAACTCCTTCCTTGTAGGGTAAATACACTCTTTAGTGATTATGGCTGACCGCACAACATCTTGAAAAGATCATGTTTAGCTGAATAATGCACAACGGCAAGAGCATGATCCCAGGCATCCACATAGAGATAAGCAGGGCTGTTTCTGCTTGCAAAATTTATATGGAGGTCTACAATCTGTCTTACAGTGGCAAAGAGCTAGTTCAGGCAAATCCTGAGAAAATGTGTTGTATTATGATAGAACAAAATAAGGGAATGGTATGAACATAGGGGTGAGAAAAGTCTGCCTTTGACACACAAGTGATAGCGAGTATGTTGAAATTTTTTCAAGCACCCATGAGGAAAACATGTTCATATACCACCTCAGAGTTGTGATTCTACATTTACTACACAACTGCTACCAAAGTAAAGGAATAATGATTAAAAAAATAAACGCTTTTCTTGCAAATAAACAGTAATGTAGGCCTACTGTCAGCAGGCAGGTCAGAAACTGTGTAAATTTGCCGTAACTTTTGGCCATGTTTGACTAGCTAAATTGAAAGGAATTAATCTTAACAGAACTAAAAACTGTACATGACTCATAGATTCAATTCAACTAACAGAATCTAAAGTTCACTACTTCACACCTGAAGAAGGGCGTCTATAGCTCGAAAGCTTGTGTAATTAACCCATTCACAGCTGAACGTCACAAAGTGTGTGTGTCTAAAAAACGTTATTGCATCGCTATGATTGACGTCATAGGACGACGTCATAGGACGACGTCATAGGACGACGTCACGTCCTATAAAAACGGGAGGTGGTGACATAGGCCTCACATAAAAATAACATTAATTTTTGTTTCTCATCTCCTGGATTTATTAATGCGTATATAGTGTTCAAACTACAGGCTTGCTTAGAGGACATATAGGACTGAAGGCAGGCACTGGAAAAATCATTTCAAACGATTATATATAGCCAGAAATAAATGGCAAATCTTGCTGCATCTCGCTGCAGGGAAACAATATCAGACGTCGTCATAAATGGGTGACAGCACGCACATGGGTATCAGAAGGAAAATCCTATTTATTCAATTTAAAATACAATGATTACATTGATGTGATACCACAGGATACTAAGAGGCATTGGATATCTAACTTTGACAGCTTATTTTGTGAATATCAACGCAATATCTTTAATTATGAGACCTGAATGGGTTACCATTATGAACTGAAGTCGTCTGCATTGTGACGTAATGTTTTCCCACCATGTGTAATCTAATGAATACATGCTATTTTGTGTTGCCATGGCAATGGTATTATTTTAAAACAATATCTTTTATGAAAAATGTAGTCAACATAGAAGATAATCCTGAAAGCAGATTTTGAATATGTAAAATAGTAAAAAAAATATAACTGTTTTTAGAATATAACATGCTCATAATGCCTGGAGGCATTATCCGTTTTTTCCCATGTATTGCAGGTAATGCCTGAAGGCATTATCCGTTTTTTCCCATGTATTGCAGGTAATGCCTGAAGGCATTATCCGTTTTTTCCCAGGGAATGCCTGAAGGCATTATTAGTATTTAATGGGTTAATAAAATCATAATCAACAACTTTTAATGAGATCCACATCGATTTATCATTTCCAACCTGGCCCTAACCGATATACAGCAATATTCTCCCCTTCTACCATCTAGAATCTAAAGTTATTTCATAAATTAAGTTCGAAGAAGCTGAATAATAACTGAAAATGATCGGGAACTTTTTTTATGAAATGACTGTCAGATTCCATCTCCTACATGAGAATGCATGGCAACTGCTACATTGCTGCCCACACAAAGAGGAATACATATTTCATCATGTGGAACATAGAGCTCTTGGAGGTGAATCTGTTGAATCATGTTGCCAACACCATAGAGAAGATGAGACAATAGCTCTGTTCCTGACAAGCATGTTGCCCCATATGTGTCCTCTTTGAAGAGAAATGCACCACAAGTTGTTTCAAGTACATATCGTAAAATAATCACTAAATAGAATTATATTCTATGCATTTAGCCCAAGATATTATACCTGATATGCTGTTGATGAGATTTGTAGGTGCTGTGTCTCAGAACTTGTTGGCATTAAGTCAAAATCTTTGCCTTTAAGAAAAAAGGTGGTGACAACCTTCATCTACACTCTTGTGTATTGTCATCAGATACACTATAGCTTCATTACAAATTTCTGAAACACTGGTGAATGGGTCTCAATCATCTCAGTAGTAGGTAAGGACAGCAACTGCCATGTGGAGCATGCAGCCTCCTTGCCTTTATCAAGGAAAGCATTTGTCATCACACCCTGTGAGAACATGAGAGTATTGCCATGCTTTAGATGGTCCAGGACTTTAGATGGTCCAATTTCATGTAGAGGAATGTACCTGACAAGGAAAAGAAATCCCTTATTCATCAGCCTTATCAAATAAAAAGAGATAACCTAAACTAGCTCGAACATAGCTGTCTGCCTGAAATTGCAATAAACCCCAAATGCAATCTAGAGTGCAACTACCTTCTCTCCAAGTGCCACAAAAGCAAATATGCCTAGCCCAACAACATCACTATTGTTGCTTCAAACAACAATCTGACAATGACCAACTACAGTGGCTGCAGCAATGTATAGAAACTCCCTGGTGTCCGCTTTCTCATGGTGCAAGAAGCCATTGCATCAACATCAAAACTGGCTGGAGAGCTTATGCATTTCCCAAGTACAGTGGTGAAAAGTACATTGGCCTAAAACAAGATAGACACTGAAATAGTGGAATAACAATCCTTTATAATCCATTCACTACAACATCCATCAGAACAATATGATTCCATATATTTCATTCGATACATTCTACCTGAAGTTGCAAAAGCTTGAACCTTTTGGCCAGCTCCACAAAGAATTCCGGATTTTTGAGGTCCACCTGAAAGCTGTCCAGTTGCGAGGCACTTTTGCTGAAAGAGTAACCCTCCTGAGATTGTGATTAAGTTTGTCTTAGTGTTGATGTCCCAAACAATGTCCAATCTATTGTTTCTCCAAAATCATGAAGAATATGTTGAGTGAAGACCTTTTGGGCATAATGTCCAATAGTAGAAACACTAGTAGGACGTAGAATTTGGACAAGCACAGCCCTTTCTAAAAGGTGAGTTCCATGGCTATGCTACTTCTCTCACTACTCCCCACTGCTATGACAGTCTCTTGCTTCTGTTTCTTTAGAAGTGGGAGCAGGAGAATGAAAGTAAGCAGAATGGGTGCTATGGCCATGTTACTTCTACCACTACTTCTACTGCTACTCAGAAATCTGAGCAGACATCACAACATTCTATTTTCACATAAGAATGGATGCCCCAATAGGGTTGGAAAAGTTCTGTAGCCCGGTTGTCTGCACCACCCAGGTCAGCAATGTGGACAACCAAAAATCAATATTTGGGCGTCTGGACAACCAGGTTTCACCTTTCATTGGTGTGAGCAGACAACTACATATTGTGATATATATATGTTGGACAACCATACCCCTAAGTAGCAGCCTTTTCAAATCAGGCATGGGCCTTTTTTACTAAGATCACAATCAGGGTATCCCCATTTAATAGCATGAATAGTGGCTGATCAGACACCATTACTGGTATTTGACCAGGATTCATGATCAACATCACCTCTGAATACCTTAATATCCAAAGAGATACTATACTATCTTGGATTCTTTCTGTCACATAGCTATCCAAATATCGAGATATCCAAATATCCGAGGGGGAAGTATGGGAGGGAGAGCAACTGAGAGGGAGAGAGAGGCATAAAGAGAGACAGGGAAGCAGAGAGCCAGAGAAAGAGGGGTGTCTGTGGTGGTTGAGGAGGGGGTGGGATAGGGGAGAGAGGCATAGGCAGAGTAGGAGAGAGAGGCTTCCCATGTACTATGAGTGTGGGAATGGGGTAGAGTGACAAGTGGTAAGTACATATGTGCTGAGGACCTCCCTATGAGTGAACAAGTGTGTTATATAACAAATTTACCATTGCCATTAGCAGAGAGGAAAAGGAGTGAACGATCAAGGTAGTAGTTCAAAGGAGTGAGCTGTTAGGGGAGATACCATAGTTGCTATGGTGAGTGGTAATAGTAATATAGACCCTTGTTATAGCTTCCTGGTTGTTGCAATAGGAGAAAACACATTAGTAATGGAGAAATAGTCTCTACAATGCAAAGATTTGTTACAGAAATAGAAATCTCTGGTCGGTAATAGGAAAAGGTGTCTTAGTAATGTACTTTTGATATGCTTAGTATCTGCTCAAAAAGAGAAAAAGTCATATGTTGTACAGATTGCCACTATTGGATGCAATAAGCAGTTAATAATAATCAATGAAGAGTGCATTTGCCCTACAAGGAAAGAGTTTGTTTGATAAACTAGTAAAAAAAACTTTTTTATTTAATTTTTCTTTTATTTCATGTCAAATATTCTTTATAAGAGGATAAATATTGTTCTTTCAGACTTTAAACCCTTTCTATCAGATTCCCTGACCCTGAAAACCTATGTTTAGACACCAACTTTGTCTTTCTATGTCAAATAGAAGTGAAGTTAGGATGTTGGTTGAATTTTTGGCGGCCATTTTGTAAAAACATCATTTTTTCTGAAACGGGGGGTGATATCACATGTGTCTTAGGATACATCTTTTGCTATTGCCCTAAGGTGCTACCATACCAAAGGGGACCTTTGCATTATGACTTGAAGTAAATGGCCTGTTTTGAGCGCTAAGCCCACCAACTACGTGGGACATACAACTGCGTGCTTGCTCTAAAGTTGCACGTTGCTTACGCACATCGAGCGGTGATGTTGAAATGTTGAAATGTGAATTGGCTATTTTGTTAGACACACCCTCATGAAAGTCTGTGTAACTTTACTTGGTCCTCTGATTACCAGTGGTATAGTTGTGGTTGGTTTTGCAAGGCATGTTTTGTTTTGTTTCTACTTCACGAGAGCACCAGTGTCTCTACCTACCGAGGACTCGCGTAGTCGCATATTGTTAGTAGTGAAGTTTCCCGTCAGTAGCACCGTTGTGTATGGCAGGTGCGCTGACAGAACCGGGGCGTGTTCCCTCGCTGTTGTGTTGCAATTGGGCGTAAATGAAGAGGTTAGGGCAATGCAAAAGTTAACTAAAACGTGAGTAGCTTGTTGTTAGTAGAGCCTAGGGTATTTTGTGGTGTTTTGGGTACAAATTAAATGATAGTAACAGCCCAACAAAAGGGGACTACAGACATTACAGCATGAGGTTACGGTGCTTCGTGTTGACTAGGGCTGCCGGAACCAGACTCAGCTTCGCCTCGTCTTGGGTTCACGGCAGCCTTAGTCAACACTTACCACCATAACCTCATGCTCTAACCGCCTAGTGACAACCCCATGAAGACACCCATCTGCCTACAGTAGCAAGATAACAACTCTCAGGCCCAGGTTTAACCTGGTCGTCCTTAGCCCAACCAAAGCCTACCATTGTTTTTATTTGTTGTTATCATCACCATATGGAATTAAAAGGCTTTAAAGACTAATCCATGTCTGGATTCCCTGCCCGTATCCCAGTTCTCTATAAGCACATTAATGAACCAGGATCACTAAACACATCACTATTTCTAACTGTGTGAATCCTCCAGTACATGGACAGATGTAAGTGTGTGTACTAGGTGTCAGATGTATTGTTGAAGAGGTATCATGTGACCTGTGTGATGGTCACGGAAAGATAGATTTGCGCTACCGTTGTTTCCCAGATTGCTGTCAAATGTTGATATGGATGGATACACTGAGAGTGGCTCACTTGTGTTGGAAGATGTTAATTTCTGGGACAGTGAATCACTGTGGATCATTAATTGTTGTGCTAATCTCAAAAGGTCTTTGTAAGATTGGTATGATGACATACAGATTATGAAATATTCTACTGTAGTGATTTGCAATCTAGACACAAATAAACAAGTCAACAAGAACCAATTCCCTGCTAGTTGGTTTATTCCTTTGGTCCGCTCAATGGCCCCGAGTCTGGCTACCAGTTGGAGGTAGTATCCCAAACACCACAAAGGCAATGGGTAGTACAATAGTCAATTGTAAATCCGGGGTATAACACAGTATACACAAGTTAAGGAATAGTTATGAGGAACACATGAAACCAACAAATCTAGATATGTAGTGCATAAGGAATCCGTGTACCACGGTAAGGGGAAATAGACAGTATAAGAAACATTAATGTAAATCACACATAGCCCAAGCGTAGGGCACCTCTATTGTGAAAAGAGTGAACCAATCCTTTATGGATTGGCCACTTAGTGAGGTATTGCAGAACTACTACACCAATATCAACATATATCTATTTCTCAAAAAATCAGCTTGGAGCCAATAATGTAAAATGACACAACTGACCCAATACATCTTTCAATATTCGCATCTCCAGAGTTTGTCCTCCCTATATTCATCAGTATATTAGTCAGGTTCACTGTGTTCATTTTTTAACTTTCGTTGGCATTTTTTGGAGATTAGTAAAACTATACATTTTTGGAAACGTCAGAACGTCCGCAATCCAAAAGTGGATGATGTCATTTCCGCCAAAGCCTATTTTGCAAATTATCAATATTTTTGTAAAAAAAGTAAAAAATATGATTTTAATTAATAAAAAAATTCAAATCATTAGGAGACTAGTAAAACTATACATTTTTGGAAACGTCAGAACGTCAGCAATCCAAAAATGGATGATATCATTTGCACCAAAGACTATTTTGCAAATTATCAATATTTTTGTAAAAAAAAGTGAAAAATATGATTTTTAATTAATAACAAATTTTAAATCATTAGGAGACTAGTAAAACTATACATTTTTGGAAACGTCATAACATCAACAATCCAAAAATGGATGATGTCATCTGCGCTGAAGCCTATTTTGCGAATTATCAATATTTTTGTAAAAAAAAAAGTGAAAAATATGATTTTTAATTAATTAAATTTCTAAATCATTAGGAGATTAGTAAAACTATCTATTTTTGGAAACATCAGAATGTCAGCAATCTCAAAATGCATAGTGCTATTTGTGCCAAAGCGTATTTTTGCAAATTATTGATGTTTTTGTAAAAAAAAAAAGATTTTAATGAAAAATAATCATGCAATTCAATAAAAGGTTTCATGTTAAACAGCCTATTTATGATTGTTTCAAGTAATTTCAGATGTTCTGAACAACATATCAAAAGTTGGAAAAAATCGGAGCATGGAAAAGTACAAAAATAGGCAAAACCAAAAAGGCTGCCACTCAAATTTGGCATCGTTAAGATTGTCTTTCTTTTTTTCACTTCTTTTAATGTCAGAGTTAATATTATGACCAATATTCAAATATATGACCAAAATAGATCAGGAGGTATGTTGCATGATAAGTTTCAATTGAGAAATCTGCATCAAATCATCAAATTTATCTCTTTAAATTAACAAAAACTATGAAAATCTGCTTTTAAAAAACTGGGCTAAATTAATATACTTATTGGTGTCTGTCCCCTGAATAGTTGAGTATTTCCCCTGATACATTGCAGACATGTGGGACTTGAGAATCAATCATCCTGAGACTTGGAGGGAACTTCAAGTAGACAAACTTTCAGTATCCAAGGGTGACATTCCATTTTTGCATGCATGTTGACACCTGAACAAGCTAATGAAGGTTAGCTCTGGACTGGTTGGCATTTCTAACAATGCAAATGCTAGACAGCGATTTTTCATGGCTTCACTAGAAATGTCCTGCCTCTCACGAGAGTTGGATTTATGGCAGGTTGATGGTCCTTGCAAGATCCAACTGAGAAATCAACCAGAATTTTGCCATAGAAAACTATGAGTTCACTTTAACCCCAAGGGCACTATTTTCCCTGGATGGAGCAATGCTGCCATGCACTGACAAATCAAAGTTAATCAATGCACTGAAAAATTGGACAAGTGTAGATAGCCCACATCAAAATTCTGGATACCTGCTGTACTGCCCTGTAACTACAGACACAGTTTATGCAATTCCTACAGGTGATGGATATCCAAGTCGCAAGATTGCTCTGGTGGATGGTATAGTAGTTGTCCAGAAGTTAACTAAGTTGTGACAGTAAAGGACCTCAGTGAATGGTTTAATGACCAACTGATATCTCTAACAAGAGACTTTTATGAGATAATTCTGGTGTTTGACACCTACAGGGCTGATTCCCTAAAGCTTGCCACAAGAGAGAAGAGAAGACAGGGAAAGGATCCAGTATCAGGTAAAAGATGATACAAGCATCAAATACATTCCAATGAGTTGATTACTTTCTCATGACCAAACAAATGCTGACCTTACTGGATATCTTGTTACCAAGATCCTCAAATATAACAAAGACTCACACAAAGTAGTAATTTTTCTGCCTCAGGATGTACTAAAAGCAACCATCCATTACATTTTGAAGACAACAGCCTTGAAAAAGCAGACACATTGTTGATCCACCAGGCAGTGTAGGCATCTCAGAGACGCACCACTGATGTTCTTCTCCCCAGACACAGAATATTAATATTAGTTATAGCCAATTATGAACTCTTGCTGAGAAATACATTCATTTCATTGGCATCTGGGGTTGTGGAAATAAAGCCAGCATGGACATGTCTTGCTTGGTATGGAAGGTGCAAAGGCTTTGCCAGTGTTCCATGCATTCACAGGTTGATATATAATAAAATCCAGCAGAAATTGAAGACAGAACCTTCATTTATACATGGAAAACTATTATTGCATGTTTTCTATAATATCTAATATTAATTTTCTTTGACACCAATGCCAATAATTTGCAACTTTATTGTAATCTTTAATGAATATGGTATCTTAGTTTATATGGGTAATCTTTATGTAGTGACCCCATTTGACCCTAATATCTTACAAGATATCAATGTATAATTAAGTCCACCATGCCACTGCATTATAAAGTCCAAATGCCATGAAAATATTAGTTTTGTACCCAGATTTAGAATATTTTATTAATTAAAAATCATTTTTTACTTTTTTTACAAAAACATTGATAATTTGCAAAAATACGCTTCAGTCCAAATGACATCATCCATTTTAAGATTGCTGACATTCTGACGTTTCCAAAAATATATAGTTTTACTAATCTCTTAATGATTTAGAATTTTTTATTATTTAAAAATCTTATTTTTCACTTTTTTTACAAAAACATTGATAATTTGGAAAAGTACACTTCGGTCCAAAAGACATCATCCATTTGAAGATTGCTGACGTTCTGATGTTTCCAAAAATATATAGTTTTACCAATCTCTTAATGATTTAAACGATTTCGAATTTTTTATTAATTAAAAATCATATTTTCCCTTTTTTTACAAAAACATTGATAATTTGCAAAAATATGCTTCGGTCCAAATGACATCATCCATTTTAAAATTGTTGACGTTCTGACGTTTCAAAAAATGTATAGTTTTACTACTCTCTTAATGATTTAGAATTTTTTATTAATTAAAAATCATATTTTTCACTTTTTTAACCAAAATATTGATAATTTGCAAAAATAGACTTCGGGGTAATTGACATCATCCATTTTCTGATTGCTGACGTTCTGACGTTTTCAAAAATGTATAGTTTTACTAATCTCCAAAAAATGCCAACGAAAATACATAGTAAACCTGACTATATCTACTCGTTAAGCTAACTAAAATGCCACAAGCTTCGAACTAATTACATACACCAACAAGGAACTGGGTTTGATTATTTACTTACCAATTTTCATAGACTTTCTGGATTCAAATTAAAACAAAATAAGAGGCATCCTATTGAAAGAATAGAAACTGTATATAATAATTAAGTAGTCTAAGTGCATATTAATGTCATGTATTATGTGTGATGTTATGTCTGACATGTGAAATATTGCAGAACCTTTAACAAGATTTTCTGAGAGATATTCTGACTTTCTGGACTAACAATTTGTTTGGAAAAAATCTTCCAATAAATAGGCAGGAAGCGACTAGATACAAGGTGCCAGGATGCTAAAGCCTGTGTTCCACATACAAGGCAACCGACAAACTAGCGGTCACCGACAATCGGTCACCAGAGGTCACCAACAATCGTGCATGTGGATACCGGGTCACCGACAATCGGTCACCAGGTCACGATTGTTGGTGGCTTGTCGGTGACCTGTCGTAGACCCCTCCCGACAAGTTCTACAATTTTAGAACTTGTCGGGAGGGGTGACTGATTGTCGGGACCCTAAATTTTTGTCGGAACCCTAAATTCATTGGGGTTTTTTCTGCTTTTTGGGCAAAACCAAAGGTGCTCATGATCTTGATGAGCCTCCTGTTCATTCCTGTTTACTTCTATGAAGTTTAGAGTTTATAAATTGTACATTTATTTTTATCGTTTAAATTGATAAATAAAGAATTACTGCCATTTTTACCAAATATTTCCATTTGTGCGTGATTTGCGGGTCCCTGATCTTGGTGAATATTTTGGTGTTGATTTGTACATTTATTTTTTATCATTTCTATGGATTTATAATTATTTATTGGTATTTCTTTTTTATTATTTAGACTATTTCGACTTCAAAAGGCTCCCAATCGTACAGTGTCATTAAATATGACAAATAGGGGAGAGTGGGGCACCTTGAACCATGGGACACCTTGAACCATGCACGTTCTACATATGCATGAAATATAATTTTTCAATATTTAGCCACTTAAAGAACCATCTTGTGACACCTCTCTGAAGGGCCAACAAATGGTGTACTTTGCACCTGCACCTGCGTTATACAGAAAATAACACATTATAAATAAAAAATGTTAATTTTGGACTTTTGTGAGGGGTTGTTGTTGTTTTCATATGTTTAATTGCTTTTGGCAAATATAAGTTTAAATTGTAAAAGTCAGAACCAGGCCTTATGGGGCACCTTGAACCATGGTTCAAGGTGCTCCATGAAATACACTCATACTAAATGAATGTTGTGCTTCTCTGACAGAGTCATATATGACATATGAGCAATTCCACCAAAAGTGCATCATTTGGGTTAAAATACTACAGCTCCTCCAGAGGATAAAATAATTATCTGAGATTATTTTCATTGTTATTTTCGGATCCAGGGGAAAAAAGTCGCCTAGGGGGAAGTATCCTACAATGTTTTTTGATTTGTTTTAATCGTGAGGCCAAGCAAATGTTTATTTTTCTGCCAGAATCACCCATAAAACATGCAGATTTTCCTATCAGAATCACTGTTTACAAAATGCAGCCAGTATTTTTTGGGAAAAAACTTATAAATATTCTCGATATAATGGGTTTTATGGGCATAATGGGCCAGAGGGACAATGATTACTCTTTATGGATAAAAAATCAATATTTTCAACTGTTCAATTCATTTCTTGATGATATTATGTAAAGTTGATTATTGGGTAGGTCCTGTCACCGTAACGGGGGTCTAAATTTTGTTTTGAACATATAGACCTAGAAGAATTAAAAATGAAACTCCCCCTTACCACCAATTCTTATATCATTGTTTATTTGTTGTTGTTGTTGTTGTTGAAACTTTTAATAGCCATTATAAATACAAAGACGACATTATCGGTGGGAACTTATCTCCCTACTTAGGGAGGATCTCAAGCCCAACCGTAAAATATTGTTTTAATAAGCAAAGGTAACAAACAGTACTCCCTAAGGTCGACGACAGTAGGGAGGCCTTTGCAAAATTGGGTTTAATAACTTTAGGTTTGTGCAAGCAGCACTACGCGCAAGAAAAGAACGATTAATCATTTAATACAATACAATTGCTAAATCTTAATTTGATTTAACTAATTTACTCATACGAGTCAATCTTGAGATGCGATTTTAAGGTTGTTAATTATGCATTATCGAAGGTATGAGCAAAATATGCTAGCATGAATTTGATAAGATAATTAATAAATAGTGAAGTCCGACAGAGTGCATTTGGCACCATGGATAATTTACAGGCGCATTCATAATCAATTTAAGCAGTACACACAATTAGTCAAGAGGTAATAAGATTGTGAAGAGGGGAGTTTCTATACCTTTTTTAGTTAGTATAAGAAGTGTTGATCAATCTTGATGGCTGCTTCTTTTGCTAAATTTGTGAAGGCTTTGGGAGTATCAGCTTTTTGCAGATTTGTATCAAGAGAGTTCCAATAATATGGTATTTTATAATAAATAGATTTCCGTATCTGCTCAAGTCTGGGAATGGGGCATTTGAAGACAATTCTACCTTGTCTGTGTTGCCTGGTATCCCTACTTTTCAGGGCGATGATTTTTTCATTAAACCTTAAACGATATCCCTGTTGCAATATGTGCAGTCGCCTCCTTTCTTTCAGTGGGAGCAGGCTGAATTGTTGATGATAATCATCCATATTTTGGAATCTATTGCTTCTAGTTATAATTCTCAATGCTCGATTTTGAAGAATTTGAAGGGATGAGAGTTTAGTTTTATTTGCCGAATCGTAAAAAATATCTGATTGATCGAATAATGCTAAAATAGCTGTTTTGTAGATTTGGGCACTTAAGTTCACATTCAGCCTGCTCCTAAGATGCCTAAAGAGCCACAATTTGTGTACGACCTTTCGTCTAATATTCATAAGATGTTTCTTAAAAGTAAGGGGGCTGTCGACGACCGTCCCCAAATACTTATAGTCTTCCACATCTTCAAGAACTTTTGGACCCAATAGCAGGTTGTGGAGATGGGATTCCGTTTTCCATTTTGTCCTCCAGGAAGGCCCCCCATGGAATATCATAGATTTGGATTTGTCCTCATTTAAGGAGATCTTATTTTTGCGGCACCAGAGCATGATATTGTCAAGGTCCTGTTGTAGGTGTTTTGTGGTAGCATTAATGTTGTTATCTACTCTGCTGATAATAGTGTCGTCAGCAAAAAGCTGCATATCTGAATTTTTAGAATGATTATGTAAGTCGGTAATATAAATTGAAAACAGGATAGGTCCAAGGGTGGTTCCCTGAGGGACTCCACAGGTAACCGGTTGTTTAGAGGAGGTTATGTTATTTGCTACAACATGTTGGTGCCTGCCATGAAGATAATTTCTAAACCATTCAAGTTTGTTACCCATGATTCCAATTGTACCCAGTTTTTCCAGCAAAATCTGGTGATCGACAGTATTGAAGGCCTTCCTGAAGTCCAAAAATACAGCTCTACAGACTAGTTTCTCATTTATAGCACTATATACTTTATTTAGAAAGGAGACGACAGCATCACTTGTAGATAAGCCAGACCTGAATCCATATTGATCCTTGTATAATATATTATTGGTTTCAAGATGGACCATAAGTTTTTTCTGTATGACTTTTTCCAGGACCTTTGCAGGCAAACAGATACTGGTGATGGGTCTGTAGTTGCCCGGATTTTTCAAACTTCCAGCCTTAAATAATGGGGTCACCTTACCAACTTTCCACTTTTTCGGGGATAAGGCCAGTGGTCATAGATAATTCTATTAAATACTTGAATTGCTCGATTAGTGTGAGCAGGATCTTTTTTAGAAGTGGAGTTTTCAAGTGTATAAGGCCAGAAGATTTATGTTGAGGAAAGGAAGATATTATTTTCTGTAAGTCATTCAAGGCAATTCCATCAAACTGAAAGTTAGGAAAATTGGTCACAGGTCCTTTGTTATCATCATACATAGTTAATTCGTCCTGTGAGAGTGGATCGACGTTATCAGCTAATTTTGAACCAATTGTGGCAAAATACTCATTAAAAACATTTGGGACCTCATTGGTACTAACTGCATCTCCATTTTCAGATTCTAATTGGATGTGTTCCATATTACAAGCTTTTTCGGGGCTTATCATAGGTTTTACTTTCTCCCAAAATTTATGAGGATTTTCAGAACATTCTAGCAAAGTGTTCTTTATATATTCATTTTTGAGGGTTTTAGCCATTTTATTTACTTGTCTACGGAGTACTCTGGCCTGATCTAGGAGGTCTGCAGATTTATATTTCTTAGCTAATTTAAAGAACTTGTCCCTTTGCTTCATCAATGAGAATAATTCACCATCTATCCACTCACAACGCGCATGAACATTTTTTAACTCTCTGACAGGACACATTCTGTCGAGGATTTGATAAATGAGGGATTCCATATAGTCCCAGCAAATGGTGGGATTACGAGAAGTGTAATAGTTAGTCCAGTCATGGTCTTTTAGTATTTGTAGGAATATATGTTCGTCAAAGTGGGTGAAGCTTCTAGCTTCAAAGGATGTATTAGAGAATACATTTTTCATTTTTTTTCTGACAATATAGAACGGATTATGGTCCGATATATTGATGTTTAAGACGCCAGATATTGTAATATGTTTCGAGTTGGAATAGGCATGATCAATAATGGAAGCGGAGGAAGAGGTGGATCTGGTAGGTAAATTTATGTATTGTGTGAGTTGAAATGACTGTGTCATTTTAGATAGCTCATTAGAGGGGAGCGTACCATCATTATAATTTATGTTCAGGTCACCAAGCAGATAAATTTCATGGTTGGTTGGTAATTTTGAGAGAATCTCGCGAATGAGTTCAATAGCCTCAGCATAGCGGCCACTAGGTGGCCTATATGCATTGAGAACGATCTTGGTTTTATGATTGTCATCTTCAAGTAATAGGACTTGGATTTCCAAATTAATATTACTTGTGTTGAGATCCTTATATTTCTCACAATCGACACTTATATTGTCTTTTATGTAGACAGCCAGCCCACCCCCTCTCGACTTCCCACTAGCCCTGTCCAAACGGTAAAGTTTGTACAGGGCAATATTCAATTGGCTAGTGTGTGTCCTGTCAGAGAGCCAGGTTTCGCCCAATAATAGTACATCCACCCCAGACTTGAGCAGAAAGGTCTCCACCTCTTCATAATTTTTTAAAAGACTGTGTATATTCAAGCTTGCAATCTTAAATCCTTTTGCACATGCTAGAGTATTTAGTAGTTGAGTTTGGTCATTGTCAACTGACATGACCAATTCAACACTAAGAAAAATAAGAGAATAGCGGAAATAACATGATAAAGAATTGATCTTTATAAGTTCAATGAATATATAACCACCACATATACTAGCAAAGCTAGTCTTGTATTACAAAATGAAATAATTTTATAACATTTGTTCATTGGAGCTATGACATTTATGTCAAGAGATTAACTAAATGTAAAACATATATACAATTTGATATGTAAACTATCTATATGATCAATTTTAGGATAGCGTTGATTAAATTACAATAAATCGTAATTGGGGGATTTCCACAATCACAGGGTCAGTGATGAGAGGTTCAGACAACGATCTTATAGATAGTATTCGATTGTATAACATTTATTAATATATGCACGCAATGTGAGAGTCAAGTAATGAATGTTGATGTGATGATACAAGTTCATCTTGGTTTTAATATAATATGCCGGATTATACTATATTAAAATGTTAGTTTAGTAGAAATGTTTTTTACCGACCTCGATTATAGTGACAGCTTAACCCACTATATTACCATCCAGTTGTCATCTATAGGTCGCGTTGAGGGACATCAGGAGTTTTAAAGGATAGTTTCAGCAATGGACGATTGGTAGCAAGATATAGTCACTATTGACGATAGTAACTAGAAGGATTAGAGTTCATTCACTTTTAGTGAGAAATTAGTTCCATGATTCAAAGGAACTTTTGTAGAGAAATTAAGCACAAAGGAAGAATTATATAGGTGTAATCACGCACAGCTTGGAAGTGTGGGACGGAGGATGAGGTGGTCATATGTAGAGGGGTCATTATATGTGTCATAATACACAACCAGGGATTTGAGAGAAGTGCAGTCGACTGTAGTGGAGGGGTCATATGTAGAGAGGTCATTATATGTGACACAACACACAACCTGAGGCTTGATAGTCGGTATGCAAGGGGAGTAGTAGGCCTATACCCAGAACACAGTCACCATCGACGACAGAGACTTATAGAAATAGGGTTTTCGGGCTTACCACTCATGCAGTATTACCACATATTTAATTTACGAGTAACATTGGCGATTTTCCAGGCCCAATCGTCAAGTAAGTCGGGAACAAGATGATATCCGTCTTCAGCTAGGCGAGCATATACATTTCTATGATGGCCCTTGTCATTCGGGTGCACACAGCTATGTGTAAACGGCGTTGGTAGCAACTGGGATTCATTGCGATTAAAAATCGCTTTATCTATCATGGGGATCGAGCTGTTAAGACGGTCTTGGTCTGGGTGAGGGGTAGAAAGATGGTTGTAGATCATTAAATCCATCCCTACAATAGGGCAAAAAATGACTTCTGTGGCATAAGGATACACAGCTCTCTCCATCTTGATTTGGATGTAATCCATATCAGAGATATAGGCTAGCTGGGCTTCTATGGCTGAATTATGAATAAGTGACACGAGTTTGGTGGATCTATCTTTCTTTGTAACTGAGCACAATCCTGCTGTCATGAAAATATACTTTGGCTTGAACCTAGTTACAACATCTTGTGCAAAATAGGCAGCTAATTTCAGAGAGGCTCCTGAGTAAGAATGTATGGTAAATAGTTCAGGATTTACATAAGAATCCAGATACTGACCAAGTGAGCGAATATGGGAGTCCCCCACAATACAATAGTCCTTATGTATAGGTGCCATTACTATCCTTGTTTAGAAAGATCATCCTTCACACTCAATAGCAACTTTCCCTGCTGGTTTTCGCCGTCAAACTGACATGGATTGAACTTTGAGTCGCCTACCCGGTGACCAGTGCCCCAGTATTTGGAGGCGGTCATCTCATAATAGGCTGTGTAGGGCGATGATAGCAATTTACGTTTGAGCTCAACGTTTTGAGAGAACTTGGCCCACATTAGGTCTCTGAGAGTGGTAACACGATTGTTTTTCCATTCATCAGAGTCGTCCACCCTCCATCTCGTCCATCTCCAATTTCTTTTAACCTATACGGATTGTCAACAAGGAGAATTGCCAGGGCTTGATCGGCTTCCTTAGCGGCGAGGAGCTTGTAGTACTGAAATCCCTGTTCAACAGAGGAGAATAGACAGTTGTTATGCCAAAATTTTATAGGGAAAAAATTGGATGCATAATGGTACTCTCCCTGATATCCTAAGGCTAGGCCTTGACAATATTCCTGAGATTTGACATCTTCAGGTCTTGCTCCTGTGGGAAGGTTGGGGAGATCGCTCCAATAGTATCTGGCTTTGTTGTAGTTAATATAGTTCGAGCTCAGCGTCGGTTTGGCGTCAGGCTCAAGTTTTTCTAACTTTTTAAAGCATTTTCGGAGAAGGGCAGATTTACGTCTAGTGTCATCAGCTAAGTCACGATTTATCCAAATGTTCGGTTTGGGACTGTTCTGCCTTATTTGTTTAGACAACTGGAGGATTTGGTCCCTTAGTTTTGTAGAAACAAGGACGACTAATATTGGTCGGACTTTACCAGCTTTGAATCGACCTAAGCGGTATGTGACGCTGATATCATTGGAGGCAAAGTTATGAAGTGTAGGAGAAATAATATCAACTACAATTTCAGAAAGGACTTTTTATTCTCTGGGACACTGTCGATGAGTATGTTACAGTTTCTTTTTTTATGATTTGTGATTTGGAGCGATTTTTCAAATTTTTGGATGGCTATTGTGTTTTGGGATGCAATAGCATATGTGTGAGAATGCCAGGCTTGGGACGGTTCTAGTGATTGTTTCATGCTAGCCAGATCAGTGATAAGTCCCCCCAATTTGGTATCTTGGTCTTGAGGTAGTGAGCCATTCCCCAATCTGTGACTCAGTTGAATTCTTGAATGTTTCGAAATTGGTATTAAACTGAGTTGTAATATGGGTGTCTATTTCAGCAGTTTGAGGTCATTTACTGCTATCGTCAAACTTTCTACCTTTTTTTCTACCACTGAGGTAGCATCTTTTTGTTTATTGTGAAGGGAGGTATGAAATAGCTTCATTTCATTAGCCAAGTCATCGAGGGACGACAGTTTCTTTTTTGGAGATATTGGAGGATCATTGGAATTGAGTGGGTTATCAGGGATGGAAGGAGGTGCAGGTATATCAACTGATAATTTTACCGGCGACGCCTGGGGCTCATGTGAACCGTCAGGCGTGTCTGATGGGGCAACGAAAGAATTTGATGTAGCTGGAGAATTAGATATGTCATTGTGTACGATTTCACCTGACTCTTTCTTAGTTAGTTCACTAGAGTTTTCAGACAATGGTTGAGGATTGTTATCATCGGTGGCCATCACTAAATCGGTAACTGAAACACTACGATCAATTTCTTCTTCCAAATTTGAAAAGGGAATAACGTCAGAGTTCAAACCAGTATGTGCACAATCACTATCGTTTTGTGGGTAATCATGCAACGATGGTGGATAAGAAGGTGAAATAATATTTCGTCGAGATGTAGGTACAGTTACCTTAGACTTTGGACATGCAATATGCCGGTTGATCCGGTTGCCTAGGATACGTAGGTTATAAATACAGTCCGGTATGGGCGATGTTGAGGGTCTGAACATTTCGCGGGAACTAGTATAATCCAAATGTACGGAAATGGCTTCAAATCAGTATTTTAGCATCCTATATTGAATTGGTAGTGGTCCTGGTATATTAATACAGTCAATCAGCAAGTTTGGTGTAGGCGGTATTGGTGTATATTATGTTATTTCCGCTAATGTGATTCTAGAGATCGATGGGTTCACCTGCGCGTAGTGGCGCCATCTTGCATCTTGCATATGATTAGTACATCCATTATATTCATTGAAAAATCCAGCTAATTCTTTCCTACTAAATAATGGGATTAGAATTCTGAAAAAAGTTTGGGGGAATATTAATGTTGCCGTAACAGGGGTCTAGGTTTCAGCAATGAATAAATTATTATTAGCATAAATTATTTTCTATAAGCATTATACTGTGTAAGAAACACAAGGGAAAATAAATAAATACAATTTTGTTGTTGTCATACTTGAGATGGTAGCAACAAGCAAAAACAGTATATCACCGTAACAGGGGTCTAGAGGGCGCCCATGTCGCCGTAACGGGGGTCTAGAGGAGGCGGGGGTCTGGAGGGGGGTTGAAACTATTTTTTTTTTAATTTTCCCCACTTATTTTTCCTCTAAATACCTAAATATAACTTATATCTTCCTTCATAAACAACCTAAACAAGTATGCAACTCAACTGAATAAATGAATGGTTATTTGGCTCTAACTTTTCTTCTAGTCGGAATATTTTCACAAACTAAAAAGCATTATGACCCTTATATCAAGATCTATCAGGTACATCAGGTACATGAATTCAAAACATTATGCATACATTTTTATTATTTATTTCTAATTAACTCCTCATTTATGTACAAATATGTACCTTTCCCCTCTGCCCTTACTATTAGAATAGAGGTCACTGTGTCTCCCAAGCTGCCCTGACCACAATATTCATTATTAACGTTCCCAATTTCGTCTATATTAGCAGCAATATATCTAGTTTATGTACGAAAAAAAATAAATCAATGGGAGCAATTAAAAAAAATTGTGAATTTTCAGCCCTGGATGGCCAAATGTAGCATTTTTGCTGGAATTGCTCATATAAGGTTTTTAGTTATGGTTATCCAAACTTTTAAAAAGCTTGAACTGTTGGTCATAATGAAGTTCCTTAGGTTTTTATATGTTTTTAACAGAGAACTGCTTAAAATATGCATAGAATTACCCTTGAAATAGGTTCCCCACAAATATAAATAAGAAAAAACCCAATTGATTAATCGATTCAATGATGACAGATTCAAATAGCTGGTTTAGAGAGCTTTTATTTGACACCATAGATGTCCTCCTATGATTATTTAGACGCAAGTTATGAAAAAAATACCTTCCCTCCCTGGCATTGAATCTATAGAAGTTATTTGAGTGTTACGATTGTTCTAACCAATGTGGCCACACTTACGCGTGATGAGACCACTTATGGTCGAAACAATAGTTCACATTCAATGGTCCAAGAGGGAGAAATTACTGAAAAAAAAGGGAAAATTCCTGGTCCATGACAGACCCAGGACCCCGCATTTTTACATGCTACCCAAAATACATAAAAACAAATTTCCACCCCCGGGGAGACCAATTATCTCAGGGAATGAAAGTCGCACTGAACGCATTTCAGCCTTCGTAGACCATTTCCTAAACCTGATGGTACCCAAACTTAAGAGTTTTCTGAAAGATACCACCCATTTCCTCCAGACAATAAACTCCCTTGGCTAGTAGTCAAGGCATCGAAGGGACATGCACATTGTGGAAGAACACAAATGCAAACACCCAAACAACTGTCGTTACTGCCCCCTGATGAACACCACAGGCACACTCTGGGTCAAAACATTGTGACGCAACATACCCTGCCATAGGTACATCAACTGCACAACCAATAACCTGATCTAAATTATCACCTGTAAAACCTGCCAAATACAATATGTGGGACAAACCAAAAACAATATTGTATCTAGATTTGGTGCACATCTCTTCAACATTGAGAAAAACAATGACACCATGGTTGCCAGGCACCAAAACCAGGCACACCCTGATACAGAAGAGAAAGGAAATAACATCACCATTTCTATACTCACTTTAATCAAGGCAGAGACAATGAGCAATACTGCCAGAGAAGCAAGTAATCGGGAAGAAAAGAGATGGATTTCCAGACTAAAAACCCTGGCTGTCTGCCGTCATGGGACTGAACATCTTGGACTAATTCACCAACAAATTTTCCCATCACATTCCCAATTAAGTATCCCAGAAAAGTCAGCTACAAGGCTACAACTAGAGCTCTTCTAGTTTGGACCATGGTCCTACCACATTTCTACCATCCCCAAGCAATGTCATTCCCTCTTCCAATTGGGAACAGACATTCAGTGATCCTCCTAATCACATGGGGGTTTCAGCCATTAAACAGCTGGAAGCTCTTATCTACTCATTCTTTTGATCTCAAATAATCTACAAGAATAACCAGCATACACTCCCAGCTGGAGGAAAAATTATATTAAATACCAGCCCAGTGTTATGACTTTTTTGACCAATGTGGCCACACTTGCACCTAATGAGACCGCTTATGGTCAAAACCACCAAATACCCCCACCCAGGGTGAATATCATTAAACAAACTTTATTAGTTCACATCATTTCATCTACCATGGATTCAAGCTGTTTCAGAATCCAATGAGAATCCATGTCAGAATCTCAGATTGCCAGATCAGCCCCATGCAGGGTTGCTTGATTACATAACAATAGGGGTTACCATGTTCTCCAGGCAACTTTCAACGTTGCTATAGAGAGAGCTCAGGTAGAACATTCGAGAGAGGCACAGCCTCAGTTGTGGTCGCGGGAGCGAGGCGTAAACACATCTATATTAAGTTATTGGAATGATTGTGCCCTCATTTTTTTTAACCGATATCATCGTATAATTGTTGGATAAGAAAAAGTAATCATCCTATCAATTGTATTGTAAAGAAGCACTAAGGGTTTCTAGCCCATAGGTTCAGTAAGATGAAGAAGTGAGACAAGAAGTCCGAGGTTGTAGTTCGTCTGGATTCGGCCTAGGCGGTGGTGACTCAGCGAGTAACAGAGTGCCTAGGTCCGAATGGTCACTTTATTTTATACTCCACAATCATGAATTATTCATACAATCAAACCCAGGAAATATTCCACTAGCTCTTCCCCTTCCCTCTAATTGGTTGAGGGAGAGAGAATCTTCCTTGCCCACACGCCGACCTCTGCTCCCCAGGCAGAGACCATATATGGAATGCATGCAGGTCGGATCCCTCTCCTCAGCCTTCCCCCTCCCACCCCTTACTCATGGATCCCATGGCTCGTGCCAGCCCCCCCTCCCTCTTGGCCCTTCCCCCCTCTTGATACCCCAGAGCAGTGTATAAGTAATTAGGTCGGGCTGGGGGAGGTGGGGTGGGCCCCGAGTGGCTCATCCCCCCCTCCCTCCTGGCCAGGCCACGTGTGGCGTGCGTGCCCTGACCATGATCAGGGCTAAATAGGTCGGGTCTGGGATCCAAAGATGCCAATTCTTTACATTCGTCCCATATTTTATTTTTGTTGAAAGCTTTCTTTCGAACAAAATATTTAGCCACTGATCAACCCAGTCCAACCAGACAAGAGAAATAGAAAATAAGGTTACATAATTTACACACACAAAATCATAGAAAAGGGTAAAGTAAAAGTATTATAAATTATTATATCTGTAGACCTAACGGGTCAAGATAGAAAGTCTCCAAAGGGAGTGGCTCTATTAAAAGGAGTGTTCATTTATTTCAGAGGCCATCACCCTGCACTAAAAAGTCTTTTAGTCGAATATTATGTAAGAGAAGTCTCTGTGTTTTTAAGTGTGCTCCTGAACACTGTTAAATGTCTTCCTTTGTACTGAGCTAGTACTCACAAAGTTCTCCTATACGGTCGTCACCGCCGTCTCCTCTGCCCGGCCGGTCAGCCGAGGCCCCCGCTGGACCTCGTCGCTGACCGACAGGACGCCCGTCTCTTTCTCTCTCCTCCTTTGGCCATGGAGAGTGAGAGCGGTTGGGTAGTCAACACTACAATATTTCCATTTTTAACCTCAAACGCTACAGAACACATGTCGACTTTACTGTAGCATCACGTATAAACTCTTATTATTTGGAAAAAATACCTCTTCAAAGCAGAATGGTCGGAGACAAGGTGAGGGCTTCGATTCCATGGTGCTTCCTCTCAGGCTCCTCTGTCTCGACCGATTCTGTTTGTGTAAAAACAACTTCTCACAATGAGAGTTGAAATAAAAATACCTATTTGGGCTGGATCCTTGTTCACGGATTCCACCATTTCCTCCCGAGAGAGAAAATGGATTTCACCCAGGTATACTACTCTGTGTTCTGTGATCTCCCTCGCACCCGAGAAGAGGACAGAACAAAAATTAATAGTAAATATTAAACAAGAGTAAGTTACAGACAAGTTCAAAAAGTGTTTGTTACCCCAGAGAAACCCAATAAACATTGGTAGACTAATTATTTCATCCTGGTCAGTCCGAAATTGGCAGCGTAATATGGTGAGGCGGGGGAGGGGGCAGGGATATGCTCGAGGGAACGAGAGCCAGTCCTAGCGCCTGGAGTGGCCTCTCCCTCCTCTCGATCTAGGTCTTGGAGGGCTAGGGCTACAGGGTGGTGGGTTGGGGGTCCTATTGGGATCTTCTCTCGGGGCTTAAGGTTTCTCAGACAACACAAAAGGTTGACTTTGCCTCTTGGGGCGAGCCCCTTTCGGCGGAGGTAGATTATTCCCAGGGTCATGACTCCTAGGAGAGTGGGGATGAGAGTGGCTATACCCCAGATAGAACTTTCGGACCAAGGGGTGGAGGAAATCAGGGGGGAAATGGGTTTAGGAAAATCTGTCAGGGCTAGTAAGGGTATTTCAGCTCTTGGCAGGAAAGTCAATTGCTGATCTAAATGGGGGTAAAGGGATAATTTGCCATAAGTCAGATTAAACCCGGGGAGGGGCATAATCTTGGGGATGGGGAGGGTTATATGGGACTCATGGCGTTGGATGCTACTCACACGCCAATCCTTTCCGACCAGGAGACAACCGCCTTCTAAAATCACCCTGGCATGCCGATGATACGTTTGTATCACTGGTTTTTGCCCAGGGCACCTCAAGATTGTTTCCAGAGGTTCATAAATAGCCAGAATTACAGAAGAAATGGACTCTCCCTCTCTAAACACTTGGTTTGTTAAGTTATTTCTTTTTACAATCTGCGCCTTACAAAGGTCTGGCTTTTTACCTAAAATAATATTTGTTTCGCAGGTCGGGGTTAGATGCTCTATTGCAGCTGAGCAAATCTGGGGTTCAAACCCGATACAATGCTGAGGAAGAAATGACGCGCTGGATATGCTATCTAGGGCCACCTCCTCTTCTCCTACCAACTTTCTCAGGTGGTCAGCACCATATGGGACCGGAAAATACTTTAATCTATAGTGTAAAAATTGAGTGCCTGAAACTGCCGGAATTACTGTCTGGTATATTAGCTCCTGTTCGCCGTCTAATAATAGTCGAACGTTCAGGTGTCTATAATACCAGCGGTTATCTTGTGGGGTGTAATGTTTCCCTTCTTGTAATTTAGACAATATTTCTGATAAGTAGGCCAGTGGTAAAATCTGGTCTGTTAAGAATCCCCTTTCCAGCTGAATGCGCTGGCGATAAAATAATTCGTTTTGACGGTGGTAATTTTCCACCGCCCTACTCACTCGCTGCAATAGAATATCCACTTCCCTTTTCATATGAATTCTATGAATATCTTTACTGAAACCATTTAACTGTGTTAGAATGTCTGTCACTTGGCGGGAGATGTTACTTGCTGCAGCTTGGAGCTGCGCGATGTCCAAGCGGTTCTCTGTCATGTAGAGCCTTGTCTGATTCAACACCGACACCATTTCTTCCTGACAATGGGCCAATGCGCTCTCGCTAGCCTGAGCTTCTTGTACTGCAGACCTTAATTCGTTCACCTGTCCTACAGTAGCGGTGCCAAACAAGGCACGGCTTAGCGAGCCCACAAAATTGAATAGGCCTCTCTTCCTTCGGGTGTCTTGTTGGACTGGTGTTGGAATCTCTGCCTGGAGGAAACCCATGTGCTCCTCCCAGGCACTGACATCTCCGTCTCCCACAACCTCCGCCTGTCTGAGTTCTCCAATTCGCCTTCTTAGGACGGAGACCCAAGCACTGACAGGAGGGGGCGTGGGGGGGTGTAGAACGATCACTGTTGTCCAAGTCGCGGTCAGGGCTCTGACCTCCCCTTCCTCATACACCAACACCCCTTCCTCCTCAAACAAATCGCCATTAGCCATCATAGCCAGGGTGATTATGAGGAGGGACTGGAAGGTGTAGGTTGAGAGAAGTCCGTCACTGGTGGTGCCCCTGGGTCGAACTCCCATGGTTGGGGCTGTGGTGGGGGTGACGGTGGGGGTGGGGGTGTAGGTGGTGGTGATGGTGGTGGCGATGGTGGGGGTATACAGGGCAGCTTCCTCGGCCTCTGCACGGGTGAAGTGGGCGTGGCTGGGTTTGGTGAGGAGTCAGGCCTTTCCCTCTTAGTAGAGCCTAGAGGGTGGAACACTTTGATCCTCTTTTCAGTGCATTCCGAGGTGGTGGTCAAGGCCTTGGGTTTAGGGCACTTGGTTGGGGTCTCTATCCTCCCTCTTTTTGCCCTTGACCTTGTAACAGGACCTGGTGGTGGTGTGCGCGGGGGAGCAGTCTCCACAGCAACGGCTGGTGGCAGGGGTCGGCGCAATGTAACTGGCTTGGGTGAAGCTAGTACTAGCACCTTCTCCCTCGGCGGTCGCTGCTGGGGTGGGCGTGGCACTTGTTGTGGTTGAGGTGGGCGTGGCACTTGGTCCTCGTCCTCCACGTGCATGTGCTCGTCCTCTGGTTGCTCTGCTCTCGCTTGGTCTTCCTGTTCTATCTGAATTGGAGGAGGCATGTTTGGTATGGGTAAATAAACAGTGTCGGGCACTGCCCTAGGCTGGGGTGGGGGAGGTGGTGGAACATGAACTTGTTGAGCTTTTTGGGCTTGTCTCCGAGCCTTATTTCTCTTTCCTTGACCCGCCCTCGGTTGCCTAGTTCTCAGTATATCCCATTCTATTTCCCCAGATACCATTTTTACCCTATCCCTATTTATACGCCTGCGTTCACCCTGGGGTCCCCTCATAGTTAGGGTGGTACCCCTTATCCCCGTTATTACATAACCATGATCCCACTTGGGATCTAATGGAGCGCTGGTGCCTGATAGCACCACCACATGATCCCCTATTTTTAGATCCTTTGCATTTGCTCTGGCCCTTAATCTCTCATAATTAGCCACTCTACTGGCCTCAGTGCGCTCAGCAGCTTCTCTGAACGCATCTGTTAAGGCCTGTAGGCGCTCACTGAGTACGGCATCTTCTGTTCCCTCTGGAGTGGGGAATATTTTAGAAAAGGGATATCTTGGATTGGTGCCAAAAGTTAAAAAATATGGTGTAAAACCAGTTACACAAGAAGTGGAGACTCTATGTGCCCAGAGGGTTGGACCTAAATGGCTCTCCCACTCTGCTGGTCTTGCATTGATGAATTTTCTTAGTATATTTTTAAAAGTTTTGTTAAATCTTTCGATTTTACCGTTTGTCTGGGGGTGAAAAGCTGTAGAATGCCTTACTTCAGTGCCTATGGATTTAAGGTACCCTTCCACTTGCTGGTTCATAAATTCAAGTCCCCGGTCGGTGATGAGCACCTCTGGGGGGCCATACCTAGGGACATATTCATTAGCCAGATAATCAGCAATGTTTTTAGCTGCTTTGGAGGGTATGGGTTTGACTTCTACCCAGCCAGTTGCGTGATCTATTACAGTCAAGATGTATCTATTACCTTTATCAGAGACTGGGAAGGGACCACAGAGATCCATTCCCAGTATCTGACCAGGATATTTTGCTATTGGCATCGCAGTAGGAGGTACACGCGCCCTACCCACTCTGTTTACAGCACACCTAGCGCATCGGATTAAGACATTATAGGTATCTCTTCTCATGGTGGGCCATTTATAAGCCTCTTGGATCCTATCTAGGGTCTTCCTCATGCCCTGGTGGCCTACTTCAGTGTGGGCGCGCCTCACTACTCTATGCCTAGCTGAGGGTGGCAGGACCAGGCGGGGGTAGGCTGGCTTGCCTGGGGGAGGGGTGAGAGTAAACAGCATGCCATCAATTATGGTGTAATCCCCCTCATCCTCCATCCCCTGTTGAAATTGTTCCAACTCCCTCTGTTCTAAACGTATTTTGTCTTTCTCGAGTTTATCAAATTCCCAAGGAATCTCATCTATCTCCTCCAAGGCACAGACTTCAAGGGAACTGAGAGTCGGCCCTTCCTTCTTGGGGTTTGTTTTTATTCGAGAAAGCATGTCTGCCCGGATATTGTTTGCCCCTTTTCTATATTCAATGGGAGCCCCAAACTCTGCTATTAATACCGCCCATCTTTGAATTTTGGTGTTTTTAACTTCTCCCACAAACAGAGACTTTAAAGGCTTGTGGTCAGTGTAAATTTTGAATTCGCTACCCTGTAGATAAGGTCTGAGCTTGTTTAAGGCATACACGATTGCATAAGCTTCCTTTTCAATCGTAGCCCAATTGAGTTGTGGCCCAGAGAGTTGTTTAGAGATATACTGAACTGGCCTCTCTATGCCTTCACTATCAGACTGGACCAATATGGCCCCTATTGCGTAATCACACGCATCGCTATAGAGACGATAAGGCTTATCCAACTGGGGGTGCGCCATTACTCTATCTGAAGTTAGTAATTCCTTCAGAGTTTCAAATGAGCTTTGCTGCTCTTCCAACCATTCGAACCTGGCATACTTTTTGGTAAGTTTGACCAAGGGATGAGCTACCTTAGCATAATCTGGGATACATTGACGGTAATACCCAGTCATTCCTAGGAAGGAGCGAATTCCGCTCACATCCTCTGGAGGCAGCATATCCCTGATAGCGCTACATTTATCTGGGTGGGAATTAATTCCATCTTTTGAAACTTGGTAGCCGAGGAGATCTACCTTTTCTTGTTTGAAAATACATTTACTCTTTTTGACTGTAATTCCGTATTCTTCTAATTTATCAAACACCAGAGCCAAATGGTGATCATGCTCCTCTTCAGATTTGGAATAGATTACAATATCATCTATGAAAGTCATGCAAAATTTGCCAATAAATTCCGAAAACATTTTGTTCATGGCCCGTTGGAAGACGGCTGGTGCGTTAGTGAGTCCAAAAGGCATCCTACGGAATTGAAATAGGCCCCTATGACACACAAACGCTGTCTTTTCCATGCTATCCGGGTCCATCTCTACTTGCCAGTAGCCGCTTTTTAGGTCGATGGTGGAAAAGACAGTTGATCCTGCTAAACTGTCAAAAATATCTTGAATATTTGGAAGTGGATGAGCATCCTTTTTGCTTACAGAGTTTAGTTTTCTGAAATCGACACAAGGTCTATTGCTCCCATCTTTCTTTGGGACCAACAATATCGGGCTTCCCCATGCTGAGCTGCTGGGTTCTATTACTCCCAGCTCCAGCATTTCATCTAATTCTTTATCTACAAGTTTTCTCTTGGCCAGGGGCAAACGATAGGGGCGTTGATTAATTGGACGTGCATTTCCAGTATCTATGTGCATTTTCACATCTTTAAAGGTACCTAATTTTCCCTGCTTTCCTATGCCAAAAACAGCGGGGTATTTTTCTTCCCATGCTTCTGCCTCTGTGTGGATAGAGGCGAATTCTTGATCTGCACTACCCACTTGTTGCCTTCTGTAACTTTTTCCTTCCAAAATTACCTTTCTTTTTCTGAAGCTAATTTGGGCATCTAATATAAATAAGGCATCATCCCCCAGAAGCAGTTCATGGTGAAGTTTTCTTACAATATAAACTGGAAATGAGCTACCCCCCAAGTTAACTATCGCCTGCCCTTCAGTTTTAAGATCATGACCAGAGAGTGATTTAAGAGATTCCCCCTTTGTCAATACGAGAGGCCGATGATGGGTTTTGCAAAAGGCTCTCCATACATCCTCCCGCATTAGACTCCTTGATGCGCCGGTATCAATGAGGGCACGCATCTCCATCCCCGCCACTGAGATGGAGAGGCAGAACCTCTCATCCGGCGTTTCTATTCCCCCTGGTTAACATATTTGGCTGGCTTTTGAGTGGTAGAGGCCATCTGCATGGCCGCCACCACTGCAGCCTGTACATGTGCATAGCGGTGGGAACATTCTCTTGCGAAGTGTCCCTCCTCCCCACACTCATAACAGACATTTTTACCCCTAAACCTCTTCCCTCCTCCCTGCTTATTTTTTTCCGGTCCTGGATTATCATTTCCCTTCCCCTTCCCTTTCCCTGGGTGATTTACTACCTGAGAACTGGCGATCGGGGGTGGGGGATAGGACGTGTTGAAATATGGGGGATACATAGGCAACATGGGTGTCTGAAAGGGGTACTGGGGTGCTGCACCTGATTGGGAAACGATCACTGTGGGGTTGGATGGTTTCCCCGTCTCCATCCTCTCTACTAATTTCGTAAGGTAATTCACCTTAGACTCCAAATCAGCTATCAGCTTCCAATCTGAAGCATCTTCTGGATTTGGCCCAGAGGGGGCCATTTTCTTAGGGAGGATAGCCCCAATTTCCATTGGTTCATCCTTCCTATCCCCTCTGGTAGGTTGTCCTGCCAGAGCGAATGTGTGAGCCGCAGCTGAGGCTTGTCTTATTGCCTCAGCCAGGGTATCAGGGCGAGCAGCAAATACGTCATGACGTATTTGCTCATCCCTGAGTCCCAACACAAAATTCCTGACCAACGTCTCTTGGACTATCTCGTGGTCCAGGTTATCCACGCTGTAAGCCCTCTGAGACGCTAGTTGGAACTTGCGTCCGTATTGTTTTGCATCCTCATATGGGAGCTGATAGAGATCGGTGAGCCCTGCTCGCAGCTGCTGTTCCTCCTCTTCATTCATGAAGAGGCGGAAAATCTCAGCCCTCGCCAGATCCCATGTCCTATTGGCCGGTACCTGTAGGAATCCTGCCACGCACCTCGCTAGAGGCCCGCTGGCAAGAGTTCCCAAAAGCTCTAGAGTGAGCGTATCATTCGCTACACAGTAGGCCTTTGCCCTGCTTATTCCATCTAGCCACTCTCTCAAAGTGTCCTTATTGGACCCATCATTTACTCCTAGCATGGCGCCATGGCGTTCCATGCGCCTTCTGACCTCCTTAATAGCTGCAAACCTGGCCCTCCTTTGACCCTCGTCAAGCATGGCCAAGTCCGCGGCATTGAGATCCCAATTGATGTCCGCCATGTTTTACACTTTGTTGAGAGAGTGAGAGTAAAGAGAAAAAAAAAGAAAACTAGATGGCACAAGGTACAGAGTTATAACCAACAGAACCCAGAACCTAGCAAAGTTTTTGCCCCGAACATTGCTCACCCACTCTCCTTGTATTATGAGTGTTTGAGTGTGATCATTCTCCCAACCCTATACAGTGGCCCAGATCCACCCTCCATACATCCCATAAATACAATTTATAAGCTCAATCCGAGTTTTTGGAGTTCCACTCACCTACTCTTCCAGCTCATCCTGCCTCTCCTAGGCTATGTCTCACTTCCAGTCAGAAGATTGGGTTGTTGCTCAACTTAGCAACAAGTCCCTTCGTGGTCGCCAGTGTAAAGAAGCACTAAGGGTTTCTAGCCCATAGGTTCAGTAAGATGAAGAAGTGAGACAAGAAGTCCGAGGTTGTAGTTCGTCTGGATTCGGCCTAGGCGGTGGTGACTCAGCGAGTAACAGAGTGCCTAGGTCCGAATGGTCACTTTATTTTATACTCCACAATCATGAATTATTCATACAATCAAACCCAGGAAATATTCCACTAGCTCTTCCCCTTCCCTCTAATTGGTTGAGGGAGAGAGAATCTTCCTTGCCCACACGCCGACCTCTGCTCCCCAGGCAGAGACCATATATGGAATGCATGCAGGTCGGATCCCTCTCCTCAGCCTTCCCCCTCCCACCCCTTACTCATGGATCCCATGGCTCGTGCCAGCCCCCCCTCCCTCTTGGCCCTTCCCCCCTCTTGATACCCCAGAGCAGTGTATAAGTAATTAGGTCGGGCTGGGGGAGGTGGGGTGGGCCCCGAGTGGCTCATCCCCCCCTCCCTCCTGGCCAGGCCACGTGTGGCGTGCGTGCCCTGACCATGATCAGGGCTAAATAGGTCGGGTCTGGGATCCAAAGATGCCAATTCTTTACAGTATATCGCAATTACCTAGTATTAAGGTGCAGAATCCAGAATGTGCAAAATTGGCAAACATCTTCAACCCTTGCAAATCACTACAGATATAAGTGTTCATCTTGAAACTGGTTTAAATCAAATAATTTCTTGAGACCCCGAAAATAATAACTGAAGTTGTGAATTATTATAATTCAGTATTAACTGACTAAAGGCCTTAATAGTGGAACAAACACATTTCTCAAGTAATATGAATTTGGGTGAATACGAATATGGTGTGTAGTGCATGGATGCAACGATAAAGGGCGGGCCGAGAAAAGGGCGGGGTGGGATCAGTCAAAATTTCCATAGAGTCACTGTTAGAGATAAAGAACATACATCTAATTCATCATTCAGGGTAGTCACACTGTTAATCGTTCTTTGATTATTGATAACTATTTCTAATTAATTCTAGGCATTAAGTTATGTTACCTGATCTTTAGATTTGGGAGAAAAACAGCTGTCATTTCCAACATAATGTTACAATATAAGGGTCACCGACTCTGTAGTCCCCAAGTGGGGTGCCGTCATTGGGGGTTTCCCAACCTGGTTAGAATGAGGTCACAAGACTTGCAGGCCCTATACACCTCCTCTCCTCAGGTAATTATAGGTTACCATGGCAAACAATGATGAGGGATCACCTGCAGTTATGAATTACAGTGGTTCCTTTAAGTGGTTTCAAACTTGTGCTCATTTAAGCCACAAACCTCATGTTAAAATTTTTATTTTTTTTTCAATTTGCAAGAGGTCAGTGGGCGGAAGTCGTAGGGCTAATTTGTTAAATCTAGGGCCATTTCCCTCAAGACCGTTGATTAATATGTAAAATAAATGAAAATTAAATGTCTATGGACATTAACTGGCAAGATGGCCGACCAGCCTAAGATGGCGGAAGCGCTGGGTTTGGACGACTGGCCGGCTGGTGCCAAAACAGAGAAGGCTAGGAACGAGATTCTGAAGGAAAAGCTAGTATTGCTGGATTCTATTGTCAGGAACAACAGTACTGACCTCAACTACGTAAGGGAATCTCTAGAACAGGAAAGAAGAGAGAACAGTAAACTCCAAAATAGGCTGTCACAACTTGAGGCACAGCTCGGACGGGAAGCTAAAGAGGTGTCAGCGGCCAACAACAAACTTGACGACACTGACAGGCTGAAAAGGTCGTTGAATATTATCGTAACAGGTTTGAAGGAGGAGGAAGATGAGGATCTAGAGAATGTTATTGACAAATTGTTTACTCACCTAGCAGTGGGTTTCAGAGCAGATGATGCTCTGAATGCTTTTAGGTTGGGTCGTTGCAATGAAGGCAAACACCGAAACATCATGATCCGCCTAAGGGACACCGACCAGAAAGGAGCTATCTTCAAGAATGCCTACAAAATGAAAGTAGGGTATCCGAAGGTATTCTTAAATGATGATTTGTCCCTCTCCGACAGACAGAAACAAGCTGACCTCCGGAGCTTAGCTTATGTATGTGTATGTATGTATCAATTTTATTTCCAATATTTCAATCACAATTACATCCTTCCTTAGGAAAAAGGGAGAAGCATTCAACAATCTATCACTTCTTTATACATCCTTCTGGGAAAGACAGTGTTTCCCAGCTCTTCCAGGCATCCCCGATGATGCGTTTCTTAGTATTCATTGTTTGATAGGTGCGATAGTATGCATATAACATTAACTCATACAATTACAATTACAGTTTACAATTTACTAAATTATTGACTAGTACATACAGTATGACTGATACTTGAAGTGAGAAAATTTAAGTGTTATGGCGAAACATTACAAGCACCATACGACTAGGTAATATATCTATTCAGTCAAAGTTAGTACCTCTAAGCGGGTACAGTAACATGGTAAAACAAGAATATATAATAACTTTACATATCATATTGAAAATTCTTTACATTAATTCAACACATTTTGGTTTTAAGAACAATATTGATGGTGACATTGAGCACATAAGTACTTAATTCATTACATTATAAAACATGTACATATGGATTTACAGACCATAATAAAGATACTATTCTGCCTATTTTCCCAGACATCGTCCTCTGCACTGAGACATTCCTGACCAGTTTGGATAGAAACCTGGACCACAAACTAGATGGGTACAACTCTATTGTTAGTCAAGATCACTGTGTACTAAACCCTGATAACAGTGTTAAATTGGGTGGTGGCGTTGGATGCTACATAAAAAATGGTTACACATTCAAAACACACTATACTCTGAATGTATCAAATGCGAATATTGAGCTACTATGTTGTACTATTCTGTTCACTAATAAGGGGAACCTAAATATTTTTGTTGTATATAAACCGCCAGATGGCGACAAGAATGTCTTTATGGAAGAATTACTTGCTACTGTCTCAAAACCTATGTTTGACAACAATACCTGTGATGTTGTAATTGCCGGAGATTTCAATTTTAACATGTTTAATACCCAGGACCAAGCAGTCATAAATCTTACAGATATGGTTCATGAACTGGGGTTAACGCAATTGATAAAAGAAACAACCAGATTTGACATTAGGGAAGACAGAGAGTGTGTCCATGAGTCCTGTATAGATTTGATTTTTAGCAAGGAGGATTATGTGTATGCTAGTGGTGTACTTGATGTATGGGTAGCTGACCATCTGATGACCTTTGTAACCCTTAGGAAACAAAAGTTCAAATCTCGCAAACCAAAAGTAATTGAATACAGAAACTATAGAGACTATACGACTGCTGATTTTTTTTACTAGAATTAAAAATATCGACAGGAACTGTATCATTGATTTGGAAAACCCTGAAGAGGCTTGGAATTTTTTCATTGAAAATTTATCTACAGCCCTGTCACGCATATGTCCAGTCGTAAAGAAAAAAATTACCCTACCTAGGGAAAAATGGATGACTGACAAGCTGCTTATACAAATAAGAGATAAGGACAAAGCACTGAAAAAGCAAAAAAAAACGAGAAAACACGATGACTGGGTGACAGCTAAGAAAAAAAGAAACAAAGTTACGAACTCATGCCGCAAGGCCAGAAAAAGGTACCTGTCTAAGCTAAGCATGGAAACTTTCAATGACAACAAAGAATTCTGGTCACTGGTTGGTCAGCTCATTCCCAAAAAGTCGAGAAATTCTAATAATGAAATAAATATTATTGATGAAAACACTAAACTACCAGTACCCATTGAAAATGTAGCTACACATTTCAATAACTTTTTTGCCTCAATTGGAGAGAATTTAACAGCACAAATTGATGCGCCATGGACTTTTATAGGGCAAGAGTGTGAACAAACCTTGAGTGATGTGTTTACAAATCCAGATGAGATTGTAAAAATTGCACAAGATATCAATGTCAACAAGGGTAGCAATATTCCATTCATAAAGTCGTTTGTTTTCAAAGATGTATTCAAAGCGATACCCTCTGTCTTGAGTCACATATTTAACCTCATATTTGCTTCAAATTTTATTCCAAATTCCTGGAAAAAAGGATGTGTCACCCCCTTGTTTAAAGGTGGAGAAGCCTCAGTAATTTCTAACTATAGGCCTATAACCCAGCTTCCTATTCAGTCGAAGTTATTAGAAAAGGTTATTCACAGTAGATTTCTTTGAAAATCACAAGATGTAGCTACAATATTTTATAAAAATATTAAAATGTGAGTCATAAAATGTACCTCCTCAAGAGAATTTCTAAACTGGTGCCAACACAGGTTCTTCTAAGAATTTACAAGGTATTTATACTCCCATTGTTAGATTACGGTGACGTTATCTACAGCGGATGTGCAGCAAGGCACATTGATAAACTGCAAATTTTACAAAACAAGTGCCTAAAAATTGCACTCAAACTCCCAAAGTTAACAAATACACTACTTATTCACAGAATAGCCAGTGTACCAAAGTTAGTAAACAGAAGGAGGGCTCATATCCTAAACCTTGCCTTTAAACGAAGCAAAAAACCAGCCTTTGTTGACCAAAATGTAAGACAGACCAGACAGTGGCAGGCACCAGTGCTGTTCTCCATTAGGCCAAACATTGTGTCTTATGACCAAAGTGTCCAAAGAAAAACTGCATTACTATGGAACAATCTCGATGTTGACACGAGAAACATAAATGATTATAAGGTCTTCACAGCTCATCCTATCATCGTTGTTCTCTCCTAGTTCCTTCTCTTAACTAGTCTCTTTCTATTTGTGTTGTTACATGCATAAACAAGTCACAGTTTATCGAACCAAAAGGTAATAGCCACTCAACCAGATTTAACCATTCAAATGGTTAAAACTGTGGCTCATTTCCTACCAATTGTACACATATATATATATATATAAGTGTTTTTATTTCTCAATCATCAATACAGTTACATTAATAATGTGAAAAAGGTCCGTCTCTCTCTTTGCAGTACATAGCTCTTCCGAAAGTGCCTTAGATTGTTATTATTCTTTTTTCCTCTTTCCAATAAGATACTTATTAAATTAAGTACTTATAACTTGTTGTTAATTTTCTTTTTCGATGTATCTATTCTCTACACTTATTTATACAACAATTGAACTATTCTTAATTCTTAATAACATATTATACGTTTAACACAGTTTAAACGTTTTTATACAACTCCTCTTTTTTAACCTGTAACTAAAGAGTTACTACTCTACATATATCTGTTTAATGCATCTCAGTAACTTATACGTTACTTTTACAATATGTTTTGTATCACTTTACCTATCCATACAAGTCTTACATGCCTGATTAAGTTCAATTTGTTATTATTAATGATTTAATATAAAATCATTAATAATTTACAGGATTTTAATTTAAAAATATTTTTATATCATTTTAACCATATAAATATGATCAAATAACATGTTATACATTTCTTTATTTTATTCCTGTTTTAAATAATCATTTTTCAAGTATAACCTGAAATTTATCAAATCATCCACTCTATGAGTGTCATAAAATACATTCTTATCTGAGTTCCATAACATTGGAGCTCTATATAAACAGGATCTTTTAATCCTCTCAGTGTGAGGGGTTAAAATCTTTAAAATACTCTTTCTTTTATCTTTGTTTGATCTTAAATTAGGTTTTGCAGTTTCAATGTTCTCTACTGACAATGAGAGTTTGTATGCCATCTCTAATAGATGTATCTCTCTTCTTTTTTCCAGAGGTGGAATACCCAATTTCTTTGATATTTCAAGTACATTAGTCTTTTTACTCAAATATTTAGCTCTTCTTATATAATTATTCTGTATCACCTGTAGCTTTTTTAATAAAGCAGTATTACTTGTACCATTATAAATGGTATCTCCAAAATCCATGTGTGGAAGAATCATCACTTTGTACAAATTTAAAAACATTTTTTCAGTAAATATATGTCTGGATTTAGAAATAATTCTACTTTGATTTTGTATCACATTTATCTTATTTTTAAGATGAGATTGAAAATTCAGTTTAGAATCGATTCTCAGTCCTAAATAAGTATATTCATCTGTATGATCAATTTTCTGGGTACCAAATTTATATACATTTAGTTTTTGTGATTTTTTAACATTCCCAGAATTTATCTTCAGCATTTTACATTTCTCTATATTCAAAGAAATCTTATTTACTTTACACCAAGAATTAATATTATTAAGATCTGATTGTAAATTTTCTCCTAATTCACTGTATTGTTTATGACATTTATATAATACTGTATCATCAGCAAACATTTGAATGCTTGAATTCTCAGTACATCTATATATATCATTCACATAAATACTAAACATGAGAGGACCTAAAGAAGTTCCTTGAGGAACACCACAGTTTACTTCTCTTATGTCAGATATAACATTGTTGACAAGAACTCTCTGCTTTCTATTATATAAATAATTTTTAAACCAATTTATAGATTCATTTTTTATGCCATACCTTTCTAATTTCTCAATAAGAATACTATGGTTCACCGTATCAAAGGCCTTTTTGAAATCCAAAAAGGCCATTTCTATATACTGGTTACTATTTATTGCTTGATAAATATCATTAAACATATTCTGGTGTGCATCTGATATTGATAATCCATTTCTAAATCCATATTGTTTTTTATATAATAATTGATTTTCTTCAAAGTACTGATATAATTGAAGATGTATACATTTCTCTAAAATCTTAGCAGGTAATACAATAACCGATATTGGTCTATAATTAGAAGCTATATCTTTAGGTCCCTTTTTATAAAGAGGTGTTATAGTAGCCTCTTTAAAAAAATCCGGAATTATACCTGTGTTAATTGACTTATTAAATATATATGCTAATTCATTAGCCACAGCAATAAGACAATATTTAAGTATTGAAGTCGGCATAAATGGAATACCTGAAGACTTCGAATTACTAGATTTACTTAGAAAATATGCTATTGTTGAAGGACAAATTTTTTCAATTTTGAATTCAACACCATCAGATATATTAACAGATTTACTACAACCATATTCTTTTAATTCTTCGTCATTTGGTTTATCAATGTTCATTGCTAAAGACTGCCCTACAGAAGCAAAAAAGTCATTCAGAATTTGTGGAGTTTCTTTTTCATCATATATCGATTTATCATTATTAGATTTACTTTCATTATTTTTCAATCGAATAATGTTATGAGATTTAGTTTTTTGGGGATTGATAATAGGCTGTAAAGTTTCCCATAATTTCTTAGGGTCCTTATAATTCTCATTTATTTCATTTTTAGTGTATTCATTTTTCGATTTTACTAGAAATGAATTCATTTTATTCCTTATTTTCTTTGCCAAATCCCAATCTTCTCCTTTTCCTGACTTTTTTGCCTTTACAAAAGCTTCATCTCTTTCTTTCGATAATCTAATAAGATCATCTTGATACCATGGGGGTTTAGCTTTCACTCCATTGAATTGTTTTATAGGACACATTCTATCTAAGAACTTGTTTATACGATTAAATATAATATTCCATGCCTCATTTACATCAGTTTCTTCCTTATATAGATCATCCCATTTTTCATTTCTGAGGATTTCCTGTAAAATTTTTATATCCAAGTTTTTTGTATTTCTCGCCTTAAAGGAAACTTTTTCATACTGATTTCTCATTTTCTTTTTAACAATAAAAGCAGGTATATGATCGCTAGAATTGTCATTTATTGTACCACAGTTCATAATATGATTACTATTTGTATATATATGATCTAATATCGTCGCAGATTTTTTTGACGATCTAGTATCATCTTCAATATATTGATTTAAGTTGTTTCCCAAAAAGATATTGAAAAACTCTGTGAACTTGGATAAATTAACTTCACTAGCTTTTTTATAATCTATATTGAAATCACCCATGACATAAATTTCTCCATCTTTTTTAAGTTCAGATATTATATGTTTTAAATGCTCATTAGCATTCTCCATGTCTCCATTCGGTGGTCTGTATACATTAACCACAGTAATCGACTTTAAATGACCCTTTTTACAAGAGATAATTTGTACCTCTAAATCTTTATTTGATAAATTAAGATTTTTATACAAGAGTGCATCAACTACCCATTCATTATTTATATACATTAATAATCCTCCACCTTTCTTTCCTGTTTTTCTATCATTTCTCCACATTTCATACCCCCTCATTGATATTTGATTATCACATACATTTTCATTTAGCCATGTTTCTTGTATGGCCAACATATCCACCTTTGAATTTAAAAGAATATTATGTACATTTGAAATTTTATTAACTATACTCCTCACATTCCATGTAACAAGTTTAACCCCTTTTATATCTCTCAATGTATTAACATCTATTAAACTTCGATTAATATCTTTGTTATTCCCCATTAATATGTTTCTTTCTTTTTAAACATTTCTTCCTCTTATACGAGGTATCCAATGTACGATATATTTGTACATGGATTCTATTTGTGATATAATATCGGATCATAGATATGATCCTAATTATTGCAATAAGATGCAAAAATACAATCATCTTCTTATCTAGGTACAACCACTAACCCACAATATTTACAGTAATAACCAACTATTACTTTCAACTACAACTATAATATTCTTGTCATCAAAATATTATTATCGTTACAATGTCATCTTTAAGTCATAAACCTCTGTCGTATCACTCTTTAGTATCTTCATTAATAAGCTTTAATCACCACAGAGTTGACTTTCTTTTTTTTAAGAAATATTATTTGTTTTTCTTTGTCACTATATTTCAATACCATATAACCCATATTTCATTTCAAGACCAGTTAGTATTAAACATAAAAGATCATTCCCATATATCTCTATATTTATAATCAACATACACAAATTCACCTTTTTGTTACACATATCCATTCAATATGACAACCTTTCATTAACGTCAAATCAACAAATTTCAATTTCAATATTCCCTATTGAATAATATAGATCAAATATTATAGGTTTAGTTTTTAGTCAATGTCAATGTTCTCTCGAAGTAGGTGCTCCTGGAATGAGCTCATTTTCTTCTGATATAATATTCATATGAAATTATATTCCTGGCAGTTTATTTCTATATTATTATATGATTATATCAAAGTCTCCTTGATATAATATGTTCATCGGTATGTAAACATTTAACTATTGAAGAAGAAGGTTTTTTGACGTCTTGATTATATTCAAGTAATTTCATTGATATTTTGGAACCGATAATGCTCATAGAAAATCAGTACCTCATCAATACAGTTTCATATTGTAATATAGTAAAGTGAATAACTCAGAGAAATCCTGCCACATTCTGAAAACGCTAGCGATCATTCCCAAAGTTATCACCCACTTACTTTACGATGTATTACTCAATATCGTCATATACGACTTGTGGATCTGGATACATATTTTCTCCTTCAATTCATCTCCAATATGGCAACCATCCTCCGATAGTTGCTGATAGAATGTGGTATACCTCGAACCTGGATCTTCCTTCTTCTTTCTGGAGGGCTTTCTCCTATGTACAAATTGCGCAATATGTGTAGATGGTATGCCAGCATTATTATTGAATTCCCTAGACACGGAATTATAAAGAAACACACGGTTATTCAGTTCTTTCTGAATGTAGAAAGGATATTGTGTAGAATAAACACCTTGTAACTCTCCTAGATAAGAGTTATACTTATTAATATCTATGCCCATGGTTGTAGATATAGACACTAATGGTACTGGCGTATTAGGTGGTAATGCTTCGGTTAACAAAGATCTGACTTCTGTTAACTCCGCTCGAATATCATTTTCAAACAATATGATATTTTCATGCTTCAGAGAAATTTGGCATTGCTTATTATTTTTGTTCCTGGTGGTAATAGAACAAATTCCTGCTGCGATTATAATAATTCTAGGTCTTACTAGATGTAATGTTCTCCTTGCTTCTGTTGCCAATCTAAGTGGGCTGGCGCCACCTGTCGTTACCATTTTTAACCGTACGTTCGGGAATTTTCTATGCAATATCTGATATAAGTTCCTCCCTCGAGAGTCCATGAGGACCAAAAGATCTGTCATTATTATTAGAACAGTTACTTTGACTTTGTTTTAAAGTATTTCAGAAGTTTCGCCTTCACATTGGACAGAATGATACCAAACCTGTTGGATCCTCGCAATGATTTCGGGTCGATCACTCTTCTGACTCCATCTTGAATTTGCACGCCTGGATTCTGGCAACCCACACCCCACTTATGGGATGTCGTAAACTCGTAGTATTTGTCGATTCCATCATTTAGGAATATATTTCTTAATCTTCCACTTTGAGCGAATTTATTAAACACAATCGATTCCAGAAGTTTTTCTTCTCCCTTCTTCCAATCTTGATTAGTTTCAATTTTATCACCTAGTCTCTTTACGTCAACTGGTCTCGCTATCTTGCTCATGGCCGCCGCCATTTTCTGTTTACCGTTACGTTCGGCTTTTAGACTCTGGAAACAGTGCTCTACATTGGCATATATTTTTTCTCCGTATGAAAAGGCTGAAGGAAAGAAATTTGATAAATAACTATGTTCACCGGAAAATCCTCTTCCCTTCTCTCCTACCGGGACATGTTTTACATTTTCAGGTCGACAACCAATAGGCAATTTGTGTAGATCATCGTACGAGAAAGATCCATCCCCGATTCTAAGGTGATTTACTACTAGCTCAACTGGTTTGTTGTTCAGTCGTAGCAACTCATAGCAACCATGTAAAATGCCATATTCTTGATCTTTTAATTCTGACCCTTTTCTATTAAACCATACGTTCTGGTACCTTTGATTTTTCCTTATCTCTCTAACCTTATTTAGCACTTGTTTCTTTCTCTCGCTAGAATCAAATTCAATGAAAATCGCACGTTTTGTATGAATTCTTGGAATACCTATCCTGTAGGCTTTCACTATGTGGTCCATACCGATGTTTTCATACGAGTACGATAATATCGTGAGCATAAGTTCGTTTGTTGATTCTATGTATTGTACAGATCCAATATCTTCATTCTTCATGCCTTCAATTTTTGGTTTTCCATCATTTCCCATCCAAGATTCTGGTACTTCTTCCACAATTATTAGAAAATTTGTGGAATCTTCAAGGGATGGAGCAAGCCAGTTCTTTTTTTCCTTATCATTTTTGATCAATTTAGCTTGTAAATCCTTGATTGCATCTGCTAAAGATTCTTCTTTCTCAGCTAGCTCTTTCATTTTGTCTTCTGTCTCCGAATAATCAAAAACATGGGAAGCTGCAATGTTTTCCACCTCAGTCGAGATTTTGTTGTTTAAAACCTCTACTTTTCTATTTAATTCTCCCTGGAGATCTCCGATCATGTTTTCAATTTTCTTTACTTTTGCATCCCAGTCTTTTCCTTCATGACTTTCACCTAATTTCAAACCAGGTTGTGCAAATTGTTTATGGAATAATTTACTTTCAATCTCCGAAACCCTCTTTGCTAGAGAATTAATAGGAAAAGCATTTCTGTTGTCGTCGAAATTCTTTGTTATGCGAGATAACACTTCTGTAGTTACTTCTTTAATAAGATTTTCTCTCATTACCTCATCATATACAATAATTCGTGGACTTTCCCATACTTTGCTTCTATCTTTTTCTGTTTTTTGACTTTCGTTGGCATTGCATTTAATCGGTGTAAAAAACTGGCTCGAGTCTACTTCTGACTCTTCCAACTCATCTCCTCTTGCCTGGGATCTATTTTTAGCATCACCGCAACTGTCATTCAACCCCTGGGAATAACCATTCGGTGAATTCCCTTCGTTGCTATCAACAATTGTGTCGTCAAGGCTTTGTTTTTCAACTATTTCACTTGTTTCCTCACTTTCATTTACTTTAAAATAAATGTTTTCTTCCCTAGAATCTTTTTCAACTGTCAATGTTTGTTTTCCGCTCACTTTCAACTTTGAATCGATTGATTCTTGAATCTTACTTGCGTCATCGTGTGCCTGGAACGTCTCCGCCTCCATGTTTACTTTGCGTAGCTTCCTGCTATGATGAAAATCGCTCAAATCGATGAATTTCTTACTTTTTCATGAAAATAAAGTATATATCCATGATCTATAGTGACTTCTCAATACTTTTGCCGCGAATGTTAAAATTCGGCATTAATTTTTAGATGACAAGGAACGATAATTCCTCCTGCGCTAACTGTTGCTCATGTTGCGCGTATCGATGACGTCACCCAATAAATAATTCATGTCACTGTACTCTGCAAGAATAGATTGTATATTGTCATATTATTTTGTGTATTGATTAATAAACGTTTCTAATAAAAAAACTATATCATTTAATCACATTTTGCTGTATATTTTTTGTCAAAAGCCTGATTTTATAAGGTGGTCATGGTTCAAAGTGCCCCAGGGGGTGGTTCAAGGTGCCCCAACTGTGGGGCACCTTGAACCACCCATGACCCAACTTTAATTTTCCTTCCGTTCCAAAGAATTATGGGAATTTTTAAAAAATAACCATATAGTCTGAAAGTACTAACATTCATACACTAATGGCTGCAATTCCCTAAAACAGACACCATTTAATTACAACATGAGGGAGGAATTATGAAAAAGTGGTTCAAGGTGCCCCACTCTCCCCTATAGGTTTTACTATATTATTTACATACATGTTCTTTGTGTATAATGTTAAAGTAATATTAGCAAATACCCGTGCTACGCACGGGATCTTTCAAGTTGTCTCTATAACTTAGTATCTTCATACCACAAATGGAACCCTGTTTAGATGCTTTATTTTTGTCCCTGTCCCTGTCCCTGTCCCAATCCCTCTCCCGTTCCATCTTTCATTATGAGGTAATTAGTGGGCAGGTTCCCGTCACAAACCATCACAAACAATAGTTTATGAACTGATTCAACTCTGACGATGCTCCTTTCAGTGGAAATATATCAACTCCCGTCCCATAGTGAAGCAATGATGTGCCCGTCCATGACATCATGCTTTGGGTGACCTAGAAACCTGGTGTAGGGGCACTGATAATAATAATAAGAGATTTTTTTATTTCCATTTCACAGTTACACATAACTTAAGATAAAAAGAATGGAATTGGAATATTATCTGTGCTAGTCACAGCTCTTCCGAATATCCTGTCGGTTGTTTTGTTGAAGATAATACAGTTCTAGGTGCTAAGTAAAACAGTTGACTAGTCGACTATGCATAATATAAGAAAAGTATGGCAAGGCGTACAAACGTGTATGTATATGTACATTGTCGGGTGTGCAAGCACCCTATCCGACGGTTGTTGGTATCTTTGAGTGAATTGACCTATAATAATAATAATATCAGTGTTTTTGAGGCTTTAGCTGTACTGGCTAGTAAGATTTTTGCCTTTTATCTGTCGCTGCCACCACTATTAATACAATTTGTTAACAGTAACAGTAGTAGCGTTTGTCCTAGATCTGCTCCCCAGTCATGAGAGTGTTTGAGGTATCATCAAGTTATTACCTAACTGGTGTAGTGGGTTAGGTTTGTTTTCAGGCAGTGCTGGGGCCCTGGATGGGGGTGCTCGATGTAAACCCATTTCTAACTCCTTTCCAACCCTAATTTGTTAATGAAACATAGTGGAATGGTTCGGCACCATTTTTTGCAATGTGCATGTGAAATATAATGGAGATCTGGCCAGCAGTTTCAGAGAAGATAGGGGTTTAAGGCTCCAAACCCTTATTTTATTATGTTAAAGTAATATAGCGGATTTGCCTGTTCTTTATTTAACTTTGGGTTACTTCTCACTGTGGAAATACACATATGAGCAATTCCACCAAAAATGCATCATTTTTTCATATTTTTTTACATTGCTTCCATTGATTTACTTCTTCTCATACATAAACTTGTTATATTGCTTCTATTGATAGACGAAATTGGGAACATTAATTATGAATATTGTGGTCAGGGCAGCTTGGGAGACACAGTGACCTCTATTCTAACAGTAAGGGCGAAGGGGAACGGTTCAGATTTCTATACGAATTAGGATTAAATTAGAAGTAAATAATAAAAATGTAAGCATAATGTTTTAAATTAGTTTATATATAATAGGTCTTGATATAAGGGTCATAACGCTTTTTAGTTTGTGAAAATATTCCAACTAAAAGGAAAGTTACAGCAAAATAACCATTCAGTAATGGTAATAGTAATGGCAGCGGCACAGGTCACAGGTCATTGACCCTCTGGCCCATTATACACATATAACCCATTATATTCAGAATATATACAAAAATATAGATAACACTGTTTTCACCCTATGATCCTGTTAAATTGGCCCGAATACTTGTTTTGGTTGTTTATGAAGGTGAATATAAGTTATGTCTAAGTATTTAGAGGCAAAATTAGTTGGGAAAAAAATATAAAAAATAGTTTTCACCCCCCTCTAGACTCCCGCCCCCTCTAGACCCCGGTACGGCGACATGGGCACCCTCTAGACCCCCATTACGGCGACATACTGTTTTTTTTTTGGGGGGGGGGCTACCCCATATAATTGTTTCAGTATTCTAACCCCTCTATTTAGCTGGAAAGAATTAATTGGAGATTTTTCAATGGATACAATGGGTGTACTAATCATAAACAATGTTAAAAGTAATGGAGGTAAGGGGGGTTTCATTTTTAATTCTTCTAGGTCTATATATGTTCCAAAAAAACATTTAGACCCCCGTTACGGCGACAGGGGGTACCCCATAATCAACTTTACATAATATCATCAAGAAATGAATTGAAAAGTTGAAAATATTGATTTTTTTTATCCACAAAGCATATTATTTCATAATAATCATTGACCCTCTGGCCAATTATGCACACAAAACCCTTTATATCAAGAATATTTATAAGTTTTTCCTCCAAAAAATACTGGCTGTATTTTTTAAACAGTGATTCTGATAGGAAAAAAGCGTTTTTTATGTGTGATTCTGGCAGAAAAATAGACATTTTCTTGGCCTCACGATTAAAAAAAAACAAAAAAACATTGTAGGATACTTCCCCCTAGACGACTTTTTCCCCCTGGATCCGAAAATACCAACGAAAATAATCTCAGATAAATATTTTAGCCTCTGGAGGAGCTGTTGTATTTTAACCCAAATGATGCACTTTTGGTGGAATTGCTCATATATATACCTGTATTTTGTATTCATTTATCGAGATTTAGACATTAAATGCTATGATATTGGTATAATTATGCTATTTCTCAGGCAACAAACTTCGATTTGATACATGTGTCTATAAAATGGTGGTCATTTTTAGACAGCTAGACAGAGTAGAAAGATTTCTCTCCCTTGGAGGCGTTTTAAATAAGATCTCGTGGAGAAAATCAAAATTGTTGCTTCTCAGACCTACCAGACCCCCCTCCCCCCATATTACCTTTTCAGAAACTTCTGTGATGAAACTGGATTTATTTGTGAGACTTTTCTTATATTGTTGCTATCATTCCTAAGACAATATTCAGTCAAATATGGCCAAAATGGCCATAAATTAATCAAAAATCAAGTGAAATGATAAGAATAAACTTAAAATTAATGTACTAATGTACTGCAAAATGTTCACATGTGTCAACCAGAGGTACCTGAGATAATAACTAACTTAGGTAGGCCTAAAACTTTCATCGAAATTCAGGAAAAATAAAAAATCTCGCACCCATAGGCTTACTATAGAAATTCTCTTATGTGGCCATAACAACGCTAAATATTAAATTATTTTCAAAATATTTTCGTCCATATGATGGGAAAAGTCCCCCAGACTACAATCTTAAAATATCAAATCCTTATAAAAGTTAGCCAGCTTGGCAGAACAATTTAATCTCTTGTGCTGACCAATTGTCGGTGACCAAAATTAATAGCCACTTTTTGTTGTGCATGTAAATACCGGGGACCGACAATCGGTACCCTGCCATTGTCAGTCACCTCTGTCGTTCCCCCTGTGCCCTTTTTGTCGGTCATCTTTTGTCGGTCGTTTGCCTTGTATGTGGAAGCCCCATTTAATAGAGCAATGTTACCATTACGCACTGTATTTTCATGTGTTCTGTGAAGTGGAATCGAGTACATTGATTGATGCCAATGCTAACTATAACCCTAAACCTAACCTTAAACCTGACCTTAAATTTGTGGTCCTAAGTCAGTACAGGAAGTAGTTATACCACATTAGCATCCTGACCCCTAGTATTTAGTTTATACCTATGTGGAGGTTCCACCCTATTTCATGAAGTCCCCCCTAGAAGCGGCGCCTTGAGGAAAGTTAAGTTGTTTGCATTGAAACAAATCAGCTGGAAATAAGACCCCTAAATTGTAAATGTATACCGGTTCATGTATGTGCTCATATCATCATGTTCAAATCAGAGACATTCCAAGTGTGCTCGTTTTCGCATGTATACATGAGAATTAATTTCATGATTTCGTCGTGAGAGTGAAGTATATCCGATATATACTTCACAAACAGTGAAGTACTTCTGGCTCATATGCCCATAGTATCTAAAGTAGTCCCGTTTTACCCTTTTTTCAGCCCCCCCTCGTCCAATCAGAAAGTTCACTCGTCAATTTTGAATTATTACAAGGGCATTGACTTGAAATAATTAATCAAATGCTTAATTTTGTCCACACCTAAATAGTTGACAGTAAAATGATGTTTTATTGAAGTTTCAAGCGAACATAAACGTATGTTTTTTTTACCGGAAGTGACGTTTGTAGGAGATACTGCGCCAAATGTTTGACATAAAATGATGGAAATTCTGGATATTTTTGTACATGAAATTCTGGAATAGTAAAATTACCATAGTGTGACATAATCGGTGTGTATTGTCCACTGAGTATGTCGCACTATGGTAATCTTGCTATAGTATGTAACATGTGAATTCCATGTGCATAAAATATATTTGTCAAATATTAACATATTCAATTTCAGTCCACCTATGCCTCCTTTCAAGGGCCATAAATATTGGTCCATGAAAGTATGACTCATTGTATTTGAAAACGACTCTGGTAAACACGAGTTCTTGTTTTGCAGCACCCGTTTCCAGCCTAATATTCACAACCAACAAGACAGTAACCCAAACAGATGAGGATTTACGGGAGCAGACGATATTTGAGTTTTCAGAATCTCAACCTTCCTATGTTTCCTGCAAGGCCAAGGGTGGGAATCCTAAGCCTACAGTAAAGATATTCAGAGGGAAATTGGACATTACCGATGAATTTAAGCATTCCGTGAATGAAACTAAGTCTGGACCTGTAGGCCTTCAAGTTACAGAATATACTGTTGAACTGTTTAATCGTGAATTTAATGCACCCATCGAGTACATGGGCGACCATATGAGATGCGTGGCAAAGATACACAAGGCTCAGGAACTGAAGAAGACCAAATCTGCCAAGATAGACGTGAAATGTAAGTATCAACCATGTGCATAAAATATATTTGTCAAACATTAAGATATTCAATTTCAGTCCACCTGTGTCTCCTTTTAAGGGCAGTAAATATTGGTCTATGAAAGTATGACTCACAGGTGTATTCAACCAGAGCTATACGTATATGTATAGCTCTGGTTCAACAGAATGATCATGAGTATGAGAATGAAACTAGATGCACGTCCTGTCAGGTGGAGGTTTAATTTTAGGGCATCCACAGATTAAATACAAGCAATACATCGGTGCCCATGTTTGGGTAGCCAAGGGGCGGTTGCCTGGCCACGCCTCTTCTCAACGTCGACCAATCAGATCGCTCCTGGGCGGCGCTTATGACGTTCGCACACACAAATCCGCACTGAGTGGACAGTTGGCTTGAAAAAAATGTCCAAATAGTTTTTGAAGAATATACTTTTTAAAAACAGAAATGTCCCTTCATTCCCTTTGAGAATTGGGTACATTGGACCACATGTCATGTCGAAAACGGTTGGGTAAAGTGATCTTCGCTTCAAATTGTGTGTAATATTCGATTTTGTGGAAAATCAAATCGGACAGGCTATTGTACATCACAATATCTCGTTGAATGAATAACAGGTATTTAAACATAAAGGATCCCCCAGGAAGAACTCCATATGGAGAGGCTGTTGTCCTGTTCTGAAAGAGATGTAACTGTGCGATTCAAAATGAAAATACAATATATATAAAAGAACATATACTAGAACCTCCGGTCTTTGGGATTGAAGTCCATGATTTTAATAACTTGTGTAGGTTTTGTGTAGTTTTTAGATTTCCACCGGGTTCTCCTCATTTTTTTTACCAGTTTGCACAAGTTGTATGAATTTAGCAAAAATATCATTTGCCTTACATGCTTGTTTTGTCACATCATCTTAATGAAATATGTATCACTCAGTCATGGGAATAGAAAATTTAAGTGTTAGCTGAGACCCATGTCTTTCTTCTGGGCTTTTACTCTGTTTGATACATGGCACGTTAAGATGCCTATCTTAAAAACTAGCATGGGGCCCCATGGATTTGTATTCATCTTTATGACGAGACACACTTAAATAATCATATACATATAATGTAGTAAGTCAGCCTTAGTTACCCTGTAGTGAACTATCTGTAACCGAGGTCCTTTTGACTATCTGTAACCGAGGTCCTTTTGATCTCGATGAGGAGGTGTCAGTGGCATAATTAATAATTATGCATTGAATAAAAACCTTAGCTCGAAAATTCGCCCCCAGCCCCATGGCCGGAAACCTATTGGTCAGGGTCCACTGATCTCAGTGTTCAAATTATAAGGTATAAAAGAGATTTCACCCAAGATTTTAAGCTGTTTCTAGTATGATTACTGCATACCAGACCGCACGCAGTAATGCCTCTGTCTCTCTGTACTCTTCAAAGCCGACATTCTGGCCGTCACTCTCGCATACTTGGCATGACTCAGTGAAAGTTCAGGTAAACTCAGAGAAATGTTTCTTACTCTCTCACCAGTAGTGCCACCAGCAGCACAAACAGTGCAGCACCCCATAGAGCGTATATATGTGCAGAACCATTGCCTACATCGGTGATGGTTTGCACATGGATTTAACACAAAAACGAAACAATTTTAATGCATCAGGAGATGGGAGGAGGAGGGGAAACAGGTAGGGTGTTAACAGTGTCAATTTACAAAAAAAATCCATATTTATGAAAGTAAATAGCCCAAGACTTCTATTCATTCCCATCAAGTTGTGCCAATACTCTGGTGCCACATACCTCTAGACAGTGGTAGGAATACACCTGGCAGCAAAGGTTAATAGATAGAACCTGATGAGAATATGGTATGAGGGACACTGTTTGTTTTACAGATGTTTGTTTTTTTTAGTAACCCACTCACCTATCGGCTCGTGGGCCACGAAAAAACAAACATCTCTGCCAGTGCAATAGTGTCCCGAGTACCACATTCGAATTTAGGTTCTATATTTAGTCCCATGTTACTATGTTCAAGTATATAATAGAATAATGAAGGCATTTTAGTTACAAAAACAAATACAGCCATCGATCTTGACTTATGTTGGGACCAGACTCCCAAAACCCAGGAGAAAGCTGATTGGTCGATGACAACAATATGATCATGTGACTGTATCACCCAATGGAAGCGCTTGTTACTACTCTCATACCTAACGCCTAGGTTTGCCGAAAGATTGCCACACTACTCCCGCCCCGACTCCCGCCCATACAAATAGCATGTGGTACATACACCAACATGGAGTAAAAAGTAGTACACGCAACAGTAAAAGGTACAAAAGGCTATGTAAAAGAGTGAACAGGGTAAGTATATACAGTAAGACATATATACATATGAAGTAATCTTGAACAATAATACACATTCTACTGTAAGTAAAATGGATAAGAGATAAGGAATACACAGGCTAGACATTCTATTGGATGAACCACAGTAAGAGTCTACTCCTACCCCAGCGCTCCCCAGGCCGGCGAGTGTTACCAATACTAGTAAGTGCTGATCGGGGCAGGTTAATTTATGTAATATGTAAACAATAGGACACTCAATGATAACAATACCCATGTCCACTAGGCCTACCTATATATACAAGTGTCTGAAAAATGGCATTTATTTATGGTCCACTAGAAACTCGCGTTTGCTTTTAGTTTAGTACTTTGGGTTACATTGTCCACATCTTCCATCGCACACATTGTCCTGGGAGTATTGACATATCAATAAACGCAAAATTACGTTATCTTATTTTACAGTTGGCCCACGATTTCTTTGCGACTCATCAAAAATGGTATGGCCAGGCGATGCAAATGTGACACTCAGCTGTCGCCTTTCTGCCAACCCCCCCGTGGATATTAAAACCGTTGCCTGGAGGTTCTCAAGACCAGCAGTTAACGACACCACTGAGGAAATAACCCTCTCCTCCGAGAACACAGTGAATGGAGTTTACTCACTGGCAGTAACGGTGAGTTACTTCTGTTTTATGTCACATTTCGCTTTTTCTCACCAACATGGACCAGAATCCCAGTGACTTTTACCGTCCCTTGATTGCAAAAGCTTGGAACAGGGCATCCTTCTAATTAGGAAGCACCACGAGAAAAAATATATTGTAAAATGGATGTATTGATTTCGCAGATGTCGCGAGGGAGGATTGATTTCTTCCCAGTCGTCCCTGTCCACGAATTTAATTAGGAAAACCTGGTTTGCGTGAAAGGAAAATCGATTAGTCTCGTCATAAGGTCCTGATGGTATTCTACGTCCATAATTACATTATTATCTGCATGCCGTCCCGACACTACCGATATTTCCGAATTTGCCTTCAATAAGCGCTAACTGTCTTACCTACAACAGGCATTTGGTTTCATAAAAGAGACGCGAGGTCGCTTCAATTTAATGGCAGCGTACTTCAATATTTAATTCACAGTAATTAAGAAGCATTCCCCAATTTGGTCGTAGCCTATTCTATATTCCATGAGGGTGCTTCTGTTTGATATCCTGCTTCCCGTCATGCTTTTATCTCAATTATTCCGACCGCTATGCTTTTTAGCTGAAAACGATATTGATGTGTTTATGATCAAGTCAATTTAGGTAACGCCTACCCCTCCGTACACTATAAGGCTCTTGGAAGACATAGTATAACTCTTGGAACGAACTAACTCTCTTACCTGATTGGACGAGTATGGGGAATATGTTAGAAATGATATAAACCTTTGGTTAAATATACATGTATGTATACATCCAAAGAGAAGCAGGTTTTTGCTTAAATTGAGATGTATGTTGTTTTCTTATCACTGAGATGGTTTGGAAAGGGACGGGCATATTATTCGTAACTCCTGCTTGTTCTTACCATATTCTAGAATATATGGCTACAATCTCTTTTGACTCACGCTTCAATTAAAACGTATGATGGCCCTTGTCACTTTTTGATTAAGATTATTCTAAAACTCAACACTCGTGAACTGATAAAGGAGAAATATATATGGATTTAGCGCTATACCCGATGAATTCTTATAGCTTTCCTATCGGTGTACACAGAACATTAAGCGAGTGATAAGAATGAATTATGCAAATACCCATCCCTTCGATTACTACATACACATCAATAAACTGCTTACACTCCAGAGACTGTGGCCATGGACGTTGTATATATCGTTCATGAAAGGCTTAATGTGACAATTGCACAGGAATTAGAAGGCCTTCTAAGGAAACATTGACGGGTTAAGATTTAGCTTTCTACCAGATTATGATCTCTCAGAGTCAGAGAGGAATTACCCTGCTCGCTAACTTCTCCTGGATCTATATATCTAGGCTGGGGCGATTTTCTCCCTATGTACATACCAGTCTTTCCCATTACCAATCATGTTTTGCGGCTGAACAGTCCTGTTGTTGGCACGATGAATCGTCGTCTAGGGATCACACATTTATCTTCATCATTCTTGGTATCTCAAGTCTAAATCCAATACCTCTATACTAGAGGATGCTGTCTGTCTTTGTTATTTAGTCCCAGCGGGTCATATCTGCCCACCATATACACATCTCGACCCATTTTAAGTCACCTAAATTGTAGCAAGGCCTTCTCGAGGCGCTCATTAATTCATATAGACAGTTTGTATTTACAATGTTAATCCAGTTATATTTATCCCTAATACGTCCCATTTAGGTTAAATCGTCAGCATGAGTTTTTAAGGTGAACATCTGCTTTCATGCCTTAAACTCTCAATCCGATTTAGATAAGAATTATTCATTTGGAAATAGCATATTCTTCATCGAACCAATACTTGTACCCCAAATCTCTATATATGTGGTGTTCACTTTAATTATGATGATAAAAGTGTCTGTTACCTCCGCTTAGATTAATTTCAATCAGCATTAATTATGGAATCGGAAAGGACAAAAAAAAGCTAGAGCAAAGTAATTTAAGAGAACCATTCTTTAATATGTTTCCCTAGCTTGATGGGTATATTTTCCATAGCAGGTATAGTGCTTCCTCGTGGGCTGCAATCAAATTAGGGAAGACCTCCAGGGCTTAAACGTACAACACTGTAAGCGGTCCTTCAGTCAAATCCGTGTAATTTTACACGGATTCCACTGCGTTTTTGGATGACGGTTTTTCCGTGTAAAATTACATGAATCCCATGTAAAAACTTACTCTGAATCCTTGTAAAACCCGACTCGAAATTACAGTAGATCCGTGTAAAAATTTACTATGAATCCATGTAAAACCCGGCTCGAAATTACAGTAGACCCATGTAAAACCCTTTAATCCTCACTATTCTTATTCGGGGATCTTTTATTTACCCTCAGAAAATCATCATTTCATCAATTTGGTTCATCATTTTCTTGTTGGTGTACTTCTTCATACTGGCTTCTGTAAAGAATAAAATAAATATTAATTAAGCATAAATATTCACTGCATTCAGGTACAATGATAGTATTTCAGCAAATGGTGGATTATAACCGCCTTGTCAAGTAGAGATTACAATAGTGTACTAAGAATGATTAAGAAAATCAGTAGAAATAATATTCATATCGTCTTTAAATATCGTCTTTTCTGTGCAATATGCGGTGGAAGTTCAGACAGCCCCATGGCTCCTCCATGTCTGTGATTACGGTCTGGTCATGCTTGGATGCTTCACGCTTGAATGGGTGCGATCCCCGCTCCCCCACCTGCCCCTACAGTGACCAGGTAGCACTGCAAATGTTCCCGCGAATGTTGCTTCAAAAGTCTTTACCCGTTGTTTAGATAACGTCTAACACTCTTGCAGGTTTTCCCCCAAATGTTTTAATTTAAAAATATCAGTTCCTGTCTCTCCACTCCCATCCCCTTAATTCAGTTAAACTTGTGTTCTGGCATACTAGATTCTGGTACAGGAGGATGCACTAGAGGAGATAAAGATGATTGAAGACTGGATCAGTTACAAGAAGAGGTATCGGAAGAGGTAGTGGAGGAGGGTGTACTGAAAGAGGTAATAGTTGATGAAAGTACAGGACATGCTACAGCAGAATGTACTTGATGAGATGTATTACAAAGAAGTTCTGGATTCTTGTAATAAAATCTCCGCCTTCATCTAGAAATAATATTGCTGTAACTACGTTGCTGGTGGCTCCACAACGATCTTCTACCTATCTGATTCCTGGATTATATTTGGAATGCAATACAGAAGTTTCGAGTTTGCTAATTTATTGTGCATCAATATTTACATATTGGAGGAGGTACAGACGAATTTAAAGGAATTTTATAGAATAAATGACTGACATTGAAGGGCAGCTGGTGCACTGGTTGGTGCATGATCGGAGGTAAAGCTGAGGGATTATGCACCAACATTGCACCAGCAGGCCTGAAATGGGGGTTATTAATCTTTCGCGTCTCTGCCTCAGGTGCTTATTATAGCATTATTACCCCGATGTTTGGTGGTTTGTTGTGGTCTGTGTGGTCATGGAAACTCGAGGGCTCTGCCCGAGACTTTCCAACGAACCACCAAACCTCGGGTAATAGTGCTTTTAGACGTGATTTGATCAGGTCAACTTATTAATACCAAAATAAAGGGTTTACCAACTTGTACAATTATTCATTTCAATCAAATATGCCTTGCAAAACAGGTATTGAGTCCTCATTCTTTGAACCGGAAGCTTACTTCAGGTAGGCCTAGGCCTACTTCCATCGTGGTCTATTGATCCTACAGGGTCTATAGGCAAGAAAAAACCTCCCAGAATCTGATCAAATCGCGTCTAAAGCCCAAGAACTCCCCATGGCAGTGACTATATGGAGGAGGTACTGGATCTTGTACTAAAGGACTGTACTGGGAGAGGTACTGAAGGGACAGGATCATATTCAGAACGGGTACTGGAGGAGCTACTGGAGAAGCTATAGGATCATGTACAGGAGGGGGACAGTATTATCTTCAGAAAAGGTACTGGAGGAGTTAGAATAAATATACTAGAGAAGTTACATCAAGGGAAACGTATCACGAATGTGAAATATGTCAATAAAAGTTTATAAAAAAAAGGGACAGGACAAAGTACGGGAGGAGGGGCTGGATCATGTTCATGACTCATACTTGACGAAGTACAGTGGGGAGGTACAGGATGAGGTACAGAAGAAGCGGGTACTGGAGGAGGGGCAGAATCAGGTACAGGAACGGTACTGGAGGAATTACAAAAGAAAGTGCAGGGGGTGTACTGGAGGAGTTAAAGATGGAGATAGAGGAGCTGTTTAAAGAGGAGATAACAATATACAAAGGAGGTATATGAGGAGGTACAGACAGATGATCACCTTTATAGTCTCCAAAATAGAGTCTCTTTGTCATTGGTTTTGTTTCGTTTCTAACCTGAAAAAATCAAAGGCAGGAATAATAGACGTATGAGTTTGGAAATAAGTTAAAAAACAATGTCGGACTGATTCAATAAAGGAGTGTGATAATTATACCCAATATATGGCACTCCGTCATGCCAATGGGTATAATAAGTGCACACATGTAGAATAGTAACAATTTTGATCAAGATTAAAGTGATGGACATCCAATGAGATTTCCATATTAAACAAGGTATGTTTATAGCTCTAGTAATTATAGTTTTGTATTGGTATTGGTCAATGCAGCCGTATTGCACTAGATGGGACTACCACGCGCTCTTCTTAAGAAATACTTTCCAAGGTTTTTTCTGATCGAGGTTACTATAGCCTGAGGGAAGTTCGAGGGCGAAGCCCGAGAACTTCCAGTAGGCTATAGTAACCGAGATCGGAAATTATTGCTTTTAGAAGAGATTTGATGAGATTCCCTTAATGGTAGAGAAAAAACATAGACAAACCTTCTTTATTCCGTCGAAAAACATCAGCACACATCATGAGAATCGCCATTCTGTTTACGTGACCTGAACTGGAAGTCTGTGCATGTTGACAAGTGAACAAGCCGGAAGTTTGCACCGCTTTAGTCGGAACCTACATGATACCGCGACGGCTGCCCGAGTGAAGTGGGCGGGGCTTAGCGGAGAAACAGCCAATCAGAGGTGCGTAGTCACTGAAGTCACTTTCAGCCAGCCGGCGCGTTATTGTAAGGTTCCGCTGCTTGCTATCCAAAGCATCAGACTTCCGGTTTACGAATGCCATGTTGCGTGCATCTAGCGACTTAAAAAAGAGATAAATAAAAAATGTGAATCGCTAGAAATGATTTAAATATAGTTATACCCCGATAGCGAAGATTTAGTCTACGGAAATCAATGATTTCAGAAGCCATAGCGTTCGAGCGAGCAAGCGTGCATGGAAGTAGTGTGGAGACTTTCGACATAGCTATTCTGTGCATGAAGCACTTGGCGTTGCATTGTGTACGGTAGTCTATATAGCGCACGGAGGATTTCATTTGAAAGTCCCCAAACCGAACTCTAAGCGGTCCAGGTGTGCGCAAGCGGCTGTGTACGGTATCACTAGCAAAATTCAGCCGCGATATCACCACCAGCTCCATAGCGCAGGGGTTAGAGTGTTGACTTCCGGGGAGAACGTTGAGGATTCGAACCTCGTCCAGGTCCGTCAGCTTTTTTTTTCATTCTATACTTGTTTGGCCGTGTAGAGGAAGTTCTTGGAGCCTTCCGTCTCGAGGGATCAGCAGTCGTCTCGAGGGATCAGCTGTTCCCTCGACACAGAAGTCGTATGCGGGAATCTATAGAGAAAAAAACCATCCAAGAATCTCATCAGATCGATTCTAATATTACATAATGTCTTATTCAATCTTGCCATTTCTATCATGTGTAGTGGTCAGTATGACTGCTACACACTAGTATTCTCATTCAGAGAATAGTTCTCTTTCTATGTTAATGTTTAAACAACTCTGGCCTTAGAGCCTTTTACACTCATGTGTCCATGTGCTAGGGTAAAATTTTATTGATTTTATGTATGTGACACCATGTGGTATGTACTACCTGGATTGGTGTCTTGGTCCGAGAGCTGAGTTCGGACAGGAATACAGAATACAGCTTAATCTGAGTTCAATAAACGAGAACGTGGCAGAACGTCTTTTGTTCATTCTTTGCTAAAGTATCTGGGTTGTGGTGGAGAACACTACCGTTTTATGTTTTATAACAGCTGAAAGTACACACGTCTTCTGTTCTTTCTTTGTTATTCACATTTTTCATTTTGAAAAATGAAAGGAGCTTTATGACTACATTTAATGAGAAAATGAAGTATGTAGTTCTATTTTCCGTTCATTTCCTATTTATGTAGGGAGGAGGAGGAGGGAGGGAAGTTCAGAGAAAGACAGAGAGGAGAGGGAACGTAAGGGGCTAGGGGTGTGTTTGTGTGGTGGGGGTGGGCTAAGGGGGGGGGAAGAAATTCAGAAGTCAAAAAGAGAATGAAAGGGGAGAGAGGGGCATGTAGGAGTGAGAGCAGAAAAGCTGATAAACATATTAACAACAACTTTTGCGAAAAAGGTTAAGATCTGCGGCGAAGATCCTTATGGAAACGTACGCAAGTCTGCGTAAGTCTTTCCCAATTTGCAACCCCTTCATTTCTCCCAAAGATGCAAGCACCTGCGAAGAAGTTTATGACTGAGATGCGATGGCCCAGGTCCATTGAGTCTTTTGAAATCATCATACGAGAAACTACTCTCGTTATCCAAGTGTTTAAATATTGATAGGCTTACAATTCGATGTGCGAGAATTTTTCTTCTATTCGAATATTTAATCAGGAGTGACAGGGAAATTAACATTGTTGATATATTGAATAAAGTCTGTTTATGAAAAAAAAAAGGACAAAAAAACATTAGGCTATTAGTCAACCATGTCTGTAGTGTTTTCCTGCCCAGGTCGCCCAGGAGCCGTCGTCCCCTGTCACCTGAGATATAACCACTTGTCGCTGCAAAAAAGTACACATGGGTTCCGTGTGATTGTCAATATTTCAATCATGCCATCTTCTCTTACGTCCTCGTTTTATAAAGAGGTAATGGTAATTGGTGGGTTAGTGATCCTTAACAATTCATTTACTCAACCTAGATAACAGCGGTAAAGCTAAGATTGCCTCACAAGTTATTTGACCAGTTTCAATCTTTATATTGTTCTAGTTGGAGGATACTGGAGAGGTGATAACAACCCTGACTATCCAGAATGCAACTGATGAAACATTCCAAACCTACAACATCGATGCTACCAATGGCGCTGACTCTCGCAGCTTCGAGATGACTCTCACTGAAGGTAGGAAGAATTATAATATTAAAAAGATCATAATATTAGTTGGTCGTTGTCAATTTAAATGAGATCCCGTACTAATGAAAACGAGCCATAACCTCAAGACTTTGCATCCATTAGATGGACTTGCAGTTTTATTCAACGGATTCATGCAAAGTCACGCATAACGTGTTGGATGTAAATCATGTTGCCTAGATTGGTCATGGTAGATTACTGTCAGAACTGAGAATGGTAAATGCTTAGGCACAGGAGAAAACTTTGTAAATAAATGCAAAATGGTGATCCTTTTACATGTTGATCATTTCGTGGTACAAAATATGAAAATGGGCGAGACATCTTTTCGTAAATAATTATTGAATAAAATAAGCGTGATTCACTGGACCACATATACCACGGAGGTTACTCGGTGTATCCTGGGATTTATAAAAATTGTTTTGGCGTAAGAATAGGTCTTGATAGACATCCTACGAAATCTGGAATTGCCATCAGTAAATTATCATTAGAGACTGGTAGTAAATTAATCTTTAGGCTTTAGAGTAAAGTAGAGAGTAAAACATGGTCATTGAAAGTAGTTTGGCAATGAATGAATAGCAACATGTACAAGAACGTTACAGGAAGTCAGCTAATTAATGGCAATGCTCACATTTGGGACTGGATCATGAATGAATATTCGCCACTATAGCCATTTACAGTATGGCAGGCTTTGGTTCTTTGGATCAAGCAATTAGACAGTGGTTTCAGTCGTTCCCTTGTGATATACGGATGCTGAAAACAACAATGTACTACGGTGGACGAGAATGGTACATACCGTTTCGTTCTGTTCCGTCCCGTCCCGTGTCCACCCGAAAAAAAAGAAAAATTGTACCTCATCATACATTAACCATTGAAATATTATATTATTACCGTAATTATAACAAAGGTATTACATAAGATACAAGTACAGGAGTAGGCACAGGGGCAGGTATTGGATATCCAGTATTGGATATCCAGGGGATACACAGGAGGTGGTACAGATTGAGGTACAGAAAGAGGTACTTGAGGAAAACTGGGTTGGGTACCAGTGGGGTACAAGAGGAGTACTAGGGCAGGTACCAGAGGGGTACTGGATGAATACTACAGGGACAGGGTGTGGGACAGTTGATGGCTAGAAGTATCAGATTAGGGAATTTCATGGTGCAATGGTGGTAGTATATATGTGTGTGTGTGTGTGTGTGTGTGTGTGTGTGGAGGGGTGCGGGTACACATAAGGGTGATCTCCTTAGAGCTAGGCTACGATAAACTATGTTTGTTGATCAGAATAGAGGTACTGGAGGAGGTACAGGAGGGAATGCTGGAGTAGGTGGCCATGGGTCATGTGTGTTGGGGAGGGGGGTGCTGTTGTTGATAGGTATAGAGGTACTGGAGAAGGTACTGGAGTAATTAAAGGAAGAGGTACATGCAGGGGTAAAGGAGGAGGTACAGGAGGGAGTGCTGGAGTTGGTACAGGGGTAGGTAAAAGAGCAGGTACAGGAGGGGGGGGGGGGGAGGTACAGGAGGAGGTACAAGAGGAGGGGGTACTGGAAACAACACTGGAGCAGGGCACGGGAGGAGGTTTATTTATTTATTTTATTAAGAGTATTTGTCAATCGATACAGGAACAAGTACATGTATAAGTAAACATAACAAAGTCAATATACATAAGATATCACCTGTATACAAGAGGTAGGAAATAGCCTCAGTCCTAGTGAAACTAGGTCTGGTATGATTGGCCATTACCTGATGGTAAAACATAACTATAACTTGTAGCATACACATGGAAAAAAATAGGGCTATCTAGGTGGGTATAAGAAAACTACGGTGAAAAGGTGATGGATGAAGAATAGGAGTAGTAAGTGACATTATAAGTACAATGGTACCAAGCTTTCGGCCTTGGTTAAGGCCTTAAAATTTATATAAGATTCGATATTTCTCGATTCAGCATCAAGGTTATTCCATAGTATTGCTGTTTTTCTTTGAACACAGTGAAAGTCATAAGAAGTAGATTTAGGTCTCTGTGTCAAAAGAATAGGACCATCCCATAATCTACTATTTCGGTTGTTATTGTTGAGAAAGTTTGGCTTTCTACTCCTCTTAAAAGCAAAATTTAGTACATGAGCTTTTCTACGGTCGTCTAGTTTGGGCACACAGGCCAAGCGATGAACAAAAAGAGTGTCAGTTAACCTAGGTAGTTTTAGAGCCACCTTTAAGCATTTGTTTTGTAAGATCTGTAGTCTGTCCAGTTCACCCGCTACACATCCACTATAGATAACATCACCATAGTCAAATAGAGGTAAGATATGAGCCTTGAAAATTTTCATTAAGACATAATTCGGAACCATCTTGGCAATTCTTCTCAATAAATAAAGTTTGTGACTGACATTCTTGTGGGTTTCTCTAACTTGTACGTTATATTTCAGTGCAGTATCCAGCGTGATGCCTAGATATTTATAATTTGTTACATTTTCTAGTTGGGTATTATTTATAAAAAGGTTTGGTTCGACATGACCTACTCTCGATCTCGGGCCTCTGAAGTGCATACATTTGGTTTTTGATATGTTAAGTGTGAGCTTGTTGGCCTGGCACCAATTGAAAAAGTTATTCACATCCTCTTGTATTTTAGCATTTAGAGAGTTAACATTATTTTCAGTACAGTAGATAACAGTGTCGTCAGCAAATAGTTTAACCTTACAGTGCACAAGACAGTCTTCAACATCGTTTATATACATTAGAAACAGTAAAGGACCTTGAGGTACCCCATACGAGATATTTTTAACAGCTGACAAAGTGCCATTACAAGAGGTGACTTGGGTTCTGTTTGATAAGTAGTTGCGCAGTAAGTTCAATAAATTGCCCTTAATACCGTATTTTTCTAGCTTTGACAAGAGAATGTGATGGTTTACCGTATCAAAGGCCTTTTTCAGGTCAAAGAATACGGCAAAGGTTGTGGCACAATTGTTTCTTCCATTAAATATGTCATCAGTTAAGTCTGCTATTGTATCGAGAGTCGACCTCATCATTCTATAACCGTTTTGTCTATCAGAAATAACATTGTTGTTTTCAAAAAATTCTATCAATCTGCTGTGGATAATTTTTTCTAAAAGTTTCGACTGGATAGGTAGTTGTGTGATAGGCCTATAATTCGACATACACGACTGATCACCTCCTTTGAACAAAGGGCTAACCGTGCCCCTTTTCCATGAGTCAGGTATAAAGTAGGTAGACATGATTCTATTAAAGATATGTGACAGAGTGGATGGAATCGCCGTAAAAACATCTCTAAACACCATAGATTTTATAAGTTTTATGTTGCTGGATTTATTTGTATTAATCTCCTTAGCAATCTTCAATATCTCTTCTGGGGAGGTTGTTATGGTATCAATTGAATTTTGGCATTCTTGCCCTCTGAAGTTCCACGGAGCATCAATTTGGCTAGCAAGAGTTTCACCTATCGAGGCAAAGAAATCGTTAAATTTTGTTGCTACTTCCGTGACAGGAACAGGCAAATTTGAATGACCGTCTATTATATTCAGTTCTCTATCACTGTTTTTTGATTTTTTGGGTAGGATTTGGTTGACTAAGGCCCAGAAATCTTTGCTATTGTCTATACATTCGTTGCTTAATTTAGACAAATATTTTCTTTTTGCTTTTCTACATAGTTTTGTAACATGGTTTCTCATATTTTTTGCAGCCAACCAGTCGGCATGACGTCTTGATTTTTTGGCTTTACGTAGCGCTCTGTCTTTATCTCTAATAGATATTAGTAGTTCATCGGTAACCCAGTTTTCCCTAGGGGGAGTTATTTTTCTTTTCATTACAGGGTATAAATTGTCTAAAATATTAGTGAGCATAAAAAGAAATTGATCCCAAGATTTTTGAGGATCATCAATAGCCAATACACAGTCCCAGTCGGTATAACGTACTGCGTTAATGAGGTCAGTAGAGTTATAGTTTCTATAGTTTCTGTATTCTACTATTTTACACTTCTTCTTAGATTTTTGTTTTTTCAAAGTAGCAAATGTCATAAGGTGATCGGCGACCCATACATCTATCACACCACTAGAGTTGATATAATCTTCCTTACAAAGGATTAAGTCTATACAAGACTCTGAGACTAAGTGCCTATCTATTCTTACATCATACCGAGTAGTATCTTTAATTAGTTGTGTGAGACCAAATTCATGAGCAACATCAATCAATCCGATAACATATTGGTTGTCTGTTTCAAACATATTAATGTTAAAGTCACCAGCTACTACAATATCACAGTTGGTATTATCAAATGAAGATGGGTTATCATGAAGCTCTAGGAGGAATGAATTACGATCTCCATCAGGAGGCCTGTAGACCCCTATAATATGTAGGTTTCTCTTATTTTCAAACAAAACGGTGCAACACAATGTTTCAATATTAGCATTTGATTTGTTGAGATTTTGTACAGCTTTATATGTTATACCGTTTTTGATGTAGCAGCCAATACCACCTCCTGCTTTGGTAGATAAATCATTGTTTAGTACTGCTCTGTCATTTCTCAAGATGTCATTGTAACCTTGCATTTCATGATCTAGTGATCTGTCAAATTTTGTTAAGAACGTTTCTGTACAGATATCAGGGTTAAGTGGGCTAATAGCATTCTTTAAATTAAATTGGTTAGTTTTTAGTCCTCGGACGTTTACATTTATGATACTGAATCCATCGATTACAGGGTTTGGGTTGTCACCCATCAGAAATATAACTAGGGATTACATTGTTCTCAGTACACCTATAATAATGAGGATGATGAAAGCATGTGAGTACACCCAATAATGAATAAAGCAAGTAGGGAAATATGTAGAGAGTCAATGGCGCTCTCTACAACTCACTAAGTACAAATAAATGACTAAAACTTGGACTAGAAGGATTAACAGGTCTTTTCAGACTATCCTCAAGAGACTAGAATAAGATAAGATAAGACAAACAAAATAAAATAAAACTGACGTTACATAGAGATCATGCGAACTAATAATGTACATAAGGCATGGGTACAAAGCCATCGTCGGCATCACTATTATACAGAGTTGTAGGTGTTTAGACTACCCTTTCTTTCATTATTAATAGTTGATAGGTAACAGTTAGACATATTTTTCCTGGGACTGAACCTCGCAGGCAAACATAGATAGGTGTTCGATCATAGAATATTATCATTACCCGGGTCTGAACCACACAGGCTATCATAGACAGGTGTTATTAATTTACTTTTCTTCTTACTTTAAGAATAGTAGCAGTGTATAGGTAACTAATAGTCCTAGTGTTAATACCCGGGACTAAACCACACAGGCAAACTAGGCTTTAGAAAACTCAATCCTAGATAGGCTAGAAGTCAGATCTTCGAAGTAATCATTTTCCATAAAGAATAATATGTTCGCTTCAGCGTTTCTCCATGAGGTACAACTTTGTTTGTCAATGAGTTCTTGTGATTGATGGATCCCGTCCTCCAGGAGTACATAGCTGTGCTTGACAGTTCTTCCGTTGGTCATATGAATTTGTCGTGTAATCCATGGAGTGATGACATGGAAATTTGTGTTGATTTCTTGTATGTGTTTGTTGATGACAATGATCGCTTCATTCAGTATTGACTGTTTTTCGGTAGTAAAATTAGAACAGAACCTCTTCAAATCAGCCCCGATGATGGGGCATGTTATTATTGGAGCGTTTTTGTACTGACCTGGTAATCTACCAACATTAGTTGCGATAGTTGATTTCATAAATTCCACAAGTGGGTCGGAAGCCTCCCAATTAAAGAAGAACATGTTATTTCCGTATCTGTCCTTTTTCTTGGTTGTGATGTCACAGACTCCGGCCATGAGAAATATCATAGAAAACTGGTGTAGTTGTAGGAAGTCACTAGCTCGGTCGCAGATTAGTTTGAATTTACCTCCAGGATAGACATGCACATTGAAGTGGAAGTCTGGTAGTTTATTTTGGAATGTCCATAAGGGGTTTAGTTTGGTAGATAATTTTCTGCCGCGTGAATCAGAGAAGATATTCACCTTAATTTGAGTTCCGTATGTCGACGATGCCATAGCCAGCGTGTTGTTTACAAATGACTTTCCGGAAGTTAACGGAGAACCGTGCGCACTTCCTCAAGTACTTTTCCGAGGGCATTACGGAAACCTTCGGCCATCCCCGTGACTTGTTTGGCGTTGCGAATATCTTTGCCAACGCCCCACTTTTTGTTCTCCGTGCACTCATACAAGTGCTTATTTCCAGTTGAGAGGAGAAATTCACGATGACTCTTATTCTGGCGGAATTTAGCCATGAGAACCCGGAGCATCACATCGTCCTCCCTCGTTTGCCATTCGGGATTGTCCGTCGGCAGATCTCGTACAAGTTGTTTACATTTTCTCGGACATGACTCGTTGGCGATGGTTAACGCCAGCTCGGGTTGACCAAAATGCAGAGCTTTCTCCGCTTGGAACCAAGCCTCTGACGTCTTGTACACATATCCAGAATCATTATCTACTATACGACATGGACTGAAGTTTGAGAGAAGTGCTCTCTCACCTTTGAAGCCAATCCCTCCATCACCAGTGTTTTCAATGGCGGTGGCATTCAGATTGACGTTAACTGGGAGTTTGTTCCACTCGCCCCATTTGTATTTGCGATCGTTAATGGTTAGGTTGAGACCACAAACTTTTACTGACCTGTACCCGTCCACCTTTCTAGCAACATATGCAAGGCCCCGGAGATCAGCTTGCTTCTTTCTGTCAGTCACTGACAGGTCATCGTTGATAAATACACCTGCAAAACCAACCTTCAATTTGTGAGCATTCTTGAATAATGCCGACTTCTGCTCAGCATTACGGAGATGTATCATGAAATTCCTGGATTTTCCTTCACGCTTCTGACCCAGTCTAAAAGCTCGGAGGGTATCCCTGGCTGTAAAGTCAACCCCCAGGTGAGTGAGAAGACCATCAACCTTTTCTCTTAAATCCTCATCGTCATCTTCGTTAAGCCCTGTCACAACCACATTAAGCGATTGCTTGAGTCTGTCAGTGTCATCGACTCGTTCGGCGACCGCTGACACCTCCTTCTCGTCCCGGTCTGATTTGGCTTCCAACTGTGTCAATCGATTTTTTAGTCTGTTGTTTTCCTTTTTTTCCTTCTCTAATTCCAACCTTAGGAAGTTCAACTCAGAGCTGTTATTTCTCACAATGTTGTCGAGAACTAACAACTTTTTCCTGAGTAGATCGTTCCTTGTCTTCTCCGTTTTGGCACCAGCAGGCCAGTCGTCCAGTCCCAACTCGTCCGCCATTATGGGGTCTGCCGCCATCTTCCCATTATCGTCCCGCTCAAAAAGCATCTCGTCCGTTTTTGACTTTAGAAGAAAGATTAATCAATGATCCAATGTTGTATGGCTGCTCTAACCATTCATGGATTGGAGGGGTTAATATGGAGTCTTGAACCTAGCTGGTGCAACTAAATCAGTGAGTTAAGATAGGAGCTTGTGTGTAGCTACATGTGTGCGTCTGTATCAGTACAGTTACTGGAGGAGATACTGGAGGAGGGTACTGGAGGATGCATAATTTAGGAGGTACTAGAGGATGTACTGGAGGAGGGGGCACTGGAGGATATACTGTAGGAAACACTGGAAGAGGTACTGGAGAAAGGGTACTGGAGGCAGGATACTGGAGGAGATACTGGAGGAGGGGGTACCCTGGAGTAGCATTAATTGTGAAAAACAATGATAATACCACCTTCAGATTTATTATGCACAAAAAATAGTCAACATTGGTTTCAATGGAACTCCCATTAAATGCTATGTTAATTGTCACATCACTATTTGTTGTTTGTATAGGATTGAATGGAGGCTCAATAGACACCAGTGTTAATATTAGTGTATAATTATTTGTTCTGAGCACTGGAACATATGGGGGATAGTGCATGTTTTAATGGCTTTCCCAGCCCTGGAGTAACCACAATTTTCCAAAATTATTCATGACACATTTTAGCAGATTGGACTAAATGTGGGGGGTACTGGAGGATGTACTGGAGGAGGTTCCTGCATGAGATGAGATAACTGGAGGAGGTAAGTGGAGGAGATTATTGGAGGAGGTTACTGGATATAACTGGAGGAGGTTATTGCAGGAGGGTACTGGAAGGAGATTACTGGAGGAGGTTACTGGAGGTAACTGGAGGAGGTTATTGCAGGAGGATACTGAAGGAGATTGCTGGAGGAGGTGTCCTCCTGTGCCTCACCCTGTATATCCTCCCGTACCTCCTCCTGTACATCCCCCTGTACATCTTCATGTACATCCCCCTGTACATCCCCCTATACATCCCCGCATACCTCCTCCTGTACATCCCCCTGTATGTCCCCCTGTACATCCTTCTGTATGTCCCCCCGTACCTGTTAAAAGTGGTGGAGGAAGTTACCTGAGGAGGTTACTGGAGGAGGTACTGGAAAGGGGTATATTTGGTTACTGGAGGCGGTTACTGGAGGAAGTTACCTGAGGAGGTTACTGGAGGAGGTACTGGAAAGGGGTATATTTGGTTACTGGAGGCGGTTACTGGAGGAAGTTACCTGAGGAGGTTACTGGGGGAGGTACTGGAAAGGCGTATAGGGGGTTACTGGAGCAGGTTACTGGAGCAGGTTACTGAAGGAGGTAATCATGGTGGGAGGTGGGTCAGATCATTGATTCATTCATTCACTCATTCGGCACTGGGAGATTGGACACCACTGAGGTAGGACCCTTGCTTACATACTGCCTTGCTACCCCATACATACAACCCTTATCACTATATCCCTACCATACAACCTTCTCATCTTTCAACCCTCATAACTTCTAAACTATTAATTTTCCTTATTAATTTTTCACTCTCATTATAATTCTTATTTACCCCTCTACAATTTTCATTTAAAAATTCGTTGAAATTATCAACATTCCCTATTATCACTCACCTTTTCCTGCCCTTCTCAAGGCCCTATACAACTCTAACCTACACTTACCTACACTAACTCATGTTACTTCTACCATTACTTTTATCTCTATTTCCCCTTCTATCATTATTAGTGTAACACTATTTGTGGGGAGCACTGAAACATATGGGGGATAGTGCATGTTTTAATGGCTTGCCCAGCCCTGGAGTAACCACAATTTTCCAAAATTATTCAAGACACATTTTAGCAGATTGGACTAAATGAGAGGATGTACTGAAGGAGGTTACTGCAGGATGTAAGTGGAGGAGGTTACTGAAGGAGGTTACTGGAGGAGGTTACTGGAGGAGGTGACTTGGGGAGATTACTGGAGACTGGAGAAGGTGACTAGAGGATGTACTGGCAGGATATTGGAGGTTACACAATCATGTACAGGATGGAATATTGTACCCCCTCCTGTTCATCCTCCTGTACCTCCTCCTGTTCATCTTCCTGTACGTCAGTTAGTTATTTTTATTCTTTTGTGTCCAATTTAATTGTGTTTAATTGCATTGGAGGGTGATTTTAGCCTAAATTCTGACAAAATTTAGGGTAGTTAACATTACCCCTGACATGCACATTCATTAAAGATGGGGGGCTTTTCTCGCATACATAGACAAAACAAGGAGGTTTTGCTCTTTAATAAAAATCAATATTTGTTCAAATCAGTTCATTTTAAATTAGGATTATAGGCTTTATTTCCTGTTAAAATGATGGTATTTTCCTTATTTTGGCATTACCAAAAATATGTCGAGCCTACTTGCTGCCACCATGGGCCTACATGAACGTGGGTGCGTACGTCGGGCGTGCGTACGTCGGGGGCTATTTGGTCCAATATTTTCCACAAATATTGTTCATATGCTCAGAATTTGAAGTCGTTAACATTACACATTGCTCAATAGACACAAGCAGCTTGAAAGATGAATAGTTACATAATAATTAAATAAATTGTATCCCGACGTAGGCACCTGCAGATTTTAGCCAAATTGATATTATTGGCTTTATATGCATGTCATAGTTACCCCTATTGGGGATTGATTTCATATATCTTTTTACAGACTTTACTGTCCCGACGTAGGCACCCTGTGGTTTTAGCCATCTTTTTAAAGCCAAAAAGTGGAAATAAAAATAATATCTCCTATATTTTCCCCAGAATTTAACAAAAAATATTTAGTAAATGGTCGGACTGCTGTTATGAAGTAAAGATTTCGACCCAAGTGCTTCAACATTTCGACATTGAGTGCTTATATTCCCATTGTATTTATTTAAGGTATTAAAAATACCTATTTTCACCTATAATTATTTGATCATTTTATGTACAAAACGCACATTTTCAGATGAATAAAACATATCATATAATGGCCTGACAGCTCGAAGAGGGATCTAAATGATGGGAATAAAAAATAAATGATAAAAATAAAAATGTAAGTTAGTGAACCTTGGAATAAAAAAAACATATAATAGATATATATATACAGGTATGTATCCAAATGTATGTATGTATATGTATGTATATGTATGTACATATGCATGTATATACATATACAATATGTGTACAATACATATATAATGTATGCCTATATATATGTATACATATAAAATATATGCATAATGTGTATGTATACATATGACATTGTATGTATACATAATGTATGTATGTATGCATGTATGTATGTATGTGTGTGCATAGATATACGTCTATGCATATATATACATATGTCTACATAAATTCATGCATGTATGCATAATATGTATGCAGATGTATACAGAGTGAGTGAGATTGGTTGCTTTACGCCCTTATCAACACATTTAAGATGGTTATATCAAGGGCGGGAGAGCTGAGAGTAAAGCAGTTTTTGATCATACACAGGAAATAGAGATAGACAAGAAGGGAGATGGAGACAGAGAAAACGAGACAGAAGGGCACTTTAAGGTCTTACCCAGGACCAATGTATGCACATATACATACACAAGGATAGACAGAGGAAGGAAGGGAGGTAGGGAGAGAGAGGGGGAAAGAAGGAGGGAGAGAGGAGAGAAGAGAGAGGGGGGAGAAAGCGTGGGAGTTATTGATGAGCCAGGCCAGTCAGACATATATAGAGCGGCTGCAATTGTTGGCCGCAATCCATTGGATCATATTAACGTGTATGTAAATGTTAAAGTAATATAGCGGATTAGCCTGTTCTTTATTTAACTTTGGGTTACTTTTTACTCTCCAGTAATCTGGAGAGAATCAAAGGCAGAGAGAGGGGGGAGGGGAGAGCGAGGGAGAGAGTGGGGCAGGAAGAGATAGATCATGGAGAGGGGCAGAGGAGAGACAGGGAGGGGCAGAGATGGGCAGAGGGAGAGAATGACAGAGGTGGGAGGGGGAGTGGAGAGAAACAGTTGGGGGAGGGGTTCTGGGATAATTTTCATTTTCAGATCGGAAGCATTTTGAGGGAGCTATGAGCTATCTAGTGGAAATCAATATTTTTCAGTTTTTACAAGTGGTCATGATTGCATGTATACATGTATATGTATGCATATAGTCATTTAAAAGGAAAGAAAGCCTATAAACCCTAACTTAATATGCACCGATTTGAATAAATCCTGATTTATATCAAAGAGCAGAACCTCCTTGCTATGGATATGTATGGGGCAAAGTTCCCCCACTATGATAAAGGAGTTATCAGGGACAATGCATGGGTTATAAATTTTAGACCAATACATCGTTCACAATTGCTTGAATATATGATTATTTATATCTACCAATATGGCTCATTCTAATATCACTAAGCTGTTATGTTCTGCTATGTTATACTAGACTAAGAATTGCAATATAATTATTAGGGGGGCATGTGCCCCCCTTGCCCCCCTCCCCCCAGTTGTGCTGCACCTGCATGTATAAGGAAGAGGGGCTACAGAGTAAGAGACATTAACCGGTTGTACATGAGCACACTCTCTCCTCTCACTCCCTCTCTCTCTTACTCTACCCCCTCTTCCTTACATGCAGGTGCAGTGGAACTGTGGACGGCATCGGCCCAAATAGGGGTAAATGGGGGTGCAGAAGGGGGACAATGCCCCACAACCTCAGCATTTCTGGTACCATGGGAGTATTTGAATCCAATGTATTAACTAAGGGAGTATTGAGTATAGGCCTATATCTATATGTAGTATAGTATAATTTGAATTAGTCCATTTTGGATCAGATTTTGGCTATATTCACCGTGCAATATGGGAGCATATACCACGGCGTCATCATGGTATATTGGGTGTTTCTGGCTGGTGATTGGTTATAATCCTGAGGCCCCCCTTTTGCCGTGGTATATTTGGTGTTTTTCGTTTCCCATTGGTCCACACTCAAACACCCCCACCCCCAACATGGCTGTCGTTACCGACTGGCAAAGGCGGCCATTGTTGTCTCTAAATGTGTGATTAAAATCGACATGAACGTGTGGTACAATTCGACATGAACAAATAATACATTCTTAGCCACCATATTTTACCATTGATTAAGCGAATTTGCAGTTTAGACTAAGACCTTGACTCGATATTCCATTTGCTGCCCAGGTTAATATTGCAACAGGCAGACAAACCGAAGATCGAGGCTAGCCCCGTCCGTTCGTATAAACATGACTTACCGGTATAATTTCGTTTTTCTTGGCGCCTATCTTCCAGTAGTAGATTCTCCATGTTGTCTTTTTGGTCGTCAACGAATATTAATCCAATGACAAAGGTATAAAGGATGTATGAAGCCATTTTCCCCTTCGAGAATCGCACATGTGTTGACATTCGAGCAAGCCGGTGGAAGCAGTGTGGCGACTTTAGGCATAGCCACTCTGTGCTAAGTTCAGTTGGCGTTGCATTGTGTACTGTAATGTATATAGCGCACGGACAATGTCATTCGAAAGTCCCCCAGCCGACCTTGAACTCTGAGTGGGCGCACGATCCGCAAAAAGCGAAACCTTATAAAAACATGCCGGCTGCCTGAACTTGACTTTAGTGATTACGGACCTCTGATTGGCTGTTGTATCTGTAGGTCATTCGGCCAGCCGTCGCATTAACATGCGGTTTCCGACTGATGCGCGCACCTTTTGTCGACCTTGACCTTGATCTATTCGCCTATTTTGGGGTCTCTAGCAATTTCAAAAAGAAATATGTGAGCATAGGTCGTACGAAAGCCGACATATTTTGCTCTGCTTCATAATTATGCATCTACCATTCTACATTTTTATTTGCAATCTGTTTTAACTCGAACGTGGGCATTATATATGGAGAAACACGCCTGCTGGCAAGTGTTTTTGTTGCTTTCGTTGATAATCTATCGCCATGCCATCTGACGGCAAGTGTGTGCGCAATGTTAAATGCGTGTGGCCAGACTAACGTCGCCACCTAGCAGGAATGCGACGAGTTCATGAACTGTGTGCTGGAGAACCATGTTCCCTTTCGATTCAGCGCGTTTGAGGCGATTCTAAAGTTGACAGTAGCATAATCATCATGATATAATTATCTCCGGTTGATCATATTATATAGGGAAAGCTAGACGTGGTTCTTTATTCGGCGTGGTGCGCGTTAGGCGCTGACTAAATAAGTGTATGGTCAATCTCTATAGCTAACTTTATATCGCATTTTAGGAAAATCTCAGTAAATAGTCTGTAAGATTAATTAATAAATAATTTCTAATTACAGTTAATCAAAATCAAACTTTGGACTGCTATGCGTCTTTTCTGATAGAAAAGTTTACCATTTATCACGTTTTTGTGCTTATATATATTTTCCCTAAAATAAATAAAAGTGAAGGATAAAATTGCTGGATCTGGACATTTATTTTATTCTTCATCTGGTCGTGGTCAGTTTGTTTCTCACCCCTACGGAACAAGTGTAGGATTAAAAAAATCAGGCTATAAATGAGTATTATATTCCAAATAATTAGCCGTCTGTGGAGAACTGCTTAACTACAAATAGGATTTTGCAAACAATCTGAAATCATTTAACCAGATATACTTATTTGAACACTACTGTCACATTACATTCGTTAAATGTTGATTTTGAGAAAAGTTCATCTACCACTCGCACACGTTTTCCAACAGATTTTGACTTGATCAACTGTGATTTCGCCTCGGGACTTTTCTCAACCTTTGAACTTGTCTTTTCCTTTATTTCATCACTTTTTTGGGCCTCCAGTTGAATGGACTTTGCTAACCTCCTCACATTTGCCAGGTCTTCGTACATCCTATTTTCCTCTTCCTCAATTTCTTCCTCAGTTGGTGGTGGAGGACTTGGCTGGGAATGGCGTTGGGTCAGGTCGATATCATCCTCGTCTGATTCTTGTGAGGCAGTCACCTGAAAAATATAATTTTTGTTCTTCTGAGTGATATTGCCTCTTTCAATAATTTACCATGATTTCTCTGTAATTTAATGTTTTTGTTTGGCTGGCGAGAGATATTAGACATTGATGTATTATTTTAAATAGCAGAAATATTACTGTGTTCTGGTCATTCCCAAATTATTTTTCTGTCAATAATGTAGTTATATTAAAAAATCACCGTATGAGAAAACAGTTTAATTTTTTCGATAATTTTGTTACATTCCCCAGTAGCACACTTTTATTCCTAGAACGTTCCTTCAATGTTTGGTTGTTTGTTAGCTTAATGTTTGAAAGTGAAAATTTGTTGGATGTTCCCGGAACATGTGTTAGAGGAACGTTCCTTCCTAACATTAATATAATGTTCCTCAATTATGTTTTGTTTATGTTGTTTACCAAACGTTCTTCCACTGTTTTTTTATAACACTACTAGAACATACTTTAGTCACATTATCCTAATAGTTGAAAAAGATGTTAGGGAAACATTCCCATCTAACATAGAATTAACGTTTTTAACTACAATTCCCCCAATGTTTGTCTCTTCCCATTAGCTTTCTGTTCATTTTTAATGTTTGAAAAACAAACAATTACCCTAAAACATTTTCTTTTATTAAACAAAATCATCATTTCATCGTGTTGGTTCATCATTTTCTTCATATCCTTCTCTGTGTGTATGCAACATCTTGTGAATTGACAGTTGGAGCTCTGCTGGGCCTAGTTGGCCTGTAATCATGTGAATGTTTATTTAAGGGATTATTGAGGACCACCAACGGCCACTGCTGGACTGTAGACAGTGGGCACTACCATCAGATAGCTGTGCCCTGTGTAATCAATATCATCCTGCATTTTCCCGCCTGTAGCATCCTGATCCATAACCGTTTTCTGTACTAAGGAAATAAAACAAAGGATTTAGGAGTCAGCAGTACAGGTTGGACGTGGCAAACTCATGGGGTTCCTTAATGGTGGACTGAAGCTATACAAACCCAGGAAATTGAATATTGATTGAATCAGTTATAAAGTTGCAGTTATAAAATTACACATAGGGACATAGAGATCTAAAATGTGACAGTATGTATACATGTACACTTGGTATGCATGAAGGCAAAGAAATGACAAAATATACTTGAACAGTACAAGAAAAGAATACCTACTTCTTGAACCAAGGAAATTAAATATCATTGATATTTACGGCTCATACTCTTTGGAACAGCATTGCCCCATTGTACATTGATGTAGATCCTGTAAATAAAAGAACTATTGATTATATAGCATCTGGTACAAACATCTAGGAGAGGAAATTGGTTGTCTGTAATTCAAATATTATCTTAATGCAACTGGTGCTATTTAGAGAGCTTAGTGAGAAACTGAACTTAAACATGATATAACCAAAGCATACAGTTGAATATCGATATAGAGGGTTAGAGAAATGAATAAAAGGTAACTTACCCTAGCAATTAATTTGAAGTGTTCCCTCCTTGATGGTCAGATGGTGACTGGGAGAATGCAGTGGCTTACTGGTTCAAAACCAGTGGTGTAATCCCCTGGAAACCCCACTGGTGGCGCCCTCTAACTCCCAGAGTAGTATACTACCATATATTGTTGAGAGGAAAAATGCTAACGGGTGCTATACCCTATACTCTTCTTGAATATTATCAATGGATCACCATGCATCACATTTAAAAAGATGAGCTCAATTTAAGCCGATTCCAGTGATTCTGTGACTCATATTTTTGTGACACATCACATACATGTATTTATAATAATAATACTAGATTTGTATTTCCATAAACGTTTACAAAGTGGTATACATGGTACAGACTAGAAATTGAAATGAAATAAAAGTATGGAAAAAGAAGTACTATCTTTAAATTAAGTCATTAATTATTTATTGAGAGATAATGATTAGAGAATGTAAATTTTAAAATGCTCCTTGAATGTCTGAGAATTACTGATTGCAGGACATACATCTGATATGATAGGTTATGTGTTCCTGGGAGTCACACATCACAAAATTGATATTTTTCAAAGTGATTTATTCACAAGTTTTTTTTTAGGAATGTTCCCATCCTTGGGCATTTCCTCTATAGTATCCACCAAATAGAAGGGGGAAGAAATGTAGCCACAGTTTTTAATTTGAGAGATAACGATTTGAGAACATAAATTTAATAATGTTACTTGAATGTCTGAGAATTACTGTTTGCAGAACATACATCTGACAACATAAGCAGAATGTTCGCAAAACAGTGTTCTAGGAGCATAAAATACCAATGTTATGTTAAGGTTACACTAGGAACTGTAGGATAACATATTTGTATGTAACGTCTTTGTAATGTTCACACATTAATGTTTGGGGAACATTGTTTAATGAAACGTTCTTGTACTGTATGGGAATTAATGTTCCTTGAACATTTATATCAGACTGTTAGTTGAATGTTAGCTAAAAACGTTCCAGGAACATAAAATACTAACATTCCTAGGATGTTTCACTAAAAACATTTGCTTGATGTTTTCTACATGTTTCCTACAAACAAACACACGAGGAACACGATCCCAATGTTCCCCAAATGTTGTGTGCTACTGGGGTTGTTAAATAAAATTACCTGAGATAACATAAGGTTCAGATCCGATGGTGGTGAAGCTGGACGTGTTGATTCCTCTAGAGTCTTTGGAATAGAAGGATTTGTTTCAACTACCTCGATAGAAGTCTGTTTCCCCTCACTATTGAATTCGACTCTCATCTCCATAGTTTGAAGAGTACCTGATGGGTCGTATGAGATGCTTGGCTTTGGTTTTGGAGGTAGAGGAACTCGGAATAGGCTTCTCTCTGGTAGATCATCGCATTTTTCAGCATTAGAAGAATTGTCATTTGCTTTTTTTTTGGACACATCTACTGCCACTTCTGGCATGATATTTCCCACCTGAGGTGACGAAGGAAGTGTGTGGCTGGTGTTAGATGTTGTTGCAGGCACTGTTGGCGATGACATATCCTCCACTGAATATCCCATGAAGGCCGAAATAGTATGGGACATGGACATCCTTGTGTTGTCTGTTGTGGAAGAATAATTAGTAATCGATTGAGTACAAGAGTGTCCTGTAGTGGTGATTATATCGTTGGCCTCATAGCTGGCCCCCCTTAATAAAGTCACCATAGTCGACCTGATACAATGGTTGGTATATCTGTGATCGATTCCAGCTTCCTCCGAAATATACCCCATGTATCCCCCAATGGTGTTTTCCCCAACACCCATATTACAATACCAGATCTCATCTTCACTTGTATGGTTCTGTCTAGGTCTCTGATAGAACCTGTCACATTTGGGATGGAGTTTAGACATGTATTTCTTCAGGTTTGTAAGGACACAGTGTGTTCCCCCAGTAGCATACATGCGCTGGTCATGATATTTCCTCCGTTTCTTTGACGTCGGCTGGTGGTTCTTCTCAAGTGGTTTGTGGTCCAAGGTCGCATATTCTTTTCCACCATCGTCTAACTTAAAAAGAATTTGGTTTTTCTTCATTTTATGAAGTCCTTCTCTTCCTCGTCTGCCAAAATGGACCACAGTCTCCAAGAAGACACGCAATTGAAGCCCAGTAGCATTGCTTGGATCCAATACTCCAGACTCATAAATTTCCTTCAAATGTCGAGAAGAGATGGGCTTGTGTGACAGATCAACATCCAGGCCATTTTCGGAAAGTGCTCTCATCCTACCATTTAAGACTTTATTGGCACAAATAATGGCCCCCTCACACTATCCGACAAACAACGAGTTGGGAGGTCTAAGACGGGAGACGGTCCCCGACGACCGCTCACACTAGCCGACTTGAGTCCGGAGCACGGCGACTAGAAAAGAGTGTTTTTTGTCGTCGTAACCGTTACAACAACGGTTGTAACGGTTAGTACAGCTTGTTCTTTTACTTTTTTCTGAGTCGTAGGCCCCCCGACTCGTCGTAGGCCTCCCGACGACCGCTCACACTATCAGACCCGATTCAACATTTGAATCTGGCGTTTTGTCGGCTGAAACTGCTCCCGACGGCCCCTCCCGACGGGAAAATCCATCTTAGACCTCCCGACTCGTCGTGCCATAAAGCTTTCATTAGTCGTGAGGTTAATATTTCGGTTGTATGGGGGATCATTCAGGTGCCTCTGAATAGCCGCTCTTATCGAATTTAGTGAGGAAACACTATATTCCTCACCCGTAGATTTACAGATTTCTCCATAAAAAGTCTACTGTGTGGCCGTGATGCTTCAACCAGTCGCAAATTCAAGAAAAGAAATGATTACTTATTTAAAGTGTAAAGTTAAATATTAATATTATGTGTGTAATATTTTAACGTCAATTATAAATCATATATTATATTGCACGTTTGTTTTATGGTTAAAAGTCGACAGATTTTTAATTGAACGCGATAATGTATGGCCTATACATCATTGGTATTTTGATTAGACATATTTGTATTGTTACTACAATTTATTTTCGTTTTTTTTAAACCAGGGAATATAAGTATTTCTGCACTTTCATTTATATATCAAATATTTTTACTAACCTGTGAACACCTTTAGACCCCAAGTTGTCGATTTAATGGTTCGAGCTGAAGTAGACTTAACCATCAAGGCCTCAATATCTTTCTGTGATTTTGTAAGAAATATTCTTGGCGATGCAACTTTCCTCACCTTTGCAGGAGTGGGTGCAGGCTGAAACTCGTCGGCAGAATTAATACCCTAGAAATAAAATATGACCAATAATGAAATGTGTGCATAAATATTCAAGTCAAATATAGTAATGATAAATGAATGTCTACGTCGACGAAGACATCAATATTCCATGAATGAATCTCTTATTATAACCAACACCCACACTGTGGTAATCGAATAATATCTATGGCGACGAATCTATAATTATTAAATGAATAAATATTGAATTCTTCGGTTAATTTATGTTGCTATTATAAAAGCATACCCATCATTGCATATAAATAAATGTGTTTATTTATTTTTTTAAATCATCTACTCACCTGGATGAGGTCAATGGTCTGATTTGGCTGATCCTTCTGCAAGGTAGTCTCCATTGTTGAAGAAGCCCTTTTTTTCTTTTTCTGGAGATGAGCCTGGTTAGTACGATCCGTAAGAGGTTCCTATCATTCAGAAATAATAATTTAAAAATGAATTATTCTCTTGTTTTTCATGTTTCAATTATATGCTTCCTCGTGGTTGTGTTGAACCAAAATAATTCAACATGGCGTCCAAGAAGCATGCTTACACCTGCATGATTTTTAGAATCGTTATATCAGCAAATATTATTCGTTTAAAAAATGAACATAGTTGTACGACTTGCTCCGAGTCGAGAAACAAATATGTTTCTTTATTTTTCAAATAATGTACTCACATGTATAATCTCGATGGGGTTATTTTGCTGAGCCTTCTGCAAAGTACCGGTAGTGGCCATTGGTAAAGTAGCTCTTTTTTGGTTTTTCTGCCCATTTCTCTGATTATTCGCGTCCGTAAGAGGTTCCTAGCATTGTGAAAAAATAAATTAGTATATTGTTTTCCATGTTTAAATTATATACTTCCTCGTGGTTTCACTGAAGGAAAATAATTCAAAATGGCGTCAAACAAACATGTTTCTAACCGACTTGATTATTTCCTATAATCCATATTATCCTCAAATATTATAATTTTTTACAATTAAACACACTTGTACGACTTCCTCAGAGTCTATCCTTATTTTTAATTCGGTAATTTAATGAAATTACCGACACAAGGGAAAGCGAGCATTTTATTATTAAAGTGGGCGTGGCAGTATACCGGCAATACAGTATCCTACGGCATTATACGAACAAAATGAGCCGGTAGCCTAATAATAAATATTAATAATAATGTAATGAATTTATTACCTACCGTGAGGATATGTGTTGCTTGCTGTGAAGAAGCGGCCATTGATTCCTCATCTTCGTCAATGCACAAAGCCTCCAACACTTCCTGACTTAATTCGTAATCCTGCTGTGAGACCGGGTCCTGGTTTGACAGGTTTGACCGCCGGCGTAAACTATAAGCAAACGACCAAACACTGTCCGAGCCGTCACTAGGCTTAAATTCATAAATAATATGGTCGCAGGTAGGGATGTGTAATCCTATAATACCCTGACAATATTTCCCATTGGAAAAACATTCGACTAAATCACCACACTTAAAGGCTTGACTGTCCGCCATGGTGATATCGGTGTGAACAAGCCGGTTGTTCCGAAGCGGAAATCCCGTAAAGATGGGAAGATTGAATAAGAAACGGAACGGAGTATTTTGACACATTATCGTCTTCCATTTGAAATCGAATGGATTATCGATTAATTATAATATAGTATTATAGTTAGAATATGTGAAATATCAGTTTGATATGGTTAATCGTGTTCAAAAACGTGTGTAACGTGTGTACGCCGGGTTTGTTTATTCGATAATGTGTGCATATTTCCGTTCCTTACCCTATGTTGTTTCCAGAAAAAGACGGATCGCGATACTGCGAACAGTGTACGTCAACCATATAAACATGGAAAATGGAATAATATTTAAAATATCTAAAAGGTTAGTAAAATAATACGTTTTTGTTGTTGATCTGATCCATCAAGGACTAAAGTTATTATACCACTCTGGTTATGGCTTTCGATTGGTGTTCGCTTCCATATACCCCACTCGGCCTCCGGCCTCGTGTGGTATATGTTGTTTCCAGAAAAAGACGGATCGCGATACTGCGAACAGTGTACGTCAACCATATAAACATGGAAAATGGAATAATATTTAAAATATCTAAAAGGTTAGTAAAATAATACGTTTTTGTTGTTGATCTGATCCATCAAGGACTAAAGTTATTATACCACTCTGGTTATGGCTTTCGATTGGTGTTCGCTTCCATATACCCCACTCGGCCTCCGGCCTCGTGGGGTATATGGAAGCGCACACCAATCTCATGCCATAACCAGAGTGGTATAATCCCTAAACAGCCTGTGTGGCCCGTTCTGTGCTGCCCCGCCCCTCCTTTGGCCGATGTCAGTATAATATGGAAGACCGGAATGGGTAGTATACTTCTCGGTATTCCGATAACGGACCTGCCCGGTCCCGGCCCGGCCCGGTCCCGGTCCAGACCAGACCTGGTATATTAAGAAACTATACCTTCCCATACAATTACTAGAGCGAAACCTTAAAAATATAAAAATCGGGTTACTAATACATCGGTACCGGACCGGCCTGTCATCGGGAACTTACCTCCCGGTCCGAGAAAAATTTCCCCGTACTCCGATGACCGGCCCGGTCTAGATTTACCGATATCGGTACAATATCGGGTCGGGTCCCCCTGGTCCTCGGCCGATAACCGGGAGGAAATTTTCTCGGAGGCCCGGTTATTGGGGGCCCCGATCATCGGAATTCAACCGACATGAGGTATATCAATGATTTTCAACACAAGAAAACATTATGTTTGCAATACAAAACAGGAATAACTAAATAAATATAATAATGAAATAAGTACAAACTTGAACGTAAATAGTAAAATATGTAATAACCATCATGGTTAAGTCTGGATTCAATAATATGAATGGTTAATTAGCAATAAATTAATCGCATAATATAAATTACAAATATCGTCATGGGTTGCAATGTAGACCCCAAGTGGCGTCCGGAGGTACTACCCAGAGGTATCCGGAGACGGAGGTGTCCAGATCCTGAGCTACCCTGGAGCTCGATGGAAATGTTCATATAATATACTGGAATCGTTAGTGTAACAGAAGATGCATGGTTCCTCATTTGTGTTCCACTGGATCCAATCTCCTCCTATTTCTCAGGCTCTTCTAAATCTTGACAGCTTAAATAGAAGGTTTGGTTTTGCTTTCCTCAATTAATGGACACCGAGGAATACGATCTTTTTCATAAGCAGGTGTGGTGGAGTGAAAAATATATCATTCTCATTGTTGAGTAATTCTCACAATCGGGGAGCATTTGGTTTTCCAGCCTAGGGTATCTACAATCCGTATTTGGTCACACATGATTATAACCATTTTATTTGAATTCCTTGGCCAAAATTAGGCTGTGGGAACCATACTTTCACAGTTCTTATGCCAAAATCTTCGCCGCTATTGGAATAAAACTGCTATTTCAGGCTAGAAAATAAATAATAATTATGGAATTTGAATATAAAATACAGGCGCATTTAGAAAATCTATTACTACTGCTGAAAAAAATGGTTTCTACACATGCACATACGTTCATTATTATGAAAAAACGCAATATTCATGTAATCATATACTTGAACTAATCTAGAATTGGAAAATATTGTTTTGGAATAAGTGTGTCGCCGTTACGACATATATTAGCTTGAAAGGATTAAAATGTCCCTAAACTAATCATTAATATTATATTGCATTTGGATCTTGGAGGATTGAATATGCAAATGGATTTATATTTCGGTAGATATACAAGTATCAGTAGATATACAAGTCGATGACGTTTATGAACCCTTTTATTACATCAAATGAAATTAATTGAATTGATGTGGGAATGTTTTATGTAAAATAACACCCATATTTAAAATATAATATAATTTCATGCAATTTCCCTTTTTCTTATAATTGTTTAGGCCTGCCTGAATTTGGTAAAACGTATAGTTGTGAGTAGATACAGATGCTATTGATTTGCAGTGAGCAATTGTTGGGATGTTGATGGAAGAGGGAGTTTTTTTTCAAGTTCTAACATGACTTCGTCATTATATCCTCCTCCCAAATATCCATGGCTGCTCGTACGATGTCAACGTTAATATTTCCGACATTTATGAGATGTTAACACATGAACAATCCGACCCATTATTTTCATTTTCTCATCCTATAGAGTATATTTTATAGCTACTTTTCCAACGATTGGAAATAGAGGTAGAAATAATTGTGCAATAATCATATAAAATTAGGAAAGTCGAATAGATATGTTGGGGTATTTAATACAATTTAAATTGTGTAAAAAGCTTAAATAGTTTTTGAGTAATGAGCAGAAGTATTCGGACATAATTTTAGACATTATGTTGGCGAATAGCTCATCCTATAGAATATATTTTATAGCTACATTTCCAACGATTGGAAATAGAGGTAGAAATAATTGCGCAATAATCATATAAAATTAGGACAGTCGAATAGATATGTTGGGGTATTTAATACAATTTAAATTGTGTAAAAGGCTTAAATAGTTTTTGAGTAATGAGCATAAGTATTCGGACATAATTTTAGACATTAGTTGACCGGTCATCGGAGCCTCGGTCATCGGAGCCCCGATCATCGGAGCCCCGGTAATTTAAGCCCCGGTCCGGTACCGGTCCGGTACTGGTCCCGACCCGAGGTTGACCCGGTATCGGAAGCCCGATTTCTTTACTACCCATTCCGGTCTTCCATAGTATAACTTGGATGTCGGATGTCGGATGTCGGATGTCGGATGTCGGATGTCGGATGTCGGATGTCGGCCGAAGTTCAGGATATCACTGATCTTTATAATGTGCTGAATGATCCAATCCGAAGCGAGCCGAACCGATATTTATTAAATTCGGGAGAAATTCGGGGAAATTCTCTTTCGGGCTAAATTCGGACTTCACATATTGGGCCACTGTGTCACCATTTCCCAACGGATTGAAATACTTTTTTTAGGGGGGGGGGGGGGACAAATTTTTATTCAGGAAGATAAGCGGCATGTGCCAAAGTTTTTAAACGGCTTGGGTAATCCCGGTCTTCCTCCGTAACCTGAAATTTCGCTTTACTCAGTTATAACAACAAGTGTAGCTATGATAATTAGCTATAGAATGTCATGTACATCATTTCTTGGAGAGTATAGTATAATGAATGATAATGAGATGAGATGTAGGTGATTGGTGATATGAATGGGGATATGTTGGGAAGCGAAATATTTGACTCATATATAAACATGAACATAAGTTTTGGGGTAGTAATATAATCATAATATAGGTAAACGGATGGTTTTTGCAAGTATGCCCGTTTTCAATTTATACTTAAAATGACAGAGTGGTATTATACTTTTTATATTATCTTGTAGTTCATTCTACTGTAACACTCCTGCATATGCAAATGATCGTTGATATAAATTACAGAGAGGTCTGTTTATTTCGAAATTCAACCTCCAGTTTTCACAAAATACATAGGCTCTGTTACCTCTTTTCCTTGTTACCCAATCAATTCTGTGATGTAACTGTTTGTGAAAGAATTTAACATTGTTAAAATAAATACGCTCTTGCCCTGTCATTGAGTTAGCGAGCCTGTGCAAATCTTCAATATTATGTCTTATTCTTGACTTTTTTAATGCGAACCTGAGTGCTTTATTCTGGAGTACCTGTAGTTTTGCTACTAGGGTTTTACTACTATTCATATAACATACATTGGCATAGTCCAGATAGCTTAGCACCATCAATTTAACCAATACCAATCTCGTTCTAATATCTAGAGCGTGGCGATTTATATACAAATTACATAATCTGGCATTTGCCTTGTTGATCACTGATTTAATCATGCCATCGAAGTTAAGTTTTGCATCTATGGTGAGGCCCAGATAAGTAAATTCATCAACCCAGTCTAGTTCTGTATTGTATATAGTAATTTTTTGGATATGAGGTATTGCTAACTGCCTGATCATATGCGGGACATACATTGTTTTTGTTTTAGGTAGACATATAGCCAGTTTATTCTTAAGACTCCAGTCCGCAATCAGTTGTGTATCATTCTGACACAACCTAATTAGGTCATTATAATTGTCAGCACTACCCGTTGGACACATTCTCACTGGGGCACCGCATTTTGATGCACAACATGTTCTGCGTCAAAAGGCACCTCCCCACAAGTTGTTTTATAAACACTTGACGCACTGTTTCATAGGCTGCAATGTAGCGGGTCAGGAGGCACTACTGAGTAGCGTGTCAAAACACAGTAATAATATGTGTATCATAACACAATAGGCCTATAGAGTAACCTTGATCAATACAGCATATCATTAGCAGAATGCACATTTATGTATTAAATATTCAGCTCATTTTAGGGATATTTTGAATCAGTTATGATTAATTTTAATGAACATTTAGATTAAATGATCATCCAGTTAGAGTTGCTGAGAAAACCCAGTAATAACAGTAACCACTGGTATCCTTATAGAAAGAAATTTATTCATCATTTTGCCTTCAGTGTTCACATGAGCGTGGGTGTCTATCATTCCCCCTGTGTGATGTAGGTAGTGGGTTGGGGAGTAGGCAGACCCATTGGGGGTACACTACATATACAGATGGAAATAACTAGGGGTGTTTTGATTACACGCCCTCTACAATATCACCCAAATGATTACAGAGACAAAATATAGAAGAATTTCACGGAAAACAATTCAAGATACATGATGGTCAATTCCAATATTGCATGAATGTCACAATAGTACATGGGTAGTGCTTTTAATATAGAAGGATTAAAAATAATGACCGCCTTGCTTGTAGCGCCCTCCAGTGTTATAAATGCACAATGGATATTGTTGGGTTTGGCATATAGGGGTTTCTAAAATATAGGGAGGGAGAGGTGGGTGTAATGAGCGACAGGTGAGTGTGAAATGCCAGCTATAGGCGAGTGAAGTGTCAGGTAGTGTGGCTTTTCACGGCAGTTGTAAGATGCTTGAGGGTAGTTTTGTGGTGCGTTTTCACACACTGTTAAGGAAGCACTGGGAACTTATATTATGCTAAAATGAAGATTTTAATGTACAGTTCTAAATAGTACTACCTTATTGCATGAATATCCAAGATATATCGGTACATAGGTTGTATTATGTCTTTATGTAGTTTTACTTATCAAATCCAAATCTATGGTAATTGACAGTGTGTTCAGTACGCAGTCACAAACTATGCCACTCTAGGAAAGTTTGTAGCTTGACCAGTGAATGGACTGCTTTTTATATGCGGGTCGCACTGGGGCATACACTTTACATAAGCCTAAAAAGCTGTGAAGCAGAATGGGTGTGCGCATAGGGTATTAATTAGAACTATATCGTCCGCGAAGAGTAACATGTCTCCTTGGATAGGTACATTACAGATGTCATTCACAAAGATGTTGAACAATATGGGCCCAAGTATGGAGCCCTGAGGTACACCGTAACTGATGGGGAGATATGTTGATTGGTATACTCCCCAACTTTGACTTTTTGCGATTTTTTACTTAGATAGTTAGTAAGCCACTTGGTAAGCCAGCTAGGAAAAAGCTCTGTAATGCTGACATGTTCCCGTCGTTTGGTATACAATACAAGTTCATAGCCTTAATTAACTTGCCTGTACAGACGTTAATTAATAATTTAATATATCTTTTTCATATTGTAAAATATTCACCTTCTATAACACCTTACTAGCAACGATTGCCAAATGAGGTACAGATAATGATTCAATAATTATATGATTTTAGGACAGTCAAATAGATATGTTCAGGTATTTAATACATTTTAAATTTTGGAAAAGGCTCAAGTAGTTCTCGAGTAATGAGCATACGTATTCGGACATAATTTTAGACATTATTTAGGCGAATTAGTTATACCTGAGTATAATGAGTAATGAGCGGCGCTTTGTGTAGAGAGATAGAGAGAGAAAGAGAGAAAAACAGAGACTTGTTATGTATATGTGTTATGAATACTGTATGCTATGTATACTGTTATGTATGATTTATATTTACTTAGTATATTATGTGGTTATATTATGAAGGACTGCAGCTTGACACCTGAATGAACAACACTGGTTGCTAGGGTTACACTCTAGGGTTACACTCTAATGCTGACCATTACAGTGACCGAATGTGTCTGTCCGTTCTTTTTGTTTTCTCAGCCATAGGCAGCCATAGGCTGAGAAAACATATGAGTCAGTATGAAAAGTGCCAATCACTGATACTGCATCTACATCTTGATAACTTGGTTAACTGTCTGTGAGGTGTTTAAGCTTAGATGTGACATCAGGCGAGGATGCCATATCTAATCCTTTCAATCAGTCATAGATTTCACACCTAGACGTTATTGAAGGCTGATTGACAGCCTTTCTAGGTTTAGCCAAGGGAGTTGATTGGCTGTTAGTTAGATGCTTCTCCAACCATGATAGGTCTGCAGAAGGCCCTCCCACCTCCCACACCATTCCTCTGCCCACCACCCACCACCACCATACTTTTTATATTATCTTGTAGTTCATTCCACTGTATGTAGGCAACTTTGTCGACCAACTTTTTTTTTCCCGACCAACTTTTTTTTAATGACAATTTTTTTTCCGACCAAATATTTTTCAACAATAATTTTTTTTCAACCAACTTTTTTTAAAACCAACTTTTTTTTACAGCCCTGGCTATTGCAGAGTTATTCATTATTGGTTACAGTTATTGAAGTGGAAATAAAAGTCAAGTGTATATAAACCCTAGTCTAGTTGACATTTGTATGTCTTTTGTGCCATATTAGATTTTACCTTCTGGTCTGTGAGGACTAGTGGAAACTCAGGAGGACTAGTGGATCTTATTTCTGCGTAGGTATTTCCCTAAGTTTATCATTTTTCTCCCTTTCTCTACATGTTTCAGAGTTCATGATTTCAATGGTCCTCAGTGACTGGTCATAAATTCAATTCAATTCAATTCAAGAATTCTTTATTGCAATAGATGTTGTTTACAATGAGGTGGTCCAGCATTCTAAATAGACAGGTGTCTAGGTAGGTCTTCTGCCTGACATCGGACATAAGTAACTGAGGCTGAGAAATCGTTTCCATTGGAAACGCCAGGTATATAAATTAAGTTGACACTAATTGTAATATTAAATAGATAAACCAAACTTAACTTGATAATTTTTAACTTAGTACTTGTTTTTTTTATATATTTTTATATTGAAATGTCTTAGGGCGGACATCACTAAGTTCGAGCCAAATAAATCATATACAATCTACTGCTTGACTTGTCACTGATATTGATATACTGTATAGTATATATACTATATGTTAGTTATATGGCCAATTCCACCAATTTGACAACATTTGGGCCCCAACTGTGGAAAGAGGTAAAATGGGCTTAAATCAAGTTAATTATTATTAATTTGATTTTTTTTTTAAATTGGATGTGTGCCACAAACCTGTGGAACAACATTTTTGGCATTTTTAGCCCAATTTTTTATTTTTTTTTATTTCAAAATCCCATTTTGGAGGCAAAAATCGTTTTTTGTAACAGCCATTAGTCTGTGGAATTGCTAAATTTCTAAATAATCTTCAAAATTGAACATTTTTTTTATATGTTGTGATAGTAGGTTACGTGAATATGATCTGTGTAAAAAAAAAATGCAAAAAAATTATTTTTTGGCCAAAAGCCATCAAAAATCAAAAAAAAAATTTGTGGGTACCCCCCATGTCGTCTTCGTCACGCTGTGTGCCTAAGGTGGAATAAATTACAAAAAAAAAAAAAAATTATATATCAAATTTTGATGAATAACGATAGAATGCATGTGATTATATAGATATAGAACATCAAATGTATTGATTTCAGTTTTTCTTGAATCATAGCAGAGAAATAACATGGCAGCAAAAGGGGGTGGGTACCCTAGCCCATGTCGTCTTCGTCACACCTATTTTAGGGTTTTTTAGAGCCTTACAAGGCATAAATTTAATAATAAACTTTAAATTTGACATTTATTATTAACTTTGCTTAATAGCAATCTATGTAGACTGAACTTAAGAATTTCCAAGTCGTTTTTAAATGATTTTCATGGGAAAATACTTGAAAAATCTTCGTCACGCTTTTGTCGTCTTCGTCACGTCGTCTACGTCACGTCAGCCGTCACAAAATGTCAGAAATGGTATCCCTAACATATATATAATATCAGAATCTTTATGTTTAAAATTTTTGCCTCTAAGTACTTAAACAGGACAGGAACAATCAATTCAAGTACTCAAGTCAACTTATAAAAGTAAACGAGGGTAATAAATGTTATATATATTCTAAATATAAGGAGTTATATAATGTGTACATACATGCATTATAATGTGGGCAGAGGGTCAATGACCTAGCACCCTTGCCGCTGCCATTATCATTACCATTACAGAATGGTTATTTGGCTGTAACTTTTCTTCTAGTTAGAATATTTTCACCAAATAAAAGGTGTTATGATCCTTATGTCGAGACCTATCAAGTACAAAATAGTTCAATGCATTATGTGCATATTTGTTTTATCTATTTCTAATTTAAATCCTCATTTATGTAGAAATATGTACCATTATTCGTAATGCTATTTTTAGCTTTTGTACATATTTGGGATCTATTTTTGACCCCCCTGTAAACAAATTTCTAATAATCAGAATGGTTCCAAACTTGACAGTTTAATGTGCATATATATGAGGTTGATAGAAAATAACAAATCAACTGATAAAAGTAAAAATTATTTTTTTATATTTTGGGGGTGTCTAGGGGCCCAAATGTTGTCAAATTGGTGGAAATGGCCATATATGGTATGCGGTATATGCATGTATGTATGGATGCTATGTATATATTGTATGTATATGGTGTACCTATATCATTCATGCATATCTTTACGTGTATCTTTATGTATATATGGTATGTACACAGCTATGTATGTAAGTATGTATATATGTATGTATGTATGTATGTATGTGTGTATACATATATATATATGTATGTATGTATGTATGTATGTATGTATGTATGTATGTATGTATGTATGTATGTATGTATGTATGCATGTATGTATGATTATATGAGCAGAAAAGATTGCCGAATGCCGAGTTTTCCGAATTTCGGCTGAAATATGGCCGAATTGATCCGATTCGGATGACCGAACATCTGTATGTACCAAATTTGTCTTCCATACTATACACAGTTCCAAAAGCTCATTTTCGCACTGCCGGTATTTTGTCTTTAAGTTGGATGGGGTTTGGTTGGTTTAAAAAGTTCGAATATTTACTGTACTATCTGAATATTTTTACACTCTATTGTAGAGTACATGTGCGTATGGGGTATCAATTATCTACAGCTTTCACAGCTGTGATTACCCAGAACTCTGCACTGCACATGCACTGCTGTGCAGTTTTTGTGAAGCATGAGCTTTTGTTATGATTTGATGTAGTTCCTAAAGACTAGAACTTCGTCATAAAATGCATGGCTTTGGGCTCTCTCTTTCAGTATGTTGGTGTTCCATAGCATTTCATTGAGTATAACCCGGTCTGCCGTTTATCGAAATAACAGCTTTTTTTAAAAGCTAGCTACCATGTATATGCCAAACTTGTGTAGAAGCTTTCCTAGGTATTCAATGTGATAAAGGTTTGCCGTTTGTAATCGTCCGACACATACACCATGATGTATTCTTATATAGATTTCAATAGAATCTATTAGTATACTCTAATACCTTTTGCTTCAATTCATCCTATACCTAACAGTGGAATGAGACTTTTCGATTGTGCCCTAAATTAAAACGATCAAAATTAGCTTATAAAATCATCACTTTGTAACAATAGAGTGACTCACACTATAGTGGTGTTGTGCATGGCCCTCTAGAATAGCTCTAAATCCATACTTGGGATTCCTTCTTCATAGTATTCGTCAGCACAAAATTGCTCTCCAATAATAGCCCGCAACGTTGCTCCCGCTCGAACCGATGATGAAGACTGCCATGAACCCAGCTAACTGTTCTGCTGAGCTTCCTATCTACTTCTGCGAAGCTGCAGCCTCTCTCATATAGACAAAAGCTTGATAACAATCTAGTCATCACCAGAAGACAAGGCACGTTTTACTTGGCCGTCTTGCATCCCTATTTTTTCTCGGACATTATCATGCTCCCTATCGATTCTCTTGAGCTGAACTTCAAATGGTGGAAACACATGGCCATTTCTTGAGTCATGGGTGGAAATGAGGACAAGATATCAGCACCTAGTATTTACCAGGGATTGACTAATATATGGGATGTTATGAGATTCAGATAAATACTGGTTTCTTATTCTTTGACTACTTGTCAAAACGACTATGTGACTAAGGCTATTAGCAGAAAGATCGCGAAGCAAGACCATCGTTCTTTAAATGCTAATTTATTATTGGTGAGGAATCCCATCCCATCTCAATAAACTTCTATTTTGTTGGTCTAGATCGATCATTGGAATATTCAATAGGATTACTTTTTTAAATGGCTACACTTTGAGAAGACATGATGCAGGAAAGAGTGTCAGAACAAGGAGCTGGAAAAAAAGAACAAGCATCAAGCTGTACACCAAATCTAGTTCGCTCTGGAACAATATGAATGGAGAAACCAGGACATTGAGGATGTAACCTCATTCAAACATGCTCTGATAAAAAAACTATTGGAATAGATGCGATAATGATACGTGAGATCGGTCATTGTACAAACTGATTCAGAATGTATACTGATTACAGTTATGTGGGTCAGATTGTCAGAGAATGTACAATTCGCCTTCACCAATCCTCTCAAATAACACAAATTTAAGCCAAAAATGAGGTTAAATAAATACAGTTCAACACAACTAAACAAATTATTTGAATTAACTCAATACCAAATATACTCAGATATACCTAGAATTGATAATTTCTTAGCAGAATTTAGCAGAATTTCCTAAATGTGTAGTGTTGCCGATTGTACATCTTCTGAACATCTGATCCACGTACTGTATTGTGTTATAGTATGTGCTGATGTGGGTGAAAGTATTGTGTTTGAGTGGTGTGACACCAAGAAGCTGGAAGCCTCCCTCTTGCAGAAGAGTCCTCTTCAATAGCAATCAAAGATTGAATACAAAGTTTTGTAATGCTAATTCTAATAATCTAGCTATGATTGCCACTATATAGTTAGGAACCATTACCTTTTTTGTAACTTAAAAGTCACCTCATCCTTTTTTCATTTGACGTAACTGCTGTTACTTCTTGCTGTAAACTCAATTTATACTGTAATTTGTGAATTGTAATAATTATCATACCGTATCGTCGCCTTACGCCGATTCAACTTGATTCGATGTCCAGGACATGACGGAAACCAGTAAGATTGTTTGTGAATACCTTACCCGAATAAAGATATTCGTAAAAAAAATCTGTAAGGATCGCTGAGAAAAGTGCAGTATTATGTATAATATGACCTGAATAAATTATATCTAAACAAGTTATAAGTTTACTAATTATTAAGTTAATAATCAACTATTTTTCTATTTAACTTCATAATCAGTTTAACTTAATGTTTATAACCTACGTTTCCAAAGGAAACAACTTCTCAGGATCAATTTTTTGTGCGCGATGTCAAGTCATAGTTACTGAAATTTAGTCTTTCTTAAACTGAAACTGCAGAGTATTTACTGTCATATAAGGGTATACTGTCATATACAGGGGTCCTGTTAAAGTAATTATGATTTTGGGTTTTTCAGGTGCATCTCTCTAAAATTAGTAGAATGTACTAAAACAGCACTCAGAGTGAGAGAGAGAAAGAGAGATGGGGGTAATGGGTGGAAGGCTAGGGAGGGAGGAAGGGAGCTGGAAGGCAAGGGAGGGCGTGGGCAACCAACCATGACTGGGTTAGGGGCAGGCCTGGTTTGTCTTATTATGTTATAACCAGAGGGGGGCAGGGTGGAGTGTTGTATGGTGGATGTGAGAAATGGGTGGAGTAGATAAGCCTTCTGCAAACATGCGAACTGATCAGACAGATGATTTCACACTGATTGTTACCTCACACATCCCACAATCAGCTAACACATTTATGTGGGATTTAAACGATAAAAAGATGATTGACAGAATGGTACTCAATCCACTAACCTTCTCAGTTCCTGAGAAGGTAAAAAGTATTTAGTAGGCAGGGTTTGGAATGAACAATTTCATTGCTGATCGATGGCTTGAATGAATGACTGTGGGAAATTGAAATTTCCTCATATTTCATTCCCAGCATCGGTACATTCCGATATAGAATTTCAAATCCCATTGATTTAAGTTGTTCTGTTCCGTACATGAAATTAGGTTGTCTCCATTTTCTCCGACATTCTCTTGCTTTTCCATTCACCTGCCCCTAGCTGTTTTGGCTTGTTTGGTTTGGCTTGAACACTTGTCAACAAATCCAGACACTCTTCAATTATGCATTTGCTCTGGCTATGCTATAGTGTGTGACTTTAATGCGATTCTCCCGTTTCACAGAAACTAGTGTAAATATTATTTATCTTGCGTGAGAAGGAAAGTACCCGACAACTCTATTTGGCACGAATTCGCTTGGCCCTGAAACTGGTGAATGAGATTCAATGTCAAAATATTAGCATCAGAAATAAAACGATAGGAATTACTAATTCATCAAACAGTAGTTCGGTTTATGCACTTATTAAATAGAGATTTAAGTATTGCAACATGTACGCTATTTAATTTAGTAATTAATGTTGAGAAACAAACCTCCTTTTGCTTTAGTACTACACACTGGTAGCTAAAGGTTTTAGTTTAATAAGCCGTCTGTGCATGAAGTCATTCTGTGCACTTTTCTCCGAGATCAATGATCAAAATATTACTACAAAGAAAGTCGATTAATTTATTACGTCCAAGGTGATAACTTGATAATAACAATCTTGATAATAATGTCTGGAGGTGTTGTAGGAGGAGGTACTGGAGAGGTTTCAGGAGGTGGCATTGGAGGAGATTAACTAGATCATGCACCAGAGAAGCACGGGATTAGTTACAGGAGGAGGTACTGGAAGAGGTACTGAAGGAGGGACAGGGTCAAATTTAGAAAGAGTAATGTACTGGAGGAGATCATGCACCAGAGGAGCACGGGATTAGTTACAGGAGGAGGTACTGGAAGAGGTACTGAAGGAGGGACAGGGTCAAATTTAGAAAGAGTAATCTACTGGAGGAGATCATGCACCAGAGGAGCACGGGATTAGTTACAGGAGGAGGTACTGGAAGAGGTACTGAAGGAGGGACAGGGTCAAATTTAGAAAGAGTAATCTACTGGAGGAGATCATGCACCAGAGGAGCACGGGATTAGTTACAGGAGGAGGTACTGGAAGAGGTACTGAAGGAGGGACAGGGTCAAATTTAGAAAGAGTAATGTACTGGAGGAGATCATGCACTAGAGGAGCACGGGATTAGTAACAGGAGGAGGTACTGGAAGAGGTACTGAAGGAGGGACAGGGTCAAATTTAGAAAGAGTAATGTACTGGAGGAGATCATGCACCAGAGAAGCACGGGATTAGTTACAGGAGGAGGTACTGGAAGAGGTACTGAAGGAGGGGTAGGGTCAAATTCAGAAAGGGTACTAGAGGAAATATAGGAAGAGTGACAGTATCATATTCAGAAGGGGTTAACTGGCTGAGTTCCAGGAGGAGGTACTTGAGAAAAGTCAAGATCATGTACAGGAGGGGTACTAGAGGAGGGACAGGATCATATTTGGTAAGTGTCCTGAGAGGTACAGGACAAATTCATGAAACGTACCGGACGAGGTACAGGGTTGGGGGATAGGAGGAGGTACATTGGAAGAGGGACGGGATCAGGTACAGGATAAGGTATTGTAGAAGGTGCCGGAGAAGGTACAGAGAGAGCTACTGGAGATGTTACAGGAGGGGATACAAAAGGAGGAGCTATAGGAAAAGGTATAGGGAGATGATCACTTCATTCTTTAATCATGTGTGGATCCTCAAATCTCAAAAGTAAAGAGAGGAAAAGACTGCTTATATTCATTTGAGATATAATCGGTAACTTCTACTGGTTTACATTGTGAGTCAATCTAAAAACGCTTAATTTGACGTAGGTTTTTTACCCCAGCCCATGCAAGAGCTAGTAGTCGAAATAGAGTGTCTTAAGGCAGGGGTTTTGTCTCGTTTCTGAACTGAAAACCCATGGTACTGCATTAGTTTCGTCTCTGAAATGAAAAAAATGACGGGAAAGAGAAATACGTTGAAGGAAACTGCGAGACTGATTCAATAAAGGGGATGGGATTGAGATTGATATTAAAAACATGTTATTCAGTCAAGGGAACAGTTGTCCTTTATATATGATACTCACTATACATATGAGAGTCTAAGTAGGTAGTTCTATAGCACTTTTATGTTTTATTACAGCTGGAAGTAGTAACCCTTCAGTTACGTTTTTGCAATTCACATGTTGTTGGAGAAATGAAAGGAACCATATCCATTGAAACTGAAACGGTTGTTGAGAGGTAAGGGAGAGAGGGGGAGAGACGAATGATACAGGAGATGGCTAGTAGAGAGAGACAGAAGAGACAGAGAGAACAGTGAAGGAGTAGAAGGAGATGTAGGAGAGGGACAGTAGAGGGAATTAAGCATACCCCAGGAGAGGCGGTTGAAAACCCATAGACAACATTTGTCAAAAGGATTAAATACATTGTTATAGTTGATAGGGAAGCGGGAGTGAACAAAGTTGTTGCCTGGTACGAAAGGCGAATTATGGTACTTATTAGAGAGCAACCCGGATCGCAGCAACATGCAAGCGATTTATTTCCCTGTATGCTTTAAGACCTTTTAGATAATGACTGCTTCCTTAACAGAGGTTATACGTTGAGTAGTAACGATATGTACGATGACATACTGGGGCCATCGCTGCAATAGATACACACAACACGTACTAAGTTAAGAAATTATCAAGTTAAGTTTGGTTTATCTATTTAATATTACAATTAGTGTCAACTTAATTTATATACCTGGCGTTTCCAATGGAAACGATTTCTCAGGCTCAATTACTTATGTCCGATGTCAGGCGGAAGACCTACCTAGACACCTGTCTATTTAGAATGCTGGACCACCTCATTGTAAACAACATCAATTGCAATAAAGAATTCTTGAATTGAATTTAATTGAATTTATGACCAGTCACTGAGGACCATTGAAATCATGAACTCTGAAACATGTAGAGAAAGGGAGAAAAAAAATTGATAAACTTAGGGAAATACCTATGTAGAAATAAGATCCACTAGTCCTATTTTCTGTTTTCTGGGAGTGGGTACGTATAAGTACTAATAAATATCCCTACAATCTGCATCAATCAAAAGAGTCGGCTCATATGTTAAGCAATCTTTGGTCTTTGAAGTTAATGAAAGGATTGAATTGAATGAAATGTAAGGTTAATTGTGAACCATCCAGTATTGCTTGTAAAGTGGTGTAATTTTTGTTTTGTTATCCATTTAATGACGTGGAACCAGCCCCTTGTGCTTATCTGATCACACAATTGTCTGTGAGACTGATGAATACAGACTCGCGGGACCATGACAGAAAGATTTGGTGAAAGATTGTTACTTTATGTGGAATTGAAAAAAAAATTAACCCCTTATCCGCTGTGCGCCAAAATCAAACGCCTGGCAGTGCCCCTTCGGGGTTCATTATTCATGCTCACGTTTCAATAAATTCTAATGATTTAAAAAAAAAAGAAAGATCCACTAGTCCTCCCGAGTTTCCACTAGTCCTCACAGACCAGAAGGTAAAATCTATTATTATACACGCATTCAATACTGAGGCCCCGACAGCCGCACATTACTTGTAACGTGGTATTGGACTAGTACATTACCGGCGCGTTGTCATGGCGACGCAAGTTTGGTGGCGCAAGATTGCCGACGCAAGGTTGCCGACGCAAGTTTGCCAGTGCGAGTGCTTTCTTTCTCCATGTTTCAACTGTTTTTAGTTCCATTTCTCTTATACGAAACCAGATATTATGGTAAATTATGTTATTATCTTTTTAATTAAGCACGTTTTACATTCAAATCTAGGCATGTATAATAATCAACTTATAGGACTTGTTGCTGCACGGACGCGTAAATAAAGGACTCGATCTTCGTCCTTTATTTACGCGCTGTGCGGCAACTCGTCCAATAAGTGCTAAATATGGCACAAAAGACATATAAATGTCAACTCGACTAGGGTTTATATATATACTTGACTTTTATTACCACTTCAGTAACTGTAACCAATAATGAATAATTCTGCAATAGCCAGGGCTGTAAAAAAAAGTTTGTCGAAAAAAAATTGTCGTTAAAAAATAGTTGGTCGGGAAAAAATTGTCGTTTAAAAAAAGTTGGTCGTTGAAAAATAGTTGGTCGTTGAAAAATAGTTGGTCGTAAAAAGTTGGTCGAAAAAAAAATTTTCATAAAAAAAATTGGTCGTTAAAAAAAATTGTCATTAAAAAATGATTGGTTGGGAAAAAAATTGTCGTTAAAAAAAGTTGGTTGTTAAAAAAAGGTTGGTCGCAAAAATAAAAGTTGGTCGTAAAAAAAATGGTCGTAAAAAAAAAAGTTGGTTGGGGAAAAAACAGTTGGTTATAAAAAAAAAGTTGGTCGTATAAAATGTAGTAAGCTAGGCTAGGCTAAATAGTTGGTAACTTACTTTTAATATTTAGAAAATGTGTTGGGCAGTGTCCATTTGAGCACCTGAGGAAGGTGAGGGGGGTGGGGGTGGCAGAGGGATGGTGTGGGAGGTGGGAGGGCCTTCTGCAGACCTATCATGGTTGGAGAAGCATCTAACTAATAGTCAGGTTTACTATGTATTTTCGTTGGCATTTTTTGGAGATTAGTAAAACTATACATTTTTGAAAACGTCAGAACGTCAGCAATCAGAAAATGGATGATGTCAATTACCCCAAAGTCTATTTTTGCGAATTATCAATATTTTGGTTAAAAAAGTGAAAAATATGATTTTTAATTAATAAAAAATTCTAAATCATTAAGAGATTAGTAAAACTATACATTTTTTGAAACGTCAGAACGTCAACAATTTTAAAATGGATGATGTCATTTGGACCGAAGCATATTTTTGCAAATTATCAATGTTTTTGTAAAAAAAGGGAAAATATGATTTTTAATTAATAAAAAATTCGAAATCGTTTAAATCATTAAGAGATTGGTAAAACTATATATTTTTGGAAACATCAGAACGTCAGCAATCTTCAAATGGATGATGTCTTTTGGACCGAAGTGTACTTTTCCAAATTATCAATGTTTTTGTAAAAAAAGTGAAAAATAAGATTTTTAAATAATAAAAAATTCTAAATCATTAAGAGATTAGTAAAACTATATATTTTTGGAAACGTCAGAATGTCAGCAATCTTAAAATGGATTATGTCATTTGGACTGAAGCGTATTTTTGCAAATTATCAATGTTTTTGTAAAAAAAGTAAAAAATGATTTTTAATTAATAAAAAATTCTAAATCTGGGTACAAAACTAATATTTTCATGGCATTTGGACTTTATAATGCAGTGGCATGGTGGACTTAATTATACATTGATATCTTGTAAGATATTAAGGTCAAATGGGGTCACCACATAAAGATTACCCATATAAACTAAGGTACCATATTTATTAAAGATTACAATAAAGTTGCAAATTATTGGCATTGGTGTCAAAGAAAATTAATATTAGATATTATAGAAAACATGCAATAATAGTTTTCCATGTATAAATGAAGGTTCTGTCTTCAATTTCTGCTGGATTTTATTATATATCAACCTGTGAATGCATGGAACACTGGCAAAGCCTTTGCACCTTCCATACCAAGCAAGACATGTCCATGCTGGCTTTATTTCCACAACCCCAGATGCCAATGAAATGAATGTATTTCTCAGCAAGAGTTCATAATTGGCTATAACTAATATTAATATTCTGTGTCTGGGGAGAAGAACATCAGTGGTGCGTCTCTGAGATGCCTACACTGCCTGGTGGATCAACAATGTGTCTGCTTTTTCAAGGCTGTTGTCTTCAAAATGTAATGGATGGTTGCTTTCAGTACATCCTGAGGCAGAAAAATTACTACTTTGTGTGAGTCTTTGTTATATTTGAGGATCTTGGTAACAAGATATCCAGTAAGGTCAGCATTTGTTTGGTCATGAGAAAGTAATCAACTCATTGGAATGTATTTGATGCTTGTATCATCTTTTACCTGATACTGGATCCTTTCCCTGTCTTCTCTTCTCTCTTGTGGCAAGCTTTAGGGAATCAGCCCTGTAGGTGTCAAACACCAGAATTATCTCATAAAAGTCTCTTGTTAGAGATATCAGTTGGTCATTAAACCATTCACTGAGGTCCTTTACTGTCACAACTTAGTTAACTTCTGGACAACTACTATACCATCCACCAGAGCAATCTTGCGACTTGGATATCCATCACCTGTAGGAATTGCATAAACTGTGTCTGTAGTTACAGGGCAGTACAGCAGGTATCCAGAATTTTGATGTGGGCTATCTACACTTGTCCAATTTTTCAGTGCATTGATTAACTTTGATTTGTCAGTGCATGGCAGCATTGCTCCATCCAGGGAAAATAGTGCCCTTGGGGTTAAAGTGAACTCATAGTTTTCTATGGCAAAATTCTGGTTGATTTCTCGGTTGGATCTTGCAAGGACCATCAACCTGCCATAAATCCAACTCTCGTGAGAGGCAGGACATTTCTGGTGAAGCCATGAAAAATCGCTGTCTAGCATTTGCATTGTTAGAAATGCCAACCAGTCCAGAGCTAACCTTCATTAGCTTGTTCAGGTGTCAACATGCATGCAAAAATGGAATGTCACCCTTGGATACTGAAAGTTTGTCTACTTGAAGTTCCCTCCAAGTCTCAGGATGATTGATTCTCAAGTCCCACATGTCTGCAATGTATCAGGGGAAATACTCAACTATTCAGGGGACAGACACCAATAAGTATATTAATTTAGCCCAGTTTTTTAAAAGCAGATTTTCATAGTTTTTGTTAATTTAAAGAGATAAATTTGATGATTTGATGCAGATTTCTCAATTGAAACTTATCATGCAACATACCTCCTGATCTATTTTGGTCATATATTTGAATATTGGTCATAATATTAACTCTGACATTAAAAGAAGTGAAAAAAAGAAAGACAATCTTAACGATGCCAAATTTGAGTGGCAGCCTTTTTGGTTTTGCCTATTTTTGTACTTTTCCATGCTCCGATTTTTTCCAACTTTTGATATGTTGTTCAGAACATCTGAAATTACTTGAAACAATCATAAATAGGCTGTTTAACATGAAACCTTTTATTAAATTGCATGATTATTTTTCATTAAAATCTTTTTTTTTTACAAAAACATCAATAATTTGCAAAAATACGCTTTGGCACAAAAAGCACTATGCATTTTGAGATTGCTGACATTCTGATGTTTCCAAAAATAGATAGTTTTACTAATCTCCTAATGATTTAGAAATTTAATTAATTAAAAATCATATTTTTCACTTTTTTTTTTACAAAAATATTGATAATTCGCAAAATAGGCTTCAGCGCAGATGACATCATCCATTTTTGGATTGTTGATGTTATGACGTTTCCAAAAATGTATAGTTTTACTAGTCTCCTAATGATTTAAAATTTGTTATTAATTAAAAATCATATTTTTCACTTTTTTTTTACAAAAATATTGATAATTTGCAAAATAGTCTTTGGTGCAAATGATATCATCCATTTTTGGATTGCTGACGTTCTGACGTTTCCAAAAATGTATAGTTTTACTAGTCTCCTAATGATTTAAATTTTTTTATTAATTAAAATCATATTTTTTACTTTTTTTACAAAAATATTGATAATTTGCAAAATAGGCTTTGGCGGAAATGACATCATCCACTTTTGGATTGCGGACGTTCTGACGTTTCCAAAAATGTATAGTTTTACTAATCTCCAAAAAATGCCAACGAAAGTTAAAAAATGAACACAGTGAACCTGACTATAACAGCCAATCAACTCCCTTGGCTAAACCTAGAAAGGCTGTCAATCAGCCTTCAATAACGTCTAGGTGTGAAATCTATGACTGATTGAAAGGATTAGATATGGCATCCTCGCCTGATGTCACATCTGAGCTTAAACACCTCACAGACAGTTAACCAAGTTATCAAGATGTAGATGCAGTATCAATGATTGGCACTTTTCATACTGACTCATATGTTTTCTCAGCCTATGGCTGAGAAAACAAAAAAGAGATCATTATATTCGAATTAGTTCATTTCATTTCCTTATCCACTGCCATTCTTGGCTAATTTCTCCAACTGCAATATTCGGGTTCCATTTTTTCCTTACCTCGCCCATCTGTGTGTATATATATATATAAGGATTTTTATTTCTCAATAGACAGTTACAATATATGAAGAGAACTTGGAGTCTATCGCAATGGAATTTTATTTTTAAGCGTGCATGGTTCGATACGCCTCCTGTGGCCGAGATTGCCTATTTCTGTTTGGGGTTGTGAGCGGTTTCATTTCCACTGATGCCTTGTAGGGAGGGTGATCCATTGTCCACTGGAATAACCCCCGTAAGGCTACCAGCCATGATGGACCATTCACAACTTGCCCCAATTGTGTTCCGAACTCTCCAAGCTGAATACAGAGGCCATAATTTCCCTGGGTTATCTCCGATGTCACCACACTGTGACAAGGCTAGGGCAGACCCAGATTTAAGGAAAATGTCTCCGCCAAGGCATCAAAGGAGGCCACAGAAACCTATTTTACCATGGGTGAAGGGGTTTGAGTTCATACTTTTTATTTAGGCTCGTGAATTATAGAAAAGCAGTGGACCGAAATGCCCTTAATGTCGGTCACTAATTCTTTGATAGTAGACCTTTAAAGGAGTTTCTCAATGGGAGAAATTTGGGACGGGAGACAGTTCGCAAGCGTGCCAAATACCTAAAGGTATTGTGGGTGCAACTGCATGAATTTAGGCTGCCACTGCCACTGCGATTGCCATCGTTAAATGACATGCGGCTGCCTATTTTCCTACATTGCCACAATGGAGTTGGCTATTGATCAGAAGCGCAAGTGGTTACGCTATAATTTCGCCTCGCAGTTTGCGTGGCTTTTGCTTTGATCGCTCTTCAACTTACCTCCAGGCGGGCTTTCGGGTATTTGTGGACAAACACTGGAATTACTGAAAAACAGTAGGCGGGGGTGACGAGAATGGCTTTGAAAATTTGCTTCGGGCAAAGGTTTTCGTGAATCCCATTTTATGGTTTCACTTTTCATCGATATCACGTAGGGAGATCAACTTCACAGTAGTCTAGGAGAGTGATACAAACAACATTGTCCTCGGAAACAAACCTTGCGATACGAGACAGGCAGAAATAAATACGACTTAGTATCCCCACAGCTATTGATTATAAATGTGTATAATTATTCACTACAGGGATTACAGCCTTTTCATATAAACTATGTATGACGGATCATATCTATAAAATCGGAAAATTTTCTTTGCCTTTTCCAATTATTTAGATTAAAATATGGTCGATCTAACAAAAGCACTTGTCAGTATAAAATAGTGGTAAAGGGGAACACTCCAATGTATATGGTATACGCTCTCGGACCAAATGATACGCCATTAAAAGAACTAGGTTATGTTGTGAAAACAGTACTTGTAGTTTGCTAGATGGTGGTTCTACTATTGTATACTGACAATCCTTGTTGGTGGCTTATATATCTAGCAACAAAGTAAACAAGCTTGTCTAAGGGAGATGTGTAGTCGATTTTTTTCAAAACACTCAGGTGCAATATTAACGTAGACTATATCATGCCTCCTCATAAATGAATATATATGACTGTGTTTCTAAGAAGTAGTTAGCTCTCCAATATATACAATATTCTAAATATATACAAGTTATAATTCGAGATATAACAACTACCACCAGTTCAGGTCGCACAACAATTCCAATATAACATAATATTGATGATGATTATTCTCTCTCCAAACTGTTTAGCATTCACAACACTGGAAGCAACAACAACAGAGCCCACTGCTGAATCGCCAACAACGCATCGCCTTAAGGATACGATTGTACCTCCAAATGGTGGCCAGAAACCAGCGGTAGCGGTTACAGGGGGATCCGCAAGGTTCGTTATCTTGAATAATTACTATTGCCACACGACACCTCGGTGCTTTTGAATAATTGATCCTCTGCTCGACAGTAGTAATTAGTTTTTATTCACTATGAAGAGAAGACTAGAAGATTAGATTATAAGTAATATACATTTTTCTCTTTCTACATTGCAATATTTAATATATCCTACTGTAAGCGTATTTATTTTCGCTCTACTACATTTTCGCCCGTTGGCCTTCTTCACATATTTTCGCGCCGACATAAATTCGGGCAACAGCAATCCCTCCTATGTCAACAATGACGCAAACTAATATCCGCGCCCACTTTAAATTCGGGCACATATGTACGCGAAAATCGCGAATATAAATACAGCGCAAAAATAACTACTTTACAGTAGGCGCATATAATTATATGTGAAGAATATAACTTGAAATCTTGAAATGACCCTACAATCTTTTCGTTGTGACGGCTGGTGCCTTTTTTCCATCTTGCCGACATTTCCAATGCCTCGGAGTGGAATGAACAGATGAGGAATTTTGACTTAAATCCGTTCGCAAACTCTCAATTAGGCCCGTGATTATACATATTGATTCGGGTTCCACTCGGTAATGAAATCGCTGCCTCTGGCCTGAAAAGCTACAAACTCAAAACCTAGTTATCCGCATGGCCGAAGGATCAACTTTCCTTCCAATTAAATCTCCGTAACAAACTGAAGGGGCAATTACATCGGGTGTCACATTTTACACTGTCATCTCAAATTCCCAACAGTGCCGGATGATTTTAATGAATTTCATCATGAATTTCTTTTGATTCGTTACAGGACCGGTCAGCCTGGTTGGAACTTCGGCGCATTCGTCCTCTTGTCAATCATCCTATTTGGAGCTATCCAGTTCTACTCGGACCCGAATGATAAATTTTGAGGATTAACAGGGAGATAACGGGTGAAGGAGAGAGAGATTTAGGAGTAGAAGGAGGGGAAAGAAGAAGAGTAATTGTTGTTGTCATGGAGGACTTGATTGCCACTGTGAGCCAATCAGGGTTATCAGGAGATCAATGTGAGATTATTGGATTAGCATGGGTGCGTTGCCCCATGCAAGACTTCCCTGGGGCAAATTAATGCTCGAGCGACTCAAGATCTCTTCCAGCCCCGCTAACATCTTATGCCACGAATACCGCTATTAGAAACAATTTCGTCCACCTATTTTGTTTGTTGTTTCCATAACAAATTCCGAAGAGAAAAAGCCTGCGGTACATGAAAAAGGGGGATGATTAAAACGAACTGATGATTAAAGAAAGGACAGCTAAATAAGAAAGACGTCGACCCTGGCATTTCCTTTTTAGATGTCTATACATAATCCAAAATGATCAAAACAAGTACATTGAGGTTCTGTCAACTTAGCTTAGATTGGTTTTGATGAAACTGCATGCGTAAGTTATTCAGTTTAGCAACGGAAGGTAATTAGGACCAAGGGGATTTAATTAATTTGACGTCAGTCGCTGAAAGCACTCCTAACCTCTCCTGGACATTATCAACATCATCAACACCGGCCGTTCGTTATCTATCTTCACGTAACGCCTAAGGATTCTTGGTCTAGGGTAAATACTAACAATACATTGGGTTATTTGTTCAGAGTGAATAATTGATAGCGGCCTGCGGTGCAACGAGATAAAAAGGAAATTGAATTCACTCTTGATCAGAAAAGTCTAGCATTTTGGGGGTTAATAAAATGACAAATTTAAAGGAAATGTAACGATCACCCGGATTGCCCAATGAGTTTAATGTATCTTATGGAATCATGAAATGGTTGAGAAAGGACATATTTAAAAGAGTATGGTATTTATCTGGTTCACAGGGATAGTTCCATAAACATTGTCGTAAATGTAATAATTAAAACATTGATAATTCTTAAGCGTAGCACAAATGCTTCTAATATTTATTATATTTATTTCTTATAGATCATAAGAATCGTAAGTGTACACAAAAGCAAAAAGGACTCACTTACTGAAAATGTATGTTTATTTCAATTTAAATCTTAAATATAATGCATTGAAAAGTATATATTATTTTACAGTCCGGGCCGAATAACATTACCTCTTAGAGGAACTGCTGCGTAGATATATCATGTTTGTAATTATACGTATATGCTTTCATTTAGGTACTGAATTGACAGTATCGGGATGTAAATTTGTTTCTAAATTTGGGGAAGAGGAGGCATGTCTCCAAACAAGATAATCCACCGGGACTACGTTTGTAGCGCATTTATAAGCGAAAGCGAAAGCGTAAAAAGGTACATGACCTTAGATATTTATACAATAGAATTAGAAAGAAGACGTCGAAATCTACTATTAGTGTATCCATCATCACTATACATGTACTCTTAGATGACAATGAATCAAAGGGTCATATAATATTATATGTATGATATGTTATAATGTACAGAGCACTGTATGAAATTGATACATAATATCAAGATGATATTACTTTATTTGGGCCACCGGTCTAATGATAGCAGCTGATAGTAGCTAATCGTAGTTAATTTTGCAGAAGATCGACCTGTCTGGTTCTGTCGCTAGATTCATGAAACGAACGAGAAAGTTTTATTTTGTGAATTTGTACTTAATGGAGTAAACTACTGGAGTATTATCATTGGCTGGCTTTGTGAAAAATGTACACGTAAACATATTTCTCATATTTCATATTTCTTAAATGGAAGTATGAAAAATTCACATCATCTCTAGAAGGGATCAATTAAGTCTCATCTAGGAGTGTCAGTATGATTGTACGCATAATTAAGGCTTAGGTCTCATGAGGTCTTTAGTTCTTTTGGAACTAATATACTGTTATTAAATTAATTCAATTAGTATTAGGTCTCCAATTCTGACAACTTCTCCAATTTGTTACGGATATATCTACTAATGTACTAAATATTGCGAAACATGAGATATTTTGTCATGGAAACTACTGTGCAAGTGAATAAGATTTAGAAAATATGAGGAGAAGGATAACACCATAATACATGGAATCGTGTGAGAGGATAAACATTGTATCTATGCGAGAGTCTTGACCTAAAAGTAATAATAGGTGGATATGCCAAACCGAATAGAATTATATCCATGCATTGTCTTCTGGGGATGATCAATCGAACTTGTATTATATTGGTCATATATAGGAGCATATATGCTTATGGTGTAAATAATTGCTACGTTATGGACATTGTATCACCAATCATGTGTATAAAAGATACATTTGCTTTTGCCATCGCGATCATCGTGGCAAACAGTACTGTTAAGTATCTATCCATACCATACATAATTACAAACCGTTTGATTTGAATGAAGTATTCAAAGTTGTGCATGCCTTCAATATGATCTGTGCTGATACTTTAGTCTATGGAACTCAAAGTTTGCTTCGAGTTGTGAAGGGGCGAAAGAAGAAGCTAAGGAACCCGTGTCACTTGAAAAAGAGTAGATAGGGCCGATATCTCGGATCAATATACCTTCGGTGTTATTTGCTTTAGTAAATTCTGATACACGTTAGTCCACATGTGCCTATTAGATGATTATAATTTATGTGTCAAGCATATAACTTATACTTGTGAAAGTAGATAGGCAAGTATGGCCATTATTTCCTTTGATTGATGTACACTGTCAACTAGAATGATACTATTTATCCGACTGCAATGTAAATATCATCACAACGAGTGGGCCACTACATCCATTCAAGAATTATGGCAAAGAGGATAGAAAAGGGTCACAGATCAACCCTTTTCTCAATAAACAATATAAAGACAAAGGGTTGTGCAATTACCCCAAAACAAGTCATTCATTTCCTATCTTGTATGCATGCACAGATCTTGCAATAGATTGGTCTTGTCTGCTTACATGAGTCGTACAAAAGAAGTCTCCTTATCATGTGACATGGGTACCTTTTAGCCTTCGGTCCGTCCGCGCATGACGTGATATTTGAATACAGCCGTATATTTGGTAAGAATAAAGATGAGTGTTCAATTCTTGTCTTCTCTGTCTTGTTCTATACACCATAGGATGAAAGCAATGTTTTGTAATTACTTAACAGTTTGAGTGTTGAAAGTATTGATCTAGGTAAAAGACTAAGAATAAGTTATTCTCCACACCCCTCATGGTGTCCTTGACTAAATTTGAATTAAATTTCTCCTTCCCTATGGTCAGGGTCCTATGGTAAATCTTGTTTAATTTGAAAATTATTCTAAGTCTATCCATTAATTCGCTGTGGGTGGTATGTGTTGGCATATATATGGATCAATCTTTTTCTCGATATATCATATAAAGACAAAGGGTAAAATGTATTGTACTGTCTGCACCTCCAATAGGCAGTGGTGCAGCCCTGAAGGCTATCACTATCAGTGCAGCTGCAATATGGAGTCCACCTAGTACTAGTTAGGGAGTCCAGAGAGCGTCCCCAGTCGGCACCCAGCATATCCGATGATGGATGATCTACACCCAGGAATGAGGCCCCAGGACGAGGTGGAACAAGGACACCTCCCCCTGGGGACAAGCCCTGTATGTCACCAAAATGAAACCAAGGTCATGACTGATCTTACTTGCTGGGTCAGGATCAAGATCATCATTGCCTTCAGCAGCTACAGGCAGAGGGGCTTGCAGTACAGCAAGTACACTCTAAGAAAAAAGGGTTCTGTTGGGTTCTAGATAGAACCCCATGGTTCTACCAAGAACCCTAGGGTTCTTCAACACCTAAAAGGGTGTTTTTGTGACTGTTTTCCCGTGACACTTCGACCTATTATATTACATTTATGATCATATTATACAATGGCTTTATACATAATCATGACTTATATTCTAGGCGACAAGAGGATGTCCTCCCAAACAGACTTATATGGAAGAAAGGAAGTATCAACTGGAATACTCACTGAAGAATAAAGGAAAACACTACCCACGCCACAAAATGGAATATGTTGAATAATTTGATGAAAATTGATGTTACTTCACCAATAAAAGCAATAATAAAATTGGGTTTCGTCTAGAACCCTTGATTGATAAAGGGTTCTTTAAATCTGGGGTTCTATGAAGAACCCTACCTATTTTAGCCAGAGGGTTCTTTGTAGAACCCTGCCTATTTCCGAAACGGGGGTTCTATTTAGAACCCTAAAAAAAGTGTTCTAAGTAGAACCATTAGGGGTTCTGCCATGTCGACAAGCTGAAGAACCCTTAAGGGTTCTTGTTAGAACCCTTTCTTCTTAGAGTGTAGTCCCATCGATTTCTCCTCAGACAAGCGCACCCTTTTGATTGTAGGAATGTACTTGCAAGGGTAGTAACAAAATGAAGGCTGTAGTAGAGTAATTCCCCGTCTTGCCCTCTTAAACACAATGATTCAAGCTAAGTAGCTCTGATATGAGACGGGGTTCAATATATTTGGTGCCGTGATCCAGAGCTCATCAGCCTTTTGCCTCAGCCACCGGGAATATAGGAAGTACTTCTGCCATACCACCAGGAGTGAGGATAAAACTGACATTACGGAGGGTGCTGCTAACCTGAAGCTGAGGAACAGGCCATACGACAGGAGGTGGACTTGGGCCACAATGCTAGCCGATAACGGCCTCCATTACCCGATCAAGAATGTGGAGTCCATGGGGCACAATCTGGACCAGGAAGACCTTTGCATGCTTAACATACTGGTCACTACAGTACTAGCCCACAAGGATCAACTATATGCCAAGATGAAAGGTGTCATTCGAGCAAAGGCAATATATAGGCGCTAAGATCCTGATAGACATGGCAAGGAAGCATGTGAAGACTGAACAGCATGCAAGAGGACCTGGAAGGACATGCAAAATCTGCAAGAAAGGCTAGCCAGACTGGAGAAGCCAGGTCCACATATATACTGCCCTGAGCGAATATTGGCAGCGGTAATGAAATCTGGAAGAGCCTGGTTCCATGGAGGAAGCGAATGATAACACCCTGCCAAGGGATGGTGCATATATATGGTGTGCACCTATCAATGTGTGTGCCTAGAACGTCTATGTACAACCTGCATGACCTGGATCGAGGTTGTAGTGGATGGCATCCAAAGAGGTGGGAGCCACAAAGTTGTCAGTGGCACCGTGCTTGATTAAGGACATGGGGTACCTGCTACATGATAGGGCGGTGGTGGCGATATGCAGAGCAGCCAACCTTGGTATGACAATAACCGGCCACTGCAACAACGGAACTTGGATTGAGAGATACCCTACAACACGTCAGCTAACTACCCCACCGCACTGTTTGCTGATGGATGTCACAATTATGTGGGATGGCGATCGAGGCCTCGATAGCAACCAAGTAGGCAAAAAGGAGATTGCTTCTTCCACAGACGACAGTGCCCGTGTGCGAGACGGGGAGCAGACTTCCAACGTCACCCTGCAACCACCACTGTGGTGCGTGTGTTCAATCTTGGCCAGTGCAGCCAATTTAATTGACTGCACTGGCCAATATTGGACCCAGTACCTGATGGATGCAGTTATATATGCAGAACTTTCCTGTTGGGACAAGCCTATACTTGTGAGTGAGTTAATTCTGGCTACGGCTGATCATTATTGTTCAGTCATTGTGGTTAAACATCAATCAGTTGAGCCCAGTTCTTGGATAGGGTAAACCCTATACTAGACATGATTGACAATTGCATCAATGAGTTCTGCAACCAGAAGCAAAATCCATAGGAAAGATTGGCAAGTCTGTCACCACCCTCTATGCTTGTCTATACAGTGAGTATACCGGGAACCTATATGTGCAGGGAGGCTATACAAATTTTCTGCCAAGGTGTCACCGACATACATGTGGGTTTCGGCGGGTTCAGTTACAAGGGCCCAAAACTATGCAGGAAGCCATCCTCCTTGCAGAATATGGAACCTCCAGAACGGTGGTTCAGCGCTTTAGGGTATGAGGAAGAGACTCAAGTGGGTTTCTTTTTGTTTCTGTATGTTATATTGATTTAAAATCGTGATATTACAGTAATTTCGACCCAAACTTGACCAAATGAAATATATCCTACACACTTTCTGGCCTGGCCTTTACAAGTATAGTTATAATATATTCTTCCGCTATGTATACCGGTATATCGGTGAATGATATATAAATGGAGTGTAGTGAGACCTTGGGTTGCTAGGGATGCTTCCCGCCATGTGAGCTAGCAGCCACTAACTATGTCACTCTCTCTCACCTTGCATTAGTCAACACCTATGTAAGATCTACCCCCCACCCCCACTCCATGTTTAATGAACTAATAAATGGTGGTAAAAGGAACGCCATTGTCTTCTATGAAGCGGTAATATATATCGAGACATGGACAGATAGATAGATAGATAGATATTTCAAATGCTCAAGTGTCGAAGGCTATAACAAATCGCTCTGATTAATTCTGCGGAGAAATGAGAGTTAATTTATGTAGGAGGGCATACAGTCATGGCGCCAACATCTCTCCCTACCGGATCACAGGTATATTTCCCTATACTACTTCCTCGCAAGGTTCGGGATTAGTGTGGACCTAGGAAATTCATCGCTTAGTCATGGCATGCGGTTGGCGAAAGCGCTCTAGGCTCGGGCGGTAGCATTGGGATACCTATCGCTCACATAGCTCAGATTGAATAACCCAAGGCGACCCGCTGGTTGTCAGTGTTTATCACATAATCCTGTCACATCGATCAGCAGAAAATCATCGCCGTTAGTATCTTTGAACGTCATCACTCCCCTCCGCTTCCTTTCTCCGACCACATGTTTGTATATTGAGGCTAACAATCAGTCTCATAAGTAATGCTCATATTCCAGAGTCCCCACTGTAGTAGGGCTGATGAATTCTCGTTAATTTTTATTATTTTATATCGTTCTGTTGGAGTCAGCAAATAACTCTGCAGGGAAATTACTATCGTCCATGAGGAGTCTAAATGTGCATGCGGTTAAAAATACTTGTAGATGACCAAATGCTGACGTTGGAATGTCTCTGATTATTTTATTCATATATGCAAAGACTCTACAAGGACATTAATTTAATCAGATTAGTATCTATAATGCCCTCTGCTAAAGTGGGATTGAGGCTGACTAACTGTGAAATGAATTCTCTTCAGTCCTTTCGTGAAATTAAAGTGTCAGTAAACCCCCAAATATTATGAGCAAATCCATTTCCTTGCTATTATTGAAATGTAACCACCCCGGTTTTACTTAATTCAAGTTATTATTTAGTGAGTTTTACCCATTTAAAGGAGTGAAAAAGTAGTTCCACAGTTTAACACTCCATTCAAGGCGCCACTGTTTGCCTATGTCATAAAGCTGCGCCAATCTTGAAATGTACATGCAATGAACATAACAAACAACTCTCATAATTGCTGCTAGAAAGAAGTAGGGTGGGGTGGGAGGAAGAAGTTTGACCAAAGCAGGTGTGCAGACCGAAAGAAACTGTGTTACATGTATAGTTCTCTGGTCAAAACAATGGCTGAAAGCAGTGACAGTGAACTGTTTCAATTGCTGGGAGATTGGAGAGAAAGGTAGGGATATTATGTTCATTTCTGGCGCAGCTTTGTGATGTCACACAGCACTCTCAGTGCCCTCTTGTGCTAAACAGACCTTTTCAACATAATTATCTCTTCCTGTGTTTACTATTCTTAAAGGAGAAAGCAATCTGCCCTCCTCCATTCCTTCTCCTTTGGAATGGGTTGACAGATGTATGGGTATGAGTATTTTTCACAGACAGGCAGCATTTGGTTTCAGGATGCAATCTTTATAGAAAACTCTAAATTATATTAACAATTTCAATATTTTCCTAATTTTGGGTTGACAAATTTATGGGTATGAGTAATTTTCCCAGACAGGCAGCATTTGGTTCCAGGATGCAATCTTTATAGAAAACTCAAAATTATATCAACATTTTCAATATTCCCCAAATTTCTCTATCTATGAAGACATTTTTTCAAAACATTTGAAAATACCGTATATCCTTGAAATACCGCCGGGCCTTAAATAGGCGCCGGGCCCTGAATAAGCGCCCGGGGCAGAGCATAGTTTACTAATAAGCGCCGGGTCTTGAATAGGCGCCGGGGTTAAACTATATGAATATGTATCAAAATAAATGATACAATACGATTTGGATTGGTACTATAATTAGCTGTAGTGGTAATGATTTATCACTGGTTTGGCTTTGTCTATCTTTAGAAGTGTCATTTCTGTTGTGGATATTAAGTCTCTTGAGGTTATTATTAAACAAACAATCTTAATTAGAATGCCCGCCAGCAGACTAAAGTATCCAGTTTCATGCTGGTGGTTAGCCCGAGTTTACTCTTAAGATAACAGTAACCAGACACTGGCTTAACCTTATGCTGTTTATATACCATTTTATGATGATGCTTCTGAAAGATGGCAAATTAAGACCAGTATGTTTTAGATGAAAGGAATACAAATATTTAGGCTGTTGGTTGGTAATTATGATTAAGATATTTACCAAGTGGATTTATATTGAGTTCAGACCGAAAGGTAAGCCATTCCTGTCTAATCTTGTAAATTGGACTTGTAAATTAAAAATGATTTCCCTGAATATATGAGATTTTGGGAAAGTAAATCTATAATTTCCATGCTCATTCTATCTTCTGTGAATAGGCGCTGGGCCTTGAATAGGCGCCTGGTACAAAGTCCCTTGACTTAATTAGCGCCAGGGGGCGCCTATTCAAGGAAATACGGTAATCTCAAAATCTGATTTGCCAAATTTTTTCAATATTGCATTTTGTCAAGTTCTCACAAAAATTTGACTTTCAATGATAATTCAAAATATTTTGTCCATATTTTTCTATATAAGCGAAATATTACATCAGAGGTGACTTCAGAACCAAATGACGCCCTCTTGTGAGAATTGCTCATGTATATGTGACTTATACGTCAAGATACTAGACAAGCTGACTCTCACTCTAACATTTGGCGGCCCCCCCAAGAAACACAATAATCACGGGCCCCTGCGGGGCCCCCAAAGACACCATTCTCGCACTCAAACGTAGATGGGGGTGTTGGGGCCCCAATTTTACACTGACTTAGGACAACTAATTTAAGGTTAGGGTTAGGGTTATAATAAGCATTGTTATCAATCCATGGCCCCGGCGGCCCCCGCCATATAAACTAGAAATGTTAATTAATTTCAAAATTTAATTAATAAAATACATTTATATTAGTCTCTATTACCTACACTGACTTAGGACAACTAATTTAAGGTTAGGGTTAGGGTTATAATAAGCATTGTTATCAATCCATGTACTTCATTCCACCAAAGAACCACACAAAATTGTCATTTAGAATGGTGATTTAAGTTTTTAATTGTTTAAAATTTTAAAAAATATTCAAGTTTTGGGAGGGGCCCTGTGGGGCCGCGGTAGGTATATAATCATGAATATATGGGGCCCTGGGGTTGTTGTCAAGTTCTCAAAAAAATTTGACTTTCAATGATAATTCAAAATATTTTGTCCATATTTTTCTATATAAGCGATATATTACATCAGAGGTGACTTCAGAACCAAATGACGCCCTCTTGTGAGAATTGCTCATGTATATGTGACTTATACGTCAAGATACTAGACAAGCTGACTCTCACTCTAACATTTGGCGGCCCCCCCAAGAAACACAATAATCACGGGCCCCTGCGGGGCCCCCAAAGACACCATTCTCGCACTCAAACATAGATGGGGGTGTTGGGGCCCCAATTTTACACTGACTTAGGACAACTAATTTAAGGTTAGGGTTAGGGTTATAATAAGCATTGTTATCAATCCATGGCCCCGGCGGCCCCCGCCATATAAACTAAAAATGTTAATTAATCTCAAAATTTAATTAATAAAATACATTTATATTAGTCTCTTTTACCTACACTGACTTAGGACAACTAATTTAAGGTTAGGGTTAGGGTTATAATATGCATTGTTATCAATCCATGTACTTCATTCCACCAAAGAACCACACAAAATTGTCATTTAGAATGGTGATTTAAGTTTTTAATTGTTTAAAATTTTTAAAAATATTCAAGTTTTGGGAGGGGCCCTGTGGGGCCGCGGTAGGTATATAATCATGAATATATGGGGCCCTGGGGGTGTTTAGGCAGAATTTGGCACCCCGATCCAAAAACGTTCCCAGGAGGCCCCCCCGGGGCCCCCACTTTCTTGGCGGCCCCGCGGGCCCCTATCCAAGCAGAGAAGAGCGTTGGCGCACCAAGTATCTTGACATACCTCATATGTGATGTGTCAAAGAAATTAGTATTTTGGTAAACCAATCCTTAGCATTGTAAGCTTCACCTCAATTCAAGTCCTTTGTTGTTACTGAAGAATGTGGTGGCAGCTGGTGGGCCTATAATTTAGGATGGAACTTAGGAACTTGTTTTCACCCCTATACTTTCATTGTTAAAAGGCCTGCAAATATGGTTAAATCAATAGATTAATTCAAACTTTTCGGAACTGAACTGTTTCAAACTGTCCAGAACTAAACTGTTCAGAATTCAACTGTTCCAAACTGTCCAGAACTGAACTGCTCAGAATTCAACTGTTCCAAACTGTTCAGAATGAAACTGTCCCAAACTTTCAAACTGTTCAGAACTGAACTCTTTCAAACTGTTCGGAACTGAACTGTACCAAAATGACCAGAACAGAACTGTTCCAAACTATTAAGAAATGAACCGTTCCAAACTGTGCAAAACTAAATTGTTTGCAACTGTTCAGAATTGAACTGTTCCAAACTATTCAGAACTAACTGTTCCAAACGGTTCCAAAAGAACTGAACTGTTTCAAAGAACTGAACTGTTTCACACTTTTAAGAAGACTTTTTCTGAACTGTTTAAAAAAGTTCAGTTATGAAAAGCTCTGAACTGTTTCAAACTGTTCAGAACTGAACTGTTTCAAATTGTTCAGAATTGAACTATTCCAAACTGTCCAGAACTAAGCTGTTCCAGACTGTGCAAAACTAAACTGTTTCAAACTGTTCAGAACTGAACGTTCCAAATTGTTCTGAATTTGACTGTCCCCAACTGTTCCCAACTGTGTGTGTGGTGGGTTTGAGTGGTGTACACTCTTAATCCTCATCGTAAAATTTCAGTGCGGTGCTGTTTCATTACAGATTAAAACAATAGGGTACCGTAAAACCTAGATGCCCAATTTTGGCTCCGTGCTAAAACGGTGCCCTATACCAAACTTGGCACCGTTATGCTGCACCGTGCGATACCAGAGCGGTACCATAGGTAGCGCGAAGCTTGCCTAACCGCAACACACAGCCATGGAACTGGGTGCGTCACGCCACCTCGCCCACTTAGACCCTATGATTCCCCTGAGAAATCCTTTCCCATGGTCCTCCCCCAACCCAACGCAACGCACCAAAACAGCGCTACTTTACTGCATGAGCGCCATCAGAACAGCATCGGTAGACTAAAGTCCAATAGCCCACATCTTATGTCTACCAGCTCAACTATTGGAAAATTCACCTGGTCATCGCTTCAGTTTTAAATTAAATACCAATGCATTTTCCAGAGTTCTAACCGAAATAAAACATTAAATAAAAGCCAAAATGATCTGCTTTAACACTGGACAATCTGAATTCATTCGTCCTGGCTGAACACACAGCAGCTTCCACCTTGTTTTTCACTTTAAACAATATGAAATAAAATATTAAGCAAAATACCATAATCCTCTCATAAATATTGCATGAAATTAGATATTAACATGTTAAATATAGGCCTACTATTACCATTCTTGATGACATTAGCTGTCAGCTTTGAACCAATGAAAATGTCTGCCGATCTACCTTAGCCTACCTTGATTATATTCATCTGTTGTTAAATGAAATAGGCCCTAATTGTGGCATTTGTCAATCAAGTGAAATAGACATGACTATCCACAATAACCTGCTGACCATAGGCTACAGCGATTCACAATCAAACTACCACCCTGCTGCCATCGGTTAGAACTGTGCAGATTGATAGGGGGCGGGGGCGGGGCTTTTGCAGTTGACAATACCTAGCATTATATTTATCCACTTGTTGATGTGAAAATGAAGATTCTTGATCAATCCGGTCTCTATTTGACTGTTTGTCTTAACCTATACACTATCAACATTTGTAATATAGACCTACATGCACGTTTCTTTTACTGACAACACATGTATATCGGCAACACATCCACTTGTCATTACAACGATCAGCTTAGTCCATACCCGGACCCACACCTAGGCCAGGGATAGTGGGTCTGTGGAGAGACTACGATCAGCTGTCTAAAACGTGCATGCGCAGAGCCACTAGATGAGAAGTCGCCAAGTGGCCATGCCATGCATAAAACACCTCAGCTCGGCAATTCGACCCAAGCTCATTGGCCCAACACTATTGGGGAAATCTGCAAATAATTTCCAAAAATCCCTACGTTCCCATATGTACACACACTTCAAACCTGTCCCAGTCTCAAGCTTATTGATTTTAAGAGACATTTCACCAAAAAATTTAAGGTCTTACTAGTATAATTACGGACTTCCAGCATTACCTGCTTACGCCTATCTTTCTCTGTTTCTGATCGTTGCCGACATTATTCGGTTCACTGTCACACGCTCGGCCACTAACACGAGGCCCGGGTAATGACGTCATAGTCACGGGGATTCCCCACCGGAACCCTACGCAGAACGAGGCCCATGTAATGACGTCATAGCAGCAGGGAATCCACATCGCCGTATCATGTGTGTACACACGATTAAAGCTAAAAAACATAGGAGGGAGGGAAGCAGGTAGGGTCTTGATAGTGTTGGGCGGGATGGTGGGGCTACAAAAACACTCCATTCCATGTTTAGTAAAGCAAATAGCCCAAGACTTCTCCTGTTGTGACGATATCCTGGTGCCACATACCATCTAGACAAAATGGCGGATGGTTCAAAGTGTTTGTTTGCAGCGATTATTCATATGTCCACCCGATTTTCACGTCTCTACCTCTACAAAAGTACAATGGAGTTGACAACCATGTTGCAGAGAATACCAGGTAAGTTAAATCATCCTATGCTTTATATTATAGAACTGTGTCAATACTGAGCATGTTTTGTCAGTAGCTAGGCCAGGCCGAGTTGGCGCTACATATAGGCATAGTGTTTAGTATAGAACCGTTATATGTAGGCCTAGCCTTCCCGACGACCCTCTATTTAAGGAATAATTTTCTCGGTTTTTTCTGGTCGCGGTCTCTATAGCGTCAGGGAGTTCGAGGGCGAAGCCCGAGAATTCCCTGACGCTATAGAGACCGCGACCAGAAAAATCCGAGAAAATTATTGCTTTTAGAAGAGAATTGATGAGATTCCCTTAATGTTAGAGCAAAAACGATAGACAAACCTTCTTTATTCCGTCCAAAAACATCCAAAAACATCCAAAATATCATGCAAAGCCATGCGAGTCGTCAGCCTTTCTATGAGACCGGAAGTGATTTCCCTATTTTACTGAAAACGATGCTTTGGATAGCAAGCAGCGGAACCTTGTGAAAACACGCCGGCTGGCTGAACGTAAACATTAGCGAATACGCACCTCTGATTGGCTGTTTCTCCGCTAAGCCCCGCCCCCTTCACTCGGCCAGCCGTCGTGGTATCATACAGTTTCCGACTAACGCGGCAAGCATCGGACACTTCCGGTTCTCGAATGCCGTGTTGCGTGTGTCTAGGGACTTAAAAAAGAAATAAATAAAAGATTTGAATCGGTAGAAATGATTTAAATAGTGTTTGAGCCCGATAGCGAAGATTTAGTCGACGGGAATCAAGCAATAAATGAATGGCGAGTTCAGAAGCTATACATGCGACCGGAAGAGATGTGGAGACCCTTCGGCATACCCACTCATGTGCACATTTACTTGGCGTTGCATTGTGTACGGTGGCCTATATAGCGCACGGAGGATTTCATTCGAAAGTGACCCGCACGTCAACAAACGAAGCATCTACGAATGCCGTGTCCGTGTGTCTAGGGACTTAAAAAAGAAATAAATAAAAGATTTGAATCGGTAGAAATGTTTTAAATATTGTTTGAGCCCGATAGCGAAGTTTTCCTCTATGGAAATCAAGTAATAAGTAAAAGCCATACGTGTGCTTACGTTACGTAGACCGGAAGAGATTTGAAGCAAAATTCAGCCATCATTTCTCCACCAGCTACATAGGGTAGTGGTTAGACTGCTCGACTTCGGCGGAGAACGCCGAGGGTTCAAGCCTCGTCAGGTCCTTTGGCTTGTTTTTCATTCTCTTGATCTATGGAGACGGAAGTCTTGATCTATGGAGACGGAAGTCTTGATCTATGGAGACGGAAGTCTTGATCTATGGAGACGGAAGTCTTGATACTGATCTATAGGGACTGATACTGATCTATAGTCTTGATCTATGGAGACGGAAGTCTTGATCTATGGAGACGGAAGTCTTGATACTGATCTATAGGGACTGATACTGATCTATAGGGACTGATCTATGGGGAAGGAAGTGGTTTGAGGGAATCTATAGAGAAAAAAAACCTCACAGAATCTCATCAGATCGATTCTAATACACCACAGACAGTCAGAGCCGTAGCATGGTTAATGTAGGCCTAGGTCCGGGGCCTAGGTTTAGATTACACCTAGAATCTTAAAGAGTTCATATAGGTGGGTGCATTCATAAATCCCGTTTGCTGGGTACATAAGCATAATCTAGGCAAGATGTGCATCAGGGTATTTAGGTATTTCTTGGAAGACTCAACTACAGTATACAGGCAAAGCGCCGGTCATGACTTGTGTACCGGGCTTGTGTAGCTTTGTGTTAGGTCAAAGCACCCATTGTCAATGTGGCCAGTGTTTATACTAATGAATATACTAATTCTTAGGAATAAAGCAGACCTTTCAAGATCTGGAAATCAAAATGCGGGAGGCAGAGATGCCAACTTTTTTCAATCAGGCATGCAGAACTCTAGCCCTAATAATTGTCTGAAATAATCAAATAATATCTAAATGCAAAAAGATGGGCGTGAGGTAGAAGTTATGATAGAATACTGAATTTAAGGTCACATCTCACAATGTACGTGAGAAAACAAATAATTATATTGGTCAAAGTTACCACGGCCATTCTACGAATGCTTTTAAATTTAAAGGAGTGAATAACCACGTTACACCTCATTCTCAGTTTGTACATTGTGGATAGGATATCAACTGTTCCACTTATATAAATGGAATGAAAGAGTATCATAGCTCTATATCCATCATATAGATCGCCGATTCTGCTTATTACTAGAGATCCCAGTCTTCCATGAATTAATGAATATCCATAATGTCCATTCTTCCAAAATTATTTAGAATCACCATAACATTTTAGAAACCCCATATTATCTTTAGATATCAGGGATGTCTGGAAATAATGTTTATGGGTCTAACTTAGAGTCTTGGGCTATAGGCAGGCTTCGGTGAATGTCATATGAGAAGCATGGCCACACCACAACTACTCCCAGCTGATAACAGAGCCCATTAGGTACTTAGATGTTACTTTTATGCTATACCAATCATTTAAATTTTGTTTCCAATTTTTTTTGTGAGGGGAGAACCACTCCTCTCCCGTTCCATCCCCCCCCCCCCTCAAATCCCACTCACATGAGCTTGGATCCTGTCCAAAGATGTTTCCATAAATTTTGTCGACCCTAACTGGTATCCCTCAACTTATATATGTTGTATGGGTGCAGGGGGTGTTCATGTAAGGATATCAATATAAATATATATATATAGTCATACAATTGTTTCACATACTAACAATAAGCAACATGACTGTATTACTTATCTAGGCTGAACTACCCAAATTTTTAATTTTCAATTATTCCCAAATGAATTCATATAAATTCCATTTTCTAGAATACCTTAAAACAACCAAGTGGACGATGTAGGAGACATTAGAAGCTAACTTATTGAACACAACAAATTTTGAGTTAGGCCCTGATTAAATTATGAAAAAACATCAAATAAACAATCATATATTTAAGCAAATGCGAACCCTGTATTGGTCTAAAACTTATCACCCATGTGTTGCCCCTTACCACCCTTATGGTGGGGCAGTGTGCCGTCATACATAGACATGGCAAGGAGGTTCTGCTCTTTGATTAAAATCTAGATTTATTCAGATCGGACCATTTTAAGTGAGCATAATGCACTTAATTCGACCGCTGGGTTTGTGGAAAGAGATGATTATAATAATGATAATGCTAGGCCTAAATGGCTTTAGGTAGAATAACATGGACATTATTGTATATTGAGGGTGATTTTGCAGGCTTCTGCAATCGCAAATTGTTTGTTCAATGCATTGTATTGCACAGACCCACACCTAGTGAAAGAATGAATGAGATGGATTTTTTAACATAATCCATATATCCATATAATATACGGCTAGAGCGATTTCTAGGAAAGGAGGTAGAAAAGAAATGGTAGAAAGAAGGTTTTCTTTGTCCAGAATGTTCTCGGAATTTGTTGTTTTACAAACCATTTTACTCATCTTTAGAGGTCTGTCCCCCCTCTCTGGATGTCGTCGTATGTGGTTTGTGAAGGTATTTGGGGTGGAAATATGATTTTGAAGCCCTTTTTATTCATTTTTTATACAACTATTTTTAGCACGGGAAAGCCCCTGTTAGAAAGTAAAAGAGATTGGCGTCATGCCTCTCCCACCGTCTGTGGCAACGTGGGATTCCCTAGCAACTGGAGGGAGAGGGAAGAAGAGTTCAAGAGGGAGGGAGGGAAAGGGCGGGAGAGGAAGATAGTTGAAAATTCCCAGAATTTGAGATATGGGTTTTTTTGTAAAGTTATGTGAGTTTTCAGTAGATGCTCTCAAATAGGTTGGGGGAGTGACTCATTTTTCTGTGACACATCACATGTACAAAAAATAAATATTCAAATATTTGTTTTTTAAATGACAGGGATGTACAGAAGGGGAAATGAGCATTATAAAAGGGAAATCGGAGATGGGGTTGGGAGAGAAAAACAGGTATAAAAGTCAGAGAAGAGGCGGAGGGAAAAGAGGGAGAGGGGGAAGTGTGGGGAGAGAGGGGGACCGTCCAGAGGACGGGCACTTTGCTAGTGTTATATAATTCCAGTAGGCCTACCCTCCACTTTCGGTTAAAAAGCACAGGTCAAATCACAAGGCTTGCCGCGGGATATTATTAATTCCTTTGTCTATTGATTTTAGTATTGCTCTGAGATACTAAGTGTGGTGTTATTGGGTTTAGGTGGCCGCTGAGGGTTAGTTCATCCGAACCTCCCCAGTGGTCACTACTGGTCCGCGGGACTTTTTTAGTCTAAATGATATGTTTTGCCTGTTGCTTTTTATATATTTAACAGCAGTCAGCTGTTGGTCGATAGTAACCACAACCTGGGTTTCTACCATTTAATGTAAGCTGTAGAGGCCATGATAAACCTCTCAGTGTGGATAGTGTTACTTACATCTCTGATTGTGGAATGTTGATTGCTATTGTATAGGTCTGATAGACACCTTTGGATGAGGGTTACCTGGCTGGCCAGGTGATCCGAAACCCCGCAGTCTAATCAGGTCTGGAAGCGAACTGATGCCAGTTCCGAACACCTCACAATAAAACCCAAGTGAACAGGTAGCGCCTGCCTTTGTTCCTTTTGTTCTATATAAACTCTCGATTAATAAGCTTCGGATACGCCAAGGGAAACGAACCTGCGACTCAGATTCACTACAACTGGTGCCGTGACCAAACTTGGCTTTCTGTCTTATCGATTGAGTGTTTGGGCTTATAGTTTAAACTTTGCTAGAGATTTTGGTAAATCTTTGAGATGGCTACCAATGCAAATGGAGTCCAGGTGGCGGATGCAGCGGCCCAAGTTGGCCTGCGCATTCCACCAGCTGGTATGAAGGGTTACCGCAAACCTACTCCTGGCTCTGGTGCAAAGAAAACGAATCCGAAGGTAAAAGTGACCAGTCCGAAGTTGACTCTACAGCCGGTTGCCGCTGCTGGAGGTCAATGGACTGAATTTCGAAGGAATACTGCGATGGCAGATTCCTTTGAGGAGGAAGAAAAAGAGCAGTTGAGGACTGAAGTGGCCTCCTGGCGCCATGCCTATTCTGTGCAAGGACAGTCGATGCACGATGCCCGTGGAACTATTGATCAGCTCATAGAGCAGAATCAAGAACTCCAGAGCACGTTGGTTCAGGTAACTGATGACTGCCATGCCACTACACGTTTGCTACGTGTAGAGAATGAAAAATTACGGAATGAGGTAGCCAGGGTGGATGATATGTCACGAATGAAAAACATGTTGGATGATTCTTCGGAGGACGGGGACATGGATCTATATGGTTCACCTCCTAGGATACGTGGAGTTTCTCCGCCACAGGGCGTAGAGAGGCCTACATATCCTAAGGAAGGTGGTGGATCATACATCCTCCTCACTCCGAGGCATTTTTCTGCTGAAAAGACTGCTCGGACACCTGTGCCCGAGCATCTAAAGATGTCCGAAGCGGCTGGTGGACAGGCTGTAGGCGAACCTGTGCAACATGCTACTTCCAGCGGAGAGCGTGTAACAGGTTCTAAGCAACCTAACCAAACCCAGCAAGCTTCTCCTCCACGTGGAGGATCCAGGACACCTAGACAAAAAGATACGGTGACATTCACTGCCTCGTCTCCTCTTCACGGAGGGGGAGGGGGTAGGCCTTATGTTGGAGCGCACTCCAGCATTAAAAGACCAACTGCTTCCACAACGTATGTGCGTGGTCATGTTGATAATAGCCAATATGTGAGGAATGCTGGTCGGCAATGGACTACAGTCGGAGGGTTGCCAGATACTTCTGGAATCCAAATACCTGGCGTTCATGCGATTGACAATTCTCCCATGCGACATATGACTAACCAAGTGTCAAACTACTTTCGGGATAAGTCAGTGGTGCAGGGCCTGAAGTATGAAGGCGCTATAGGCGCCGAACTCACCTTCAGGTATCAGTTTGTGGCAACGAATGTTAATCATGCCCCTAAACCGGCGATTATAAGAAACTGGGATCCTAAGGATTCCTGGCGGACACATCTCGGAGAGATGAAAGTGCTAGCTGAAGCGCATAATTGGACACCTGAACAGTTCCTTATGCAGCTTAAGTGCAGGTGCCGCCGTCAGCTAGGCGAAATGGGAGATTTGCCCCCAGGTTTGGATCTTATTGGTTTTGTAGACCATATGGATGCTAACTTCGGTGAGCATTCTCTTGAAAAGAAGCAGTCCGAATTCTATAACTGCAGACAAACCCCTAAGCAGCTGAGCCGTATGTTTGCCAATGAGGTAGCCAAACGTGCTAGACATGCTTTCGGAATTAATCTGGACAATACTCTGCATACCCTCTGCTTGAGAGTCTTCTTGAAAGGCTTGATCAACCAGGAGAAAGCTGCGTGGGTGAAGCTTAAACAGCCGTTTGACCTTCTCCAAGCAATTCACTGGGCCTAGGTATGGGAGAGTTGTCATATGGATTTCACGAACGCTACTGTCTTGCAAGCTGCTGCTATAGGTCCGTTGGCTGTTGCTATCCCATTGGAGGGAGCGGCGGCTGGAGGTTCCCAGTCGGGGAAGAGCAAGAAAGCAAGTGCCAAAGAAAAGGCCATGGTACAGGTTAGCCAGGCACTGGCATTGCAGGAGTCCGACGATGATGATCAGTCCGACGATCCCGGCAATGCGATAGTGCAGGCTTTCCAAGCATGGCAAGAAAAGCAAGGAAAGACGAATTCCTCAACTCAGCAGTATAAGAAGTCTGCTGGGGGTAGAGAAAGAAGAACCTGGCAAGTTCGGAAATGCTATTTTTGTAGTGAGGAGGGGCATTTCGCCTCGGCTTGCCCCACTAAAAAAGCTCTACTCGAACTTGTGAAGAAGCAAGGCGCTCCAGGAGGGAAGCCGGCTTCGGAAAACTAGGTTCGGCTCCTGTAGTAAGCGATACGGGAGCCTCGGACAACACGCTTCTTAGTACCACAGTCTGCGAGGATCTTGGTAGTAGTTTAGGAACTGGGAAATCAGCCCAGGCACTGGTGTGTAAGATAGGGTTAAAGCTTAGCGACAAGAAGCTACCCGATCTGATAGCTGGAGGTCCTAGGCCGTTGCCGGACGGTGATTTTCTCCCTGAAAAGATTCAGGGATGCTCGGACAAGAGCCCTGGCATGCGTTGGGGACAGGCCGAGTACCAAGCTGAGTCAGGTCAGGTTGTCTTGGTAGAAAAAGGCCAAGAGAAGTCTGCTCGGATTCAGAAAGTTTCTGTTCAACAGCTGGAAACTCTGGAGATCCCTTCTAAATTATTAGTGAGGGAGAGATGGTATGCCCCTGTAGGCATAGGTGGGAGGAGTGGTTATTTCTTGGTAGATCCAGGCGCAATGATAAGTTTGATTACCAAGGATTTCTATGAATCCCTTCCACATGCGCTGCCTATGATTTCGGTGCGTATGGCGTGCTCGATGGGTAATGGAACGCCTATAACTACATATGGGAGCGTGCTCTGTCCATATGAAGTGTCAGGTCGGACATACATGATGACATGTCTGGTAGTCAGCGGTCTGAAGGGCCCTGAAGACGGGATATTAGGTGCAGATTTTTACTATGTGCACCGTTGTTGTTTAGATTGGTCAGGAGTGTTTTATTTGGAAAACTTCGGACATTCTGTTGTATGTAAACAGTGGAAGAAGAAGTCCGAAGGTGAAGAATTTTCCTCTATAAAGACTATGACTGTGAGCGAAGTAGATACTGGAATAGCTGTGACACTTAGGAAAGCGGTGATCATGGAGCCCAATTCTATTACACTTGCAGAACTAGACTTTGATAGTGGCTCAGACGCATCGGATGCTTGGATGTTCGAGCCAGACCAAGGATTGCTAGAAGACTTCGCCTTAGGGAGCCTGAATACATATGTTTCAGGTGGAGGTTCAACCGCTTTGGTAGCCTTCAGCAATCTGTCCGGCAGCTCAATGAAAATTGGCAAACGAAGAGTGGTGGGCAGATTAAGTAGAGTTACTCTTGTGGCAGAGGATTCCGCTTTGTCTGGAGATGACGGTAGCAATGTTATCAGAGAGAGGCAATCATTAATTCTATACAGGTTACAGAATCGCCTGTGGCGGATGATGATCTGATAGCTCCCGACATCTTAGTACCACCGAGTGCAGAGTGCCCGCTGAAGAAGCTGGTCAATGATTCGGATTTGTCCGAGAAAAACGAGAAGAACGTTGCTCTGTCTTTGCTGGAAGAATTTCCGAGATTGTTTCTCTCTTCCAGGTGGCAAAGCCCTTGGTTGTACTGATAAAGTTCGCCATGTGATAGACACTGGAGATGCTTGCCCGATCAAACAAGCATACCGGCGTATTCCTGTGGCGAAGAGAGACAAGGCAGAGGCAGAGATTTGGAAAATGTACAGAGAGGGTCGGATTGAACATAGCAGTAGCCCATGGGGTGCTCCTATTGTCATGGTGGCCAAGAAGGATGGCACACAGCGTTTTTGCGTTGACTATCGTCAGCTAAACTCTGTCACTATAAAAGATAGCTTTCCACTACCTCGGATCGATGAGTGCATAGAGTCACTTGGTGGGAACCAGTGGTTCTGTACTTTAGATCTTGAAAGTGGGTACTGGCAGGTGGCGATGGATGAAGATAGCAAGTCAAAGACTACATTCTTATCCAGTGTAGGGTTATTTCAATTCAAGGTTATGGCCTTCGGATTGTGTAATGGCCCCGCTACCTTCCAACGCATGATGGATCAGATGTTAGATGGCCTTCGCTGGAAATCATGTCTGGTCTATCTGGATGATATCGTGGTTTTTGGAAAAACTCTTGAAGAGTGCCTGGATAACCTGAGACTCGTCCTTGAGCGTATACGGGATTATGGTCTTCGCTTGAAACCCAAGAAATGTGAATTTTTCCGCAAGAAAGTGGAATACTTGGGTCGGATTGTGTCAGGCCATGGCATTTCGGCGGATCCGAAGAAGATCCAGAAAGTCAAGGACTGGCCAATCCCCACAAATGCTAGGGAAGTAAGGCAATTCATTGGATTCGCCTCCTATTACCGAGATTTTATGAAAGATTTCGGTAAATTAGTGATTCCCTTGCAGGAAATTGTAACCGCGGCAGGCAAGGATAAACGATATGCTAAACCCATAGAGTGGACTCCTCGTTGCCAGGATGCATTCGATACATGCAAAAATTTGCTAATCTCTTCACCTACTCTCGGATATCCTCAACCCTCGGGTAAGTTTATCCTTGATACAGATGCAAGTAGTTTTGGCATGGCGGGAATCCTGTCTCAGGTCCAGGAAGGAAGGGAGGTGGTTCTGTGTTTTGCAAGCCATAGTTTATCTAAGTCACAGAGGAACTATTGTGCGACAAAACGAGAGCTGCTTGCCGTTCTGACCTACCTGCAAAAATTCCGACATTACTTACTGGGTAATAAGGATTTTATTGTTCGGACAGATCATGCCTCCTTGCGTTGGCTGCTCAATTTCAAGGATCCGACCGATATGTTAGCTCGCTGGCTACTCACCTTACAGGAATTCGGACTGGATCAGAGCATGATTTTGCATCGGGCTGGTAAACAGCATGAAAATGCTGATGCGCTGTCGCGCTTGCCAACCAGAAAATGTGGAAGACCAGACTGCCTAGATTGCGGTGCGCATGATGCTGTTATTGCCACTAACAAAGTTTCCTTAGGGACTCAGCGGAACGTGTTGCAAGAAGCTCAACAAGCCGACCCACTTGTAAAAAGGTTGCTGAAAATGTTAGATGGAACTGTGCCGATTCCTAGCAGAGAAAATCTTGCTGGTGAGTCTAATGAGTTTCGGGCATTTGTCAGACATCTTGGTAGTATGGAGGTCAGAGAAGGTGTGCTATGTCTGGGGTGGACAAGACTAGCCACCGGAAAGAAATACTGGAGGAAAATTGTCCCTGTTTCCATGAGGAAAGAGATCTTCCAGGGCATACATGGTGCCAAAACTGCGGGTCATTTCGGAACCTTCAAGAATGTCTGGTCAGCAAAGATGAGATATTTTTGGCCTGGTATGAGTTATGATCTGAGGCGGTGGGTACGAGCTTGCCCGGAGTGTAATATGAGGAAGACTAGAGGTGGTGGTGGGATTTCTTACCTTAAGAAAGAAAAACATGGTGGTAGATGGAACCGAATATCGTTGGATATTCTAGGGCCTCTTCGGAGTACCCCTAGAGGCAACAGCTATATTATGGTTGTAGTAGACCATTTCTCTAAATGGGCCGAAGCCTACCCCATGGCCGATCACACCGCTGAAAGCTGTGCAGAAGTTCTTTTCCCAGAATGGATCTTGAGATTCGGATGTCCTGTGTCGTTGCAGACAGATGGAGCTCCTGAATTTCGGTCTCAACTCTTGAAATGTCTACTTGACATGCTGGGAATCGAGAAGCTTATTACCCTCCCATACATGCCTATGAGTAATGGGCAGTCCGAGAGGCTGAATAGAGTTCTTGTGGAACAGCTATCTTGTATGACTGATTCGGACGAAGTAGATTGGGATATGCTGACCCCTTGCATTGCTCATGCATACAGAGGGACAGTACATGCTGCTACTTTATGCACACCTAACTCAGTAGTCTTCGGAGAAGAGTTGGTAACGCCCATGGACATAGTTAATGGAGTTGAAAGAGGAAGTCTTGATTTCCCTTGCAAGGTTGCTTTTGTTGAGAACCTGAAACAGTGGATGAGAAAGGGACACCAGTACGTGCGGGATAATCTCGGAATATCTGCGGTTCACCAGATTAGGGATTATAACAAACGTTCTAGGCCCCCCAGTTTTGAGGCGGGGGAGGTGGTATACCGATTCTGTCCCCCCAAGGCAAATAAGAAGCTCGGACCCAAGTGGGACGGGCCTTATAAAATCAGAAGGTTCATAGGAGGTACCACCTGTGAACTGGAGACAGCCGAAGGTCTAATGCGATACCATATCGACTATCTGAAGCCGGCTTTTGATGAAAATGGGCCGATTCAAGCAGTTAACTTGGATCGGGCTCCAGAATTCCGAAAGCAGGAACAGGCTGGTATGGAAATCTTTAGACTAGAGGCTGGGAGAGTGGTGCCAGGGAAAGATTGTCCAAAGTTGGTGGAGAAAGAGAAAATTACTGTAGGCGTCAAGCCAAGAGGTAGACCTAGGAAGATCCGAAAGGGTAGTTCCAAGGAAACCTCCAGTAAATCTCTGCCTCTAAAGAAAAGAGGGGGTAGACAAGGGAAATCTGTTGCCAAACCTGACAGTTCCTTAGCAGACTCGGGACTTACGGCTACCCCACCTGGGCTTTTGGGTCCAGGAAAGACTTTATCTAGAAAGGAGAAGTCTAAGGTAGCTACGGTCTGTCCGAAGAAGCACGGGAGGCCGAAGGTTCGCACAGATACGTCCGACCAGCCGGTGGCGCCCCCGGTCGTTTTGAATAGGAAGCGCGGAAGGCCTAGGAAACAGCTGGTCCAAGCTGCTCCTGTACCTCCAGGAGAATTCGAGAATATGACCGAGGACCAGTTGGCTGATTCCCTCAACGCCAAGCTGTCCGAGTCTGATCTAGAGATGGATCTGGACGGTTCGGACTGCGAGGTATTGTCGGACGAGAAGGCTAAGGTCTTGGAAGGGTCTCGGATCCTTGTAGGCATGGGTCAGGCTGACGCAGGTGGCTCTGGGACCGGCACCGTAACTTGCTGGGGCGCAATTATGGAGGCCGAGGATGCTAGGGAAGCAGCTGCCGAAGAGGAGGCGGCGATGGTAATAGATATGGCTGAGGTTGAGTCCGAGACTCCCGAAGCCAAGTCTGTACCTTCGGCTGGTACCTCTAAGCAGAAACCTAGATCCCCCAGAAAGCAGGACAAGCCGAAGATGAAGGATGGAGAGATGAACGAGTCCCCGCGGACTCTATCTCCAGATCCTGCTGATTCTTCGGCGGCAGCGACTGAGGAGCTCATAGGTTCACCGGCCAAGAGCACCCGGTCTTCTGCCCGTCAAGTACGCAAACCCCGGAGTTCGGACCCCAAGTCGAACTCGAAAGGCAAGGCACCTGCCCCAGCGACTGGAACTACTAAGTTGAAGTTCCGGAAGCTGAAAAAGGTCCATGTGCATCGTGCTAAGGTGAGGGAGGATCAGTTGGCGCACTTGGGCTCGTTGACTAAGTTCAATGCCGAGTTGGACAAGGCCTCTGATATTGTCCCGCTGAACCCTAGGCACGATCGGCCAGGCTCACGTCATCTGATGGCCACAGAGTCCGACTCTGAAGATGACCATGGACTCATGCTCCGGTATGAATCCTGTCTCTACCCAGGGTTGTGTAAGGCAGGTAAAATGGAACCTGGTACCAGTGAGAAGCTCCGACTGGTACCAACTCTGTGGGAGCCTGGATTTCGTTGTCCGTACTTGGTGTGTAGGCGAGTGAAGCTCAATGCTTCAGGTGTCCGAATTTTCTCCACCCGAGAAAGGTTCTTCAGGCACCTGTGCGAGGTTCACACCCCTCAAACAGAAGTGTGGGTCTGTCCATACGAGAACTATCAGCAGCAGCTTGACAGAAAATCGGAATTGGTCAGCCACATCATGAATGGGGAGCAGCTGCTACACAACCAGGGAAGGCCGAAGGCGATGGAGAAGGTGGCGAAAGTGAAGCCTGAGTGGAAGCCCTTAGGAGCTTTCATTCGGACTACCCATCTTTCGATGGCCCATCTCCGGACCCTTCGAAAGGCTGGTGAGGTGGATGTTTCCAGAGCTGGTACTGGAAAATCCAAACCGACTCAGACCCCGGTAAAGTCTAGCACAGTGACTTCGGACAAGTCAAGTGCTAGTACTAGCTCGAAGGCCGCAGCCTCCAAGCGTCCGAGGACTGAGAGCCAGTCAAAGGCAGCTGAGTTGACTGCTCCTCCTGCCAAGAGGAGCAGATGTTCGAGGAAGGCCCAGAAATGGGTGGACACAACTCTGGCCGAACTGCCTTGTGCCTTGGAGACCGCTGCTCTGGTGGAAACATCAGAGACCGGCGTGAACCAGGCATTGAAAGCCCTGCAAGTAGCTGCAGAGGATGCCAAGAGGCAGGTCAAAGTGACCGTGGCCGCTCTGGTGACTCCTCTGAAAAAGCTTCAGGCGGTGAGGACGAAGAAACGATCAGTCAGCAGGCTCTCCTCATCCGGACTCTGAAGGCATCCAATCAGGAGAAAGAACAACGCATCCTGAAGCTCTTGGAGGAGAATACCAGACTCCAGGGCTTGCTTTTGGATGATTCGGACGAGTCCAATCAAGGTGTGAGCAGGTCGGAAAGTTCCGTGGGTGGAAAGCCGACCTCTCTCCCTGCCAAAGCAGTTGAGGAAGCTCAAGCCTTGCCTTCTTCAGGCTCGGGCGAGACTCCTGGTTTGACCGTGGTGTCCAGTCGAGCTGGTGGGACGTTGGAGGTTAACGACCAACAAATCCATTTCCTCACCAATCTCCTGGACCAGATGAAGTCCCAATGTGAGCCTCCCCAGCCTCAGAGAACTGTGGCTTCGGCTGCGTTGGGCCGGGCGCCTCCGAGCAAGGTATGTTCGGCAGTATGTTCGATACTCCGGACAGACCTTCTGCAAAGGACTCGCCCGATGGAACGAAAGACGACGACGGCAAGGATGACTGAACGGAGGAAACGCATGGACGATGATGACTGGACCGCCCTTCGACCCGATTTAACCACCTCGGATGCTGTTCGGATGCCCTGGATCCTCGGATCATGACCCTGGTGTGTGGCGCCGACATTTACGTGTAGTCTACAAAAATGAAAGTGATAGCCTTTTTCATAAATAAGTTCTGTAGAACAGATTGTTTGCTTGTTAGTGAGGACACTGTATGCTCCTGCCTGTCAAACGTGAAAAGGTTTTTCATAAATTTTCTTTCTTACTTCGGATAATTGTTCACATTAGTTAGGACACAGAATGCTCCTATTTGTCGATTCCTGAAGTTTTCATGAGATTGATTTATTTGTTCATTGTAGAGAGGACACACTATATGCTCCTACTTGTAGACTGTACTTTTCTTATACCCTGTCGAGTTTTCAAGATTTTTCTTTTCAAACTCTTAAAAGAAAAAAGGGGGTATTGTGGTGTTATTGGGTTTAGGTGGCCGCTGAGGGTTAGTTCATCCGAACCTCCCCAGTGGTCACTACTGGTCCGCGGGACTTTTTTAGTCTAAATGATATGTTTTGCCTGTTGCCTTTTATATATTTAACAGCAGTCAGCTGTTGGTCGATAGTAACCACGACCTGGGTTTCTACCATTTAATGTAAGCTGTAGAGGCCATGATAAACCTCTCAGTGTGGATAGTGTTACTTACATCTCTGATTGTGGAATGTTGATTGCTATTGTATAGGTCTGATAGACACCTTTGGATGAGGGTTACCTGGCTGGCCAGGTGATCCGAAATCCGCAGTCTAATCAGGTCTGGAAGCGAACTGATGCCAGTTCCGAACACCTCACAATAAAACCCAAGTGAACAGGTAGCGCCTGCCTTTGTTCCTTTTGTTCTATATAAACTCTCGATTAATAAGCTTCGGATACGCCAAGGGAAACGAACCTGCGACTCAGATTCACTACACTAAGCACAATATTTAAATCGTAGTTGGTATAATAACAAGTAGCATCTTCTCAGGAGAGCTAATTCTGGGGTCTTAATTATAGGTGATATGTTAATTTTATTGTGTATAATTTTATCGAGGTTATCTATAATACAGTAATAATTAATTTTGAAAAATGTAATGACCTTAGGCCTATGTGAATCGAACCTTACTGTTGCGATTCTTGCCTATGTTCTTTCCAATGTCTTTGTGGCCAGCGTTGCACATCTGTGTTTCAGCTCCGGCTTAATATTAATCGATATTAAATAATGATATTTCGTGATCGTATAGGTTTACTTCTGCGAGAATAAATATATTATGAATATCGATAGCAGGAGATGGGGGGGAAAGGAACTATAGTAGCCGGATTATATTAAAGTTCCAAAGGACCAAGGGTTGAAATATTCTATGTTCCAAGCGCGGATCCGAGATAAAACATCAAGATTGAAATACTTCTTTCATATGTTCCCTTTATTCCTCCTTGTGTGTTGGGTTGAAGACCTTGCTCCTCAACCCGATAAATGAACAGGTACATCGAGATATGAATGATTTTCAAACCAAGGAAGCATTATGTTTGCAACATAATTCAGGAATAATGGAATAAATATAATAATCACATAAATGCAAAGTTGAACATAAATATAGAAATATGTAATGAACATCATGGTCAAAGTCCGGATGAAATCAAATGAATAGTTAATTAATGATAAATTAATCAAATAATATAAACTGCAAATATCATCAATGGTTGCAATGAATATCCTAGTGGGATCCGGAGGAACTACCCAGAGGTGGAGGTCCGGGTCCGGGTCAATCCGGAGCTACCGGGACCTCAATGGAAATCTTCATAATGGAATAGTTACATTACAATAATTACACAATATCACAGATTCTAAGTTTATGTATAGTCAAATCAACAGATATCCCATTAACTTCTAAATTTTTAATAGAAAAAACCTTTATGGGTCCTGGCAGTTCTACCGTATATTCTCAAGACATTATTACAACGCTTGGACTAGGTCTAGAATCATGAAATCAATGGAACATACTAAAATACTAAAATAATAATTTTGAAATATTAAGCTTGCAGATCGTTGCAGTCAAACTGAATCCTATCTAATATGGACGTCAAATACATTTTCCAGAGTTTTTACCAAAATAAAACATTAAATAAAAGCCAAAATGATCGGCTCCCACAAATATACAGGGATGGCAAAGGCCAAACCCTCATGTCATGGCATTAAGCAACCATCACTCACTCCCCAAATTCGCACTTGCCTTCTGATATTTATAATGATAGTGTTAAGAGATAAAAGCTACCATGGGCGATCATAAGAGCGTCGTCAGGTGCGTGAAAATGACCGGCATTTACACCTTCTACCTCCGTCAATCGGCGTGTGGGGGCGGTCATTGTTAATTTGTGCGACCAGGGCGGTCATGGTAAGGGGCGGTCATGACATGTATTCTTTTGCCCTAGTTGGTCGCTACCTACGTAGGTTAGGGTCTGGGGCCCTGGGCGGGCCCCAGAAGCCAGAGGCAGAGAGTTTTTCTTGCTCTCTGGTGTATTTTAAGCACTTGCTCTCTGGTGTATTTTAAGCACGGGGTTAAATGTGTCTAGATGACAATATAAACTTCTTACTTTGATTCGCATGAAACATAGGAAAAAATAAACAAATATTTATGAATTCATTGGGATGTAAAATTCCCTTCAGAGTTTCAGATGAAATGCTTTTACAGCTTTAGTGGCACAACCACCGCTAGGGTTCCGGGGCATGCACCCACCCCCTTCCCTGGTATACGTTACCTGAAATCTTGGAAATCTATAACACTATTTAGATATAATGAATTATATTAATGAATCAGGTTATATATGAATGTGTGTTCAATAAAAGGGTTTTTTTTAATCTACACTGTTGCTGTCCCCCTCTCTCTACTCTCCCTTACACCCCCCAACTTGCGCCCCTCCATCCCCCTTCTCTCCATCTCCTCTTGTTTTTTTTGTTTTTTTTTAAAACATATTTTATTTCGACAAACAATTCCACACAAATGGTATGTTTCAAGTTATCGAAAACAATATGTAATGAACAAAATATAAGGAGGATACAACTATTATCAAAATTATACTTTTCAATTCATACAGAGGGTATTCACAACTCTTCTACTATATACCTTTCAGATAGAATTAGACATGTACAATTTAGGATAAGTAGCATTTAGTTTAATGGAACAGTACCCTATAAACAGGATTTAATTTTTTGTGTACAAATTTCCATCTGAACCTTTTCATTGAAAAGAAAGATTGTTGTAAATCAGCCAACTAACAGCCACATTTTAAATAGTCTATGAACTTGTTAAAATATATTTGATGACATAAATGTATAGCCCTATCAGAGCCCTATAGATATTTACACCGACTATCTGATCTTTTATTACCCTAAACAGCTTTTTAAAAAATTTGCCAATGTCACTTTAGTATTTCAATTTTAGAGTAGATATTTCCTACAAATGATAACCCGATATGTACATTTTGTCAGTGTTTTATTTCCCGACTAGTTTCGGCATAGGGTTGCCTTCTTCAGGGGACTGTTCAATTTCACTTTTTTTCCCATTGAAATCGGGCATTAGGCTAATGAAAATACTTGAATGGTCTTAAAATGACTCCTAATGTTTAATATACAATTTCTGTGAAACTATTCCGCACAGAACAATATTGATTTCGGATGATTTAAGATTAGTACTTATAATAAGTACATTACTGGTACCTCTAAAGGAATAGGCTTCCTGTAGCTGAGAAGGATAACCCATGGACTGATTTAAGGAAATCTTTAAAAGCCACAATCAGTGGCATGAGAAATAAGCTCATGCGTGATAGATATGACTAGCCCTCATGACGTCTGGAAAATGTTCTAGATAATTTACTTTGCACAAGGTCTAAATTGTATTGTAGATGTCATTGTTTTATTCTGCCCAAATTGTATTGCCCCTCCCCTCTTAATCTCTTTATTGTTCTTAAATTGACAGAAACTATATAAAAAAGTGTTATGTATTGTGCCCGATAGATGAATATTGATGCTCAAGATAATATAGATGGTAAATATAATTATTTAAATGAAATTGAGCTGTACAATCGTCTATCTTCGTAATTATATAATTAAAATTTAGCTGGCTTATCTTAAAATTTATTTGTTTCACCAAACTTTGTAATAGACTATCCCAGGTTGCACAGATGCACTTTGGACGCGCAGCCCTTGCATGGCCACGGACTACATCCGGATTCAGGGAAAAGTGCAGCCAGTGTCAGCCAGCCTTGCACATCCGGCTGCACTTTGGCTGCAGTTGGCTCGGCTGCACTTTGGTTGCACTTTGGTTGCACTTTGGTTGCACATCTGGCTGCATTTTGGTTGCACTTTGGTTGCACAACTGGCTGCACTTTGGTTGCAAATTGGGCTTAGATCTTTTAGATCTTAGATTTATTTAGTATACCTGGGCAAGGGCATAGGAGTGTACTAATTATTATTAAGGGAATTTATTCCCTGGGCATGAACAAGGTGAGTTTGGCACTTTATGATGCAAGGGCTACTTCTACAGCTGCCGGTATTTATACCTACAGCTGAAAGGGACTAAACATCCATGAGCTTTGGTTTCATCCATTAATTCATCGTTTGTCACCAATGGCTGGCTCTAAGAGTGAAGGCTTATTTACCTCTGACTTCCTCAATTTGATTGTGGGAGACATGGGTCCAATGGGGGTTTTACTAATATGGATGTACAGGACTAAGGGTGTTATGATTACACCCTTTCTAACACAAGACATAGATAATTTACAGAAATTGCATAAAGAATAACCATATGTATAAACTCCCTAGATATATAATGATTAATCATTACAGTGCTTAAAACGCATATAAATGCATTAGAAATGTTTTCAATATAAATTTATTGGGAATAATGAGGTGCTTGCTCTTACTGCCGCCTAGTGTTAAAGTGGCGCCACCTAGTGCGAAAGGTGGCACAATAGTAAGTGAATGGTACGATTAGGTCCAATGATTAGTCTATGATCAGCATAAAGAAAGCTAGTAGGATATTAATAGAAATCCTCCTATATTAGCACAGTTATTGTCTAGAATTGAAACGAATATTTTGACAAAAAGTAGTCAAACTTCTGATTACAACCAGGCCTCATTGTGGCAGCCAACATCGGTTCCCTACAGCTGACTTTGTCATTTAATTTCGCTGGCATAACTACTGGGTAATTTACTTCAGAATTACACAATATTATTCTATAAATCTGCATTAATATGGCCGAAATAAGGCTGTATAATGCTGATATTACCCGCTATATGGTTGATTCTCATGAAACGGTTCCAAATAGGTATTTTTGGTAAGGTCATTGTAATGAAATGAATTTGCCACTATATGTGCCCCATATCCTACTCCTCTATACCCTGAAACTGCGTATCTTAAGTATGAAAACTGTTGGAAATATATCCTAAAACATATTGCGTCATGGACGGTGATGGTCACAGACATATTTTGTTGTCATTTCAATCATTTGTAGAAAATTAAAATGATTATCGTTTCACATGATTCCAAAGAAGAAAACAAGTCCTTTCGAATGGTATATGGGAAACAAAGGTACATCCATAGGATCATTATGAAAATTAATGAAGAAATAGCATCATCCTCGGGAGGGGGACCTACAGGGACGGTGATGGACAAAATACTTCCCCACTTTGGAAACTTAGTACTTTAGATTAATTAAAACTATTGATCGATTTTTTTCTTCCCATTTCAATACACCCATGTGTCCACCTTTTAGCAAGCATATACAGATTATTCTTTGGATGATTTTTTAGTCAATTATAGCCTATTATCAGCGTCACGGACGGTGACGGCCATATTGGGTTATAAATTTCTCTCTTCCTCTGTGTTTCTATTTTCTGATTTTAGGGCAAAATTTGTTAATGGATTATTCTTAATGAAACTCTTGGCACATATGGATAAATAAACAAACACTTCTAGGTAATCTTAATTAGTTTTAGGAATGATATAATATTTGCGTTGCAAGGTATAATATTTTCAGCATATTTAATGCTCTAATTTTATAAATATTCATCGTAGGTAGGTAAAAGTTGGCATGTATTTGTTCAGAATATAGAGTCTGATAAGATAGAAACATTAATTATAAGGTATGACTACACAGGAAAGATCTTTTGAAAGAAAACTTGTAAAAATGACATTTTCCTATTGGGACCATTTCATGAGAATCGACCATATGTACGCCAAAGATTGTAGACATATTTCTGTTGTTTCTGGATATTTAACTGAACATTTAATACAAAATAATTCCATCTACTATAATAGTATAAAGTCGGTCATTACTCCTTTATTCTCACAACCATGTACATATATAGCCTAATGAGTCACTGTTACAGATATGTGTATTCCTGTGAGCTATAAATACAGACATCTATTGTTATAGACCAAAGTGTTTTCGCGTGGCTTATGTAGGGGAAATCTACTACAATGTAGGAGGGTATTCCATGGCTGTGCGAGGGACGTGCAACCGAAATACGGCCGCCGGGCGAACTTGACCAGTGGTAGGTGTTCAAGCTAAAGACTGGCGTCCTTGTGCGACGCTCGTACAGCTGGGCAGCAGACATAGTATTCTGGCACCTTTCCCGCATCCGACGGCAGGTGCCGTGTGACTCGGGATGTTTCAATCCATGAAAAGTATCACTTAAATAAAAATGTTTTTTTTAAATGTAACGGAATCAATGTGATAAAATTCATGCTGTTATCATTTCAGGAACTTTGGCGCTAAACAACAATATAATTCATGATGTCAGGGCATGTTTTCATGATAAAGCAAAACTCCAACTCAACAATCACAACAAACTCCTATATGGCCATTCATCTCAATCTACTCCGAAAATGGCTCAGTGGTGGAAAATGACACTGGCAACTAGATGGTACATCATATCACTAGAAGCGGACCTGGTCTCGACCTCGGCACCTGACCTCACCTCCACACCTGGTTTATATGAAGTGTGTGGTTATTGATATAACTAAGAGAAAATGAGTTTCATTCACATGTATGTGTATTGGGAGCACAGATGATTAGTTTCTAGAGTGGAAAATTTAGCCTGCATACCCTCACCCTATCTTGCCCCTCTCCTCCTCCACTCCCCTTCTCTCATACCCTCACCCCATCTCGCCCCTCCCCTCCTCATGCCCTCACCCCATCTCGCCACTCCCCTTCTCTCATACCCTCGCCCCTCCCCTCCTCCACTCCCCTTCTCTCATACCCTCACTCCATTTCGCCCCTCCCCTCCTACACTCCCCTTCTCTCATACCCTCACTCCATCTCACCCATCCCCTTCTCCACTCCTCTTCTCTCATACCCTCACCTCATCTTGCCCCTCTGCTCCTCCATTCCCCTTTTCTTTCTCTCTTACCCTCACCCCATCTCGCCCCTCCCCTCCTCCACTCCCCTTCTCTCATACCCTCACCCCATCTCGCCCCTCCCTTCCTCCACTCCCCTTCTCTCATACCCTCACCCCATCTCGCCCTTCTGCTCCTCCACTCCCCTTCTCTTTCTCTCTTACCCTCACCCCATCTTGCCCCTCCCCTTCTCCACTCCTCTTCTCTCATACCCTCACCCTCTCTCGCCCCTCCCCTTTTCCACTCCCCTTCTCTCATACCCTCACCCCATCTCGCCCCTCCCCTCCTACACTCCCCTTCTCTCATACCCTCACCCCATCTCGCCCCTCCCTTTTTCCACTCCCCTTCTGTAATACCCTCACCCCATCTCGCCCCTCCCCTCCTACACTCCCCTTCTCTCATACCCTCACCCCATCTCGCCCCTCCCCTCCTACACTCCCCTTCTCTCATACCCTCACCCCATCTCGCCCCTCCCCTTCTCCACTCCTCTTTTCTCTTACCCTCACCCCATTTCGAAATTCCGGCGAGATCTCAGTGATCTCTCTAAACCGCTCTAAGTTTCTAAAGAGGTTGAAGAGTTGCATGGCGTTTTCTTCATAATTAAAATGTGATATAGGGAAAACAAGGCATGACTGGGAAGGAAATGACATAACGAAGATGTTGGTGAATTTTAAAGCAAACATTTTGGTTCTGTTTAGAGAAACGTTGAGTAGTGCCAAGTTGACACTACTCGATCCCCACCTTTTAGAAGGCATTGCTCTCTAACTCTAGTACGGCTGTCTCCCATACTTGAGTTAGACTGGTGCTAACTACACCAACCCAGTGGTCCATGTCCACTATCCCGGCAGAAGCTCACCTAATCTAGGCCTCAACCCAAGATGACCAACACTTAAATATGTGAATCTTAAACCAAAAGTACCAAACATATGACAATTACCAGGAGAAATTGGGTATACTGATCCAGTGTTGATGTATAGGTGAAGTCTTTCGTGATTATTGACAGCCACAGAATATCATACTATTTCAGCCGAATATTCTGATTATCATTGACCATGACAAGTATATATAGGGCTGATATGTTGTTGATAAGATCACGATATTTATGTATAGTTATCACGTTTATATCAGCAAAATCCAAGATGGCCGCCATGACGGCAATCATTATTTTAGGGTTTTTCTTGCCAAATTACATCCAAACCTCAATATATTTAACAGACCTAAACATGTATTTCGTCTAGAGTATATTCCTGGTCATGTAGGCTAAATATTTAATCAAAACTTCAAATATTTAGTGAATAATCAATGTAACAGATTTTTCTATAGTATTTCAATGGGGACGAGATTTTTATCAGAAATTTTTCTATTCTTAAAGAAGTGGGGCTCGATTTCATTCAAAATGGTTTCCTTAGAACCAAGTGACTGTCAATAAATTGATAATTCTGGTTTTCGTTGCGCCAAATAACACTAAAACTTCAAGGTATTTCGAAAGTTTTTCAGTGATTGTGTTGCCTAGGGACCATGTATTTTATAGTTGTATATTGGTACAGCAGATAAACAGGAATAATTATCCTCTTATATGTTAGTTTCATTCATATTTACAGATCAAATAATTACTTCAGTGAGTCGGTGAGTGGCAGCAGCTGCTCAGGGCCTGCCTATTCAACTTGTCTATCATTTCGAATATATGTCTATATGCATAATACTTTCATTATTTAGCTATATATACACATTGTAAAGTATAGATCTTAATGTTTTACCTTTGCTTTACACCTCAGAACCTTTTCCGTCAATTTTGAATACCCCAACTTGCATCCCTGTGCTATATGTCCCTTCCTTGGTTGATATCCTATAGCGATTTGTGGGTGAAGATGCTTTTGGATATGATTTGAAATATTACTTTGGTAAACACTGGAAAATGTATTAATATTTTGTTTGAATCAGATCTTGCAGTGTTAAAGTATAGGCAATGTCATTCTAGATTTCCTGATGTATTTATGTATAAATATGGTATATTGTACTAGGTTAAGGTATTTTGCTCAATGTTATCAAGTTTATATTGCTCAAAGAGAGAATGTCGGGTTTGGAAATATTTATCATATTAGAGCATTGTAAAGCATTGATAAACCGGTGAGAAATATGAGAAGTCTAAATATATTACCAGCAAAGTTTATTTCAGGCGATATATCAATCTTTTGTTCTTTTATATTATTCTGCACCAATGAATTGTGCAGTAGGGGTCCAATCGAATGAATAGCCATGGATTTGAAATGTAGGTGAAGGTACCTGTGATTATGTACCATAACATAAGTGATATTACATGTCTGGATAAAATTTGAAACATTTGGAAATTAGTGCAATGACATAGAGAGATTCAATGTATATTATGATACAAAGAGATGTTTTATGTCTCCCAAACTAGGTTTTAAGATGTTGGAATAAAATATGTTAAATATAATTTTACTTGTAATGTTTGTTGTAACTTGGGGGGGGGGGGGGGGGGGGGCGTGGAGGGATAAAATGCTATTATGAGAGTAAATCTAGATATTCAAACAAGGGGTAAATTTATTGGGGGTATTCCCTGGGCAAGTGCGGGGGGTGGGAGGATTTTTTTTTTAAATTCTGGAAACAAATTACGGCGCCGATTGACCGTGCGATCCTGTCCATAACAGTGCCCAGTAACGGTGCCATATAGGCCTGGATATATGGAGGGTACCGCACCGTTGTTAGCGCAGAGCGGCACCGTCACTAGAGCGGTGTCACGGTGCCTTCGTACGGTACCGCACCTGCATTCCGGGTTTCCGGTACCGCACTGTTAAATCACAGAACTCGGCAGTTATTACAATTTACTGTGTATGTATTTATGAGCAATTCCACCAAAAATGCATCATTTGGCCATGGTGAGGGTAAGAGAGAAAGAAATTTTTCAAAATTGCTTCCATTGATTGTTTTTTTCTTGTACATAAACTAGATATAGTGGTGCTAATATAGATGAAATTGGGAATGTTGATAATGATTAAATCTCGGCCACCACGAGAGTGTGTGGTCGAGAATAAACGAGATGTTCGGTCACGTGCTAGGCACTTCAGCGGGAATTCGTGTTGTATTAATAATGAATATTGTGGTCAGGGCAGCTTGGCAGAAACTGTGACCTGAATTCTGAGGGTAAGGGCAGGGGGAAAGGTTTGTTTTTAAATGTTTTATTCATCAATGACATTATGCAATATATACACTATATCTCAGTACATGATGATGTTCTTTTAATAATATTAAATGATATATCAAAACAATTAATTATACAAAATACCTGAGTGATAAAAACAGAAGGTAAATATTCTGATTGATTAATGACGATTAAAATTAGAAATAGATAATTAAAATATATGCATAATGTTTCAAATTGGTATGTAATTGATAGATCTTTATATAAGGGCCATAACGCTCTTTAGTTTGTCAAAATATTCCAACTAGAACAGTTACATCCAAAAAACTGTTCAGTGATGGTAATGGTAATGGCCGCGGAAAGGTCATACGTCATTAACCCTCTGGCCCATTATGTACATAAACCCATTATATCTAGAATATGTACAAAACTATCAATGACATGGTTTACCCCTCGTTTTTCTGTTAAGTTGAGTTGCATACTTGTTTATGAAGGTAAATATAAGTTATATTTAGGTATTTAGAGGAAAAATTAGTAGGGAAAAATAGAAAAAAAATAGTTTCAAGCCCCCTCCAGACCACGGCGACATGGGCGCCCTCTAGACCCCTGTTACGGGTACATACTCTGTTATGCTTGTGGCCCCTACCTCAATAAGTTCAAAAACTTTTTTTGTATTTATTTATGTACCCTGGTGTTTCTTACATACTTTAACACAGAGAATATGATTCATGCTATTATTAATTTATTTATTAATGAAAGCTAAACCCCCGTTACGGCGACATTAATATTCCCACACACTTTTCTTAGTATCTAAAACCCCACTATTGACCTGGGAAGAATTATCTCTATATATATAAAACTTTTATTCACAATTACATATAATACAATTGTAGTGATTCGCTCTCAATATAAACAAGTGAACAAAGCCAATTCTCTGTAGTTCTGTTTATTCTCTTAGACAGTCCGTGGAAACGGCCTCTTGACCCGGCAGGCCAGACAGAGTAGGTAACTCTGGTCCGCATTACCAACGGGTAGCATCACTTCAAGGATATGTGAAACATACTGTATACAACATAATACACGGATAAGAATAGTATTAGATAGAATAAACAGACAGAGTTCTCTATAAGAGTAATATAAAGGGTTTACATAAGACATGGTAAAGGGTAATAGATAAGAAATAGAGATGGTGTATAGTAATACACCTCACCCAAGCGCAGGGCGCCTCTATAGGTAGAGTAGTAAAATAGAAGGCTTGACCTTTATGGTCAGACGCCAAGTGTTATATACCAGAACTACTACACAATCATATATAATCAGGAGAAAGGACGCGACCCTCACAATAGTGATCTTCCGGGGGGGCCCTTTGATAAAATAAATGGAATAAGATAAGGAATTTTAAAATCAAGTCATTACATCATGTTCTCAACAATCCTTAGTAATAATTCATTATACTAAAAAGTTCGCAAGATAAAATCCATAGAGTTTCCGATAAACTGAAGAATTTTATGTGAATAGTGGTTAGTCCAGTTGAATAGTCTCAGTAATTTCATATATTTGTAATAGTATTTGTGATTTTCCTTCAGTTCAGATGTCAAGATGTTTTAAAATGACAAGATGTTTTAAATTGCTGTAGGTAGAAACTTCAGTGGTGAGCATTAATGACTGTTCATTTGTCACATTTGTCATTGAAGGTATCTTCAGCTGTAAGTGATGTTCAGGGTGTTTTACTTCACACCAGGAGTCCTTTAATATCAATATATTGTTCAATAAATCCTCATCAGTACCATGTAGGTCACAAATAATTATTATATGCTGGTACACAACTACAGTATTCTTATTCTTCTTTCAGGTATTATATAATCCATAGTTTTTCCATAGGTCTTCCTTCCTATACTGGTTTGAATTTAACAGTAGAAACTTTTCCTCCCTGTACTGGTCCGTTTACAACTATTTCCATCATCAACATTGTTTAATCAAAAGGAACAAGATATTTTGTTCAGAGTGAATAAAAGCGAATAAACAGCGAATAAACAGTCATTTCCCATACCCTCCCCTTCGGTAAAAAACCAATACCGATATCTCGGCCTTAAACATAGGACTTACATGCCTATTTAATCCCCCCACCCCCCTCCCACGATCATAATCAAGCGATTTCAACAATGAAGTAATGCATATTGTAGGAGAGTTGCAGCAACTATCTGTATGAAGTCAGGCTCCAGAGAACTCTTGACTCAACAGACAGTACCACGACCATGTAAATGGTAATACGAGAAGAGGAGGAGATTTTTCAAGTTTTAGTTCAAGTTCTCTAGGTCTATTATATTCCTAAAATAATTTAGACCCGTGTTACGTCAACAGGGGGCTTCCAAATAAGCAACTTTACATTATATCAACAAGAAATTAATTGGAAAGTTGAAAATAGGGATTTTTTAACCATTCCAACCTATTTTTTCAGAGTAACCATTGACCCTCTGGCCTATTATGCCCATAAAACCCATTATGTCTAGAATATGTATGAGTTTTTTCCAAAAAAATACTGGCAGCATCTTTTAAACAGTGATAGGAAAATATTTGCCTTTTATGTGTGGTTCTGGCAGGAAATTAAGCATTTTCTTGGCCTCATGATTAAACAAAAAAATCAAAAAAACGTTGTATGATACTTCCCACTAGGCGATTTTTCTCCCCTTGATCCAAAAATATCAAAGAAAATAAACTCAGATAAATATTCCAGCCTATGGAGGAGCTGTTGTTTTTCAACCCAAATGGTGCACTTTTGGTGGAATTGCTCATATATATGTGTCATTTAAGAGCAGGGCATATGGGCATGGAAAGATAGACTTTGAACCAAAACATGTCACACTGATATATATGTAGTAAAGAAATACTCTTCTTTAATTGCTTGGCTTTATTTCACCAACACTGTTGAAATACTTCACCTAGCTGCCAACACACTATGCTAATCTTCTGAACACAACACCCCGTATTGAACAAAACAGCACATGTATGCATTTTTGATTGTGAGGCCAAGAAAATGCTTATTTTCCTGCCAGCACAACACATAAAAATGAGGTTTTTCTTATCAAAACCACTGTTTAAAAAAAGCAGCCAGTATTTAAACACATTACTCTGACACAATATTGATACGATTAAAAAACCTCTTTTTTCAACTTCCCAATTAAATTTTTGATGATCTGAAAAAATAATTCATTTGGAAGCCCCCTGCCGTAACGGGGGGGGGGGGGTCAAGTTATTTTTGGAATATATAGACCTAAAAGAACTTGAAATGAAACTACCCTTACCACCATAACATTGTTTATGATTAGTACATCCACATTGTATTCATTGAAAAATCTCCAGCTAATTCTGTCCAGCTAAATAGTCGTGTTAGGATGCTGAAAAAAGTGGGTGGGAATATTAATGTCGCCGTAACGGGGGTCTAGGTCTCTCATCAATAAATGATTTGATATTAGCACAAATTATTTTCTATATAAGCATTATAATGTGTAAGAAACACAATGGAAAATAAATAAATACCAAAAAGAGATTTTGTCATACCCGAGATAGTTGCAGCAAGCAAACTGAGTATGTCACCGTAAATGGGCTTTAGAAGGTGCCCATGTCGCCGTAACAGGGGTCTAGAAGGGGCAGGGGCTAGAGGGGGGGTGAAAACTATTTTTTCTAAATTTTTCCCTACTAATTTTTCCTCTAAATACTACATATTTTACATTCACCTTCATAAACGACCAAAACAAGTCAATGGGTCAAAAGTTCAATGACCTGTGCCACTGCCATTACCATTATTGAATGGTTATTTTGCTGTAACTTTCCTTCTAGTTGGAATATTTTCACAACCTAAAGAGCGTCATGACCCTTGTATTAAAAAGATAAACCAACTGTTCAACTGGGAAAAAAACTGAAAATAACATTTTGTTTAAACTTTGCACCGCGAAAGAACAAGGTTATGTGTACTCAAAAAGCCAATAAAAACAATATGTCACTGGGTTAGTTTTCATTTTAGGGAGCCCTGAAATTTAGGGTTGTTCACTATAGAAGTCTATGAGAAAAGGACAATTTTTTTCGTTTTTTCAGTATTAAAAAAAAATGAAAATAACTTTTTCCTAAAAATCTCTATAGACATAGCTAACATATTGCTTTACCCTTTCAAGCAATAAAAAATGGGGGTCACCGACTTTTTAAAAAAGTTATTCAACTGAATCTGCATTCCGATGAGTTAAAAACAGGAATATTGAAGATTTTCAATGCTACACTGCAAGTGAAACCGTCTTCGTACTAAACGTTTTTGAAGACGGTTTTTTTGTCCCCTTTTAGAAGACGGTTTTTTTCCGTTACCATGTTCAAAAACGTTTAGCTTCTATATTACCGTCTAGGCATTAAAAACCGTCTTCAATAGTGTATCAGAAAACGTTTAGATAATCGGGAACAAAATCAAATAAGGGAGAATAAAAATTGATTTGAAATTTGCTTAAAAATTGATTGAAATCGAAGATATAGGTAAAATTCAATTATAGGATTGTTTTGGTCTAGAGAATTGTTTAAGGGATACATTGTGGAAGGTGAAATCAATATTGAATAATCACATATATTTCACTACTAAATACATGTCATCAGTAGAGCCACTTCATTTTCAAACAAATGAGGAGAAATGCAAATTAAGTATTTCTTAACTAGTTCTTTATTGCATAAAAATGTTACATAAAGCAAGAAATGCAGACAGGTAGAAACTAACTCCTTGTTGAGAGATGTCACTACATTAAGTACAAGTATCAATACATTTCACAGAAATATCAAAGGAATATCAGAAATATACCAAATACCTCAATACCAAAGAAATGACAACATTATTGAAAGGGTTTCCTCTGTCAAATATTTAGAGTTGAAGTACACACACGAATCTCATTGCAATTATATAAACTCACTATTCTATATCCCAGAAATGAAAATACAAACATTCATATTGATCTCTAGATTCTATTTCCTGAAAGTTAAATCTTGACACCACAAATCCATGTATAAATGCTATTAACTGAGGAAAGGGGCGAGATGGGGTGAGGGTATATAGGAGGAGAAGGAGGGGTAAGGTGGGGTGAGGGAAGTGGAGGAGAGGAGGGGTAAAATGGGGTGGGGGTATGAGAGTCTGTAAGTGGAGGAGGGGAGGAGCAAGATGGGGTGAGCTTATGAGGGAAGGGGGAGAGGCAAGGGAATGAATGGAGGAAGGGAGGGGCAAGATGAAGGGAGGGTATGAGAGGGACCCGATGTGCATTGGAAAATCCACCAGTGCATGTAAAAGTGCCACTGACCAGTCACAAAAGTGCAATCCTCTCAAAAAAGCAGTTTTGCACCTGGTTTTGCACCTGATGCTATGTGCATCATCAGATGCACTCCAAAAATGCATATCAAATTTATGTATATAAATCGGGTATCAATGCAGTAGCTACATGCAGTGGAATTAATGGATGTCAGTCAAAGTCTAGAGCAATTTATACAATTTGTAATTTATAGTATCTTGTATTCTGTCTAAAAAATATTATTATATTTCATAAGGCAACGTATGAAAACATTCATAGGTGAATACTGCGTTTTTTTTCAATGTAACTGTTAAACTGTTAAAGGCCTATAAAGAATACAATACTTATGAATTAATTAAACCTCTACCTAAATGTCCTGTTTATTTGTATGAATAATGAATAACTTTTACGCAGTAACTCCCTCCCTCTCCCTCACATATCAATAGAAATGAAAGTGCCTCACTGAGTGCATCATAACTGTGTCTTTTACACCTGGTCAGTAGCACATCGTAGGGAGCTTCAGAACCACATTTCTAAATGGGGTCTATAGAACATATTGTATTTATTTAAGAATCTTAGATATTCATCTCTATAACCTAGATTTTCTTGACAAAAATAATAGTTCTGACCAAATCCATGCACACAACTACCACACAATTATACAACACAATGAAGCCACAACAGGCCATAATACCTGCCACTTCACACTCACCTGGCATTCACAGCTCACTGTCGCACTTGTGACTCTCTACACTCTGACACCCACACTCACTCTCTAACACTGAGTCATAGAAACCTCTATGCACTTAACGAAACTTCGAATATCAAATTAATATAAATATTACTTCACAATTTCTCCCGCGGATTTAATTCCTCCTATTATAATTCCCTTCCGATTCTTTACGCACGGCGATAGCGCTCGCTGTGTTGACGTGAGAATGAAATGGTGCATGTGGTTAAATTCCCCACTTCCTCAGCATTCTGTAGCTATAAAGTTTGTGCATATTTTGTTATTGTTTAGTTTGTGCATATTAAAGTCTCCAAGGATCACCTTCGAAATGCAAACATGAAATTTGGTATATCGATTCATACAATATAATGTGTTAAACTCTCAAAAAGTGAGGACATTCCAACACATAGATCTCGTGAATAAATCCCTTTGTAAAATATCAATTTTTGTGACTTGTGACTCATTTTCCTGGAACACATCACATAATATATATGGGCACTTCTCACGAAATGTCGACAAGAGCCCTATTTACAAATATCAAAATCATAATTAAATTGCTGGAATCAATTCCATACAATATGTGCTGGTTTGATTTTCGGGGGATATACAATATGCAGAAATAATAATATCCTTCATTCCATTGTTCACTCTGTGAGTACAAATCATGCCATTGCTTTAATTTGTATCATTACGAAGAAAATAAATTCCTGTTTCAGGAAATGTATACTTTTTTATACCTATTTCCATTATTCTTGGCACCAGTGTGCGTTAAAAATACGCACAAATACATGCAGCGTGATGCCGAATGATGTGGGGTGACGACCTCATATCTAGTATTCATATTTTTTCTAAATGACTCATTTAATATCATGAAATACAGGTTTAGGAACTCTATCGACGTTTCCTGAGAAGTGCCCATGTAGTAGAGTAGGAGTGTATTGCTTTATATAGATAGGGCAGGTTGGGACTTGATGATTTCTTGGAGAAATGATTATAAAGTTGTTATGCAAACATTAAGACAATATCCTATTTGTTTCCCTTGGTTATGAATTGAGGTTTACCATTATGTCACTTGTTCTCACCAGGCGGTGGTACTGATTTACACCAGGGGCAGTAGATTACACCAGGTGGCGCAACTGGTAAATGGTGTACATTTACAATTGTTTTTACAATGAAACTGCTGCTTATACACTTTATTTGGAATTAATACCAATATAGATATTTTACATCATGTACAATAGGAATGTTATAAGTGATACACTTCCATAGTTTATTTGTGTAATTTAGTTGTTGGATGTGGAAAGATGTTTTGATCAAAATACCCCCCATCATTGCATACTTCATTAGCTGAAGTAGACTCGGCCACCTTGGTTTTATGTACAACTGGAATAACCCTTCCTGGCAATGCAGCTCTCTAACAGGATGAAATAAGTGATGAATTATGACCATGCAAAGATATGGTAACATACCCATATATACACTCTCTGTGTTAAATTGTGGGATATGTTTCTGTGGAGAATTTACCAGCCTTACTATGGAGATTCAGAGGTATGAAACTGCTCTCGTTGAGTGCAACAGAACTGATTTTTATAGCCTGGTCTGTAGTGCATCGTTGAGTGTTTCAAAAGTGCATTTTATAACCCGGTTAATTGTGCATCTCTGAGAGCATAAGAAGTGCATTCATAAATCGGGTCTATAGAGCATTGTAAAATCAAGTTTGAGCCTCAAAACTGTTTACGATTTCCACCAGTAAAGCACCAGGTCAAAATCAGGTCAAAATTTCCAGGTCAAAACTAGGTCAGAAATGTAATCATGCACAGCGGGGAGTGAGTGGAGGAGGTGAGGGTGAGGGTATGAGAGGAGAGGGAGGGGCAAGGTGGGGTGACAGGAGTGGAGGAGGGGAGGGGTGAGATCGGGTGATGGTAGAAGAGGGGGGGGGGGGAGTGGAGGAGGAGAGCGGGGAGATAGGGTGAGGGTATGAGAGGGGTGAGTGGAGAAGGAGAGGGGTGAGTAGAGAAGAGGGGTGAGATGGGGTGAGGGTATAAGAGGGGGGAGGGGAGGAGGAGAGGGGGGAGATGTGGTTAGGTTATGAGAGGGGAGAGTGGAGGAGGAGGGGCGTGAGATTATGAGAGGGTGGGATTATGATTGCATGAGGGGAGGGATGAGATGGGGTGAGGTTATGAGAGGGTTGAGTGGAGGAGAGGGGTGAGATGGGGTGAGGGTATGAGTGTGGAGGAGGAGAGGGATGGGGGTATGAGAGGGGTAAGTGGAGGAGATGAGTGAGATGGGGTGAGGGTATGAGTGGGGTGAGTCGAGGAGGTGAGGAGTGCGATGGGGTGGAGAGTGGAGAAGGAGGGGGGTGAAATTATGAGAGGGGTAAGTGGAGGAGGACAGGGTCAGGGTTTTGAGAGGGTTGAATGGAGGAGATGAGTGAGATGGGGTGAGGGTATGACAGGCGGTGAGTGAAGGCTGAGGTTATGAGTGGGGGTGAGTCGAAGAGAAGTGGGGTGCAATGGGGTGAGGTTATGAGTGGGGTGAGTCGAGGAGGAGAGGGGTGCGATGGGGTGAGGTTATCAGAGGGGTGAGTCGAGGAGGAGAGTGTTATGTAACATTACGTAACATTGTGTAACCTCATTATCTATCTAATTATCACCTATTAATTATAATATCTCATTATTAAAATCGCTAATTATACTTAGCTATCCAGTACTGTGCAAGTCTACTTATTCATGCTAAGCCATAGGTATTACGTAAGGGCTCCGCCCCCTACTCTTACCCACATCCTGAAGGAACATGTGTACCCTTAACAAGAGGGGTTAGATGGGGTGAGGTTATGAGTGGGGTGAGTCGAGGAGGAGAAGGGTGCGATGGGGGGAGGTTATGAGAGGGGTGAGTCAAGGAGGAGAGGGGTGCGATGGGGTGAGGTTATGAGTGGGGTGAGTCGAGGAGGAGAGGGGTGTGATGGGGTGAGGTTATGAGTGGGGTGAGTCAAGGAGGAGAGGGGTTAGATGGGGTGAGGTTATGAGTGGGGTGAGTCAAGGGGTGCGATGGGGTGAGGTTATGAGTGGGGTGAGTCGAGGAGGAGAGGGGTGCAATGGGGTGAGGTTATGAGTGGGGTGAGTCAAGGAGGAGAGGGGTGAGATGGGGTGAGGTTATGAGTGGGGTGACTCGAGGAGGAGAGGGGTGCGATGGGGTGAGGTTGTGAGTGGGGGTGAGTCGAGGAGGAGAAGGGTGCGATGGGGTGAGGTTATGAGTGGGGTGAGTCGAGGAGGAGTGGGGTGCGATGGGGTGAGGTTATGAGTGGGGTGAGTCGAGGAGGAGAGGGGAGCGATGGGGTGAGGTTATGAGTGGGGTGAATCGAGGAGGAGAGGGGTGTGATGGGGTGAGGTTATGAGTGGGGTGAGTCGAGGAGGAGAGGGGAGCGATGGGGTGAGGTTATGAGTGGGGTGAGTCAAGGGGTGCGATGGGGTGAGGTTATGAGTGGGGTGAGTCGAGGAGGAGAGGGGTGCAATGGGGTGAGGTTATGAGTGGGGTGAGTCAAGGAGGAGAGGGGTGAGATGGGGTGAGGTTATGAGTGGGGTGACTCGAGGAGGAGAGGGGTGCGATGGGGTGAGGTTGTGAGTGGGGGTGAGTCGAGGAGGAGAAGGGTGCGATGGGGTGAGGTTATGAGTGGGGTGAGTCGAGGAGGAGTGGGGTGCGATGGGGTGAGGTTATGAGTGGGGTGAGTCGAGGAGGAGAGGGGAGCGATGGGGTGAGGTTATGAGTGGGGTGAATCGAGGAGGAGAGGGGTGTGATGGGGTGAGGTTATGAGTGGGGTGAGTCGAGGAGGAGAGGGGAGCGATGGGGTGAGGTTATGAGTGGGGTGAATCGAGGAGGAGAGGGGTGTGATGGGGTGAGGTTATGAGTGGGGTGAGTGGAGAAGGAGAGGGGTGCAATGGGGTGAGGTTATGTGTGGGGTGAGTCGAGGAGGAGAGGGGTGAGATGGGGTGAGGTTATGAGTGGGGTGAGTCAAGGAAGAGAGGGGTGCAATGGGGTGAGGTTATGAGTGGGGTAGTCGAGGGGGAGATGGGGGGAGTGGAGGAAGAGAGGGGTGAGATGAGGTGAGGTTATGAGAGGGGGTGAACAGAATTTCTTGTTTTTGTGACGTTTCTAAAAAAAATGGGCCACACTTGTTATCATTGCAATCAATTCAAACATTTAAAATGAAACCAGATGAATTATTGCTTCATTTCAAAATAAAATATAATGGAGGACACATACACCATTCAATATCACATAGCCACTTGAAACCATTATTTCAATAATTTAAACATGACTAAAGGTTAAGATCCCATGGCCAGCATGGCCTATATTTACGCCATCAACAAAGACAAAATACTTTAAAATTACCTTATTTCACTTCATACAATTTCAAGACATTTTTAAAAATGGATTCCAAAAAAATAGAAAACCAGTTGAAAAGGCCCATTCTAACAAACTTATTGACACAAAATTTAATTGCATGTATAATTAGAAATTTTGAAATAAAAATAATACGTAGCCCATACCATACACCATTAATTATCATATATTATCATATCTACTTCAAACTTGGATTTTGAGATATCATCAGAATTGACAAAGATATGATCAAGAAAATGCTAACAATGTGAATCTTTAGAAAATCTGACAAGGAATTATAATTAATAGAATGACATTAGAATGCTGAACCTGACAGTGGAAAATACGGGTCAGAACTTTGGGCCAACCAGGACTATACTTGAATCACAAACCAAAGACAAAATACTTCATGTGCAGTGAACAATAATCATTTTACTTCACTTCATTTTAAGTCGATTAATCAACAACACTTTGAAGAATGGATTCTGTTCAGAGATCCAAATCAGGAGCAAAGCACAAACTTCTTAACTAAAACTGCATGAATTATTATTTCTTTTCTTTCTCCTTGGCCATGAGGTCCTGCATTGTCACTCGTGTCAGGAAGCATGGCAGCCGCACTATACAGTCCTTTTACTCAGTATTTCTTTGGTGGTACTGCTGGGTGCACTCCCTTTTGTATTTGATCTACTGGATGGTGTCCTCCTCTTTTTGATCAGCGTGCTAGTTGCACTCGCTCTGCAAAATAATAGATTCAAACGCATTTGAGTATTAGATGATATAAATAAATGAAAGGAACTGTGAAACTAGGGTTTGGTATGTGGAAAATATCAAAAGTTCATAATTTCGCTTACTCATAACTTTGCTAGCAGGCCAAATTTACTTGATTCTTGATTTGGTTTGAATGGGTTATTCAGGACTTCATCACTTGCCGGGCCAAAATAAATTTTAACTTCATATACTGTGTGGTTCAAGAAATCGTAAAATTTCTGAAAGTCAAGGAGGTAAAATTACCTCCTGAATACACCGTTCGACTCCTTATTGCTTTAAAATGTCCAGGGGAGCAAACCCCCCAACCCTAGAAATGCGTTTGTCTTTGGTGCAAAACGACTCCACTACCCAGCCAAGACTAGGATTGTATGAGGCATTAGTCCCATTGCATTCACATTATATTCGGACCATGGAAAACCTAGTCGGGCCATGAACTCTCAAACATTATGGCCCGACTGTCCATGGCCTACCTTGAGTAGTCTCAATTACGGTGTACCATGCTAATTTATATTATGACTACTATTAAGTTCTACCAATTAGTCCTGAGTGAAGGGGAATTCAATGCCTCAAAAAGTATTCATTATTTTATTTCAGAACCTTCAGAAAAAAATTATCGAGCCCAAAAACTTAGTGGGCTTTATTTTCTTGGGAAATATGCAAAAATATAGAATTGTTTAAAATATAGAAATATGCAGGGAAATAAGGACGACATGAGGCCTAACTGTGATAAAAGAAAGTCAGAATACACACAGTATTTGTCGTCAATCATCTGTAGTTACTCAGCAGAACATATCCCTTCTTTTGCGATACCATTTTAAGAATCAGATGTTCTTTAAATTATATGGGCTTTTAATATCCTTTATGGGCGGGTAACTTGGCCGTTTTACCCGCCTGCATAATTTATTTTGCATCTTGTTATTATTAACATTATTTTTTCATCTTCCCCTTCCTCCATCTCCTCCCTTCTCCTTCCCCCGTTTCCTTTTCCTGCTACGAGCTACATAAAGTACAGTACATAATATTACAATGCAGTGACTTCCAGCTCCACCCATCCAAAAGAAAAAAAATCCCTATGTCTAGTACAAAATAAGGCCCAGTACTATTCCTCATGCCACTGCTTTATGCAATTCCGAATTTCTAAAAGGAGTTGACCTAGATAACCACCACTTTTCTCTGTTTAGCATGGCCGCCATTGTTTATATTGGAACATTGCGTAATGTTGCATAGATAAAAAACGAAAAACTAGCCTCAATGCAAACCAGTGATATTCACAAATGAGCCAATCAATCCCTGCCCTGTCAATGTAAAATATGGATAACGTTATCCATATAATATACGGCTAGAGCGATTTCTAGGAAAGGAGGTAGAAAAGAAATGGTAGAAAGAAGGTTTTCTTTGTCCAGAATGTTCTCGGAATTTGTTGTTTTGCAAACCACTTTACTCATCTGTAGAGGTCTGTCCCCCCTCTCTGGATGTCGTCGTATGTGGTTTGTGAAGGTTTTTGGGGTGGAAATGTGATTTTGAAGCCCTTTTTATATTTTTTTCATACAACTATTTTTAGCACGGGAAAGCCCCTGGTAGAAAGTAAAAGAGATTGACGTCATGCCTCTCCAACCGTCTGTGGCAACGTGGGATTCCCTACACCCTGTCCAGCCTCCTTTGTTTCATTGATAATCTTACACCAACAATTCTAAAAGAACATATTGGGAGAGAAGGTCATATCTAATGCTTATGGGAAATAAATTAAAGATCACTTTGAGGGTCTAATAATGAAATTTATTGTAATTCTGTATGATAATTCTTTTTTCTTTCTATTTATTTAAACTTAAAATATCATTGTAACTCAATGACTATGGGAGCATATTGCAAATAAAAAAACAAAACAACTAAAATCTATTCAGTTCTGTCTATCGGGCCTGTACTGTATCCAGTTTTAACTTTATTCATTATTACTTTTATTGTCATAGGTGGAATCGGAGATGGGGTTGGGAGAGAAAAATAGGTATGAAAGACAGAGAAAAGGGGGAGGGAAACGAGAGAGGTGGGGGGTGGGGAGTGTGGGGGAGAGGGTGACCGTCCAGAGGACGGGTACTTTGCTAGTAATATATATAATGTTCCTTACCTGGTGGAATTCTGTGAGAAATCCTAGTCGATGCTGCAGCAAAAAGGAGAGCGGTGGTCGTCCGTTGTGTGTTCATAACAATCATAGGCCCGCAGTATAGGCTACCTCACACACAGGCTTGTGTGTGAGGTCAGCCTATGGGTCAGTCATGTCCACCTCTACCGGAGACACTGCTTTGGCTCCTGTGAAATGCTGCGCGACTTTTTAGCACATAGGGACAGGGAAAGTGTTTATTTTCTGTTTATTTTATGTTTATTTCAAGCCAAGGTGCTACCTGCTACCCTTGTACCTTTGCTGTGATGTTACCGCAGATTTTCTCACCTCCCAATTTAACCAAATGTTAGCTAGAGCTAACCACTGGCCAACGTCCCAACGCAGAGGTGTTGGTCACTCATATACCCTGAGCCCCGTCTGGGCGGAGGGGTATATGAAATTGACCAACACACGTCTGCTGCATTGGGACCATCGGCGGTGGTTAGCTCTTATAGAACCTGAAACAGACAACATTGTTAATTTAAAGATAGTAACATGATTAGTCTAAGGCAGCTAGAGCGGTAGAGAGGTGACCACTGGCAGGCAGAGAAGGTGGTGTGTTTATTGTAAGTAGAATTGCTCTATCCCATCCAAATGGAATTATTCCATGCCGCCAGTAGCCTGAGTAGGCTTTTTAACTAACTTATAAATGCTCAAAATCTGCTAGCTTAAGTATGCCTTTGCATGTATGTATATTAACAGATTCCTGCCTTGATGTACCTCCTAACGTCTAAGATGTCATGTATTGGAATATAATAAGGATTTCATTGACAAGTTATTTGTGGGCTGGTAAATTTCTTCCCTCTCTCCTCCCTCCCCTAGCTAGGAGCTAGGCCCTCCCTCTTTCTCGCTCTTCCCTCATTCCCTCACAGAAAGAGGGAGGATAGATATAACAAATAGGCCAGACAGGAATCTGTTGCTAAAAACCGATTTATCAACATTATTCATCAAACAGTGGGAATTCTACTACTATACGATTTTACAACCAAGCCCCGCGGTTCTGTCCACTGCGCTAAACATTATGCTACATGGTTTTAACTGTTGTAGACAGTCTTCAATACGTAGTATCTTCAATACTGTTAAGTCTAGTTTATCATTTCCCAACGAACATTTTTCTTTCAACAACAAAATCAGGTTGTTTGTTTACCATCAAAATGATGAGCAGAAACATTGTGATATGTGATGTTTAGAAGTCTGAAGTTTGTATGAGAGCGGAACAGAATTGTACACAGTGGACAGAACCGCGGGGCTTGGTTGTAAAATCGTATACACAGCAAAAGCATCTACACAAATGTGTTGTAAACGGGGTTGAAGATACAAACATGTTCAACTTCGTTTAGCTTGAATACGTTGTGGTAAACGGTGCCTTTGCAGTGTAAATAATATCTTTCAAAATATGTTGATACCCTGTTCTTTCATGCGTGAGGGTAAACCTGTATAGTGGCTATATTAAGAAGACATTTCAACTGAAAAATGTTATTTGTCTGTCTGAAATCTTGAGAAACTGAGTAAACTGAGAAACTGAGAAAATATCCATTTTCCCCACATACATCAATACTAAACTTTGGTGGTCTCTAGAATGAAAACAAAATACGAAGTTTGAAAAAATTATTGTCACTCCTTATTTTTCATGCATTAGTTCCTTGAACTCCCGCCTGCAGCAGTGCATATGACAGTGGTTTATCTCTTTAAGACCTACTATGTATATATGAACTAATTTAAAATATTAATTATGCATACATTTTTATTTATTTATTTCTAATTCAAATTCTCATTTATGTAGAAATCTGGACCTTTCCCTTTTGCCCTTACCATCAGAATTGAGGTCACTGCATTTCCCAAGCTGCCCTGACCACTAGTTTCACTATAACCGTTCCCAATTTCTTCTATTTTAGCAGCAATATATCTAAGTTTATATATGACAAAAAGTAAATCAATGGAAGCAATATGAATTTTCAGCCAAATGACACATTTTTGGTGGAATTGTTTATATATGTGATGTGTCACCGGGTGAAATGGTGATATAATTGCTGAATTAGACTGGTTGAATAATGGATGAATGACTATATTTCCTGAATTAAACTGGTTGAATAATGGAGGGACAACTAAATGAGTCCAGTCTTGCATCCTTGTGCCGGGAGGCACTCAATAAAATAATCGACTTATGGCCCCCTCACACTATTCAACATACAACAGTTGGGGGTCTAAAGACTGAAGTTTGAAGGCTCACACTAGCCGACAGGAGTCGGGAGCCCGGCGACTAGAAAAGAGTATTTTTTGATGTCGTAACCGTTACAACAATGGTTGTAACGGCTAGTGCAGCTTGTTCTTTTACTTTTTTCTGAGTCGTAAGCCCCCCGACTCGCTGAAATTGAGTCGTAGGCCTCCCGACAGGCGCTCACACTGTACGACCCGATTCAACTTTTGAATCTGGTGTTTTGTCGGCTAGAAATGCTCCCGACGGCTCCTCCCGATGGCAAAATCCGTCTTGGACCCCCCGACTCGTCGTTTGTCGTATAGTGTGAGGGGGCCATTACAACCGTAATGCATTAATAAACTAATCTAATACAAGCTACTTTCTTGTAATGATTAATCATTTTTAATGTGGCCGTACACCTATCTGTAATGACCCTCGGAAGTGTAGCGGATTATATTTATTCTATCAACCGCGATGATGAAACCCGTTGTGACACATCACAAGAGTTGGTTGGTATTTACATACGTCATATAAGGGTAACAAAGAAGTTTAATAGAAACAGTGGTAAATGGTAAGAAGCGACACCTTGTGGCTGACATGATAGAATATAAGATGCAGTAGACGCAGTAAGACGCAGTAGTTTTGCGTAAATAGGAAGACATGAGCGCGCAACCTGCCGACACATGGTACAATAACAGTATATATATACAGCAGGAACGTGAGTAGTATATGAAAGAGGTATTTGCATATGGCATTACATAGCTTAGACAACTGTTAATAATGTGACCGAACACCTATTTTAGACAACTGTACGACGTTATATTATGCCATCCCTGGGCTTCTCATAGTTGAACTATATTACATCTTCACCTCGTTAATCCTGGCACTCTCTGGGTTCAGGCCGAATTAAAACTACTTAGATTCTAGATTCTAATGTTGTTCCATCCGAGCTCTAATGGCAGCCTGCTCGAGGTACTCCGGAATCCCAATCACAGTCTTAATTCTTCCCTAAAAGAATATTCCTATCTATTCCTAGACACATCCCCAGACTATCTACATTCAGCATGGACTCTCGGGGATTGCCAGGGGTCCATTGGGACAAATCTTATTTGGCCAGCGTGCCCCGCTCTACCGCATTACTGTATTATCAGCCGTTGCCTCGTAAGCCTGACTTGGGTGTAGGCCTTCCTTCCCCATAGCTTTCTCACTCAGGGAGAGCGAATGGAAGCGAGGGGGATATTGAGACAGAGTGAGAGGGACAGAGCTGCTGTCTAGAGAAGAGGAGAGTCGATATCCACTTCCCTGATGTTCACCAGGGAGTTGTTCAGGAATTTTCGACATCTGTGGTGAAGGTTTTATTCCTAGAATTGTCTACCACACCAGAGGCGAGATTAGGATGTCAACCAGAAACCAAGGAAATAGCAGCAACCCTAGGCATTTCTGGTTAAAGGCAGAGTGACGAATATATAGGGTTTTAAAGGGCGCTAGGTTGTTCCGATAAAGGGTCAAAGGAATACTCACTATAATATAGCACTGGTTTACCATGTAAGCTCAAATAAAAACGTATGATTTTATAACAAATAAAATACAGTGGGCAGTAGAAAACGGCCAGGGTGGTACTCGTAGACGCTCTGTGGGCATGTACGGATGACAATTATAATGGCAAGGATGCTTACACCTTATCGCCTATATATATTATATATAGATGCACAAAGTTGGAGCCCATATTATTATAGTATACTAGCAAAGTACCCGTCCTCCGGACGGTCAAACTCTCTCCCCACACTTCCCCCTCTCCCTCTTTTCCCTCCCCCCTTCTCAGACTTTCATACCTGTTTTTCTCTCCAAACCCCATCTTCGATACCCCACCCCACTCTCCCACCCCTCTTCCTCATGCTCCCCCACCATGCTTTCTCTCCCTCCACTCTCTCCCTTCCCCTACATCCTTTCCCTCCTCTCTTGCCCCCCTTTTCTTTCCCCCCTTTTCTTTCCCTCCCCCTCTCCTATTCCAACACCCTCTTCTTTACTCTCCCATGCTTCTGCATGTAGGCCGGTCACCTGCTCTCCCCATACTTCCCCCTCTCCCTCCTTTCCCTCCCGCTCTTGTCTGTCTTTCATACCTGTTTTTCTCTCCCAACCCTATCTCCGATTTCCCCCACTCTCCCTCCCCTCTTCCTCATGCTCCCCCTCCCCACTTTTTCTCCCTTCCCCTACATCCTCTCTCTCCTCTTCCCCCCCCCCCTGTCTTTCCCTCCCCTTTCCCTTTCCAGGTGCGGTGGAACAGATAAAATATTGGGGGCAAACTATTTTTTTTTGCTGGGGGGGGGGGCGGGGTTGAGTAGGGAGTGGTTGAGTAGGGGGTGGTGGAGTAGGTTTGTGGGGGGGGGGGGGGAGGGGGCAGCATAGAGGGTGACTTTGCATAACCCTCCAATAGTAGTGTAATAGAATCTAATAGAATCAATTTTGCGACTTGTGATTCATTTTCCTGAACACATTACAATTTATTTATTTAGAGTATTCACAGTAGCAAACCAAAATATAATTTCATAATAATCTGGATCATCCATATGAATATCCAGCTTAGATATCCAGATCCACCAATCTTCTCAAATTTACCTAGTATATTGGTCAAATTGCAGCCTAATTGAGCAGAGTTTATCAAATGTGGACAGCTGCCAACTGTGCATTTTCGGAAAATATGACTCATGTATTTAGGTCCCCCTGGACTTAGGTTGTGGGAAATGACGTAGTATCTCACAGGGGCTTTCCCAGGCTATAAATAGAGTGTGGTTATCCCGATTTAAAAAAAGCTTCAAAATCACATTTCCACCCCAGATACCTTCACAAACCACATACGACGACATCCAGAGAGGGGGGAGAGACCTCTAAAGATAAGTAAAGTGGTTTGTAAAACAACAAATTCCAAGAACATTCCGGACAAAGAAAACCTTCTTTCTACCATTTCTTTTCTACCTCTTTTCCTAGAAATCGCTCTAGCTTTATATTATATGGATGGATGAATTAAAATATTGCCAGTTTTGGTACGTAGTTTAGATGATGTATGGACGGACAAAGACGAACGAAAGGAAAGTCTCTTGGGGAACCATTTGATATGTTTTACAATCCCTGTTGTGCCATCCGTTATTAATCCCATGAATCTAAATGATATTTTCATTTTCTGGGAGAGATACTTTCTGACCTAGGTAAATCCCCCGAGGGTCATAGCGGAACACCCAGTGCTCTAGTAAATCCTGTAGAAGGCAGGTAAAGGCAGAAAGGAAAGTAAACTAGCGGTGATAATATATTGATTTCCTCATTGTATATATTATATATGCATTCATGTACATTCGAGGACATAGCTTCGGACTTAAATTAAATTGAAGTTAGGCCTACCATATGTTAGGATGGATAAGACTTGATCCAGGCCCATAATTAATCTGAATTACATAAACATCCCCCACCGTTACAAGGGATGGAGCCTTTATTTCATCAAGGAATGTTCGAGTAGAATGGACCATACATTCTTGAATGGTAATCTCAAGTGCAGTGCAATTTCATATCTATACTTTTTTTTGTTTTTGCAACATCTTTATTAATCATATCCTGCCATTTTGGCTTCTACAATTCTAAGCACATATTATTATGAATTTATTAGAGGCATAAAAATAGTCAAAAATCACTTCTTTTTTTCCCCTTTCTTTTTAACAAAATATTTTTACTATCAAATTTCCCACAAAATAATATGTTCTAATATTTTAACCTCGAAAAAGTTAACACTGGTTAAACACAAGCATGTATTGTGGCGCCACCTACTCCCTTTCCCCACTGAGTCGACTTCTAGTCACATTATGTATGCCACCACGTGCGACACCTGGTGGGATAGAGGAATACTTACTAGTGTAACGCTAAGGGGGGGGGGGGGGGGGCAGATTATAGAGTGAAAAAATTCTCCTGATTTGGAGTTTTCAGGCCACTTCAAGGATTTTATCAGAAGGCAAAAATTCTACACAAATATATTATCACAACAGATATTACCCTAGAGTTTTCCGTCTATACATTTGTATTCTCCAGGTATTTTGATATGTCTTCCTTGACATTCCTCCATGGGAGCGTTTTCATGTTTTTACTGGGATGTAAGCGTAAAGATTGTATAGTTACATTCAACCTGTTCATTAAATAGATGAATGAAGGATAGTTCATTCTTATAAAATAGCTTCTGTCTGTGAATAAAAGCTTTGGTGTGGATGATTAAACAGTTGATTATTCTGGAGTTGTCATTGTCCACTGAAATACCAAGAATTATTTGTGCAGAGTCGACAACAATCCTTTGTTATCATTTTTCTTTATGATATCTCTATCGTTTCTTTCCTTATTGAAATATCCAACATTATGAATCCATTCAAAGAGATTTTTCCATTTTTTTAGATTTTCATTACAAGGTATAACCATATGCAAGATTTTGTATTGTAGAGATTGTAACCTTGTTTCACTGGTAACCTGGTATATTCTTTCGAATGTATTTTTCCAATTTATCTCCTCAAACTTGTTGTCTGAGAGTTTTAACATTTTTTGCCATTTATCGAATTTGGCCCTGTCTACTTTTTTTAATAACCAAGGCTTGGTAGGCAACCTTTGACAAACAGTTTAAAATGTTGATTTTTTGGTGAGCAATTTCGAATACTATTTTGCCTTCATCAGGAGTATCATACGACCTCCTCCTCAAGATAACCCAATCTCTAGGAATGGCTCTGGCCAACTCTATCCTTTCGGAGAAGGAAGTTTTCACAATATATAACTCCCTAAGCTGTTTGGTGGACATGATTTTTCCCTGGTCATCCAGGATATCCCCCAGAACATTGACACCTTGCTGCTTCCAGTGGGGCCATTACCACCAATATGTAAGTGCTGTGTTAAATTATATATATTATGTAATTATTAAATTATGTAATGATAATATGAATCGGATCTTAAGCTTTCTCTGACTGGCTTTTATTAAGGGAATTTAACAATGTCCGTCGTGCACAGGGGAGGTATAAAGGTATAAGGAAGGATAAAGAACAATGACAATATATATAAGACAATGTGAGTGAGGTGAGAATAATGATAATATCTAACTTATTAACCTGTAATCATACACATTAATATGGGGAGATATGCAAATAGGATATGATATGATGACGTGATAATAACTAAGTGTAATAGAGACTAATACCAATAGATATCTAAATATGATATTCTAGGATGATAACAATGATAATGATAGATATTCTAAATAAACAATAATACGAAATAATATAGCCTAATAGTCTCAGATGCTGTTAGGTAATATTACACAATATAAAGATAAGATCTAATGATATAATATAGGGGTAGCTTAGCTCTCTAGGTAGTAAAGATATTTCAATATAGGCTATGGTAATGAACCCAACTCTCACTCATTACATAATAATGCAATATAAATCAATATGTCACCAATGAATATTCAATACCTGATTATATAAGCATAAAGGTAGACCTGTGTCATATATAGTTGAATATACTGGACCAAGCGCAACCGACCCGCCCCCTACAGGGTGGATTTAGACCACCTTTAAACTTCCTTTCGTTGCTCCATTACCCCTGGTATTCTCAGTTAGACAGAACTCCCATCCATCGACCTGTTTTTTATGTTTTCCCATCTAAATGGGTACCATTACATCGTCTGAATGGCAAGTTTTGTTCCTCATGAGGCCTTTTCATGGGATGACTTATGTATAATGTGGTACAGGAAAGTTGCAATTTTAAATATAAAGATTGGTTTAGACTCCCACCCCTGTCGCACCTCTCACACACACACTGCACCTTCACTCACTCACATAGCCCAGTACCACACACTGCCCCTCCCGCTGCCTGCCACTGCCTGCTACTGCCTGCCACTAGTGTGTGTGTAGCCTTGCCTCAAGGCTACACACACACTAGGCAGGTAGGCAGTCAGGTATCAAACACTAACCCATGGATTCTAATGTGAAGGGAGGAGTGAAGGGTGGGTGGCTGGTGGGCATGCAGTGTTATTCAAGGTGAGAAAAATGACAACTATAAGAACAAAAACAAATAAGTACAGCAAGCAAAAGTACTAGCGGGTAAAATTTCTGGATATATTAAAGTAACCCAAAATACCTGACTCAATGTGTAAGGAAACCAAACTATAATTACCAATAGAAGGCAAGAGATGTACTTTCTCTCACAAATAAACACAAATATCAATAATAATCATTCAATACATCTCCCTCTCATGGGGGAGGAACTTTCCTCTCCCACTCTACTGGGGGAGGCAAATATTCAGCACTAGAGCACCTGGTCTAGGCTATACACAATATACACACATACATCAAATCAAATCACAATAACCTCTGAAATAAAGTACAAATAATGCAATACAATTGGTAAAATAAATGGAACTCACGGTACCCAAGGCTGTAGAGAAGGACAGGAAGAATACAGCAGAAAATAAAGAATCAAACCAACTGCTCTACTGAACTTTCAGGGACCAACCCATTCAGCAGCAACAATCCCTGTTCTTCACTCTCCACTGGAATCTCAAAGTCTGATCTCCTTACCCTCCTTCCCTGCCTTTTATACCCACCCACTTGAATAATAAAGAAATAACCTTGTGATTGGTTTAGAAAGGGTCTAGCATTGAGTTTAAACAATTTACCTTGTCTAGGATAAAGGGAGAAGCATCCAGCTGGCCCCTTAGTTTGTCTAGCATCTAATCCCGTCTAGGAACAACCAAGCGTCGGCAGACAAGGCATCTTATTAATCTTTAACCATCAAAACATCTGTCAGAAGCTATAATGAATGCCGTGATTACATTGACGCACTGCAACACATTGGCGCACTGCAACGGCTGCGGCCACATTGTTATAAATCTTCACAAATAACTAACACTAACATCTTATTTTTTATTTTAATATTTCTGTTTGACCATAATCGTTCTCTCTTAATTTGTTCAGGGCCATCAGGAACCTTGCTATAAAAATATCTATTCCAGATAAGGAATATTTCCTAGAAATCATTTATATAACACTTTAGTTTGTATCTGCTAAGGAAGATATCCTCTATATTCTTGTCTAAGATTTCCTCCAGTATGGAGAACCAGGTGGTGTTTCTACCTAATAACATTCTCTGGACCCACTTGATCCTGTTCACCTCATAAATATCCTCGACAAGTCTGAGGTTCATACCTCCAATGCTCGAGTTCTGTGATAGAAAAGGGGCAGAAATATGATGATATTTGTTATTCCATACAAAATTGATAATAATCTTATCAATTTTTTTTCTTAGTACTATATCAATAGCAATACAAGACATAACATGTTGTATAATAGGCGATAGGAACACATTCGCCATGACCACTCTACCCTTCAGGGTTAGAAACCGGTTTCTCCAGTCGTGAAAGACTGACATAATTTTTGTTACCAATATTTCACCATTTATCTTAGACATTAGCTTTTCATTTCTGGGGCACACTAAAGTCACACCCAGTACATTTAGCCTATTACCCAAACTTATATCAGTGAGGAACTCTTTAGTGATCAACATGTCGCCGATTTTACACCCATTAGATTTTCCAGGATTTAGAGACAGGCCTGAAGCTTCCTCAAATTGTTTGAGGATATTAAAAGCATTTGCTAGAGAATCTTCATTTTTTACCAGCAATGTGGTGTCATCAGCAAACTGAACTATCTTTTCTTGATGCTGAAATACATCAAAACCTTGAATATTCTTACTGTCCCTAATAGTTTGGGCCAGTTTTTCTACCACAATCGTGAAGAGGATGGATGAAACTGGGTCTCCCTGCTTCATCCCCCTCTCCACTTCAAACCAGCCAGAAGAATGGCCATTATTGCAAAAAACAGCTTTCGACTTATGCATCAAAGTCGTTATACAGTGAATAAAATTGTCATTTATATTATAATCTTTTAATGCTAGTTTCATAAAGGTCCAACTGACTGAATCGTATGCCTTGTAAAAATCCAAAGACACAACAAGGCCATCCTGATTCCTTATCTCCAGCATAGAAATAAGGTCATCAATTTTTCTTACAGCTGTACCAATATACCTCCCTTTAACAAAGCCATATTGGTCATCATTTATTATTCTCGGCAGGAAAGTTGCTAATCTAGCTGCCAGGATTTTAGATACTTAGATAGAACTGTACGCAAGGTTGGAACTACAAGTGTGATTCAATGGCTCGAGTTAAAACTTTCTTTTGTATCCAACAAGCGGCCGCAGGTCGCGCGTTGGATACAAAAGAAAGTTTTAACAAGAGCCATTGAATTACACGAGTAGTTCCAACCTTAAGTACAGTTCTTTCTTTATACTACGACTTGGAAATATTAAAAAAAAGGCCAATCTTACACTTACAGGCTGGCTGCATGTCCAAGACGTGCGGCCATCTTTAGTTTTGATCATGCCAAATCATGGAGCAAGCTCGTCTCTGATTGGTTGACGCAGCGATGACGTCACCATATCGACCATTACTGACCAATCAAAAACGTTTTTACATCGGCGGCCACGCGCTCTTTATTCAACGCGTACAGAAATGAACAAACTATTAAATGGGCGTATTCTTCCTGCTCAAAGTGAGTAACCCGTTCAGTCGTAGAATCCCCATCCGTGCACAGCCAACCTGTCCCTGGATCTGAGAATTGCACCCTCAGCTTTCTTTAACTCTAACTCTCTTAGGTTGTATATAATACTGATTTTTTCTGATTTTTTCTGATCCCCTTCTACAAAGGCATCGTCATTAAGTAACTGAGCATTAAACTTCCAGTAGCCTCTACCTCGACGAGGGAGATCCAACATTACAGAAATTAACAATTCTTTGTGATCAGTTAAAACCTTGGTATGCACCTTATGTTTTTTAACTCTAGAATTCAAGTTCTCTGTGATGAACAAATAACCCAATCTTTTTTTGTTTTGTTTTTGCGACATCGTTTTATTTCTTACACATTGACAGTTGGCGCGTGGTACATCTAGGATAAAAATAACGAAAAGAATCATTTCTCCCCAATGGGAGCCGCTTGTTTTTTTATTAATATATTCAAGCTCTGTTATCCATTCGAGGATTGATATCCAGATTCTTTTTGTTTTAATGCAGTTTACAAAGAAATGCGTGATAGTGTCAACCTCAGGACATTGATTACAGTGTGGCTCATATTTAACATCGATATCTTTTAAAAGCTTGTTTGTTGTTATCGCCCCATGTAGAATTTTATACTGCAGAACTTGCAATCTTGTCTCTGTTGTACTTTTACTTGGGTAACCTTTGCTATAAGATTCATTTTAGAAGCTTTTTATTACTCTAATTTGATAAGCCAGGTTTTACCTTTTCAGTTTGTCTATACACTCTGCGATATCGTCCAGTAGACGTATCCATGTTTTTCTTTCCTCTCTTTTTTTCTCACTTTCACCTATGTTTATTCTTACCAGCGTGGCTCTCATTCTCAATTCGTACATAACCATTAGCATGCTCATGTCACCATTGTGGAACAGCTTCTGTCTGTGTACGTATGCCTTGATCTGGAGGAAGACCCAGTTAATTATTTTCGACTGTGGGTTTATTTCTTCTATCCCAAAGAGGATTTCTCTAGGGTCTAGAATAACTCTATTCCTCCTGCTACAAACATACACTTCGCCGCTTGTTTTTTTATTAATATATTCAAGCTCTGTTATCCATTCGAGGATTGATATCCAGATTCTTTTTGTTTTAATGCAGTTTACAAAGAAATGCGTGATAGTGTCAACCTCAGGACATTGATTACAGTGTGGCTCATCTTTAACATCGATATCTTTTAAAAGCTTGTTTGTTGTTATCGCCCCATGTAGAATTTTATACTGCAGAACTTGCAATCTTGTCTCTGTTGTACTTTTATATGGTATAGTGAATATTTTGTTCCACCTAATTTCTTTGAACTGATCTTCATTTAAATTTAATAGACCCTTCCATTTAAGGAACTTCTCCCATTTGGGCTTCCTTTTTTCAATTAACAGTTGATATATGACTTTCGACGGGCAGTCTTTTAATCTTAACATTTTTTCCCCGATTTTAAAATCAATAGAACCTTTACATAGGTGAGGTTCCTCCTCTTTCAACTTACTTTTCCATTCATTTGGAATGGCATTTCTCAACGCTTTTAGTTCGTAGCAGGATGGTCTAAAGTTAAAAGCCTCCATAAAATTCTTAGCCGACATGATCGAGCCATCTTCATTCACGATATCACCCACTACAATTATGCCCTGGTCTATCCAGTGCTGCCACCTTAACAAGTTACCTTTGTGTTTGATACTCTTGTTGGTCCACAACATCTCTTTTCTGATCTGGTTTACAGTCGATGGTGAATTCTTGTAGTAACAATCATTCCACGTCTTAAAAAGCTTTTGATAAAACACATTTAGGTGGTAGCTAGGTTTGAATCTTGCTAGAAATATTTCTTCTTTAGGTCTACCGTGGAAGGCCTCCACTACATCGAACCAATTGTTTCTACCCAAATAAAGAATTCTTTCCACCCATCTGACTCTATTGGTCTCACACACCTCTCCCAGCAGCCTTAGACCCATGCCTCCTTTTTCTATACATTGCGTTAAAAAGTCAGCACTGATTCTATTAGAACCGCTTTTCACACAAATTTCAATATGATGTCATTCACCTGTTTAATCACCTTTTGATCTAAATATATACATGACAAGGTATGTAAGAAAACCGGTAGTAAGAAGGTGTTGCACACAATAATTCTCCCTTTAAGGGTTAGGAAACGATTGTTCCACTCATTTAGTGTTCCTTTTACTTTCTCTATTAGACTCTCTGTGTTAATTTTGACCAGTTTGGCTTCATCTCTGGGATAAAGAAGTGTTATTCCGAGGGTTTTCATCTGACCTCCCCAATTAATCTGTAACAATCCGCGAACTGGACTAATTTTGCTTCGTTTTTCCCTAAGATTATACCCTGTATGTTGTGATTATTTCTTATCTGGTCCGCCAGTTTTTCGACGACTAGCAGGAAGAGAGGATGATATGGGGTCCCCCTGCTTTACCCCTCGTTTAATCTGGAACCATCCCGAGGTGTTACCATTATTACAGAATGTGGCTTTTGAATCCTTGAACAGGGCCATAATCCAGCTAATAAATTTGAGGTCCATGCCATCAGCTATTAGGGAATTTGTTAAGAATGACCAACTAACTGAATCATAAGCTTTTACGAAATCTAAAGAAGCTATGATCCCCTCCTGCTCCCTTTCTTCTAAGAGTGAAATAATATCGTCCACTTTTCTGATCGCAGTCCCTATGTATCTTCCCTTAAGAAACCCGAACTGATCGTCTCCAATTACACTTGGGAGAACTGCGTTTAATCTAACAGCTAGGGTTTTAGAAATCATCTTATAGTCCACGTTGAGGAGAGTTATCGGTCTATAATTTTTTATGAAGACAGGATCTGAGCCCTTCTTAGGAATCACACTAATAACACCCCTTTTCTGATTCTCAGTCATTTCTCCGCTTTCTAAACACTCATACATCATCTTCATGAATCTTCCCCTGAGTGCATACCAGAATTTTTGGTAGAACTCTACCGTAAACCCGTCGCACCCTGGGGATTTGTTTTTCTTCATGGCTTTAAGATTTTTTTCTACCTCTTCTTCAGAGATTTTTTCCCTAAGAAACCCATTATCCCCTTCGTCGAAACGAATTCGGTTGGGGTTACCTAAAAATTCTTCCGCTGCCTTGCTATCAGAGAAATGTTCTTCGTATAGATCTTTATAAAACTCACCTCCTTCTTTCAGGATTTGCTTAGGGTCCATGGACAGGTTCCCTTTGATGTTCAACAGTGTAATAGATTTTTATTCCGCCCTATACTTTTCTAGACTGCAGAAATATTTACTTGGCTTTTCGCCATCCTTCACCCACTTAGCTCTAGACCTTATGAGGGATCCCTCTGCTTTTTTAAGCTCTATCTCCCTGATTTCTTCCATCAACTCTACTCGGTTGTGTCTCTCCTCTACAGTTAGACTTCTCTTTTTGTCTAATATACTTAGTTTCCCCCTAGCTATTTCCTCGGCCTTCCTTCCTCGTTTCGCTTTTTTACTACATATGCTTATCGCTAGCTCTCTTATATTCAACTTTAAGAATTCCCAGGTTAGTTTAGGGCTTACATTTGGGTCAATCTCTTTGTCACATAACTCTTCTACACCTTGAGCAAACATAGGATCATGCAGAACATTTGTGTTGAGCTTCCAAAAGCCCTTACCTCTAGAAGTGTCTCCTTTAAACATCTTAATTATAACCTCATTATGATCCGAGTGCGGACAAGATTTGACATTCGAGAAATGTACACCATTCGATATGTTTTTTGACACCAAAATATAATCAATCCTTGAGCTTTGCTCTTTTCTAGACCATGTAAAGTTAGGGGGTCCCTCTGTTTTCGTTTGAACTATATCACACAGATCCAGTCTGTTTACAAAATCATTTAGTGCCTTGCTCGAAGGGTCACTTGCCCTGTAATACATATCTGCGTTCAAGTCCCCCATTATTATTAATCTATCGAACACCAGCTCTTCTATCGAGTCTTCAATTTGTTTGTGAATTTTTTTTTGCTCTACCAGATTATCCGCATTAGGTGCATACACATTATACACACATTCATTGCGTAATCTTTCTCCACCAGCTCACCCCTTATTTCCTTTACCTCTTCCTTTACCTCTTTATGCCCTTCTTCCATCTTATCTATTCTTTCCATCAACTGTCGAAAGCAATCCGTGGTCTCATCGTGGGCTTTCTGATTTTCCGTCCTGTTTTTGTCATAAGCCGCCGTCATTTTGGCCATAACATCATTTAAGCTATTTCCCCCACTATTTTCACTTTTGGGGGCCTCTTTTTTCCAGGTTGTTCCTTAGGAGCCTCGTCGTTGCTTTGCTGTATCTCCATGTCTACAGAGCCCTCCGGGGTGCCCTGAGCAAGCAATTTGGGCAACGGGGTGGGTCTGAATGTTTTTTTTCCGCTAGAATTACTTGTCATTTCTGGAGATTGGAGTAACCTTTTATTCTTCCCCTTTTCGTTGCTCTGCTCTTTCTGACTCCTTTCCTTAGAGCTTGGTTCTTTTGGTGGCATCACAGCGTGCGAACCTGCGTTGCAGCGGGTTCACACGCGCCTTTTCGTACTAGATTCAGTCTAATGTTTACCTTTTTGGTTCCTCCCCAAGATGGCGTCTAAACACTTCCGGCTGGCTAGAATTCACTCGATTGCTTGATGAAAAAACCTCACAGTTAGTCTATTTCCTTGTGGATTTGTTCCACTTTGGAGTCAAAACCGTTTGTTACACTGTTTTTACCTTTACCCAAGGTTTGGGAACTGTGGGTCCTCCGTGGGAGGGATACTGCTACTTTACACGACTCCTGGCCGTTCGAGCCTGTTCTCACACTCTGCCCGTCTAGCGTACCGTCTAGATTATACCGCACCCCGTGAGCGGTCAGATCCAAGATGGCCGATGGTCATCCCTCTGTCCACCTTTAGTGTCCGAAACCTATTACTTATTCTCCCTTTTTATTTTATTTTCTTTTTTTGAATCCAATGACCTAGCTTTTTAAACACAGTCTATGTACATTGGGGTGATGCTATTTAACCTGATTTTGCTGACACCTGGGACGATCCACTGTGGGCGCATATAAATTAAGTACACATGTTATTACATCCTTGATCATCAAGAGGATATAAACCCATCTACCTTTCAGATCAGATTCCAAATTTATTACATATTCATTTAAATCATTTGAAATCATGATCAAAACTCCTCTCGAAGGGAGGAACCATGAGCATACACAATCTTGCCTCGCCATTGCAAGTTCCAAATCCTCTCTTGGTCCTCTGCAGACTGAGTTTCCTGTAGAGAGATTATCACTCTTTTATAATCATAATGTAGTGATTTCGGGTTCTACGCTTAGCTAGAATGAAGACGGAACGAGATATTTAACCTGTTGGATCCATTTATTCTCTATACTCCTCTGAACCAACCCTGACTAGCTGCAGTATTGACATACATGAATCACAGGGTAAATAGGTAAAACAGGTGTTAACAGGAGATAAGTAAGATGATTAAGAGATCCAATGGATTCAACATGTTAAGATCAGCACCACTAAGAGACTAGATACAATACAGGTTTATGATATAAGAACACACATGATCCAGAACATAGAAGACAACTTATAAGGACTGAATACCATAAAAGAGGTGAGAAATACAATAAGCCAAACACATTACGTAATGGGTGCTCCTTCGGGCAACCCGAGCCCTTACTGTCCACCAGCGTGGTCCCGAGGAACCACTTCCGTGGACAGCTCGGGCTCCGAGATACATAAATACAATACCGGAATGAAAGATATGAAAAACCACCACAATACCCCCTCTATTCTTTTAAGAGTTAAAAACCACAGTTTTAAAATCATATACGGGGTAGAAAGAAACACATTACACACATACATAGATGAGATTTATAAATAACATCACAATAAACAGTAATCACTAAAGTTACCAACAATCAAAGTACAGCGACAAGCAGGAGCATTTGTGTCCTGACTACTAAAAACATGTACTTTATGTAGTGGAAATATAATATAAACAACATCCGTAGCCTTGAAAGCACCTGTTCATCTACCTTCTGTAGAGAACAAAAAAGGCATAAAGAGTGTGTAAAATACTTAAGTGTTCATTTCTTTGGTAATATCATCTCCGGCATTTAAAGGCTTATTCTTTCAAAAGTCCAGCACAGTCCATTTGAGTCCACGATCTTAGATCCGGGGAAGTTCAGGTCGGCATCATCCACAGTCATCAGTAAAATCGATCAGCTGTTTCTTAAATCTGGGGCGGTCCAAGGTCACTATCCGAGCATCTGGGTCATCCTTCATAGCTGCGATCACAGTCATAGGAGGTCACGGGTCCATTCAGGTCTTAGGAATGGTTCCTTTGTAAAAGAAAAATTTTCATTTATCCTTACTTTCCTGTGACTCCTCTTGCTTCTCCTCATCCATGGCCGCATCCGAATCCCCTGTCTTCGAGCCCGGGGTTTTCGGAGGGTCATCTGGAATTGGTTGAGTGAAGTACTGCTGGTGCATGAAGCGGGTTGGTGATCCAAAGGATCCAAAGAAGTTTGCGCCTCCCGCCACTGATGCGGTCGGAGCCATGCCCATCATGCTTTGGCCCATTCCGAACGCTCCTGCTGGTGGTTGCTGGTGCATCATCGACTGCATCATTGGAGAATGCAGCTGACCTAAGAGTTGTGACAGCATCCCTATCTCTACAGTACTGATACTGAGAGCTGGTGTCCCAGCACCACCATCACCTACTTGCAACGTACCTGCAGCTGGTGTTGGGGCTGCAGATATGTTGCTGGTCTCTCCGGCTGTGTTGTTAGATTCGGCCTCCAGCCGGGACCTCAATCTAGCATAGGACTCCATCAAGTCCCGAATCTGATTGTCCTTTTGTGCTAGAGACTGTCTCTGAGAACTGATGATCACAGCTTGTTGGTTGTTCTCCTCACAGAGGGCGGCTGTGTCATCGATTCTCTTTTCTACGGACTGTAGCCTATGCAGAGGGGCAGTAAGAGAAACTACAGATCTCTCCACCTCAGCTCTCACAGCCGCAGATGCTTCTTGGAGGTTCTCCAAACCCATCCGAACTCCCTCTTCGGCCTCATGAACTAATGTAGCCTTGTCAATGGGAGGAGGGAGGTCCTTGGATACCTCTTCTACCCAGTGCTGAGTTTTCTTGCCCCTCAGTCTCTTTTTCTTGGGGGCTTCTGGGTGCGAGCAACCACTGCGCTTGCTAGCAGTTGACTTCTCTGATCCTCCTCTCTTTCCTTTCTCCGAGGAGGCCTCGCACAAGGAAGGCTTGGGCGGCTCTGAATCAGTGATGGAAGTTTCTACACTCCCAGCTGAGGCGGACTTCCGTCGAGAGTTTCCTTTCGGAGCAGGACTGGTAGTCGTTGAGGGAGGTGCCTCAACCTCGGAATCCCTGTCCTTTTCCATTGCTTTTTGGGCTTGTTCAGCCTTCTTGGCTTTCACGGCCATGGACGCCTGTGCCTGTCTCAGTAACCTAAGGTGACTCATTGACAGGTAGGCCATCTTATAGAAGATTGGATTCTTTTTTAATTTCGGGACCACTTTCTGAGGTTTTTCCTTGGCGTCCTTCTGACTGTTGTGGTGCTCGAGCTTTTCACCATTCATCAGGTGTTGCACCAGCTCGACCTGTCTGTCCAACAACTGGGCACAGTTGGTAAAGGGACAGGTCCAGTACCTCTGTCAGGGGGCATGACATTCACAGAGGTGCCTGAAGAACCTCTCTCTAGAGTGGTAGATCTGAATATCCGATCCGAACTTGGCGTACCTACAAGCCAAAATAGGACACCGTTGGTCGGGTTTCCACAACATGGGCATCATTTTTAATTTGTTCCATGTGCCCTCGTCGATCCAATCTACTTCCAGTAGTTCAGGCCAGACCTTTTCTTCGAATCAACCCATAGTTCCGGGGAACTCCAGATCGTCCGAGTCGGACTCAGGACCTACTGAGGGGACCCTGAATCCTGGCCTGTCATTCCTCGGGTTGAGGCTGGCGATGTTTTTGGGGTCATCTATCACCTTATAGAACTGTTCCAAAGTTCCCTCAATGCTCTCAACCCGCCCCTTCCACTCCTCCATCGAGAATGGTGCTGCTTCTTCAATTTCTTGAAAGAAGGGAGTTTCGGGGTGGAAGAATGTTTCCCAGATGAGCCCGAAGTGGAGGCTACAGCAGTAGAAGCCGATGCAGTCATCTTATCTCCTTCGGACTCACTCTTTGTTCCCAATTTCTTGGTGCTGGTGGACCTAGTTGATCTAGATCTTGATTTGGGGGGAATAGGAGCTTCAGAAATACCCCTTCTCACCGTTGATCTACCCCTATCACTCTCAATCTTCTTCCCTTTCGGTGATACCGATTGGGACTCCGATCCAACACTGTTTCCGGGCGATGGTGACCTTTCTCCCATCGCCTTGTAGGGTTGGACCTGTTTTCTCGGAGAACGTCTCGGGGAGTTCTGAAGGACCTCAGTGTAAGTCCTTGTCCTCTCCGGACTCCCTTCGGTTGGTTTGGTCGTAGTGGCCTCATCACCCGTCTCTTTGGTAGACACATCTTCCACTGAGTCTACTTCCATAGCTTCAGTCCCGAGGACCTTAGTCTGCGGGGTAGATCCACTCAGCTGCATGGCTTCCAAAGCCCCAGACAAACCTAGCAGGTTGTCTGCCCCCTCATTCAGAAGCTGTTCTGCCTCGGCCTCGGAAATGAGGTCATTGTCCGAGATATCTAGATTCTCGGTCAATTCCTTCTCCGCCTCTGCCATCTCCTTCTCAAACTGTTGGCGCATAACAAAAACAAAAACATTGATAAGCAACAGAGACATAAGCAGGCGATTAGCAGTGTACGGACATGAGCTCGGGTCCCAACCTAGCTGACAGTCTCCCACTCTTTTAGCGTGGGTGGACCCGAGATTAGCCATCAGTCAGACTACGAGCCTTGACATGTAACTATATCACGAAATTTGGATTAATTACGTCCTTCTTCATGTACTAGCAACATGACACAACTCTCTAACTCCTCCCTATGTCTAGAATTGAGGTTTCTAATGCATTTGCATGCACCCCTCCGTTCTAACAGTGTGCAGAAAAACAAAAATGGACGTAGCGGGTCCAGGCTCAGCCCGCCAATGTATAACGATGTACATTCACAATGATATACGAGAATCGATATGCCCAAACTGCTAGACATCTTAAGTTTTTGCAAGGGTAACAACAAGACACAGTGTTTATAAAACTTCATCGCTTAATAAACTTACTGTAGAGGTTTGAAAATCTCGAAGCTGCTGTCTCATGCAGAACACGGAAGCCAAGTGACAAAGGGTAGAACACTCCCGTCGTACTGGTTACACCGCTAGTGCTCTAACCCGCCACCGCGATGGTGGCGCCGTCAGCTTCCCGCTCTCTACCTTAGCATGATTGGTTGCTAAGCCAATAGCTATATTGATCCGCCTGTGGAGACTACACAGGGCACTATTAATCTCCACTTTCTTGACTAGTTCGGATAGATTTGAGCAACATTCTATTCGCTATAAATAGATTCTGGCCTTACAGCAAGTTCCGAATCACCTTGATCCGCAGGGCAAGCCTAGGTCTTGTCTACAACTATCCTCCCTATTCAGTACTAGTTGAGACAAATCCGTCTCCCAGTTACAATTAGAAATTAATCCATTATGCCGGTAGGGGACACAGTAGCTTAATATCGATATGCTACTAGTCTGACTTCTCGTTGTGTACTTTTTTATTGGGCCTGGTGATCAGTTCGGAACTCACCAAGCCACTTCTGGTACCATTCATATGTTGTTTTACAACCGATCTGGGGCTTTACGCATGCGCATGGCCCTTGTCAACACTGGGGAAGGATTATCTGTCTTGGAGGGAAGAATACCTCTAGTCTTCCTCTTCTTTGGCAGGCTTAGTGGGGAAGCGGGTAAAGAAATCTGCACTTTTTAGACTGTCCGCGACCACGTTTTGGTACTACTGGTGCTACTGTATCGACAGGTACCAGTATCTGTTTTCTCAGCCTGCCTCTCTTCTTTTTCTGCCCCTGAGCTGCTAATTTTGGGTCCGAGGGTGTCTTACTAGGCCCTGGAGAAGGCAAAACAGCTATAGGAGGGACCACATTAGGGTTAGCCACCACCTTTTTGCGTTTACCCCCTTTTCCTGTTTGGTTGCTTCTGCTCTTCGGGAGCTCTTACCTTTCCGGGCCTGCCTCTTGGCTTAACTCCGATAGTAATTTTATCTCCCGGGGTAGAGATCTTACATTCCTTTCCAGCTACTACTTTCCCAGCTTCCAGTCTAAATACATCCCTACCTGCGGCTTCCAACTTCTGAAATTCAGGAGCCCGATGCAGATTAGCTGCTTGTATCGGTCCGTTCTCATCAAAAGAGGGTTTCAGGTAGTCTATATGGTATCGCATAAGACCTTCAGCTGTTTCTAGCTCACAGGTGGTACCTCCTATGAACCGCTTTATTACATAAGGCCCATCCCATTTGGGACCAATCTTTTTACTGGCCTTTGGGGGACAGAATTGGTATACTACCTCCCCCACCTGGAATTTTGGGGGTCTAGAACGTTTGTTATAATCCCTTTTCTGGTGGACTGCAGAAATTCTGAGATTATCTCGCACGCACTGATGCCCCTTCCTCATTCGTTGTTTCAAACTTTCCACAAAGGCAACTTTACATGGGAAATCCAATTCTCCTGGTGTCACACCATAGACAATATCCATAGGCTCCACCAGTTCTTTCCCCAAAACCACAGAGTTTGGGGTGCATAGGGTGCTGGCATGCACAGTCCCGCGGTATGCATGGGCTATACAAGGTACCAGTAAATCCCAATTCTTGTCCTTTCCGTCTGTTAGGCAAGACAATTGCTCCACGAGGACTCTATTTAGTCTCTCGCTTTGGCCATTAGACATTGGTCTATAGGGGAGAGTTATTAATTTCTCGATCCCCAACATGTCTAATAAACTTTTCAAGAGTTGTGATCGGAATTCGGGGGCTCCATCTGTCTGTAGAGCCACAGGGCACCCAAATCTCAAAATCCATTCTCTAAAAAGGACGTCTGCACAACTTTCCGCTATGTGATCTATCATTGGATAGGCTTCTGCCCATTTAGAAAAATGGTCAGTCACCACCATAATATAACTGTTTCCTCTAGGGGCAGTCCGCAAGGGCCCTAGAATATTCAGTGATATGCGGTTCCACCTTTCCCCATGCTTTTCTTTCTTTAGGAGAGATATCCCTCTCCCTCCTCTGGATTTCCTCATACTACATTCAGGGCAAGCTCGGATCCACCGCTGTACGTCATATCGCATCCCGGGCCAATAATACCTCATCTTAGCTGACCAAGAAGTCTTAAATGTCCCGAAAGGACCAGCGATTTTAGGTCTGTGCATCCCCTGAGTTCAGGAATAAGTTTTCTCCAGTACTTCCTACCAGTGGCCAGCCTTGTCCAGCCCAGGCATCACACACCTTCTCTTACTTCCATGTTACCCAGATGTTGGACATAAGTTCGGAATTCATCTGACTCTCAAGCCAGGTCTTCCCGACTAGGAATTGGTGTATTCCCATCAATCATGTCCAACAATCTATTCATGAGCGGATCTGCTTTTTGCGCATCACATAACACTTGGTCTTTCGTTCCCAAGGTCACAGCAGTGGTGGCAATTACAGCATCGTGGATGCCACAATCCGAGCAATCCGACCTACCACATTTTCGGGTGGGCAGGCGTGATAAAGCGTCAGCATTGTCATGCTTCTTTCCAGCACGGTGGATAATCATAGACTGATCCAGCCCATACTCCTGTAAGGTTAATAACCATCTTGCGAGCATGTCGGTTGGATCCTTGAAGTTCAATAGCCAACGCAATGAGGCATGGTCCGTCCATACTATAAAATACCGATTTCCTGACAAGTAGTGTCAGAATTTCTTCAGATAGGTCAGGACTGCTAAGAGCTCACGCTTGGTAGTGCAATAGTTCTTCTGTGATTTAGAAAAGTATTACTGGCATAGCTCAAAACAACTTCTTTCCCATCCTGCACTTGAGACAGGACCCCCGCCATTCCGAATCCGCTAGCATCTGTATCCAAAATAAAATCACCCACCTTGCTGGGGAATCCTAAGATTGGAGCAGTTACTAGGGCATTTTTAAGACTATTGAAAGCCTCCTCACACCGTGGCGTCCACACTATAGGTTTACTATAGCGCTTTGCTTTCCCTGCCGCTGTCACTACCTCCTGCAAAGGGGCTGCTATTATTCCGAAATCCTTCTGGAATTCTCGGTAATAAGAGGCAAATCCTAGAAACTGCCTCACCTCTTTTGCATTCTTGGGGGTTGGCCATTCTTGGACCTTTTGGATCTTTTTCGGATCCGCCTGTATCCCTTGATCCGATACAATACGTCCCAAGTACTCCACCTTCTGCTTAAAGAAATCACATTTCTTTGGCTTCAGTTTCAGTCCATAATCTCGGATGCGGTCCAGGACAAGTTTGAGATTCTCCCGACATTCTTCATATGTCTTTCCGAAAACCACAATATCATCCAGGTAGACCAAACAGGTTCTCCACCTAAGTCCATCCAACATCTGATCCATCATCCTCTGGAAGGTAGCTGGGTTGTTGCACAGTCCAAAAGCCATAACCTTGAACTGGAACAAACCTACACTGGAAAGGAAAGCAGTTTTATGTTTACTCTCCTCATCCATTGCCACCTGCCAGTATCCGCTCTCAAGATCCAGAGTGCAGAACCACTTGTTTCCTCCAAGGGCCTCAACACATTCATCTATCCGAGGTAACGGAAAGCTGTCTTTAATGGTCACTGCGTTGAGTTGACGATAATCTACACAAAACTTCCATCTTTCTTGGCCACCATGACAATAGGAGCTCCCCATGGGCTACTACTATGTTCAATCCGGCCCTCTTTATACATTTTCCAGATCTCAGCTTCAGCCTTGTCTCTCTTAGCCACTGGGATCCGTCTGTATGCTTGCTTGATAGGCAAAGCATCGCCAGTGTTAATGGCATGGCAGAATTTATGGGTGCAGCCTAAAAGTTTTCCCCCAGGGAGCGAGAAGCAGTCCGAATATTGTTTTACCGGATCTACTGCATTAGCTTTTTCTCCGGAAGTCCTGAGATCGGATTCTTCAACCAACTTGGTCAGCGGACACACAGTGGAGGGCGGTGGAATTTCAGGTGACATCAAATCATCATCCGCTATAGGTGATTCCATAACCTGTATTGAATTGATGATTGCTTCTTTGATCACACCGTCATCCTCCCCTTCGGACAAAACTGATTCTTGTGAGACAATTGTCACACTTGTCAGTTTTCCTACCATTCTCCCTTTACTTAACTTGATGGTTCTTCCTGACGGATTACTGAAAGCTACCACAGCAGGTTTCCCATCGCCTGACACATACGTATTCAGGCTCCCTAAGGCATAATCTTTCAGTAATTGTTGGTCTGGCTCGAACATCAATCCATCCGATGTGACTGAGCCACTGTGAACATTTAATTCAGCTAATGTAATAGTTCCTGGTTGTAGAGTTACACCTTTTTTAAGCGTTACTTCTACATCTTCTATCACGGACCCAACTTCTAGAGCTTTCACAGAGGAAGCTTTATTAGTCTTAGTCCTCTTCCACAGCTCACATGCTACAGAATGGCTATAATTCTCTAAATAAAGCAAACCTGACCAATCTAGACTACATTGATGCACATAATAGAAATCCGCACCAATTATCCCATCCTCCGGCCCTTGCAGACCACTGACGACGAGACATGTAATCATGTAAATCCGTCCTCCCACTTCACATGGACAAAGCACGCTCCCATAAGTCACAATAGGAGTTCCATCGCCCATCGCACACACCAACTTGACCGATTGTAATGGTGGTGGATGTGGAAGAGAGTCATAAAATCTCTTTGTGATCAAACTGGTAGTGGCACCAGGTTCTACTAAAAAGAAGCCATTTCCCTCAGCTACTGTAACTGGGGCATTCCATCTCTCCCGAACTAGCAATTTAGCAGTAATCTCCAGAGTTCCTTTTTGTAATACTGAAATCTTCTGAATCTTGGCAGCTCTATTCCAATTCTTCTTAACCAGCAGAATCTGCCCTTCTTCAGCTTGGAATCCAGCTTCACCCCATCTTACTTCAGAGGTAAGTACTGGATTATCCGCCTTCTGTTCCGGATGAACCATTCCTTCCAACAGTAATCTAGAATTGACACCTTCCGACTCGGTGTGCCTATATTGCATCAATCCGAGTTTACTAGGTGCTGCCTGGGCATGACTCCCGATTTCAACACTACTCACAGGCTTCTCGTGGATTATGGTACTATGAAGCGCGTTGTCTCCGACCCCCACTCCGCTTCTCGTGAGAGTCAGTCCTAGTTTCCCGAGTTAGCAGATGCGGAAGCATCTTTCTTCTCGACTAGGCCAAACAGTGCTATTCTCATGGGGCACTTGGTGCGAAAATGTCCCATTTCGCTGCAAAAATAGCAAGGTTTTTCTTTGTAGGATTTGTACCTACCCCAATAGGAACTTGTTTTAGCAGCCTCAGGTGCCTTCAGGGTGGTCTCTGCGGACTGTGTTGGTTTTTTCTTCATCTTCCATGCCTGGATCGCCTGCACTAGGGCAGTCCCAATATCTGTGTCACTATCTTCGGACTGTTCACTAGTTGCCTCTAGTGCCTCGGTGATCTGGGCGATGATATTATTTTTCTTCGGTCGGACAACTTTCTTGGCCTCCTCTTTCTTCTTTACCACATCATCTCCGTAAGGGAACGAAGACAGAGAAGCATTTGTGTTCTGCACAAATGCTGTGGCATTGTCATCTAGTTCGCAACCCTCAAATACTTCCGACCAATAGGCAGCTTGTTGAAGATCGTTAGGTTGCTGGAGCCGAACCCACCAAGCCTCTTTAGGGTTTCTCAACCCAGTAAGGTATACCCTTAAGTCTGCATGGTACTATCCATGTTTGCTCCAAAGGCATACCTTGCTCTTCTTACCACATCGTTACAGAAATTCTGACTGGATTGTCTATGTTGCTGTTTTGTGGAATAGAACAGGGCCTGTTTTTTCTGAGAACTATGCTCCCCGAAATTGGCGTCCATATGCCAAACGAATTGTTGGAGAGTCAAGTCTGGAGGTAGGTCACCCAGCTCTTGGAGTTGACGACGGCAAGAACATTTTGGCAACGACGGCAAGAACATTGCATTAGAAGTTGTTCCTCAGTCCAATTTTGGGCCTCTGCCATCACTTTTATCTCTCCGAGATTCACAATCCACGGGTCCTTCATGGAATCCCACTGTTTCAAAAAGGTAACCTTGGGTATGTAATTGGCTCTGGTTCTGCTATACTGATAAGTAAAGGTTATATCCGAAGCCTCCGGGCCCTCGTACCTAAGACCTTGAACTAGAGATTTATCTCTGGTAGTGCTAGAGCCGTTTTGCCAGACAGTGTTTTGTCCACTGGTAGAGATCTGTGTTGAACTCATACCAGGCCAGATTTTGCTATCATGCCTCACATAAGTGCCATTAGTTACCTGACCCGAAGTATAGGTAACAGTTGGAGCACCCGGTGGCCTCTTCATGCTGGACACTCCCGCCCCTAAATTTGGAACATTTCCAGCGGCTTGGGGTGTGTTACCAGCACTATGGTTTGGAGAAGAAATGGTGGGTTTCTCTGGTAACTGAATTTGTACCTTTTTTTGTCCAGTCATGAAGGAGGCAGGAGTAGCAAGAACATACGACTCCCCCTGACCCTCTCCATACCTTTCACTTCCCTCTGCTACTTCAGACTTTGAAGCAGATTTCGGGGTAACCTGTGGAGGTGCCATTCCAAAAAATGCAGCAATTTCTTCTATAGTTTTCTCCTTACCATCAGGCGAGATTGGTTGTTGGGCATAGAGTCTCGACAAGTCGTGGACCTGAGAAGCCTCAGCACGGAGTTTCTCATTTTCACTCATCAACCTAGAAGCAGTAGCATCGCTACGAGCTGCTACTTCATCCAAAACTCGCCATCTCTCTAGATAACTAGTCTTGTTTGTACTGGTTGGGAATTCAAACACTTTTGATATTCCCTAATTTAATAGGTAAAAACCACTTCTTCGGGCTTCTAGTCTGGTATCTGAAGTTTGACTGGAGTAAATATGGCTAAGAACTGGTCACGGCACCAATTGTAGTGATTTCGGGTTCTACGCTTAGCTAGCATAAAGACGGAAGAGATATTTAACCTGTTGCATCCATTTATTCTCTATACTCCTCTGAACCAACCCTGACTAGCTGCAGTATTGACATACATGAATCACAGGGTAAATAGGTAAAACAGGTGTTAACAGGAGATAAGTAAGATGATTAAAAGATCCAACAGATTCAACATGTTAAGATCAGCACCACTAAGAGACTAGATACAATACAGGTTTATGATATAAGAACACACATGATCGAGAACATAGAAGACAACATATAAGGACTGAATACCATAAAAGAGGTGAGAATTACAATAAGCCAAACACATTACGTAATGGGTGCTCCTTCGGGCAACCCGAGCCCTTACTGTCCACCAGCGTGTTCCCGAGGAACCACTTCCGTGGACAGCTCGGACTCCGAGATACATAAATACAATACCGGAATGAAAGATATGTAAAACCACCACAATAATAACTACTAAAAATGGATTTTCTTTTTTTCTGATCATTCAGGCCATTGACATTATTTGAAATTATAGTCACACTTGACTCTTCATCTTGTTCAGGCTCCATTTTACAGTGTTAAACTGACTTGGTATCCTGTTCCTTTAGAATGGAAGGTTAGGCTTCCTCCATTACTTCCTCTTCATCCTCAGAAGCTTCTGGATTACCATCCAGCTTCTCGGGAATATTTTCCTGCTTGGGAGATAATTTATGCATAGCCAATCATTACCGGTCACATGGTCACAGGTAGAGTGAGCCGTTGAGGTGGTCACATGACCAACCTCTAATTAATACGATTATGTAATCTGTAGACAGCTTGGCTGGCTCATTAGGCCTCGCCAACTGTCATGGCTTTCAGGTTAAGCTAATAAGATAATATCTGTAGACACACCTGGAAACATGTGAAGATTAGGTAATTACACAGTCTGGTATATGAATCTTTAACGGTTATTACTCAGCATGAATATTTGTAATATTCGGTATATAATATATTCATAATATTTCTATATAATAAATTCATATTTAATAATACCTTACATCATGTTACGTAATCATATAAAGCATTTGGTCATCAAATTATGAGTATGACAGAGTCATGAAAAAGTTAAATAAATACATCTGATGTTCTATACATTTGTAACCCAATGCATTTCATCATTATTTAACATCATTGGATAATTTTCATTTTTTTTTTAGATTTTTCCACCTTAAGCAACTAGGCCGACGGTAGGATACAGGAGGGGGGTACCCACATCTTTTTTTTCAATTTTTCATGGCTTTCACCCTAAAGATTACTTTTTTTCCAATTTTTTTTACACGAATCATCTACACGTAACCTACTATCATGACAAATAAAGAAAATAATTTAATGTAAATGATTATTTTAAAATTCAGCAATTCCACGGTACATTGACAGTAAAAAAAATAGATTTTTGCCCCAAAAATGGGATTTTGATAAGAAAAAAGAAAAAAAAGTTGGGTAAAAAGGCCAAAAATGTTGTTCCACAGGTTGGTTGAACAATCCAAGCACAACAAAAAATAAAATAATTGGAAATTAATTGGTATTAAGTCCATTTAATCACTTTCCACGGCAGGATACCAAATGTTGTCAAATTGGTGGAATTGGCCATGTACTGTTCAACGTGTTCGAATTGGTGGTTGTCTACCATGAATCTTGCTCGATAGTGATTAGATAAAGGTGAATTGCCCGTAAAAAATACAACTGTGTTCAGGTCCTCCTTCATTGAGATTTGAGATGGGATTAGCTCCTTAGGGAGAGCTCCCAGCCTGTTGTGTTGATATAGCAATCCATCAACCATAACTCCACCTCTAATGACCACTACATCCTTGTAACCTTTTAGCTCCGCCACTTCTTTTATCATCCACGCTCTTTGGTTTCTTTGTCTGATGAATAAAGGTAAATCCTTTCTCATGCGTATTATTTTCTTCTCTTCCACATCCAACTGACTATCTTAGAATAGCAGTTGTTTGGCAGCCACCACCCTTTTAACCTCTTCTTTCGACCCATATTCAACCTTAACAGGGGCATTTTCCTTCCACCCTAATCTAAAAGTCTTCACTATGGTCAGGTCTTTTAGCTGCATTCTTTCTTCAAGGATTGCCTTCACTTTCGCCTTGAGCATTTGTTTGAACTCTATCTTACCCGAGACTATTCCGATGAAAATTACATTATTTTCCAGTTTTTTCATCTCGCTGTTCACAATTTCCTTCTCTCTCTGCTCTTCGGATCTTTTTAATCTGACTTGATCAGTATCTTTAGTGGTGAGCCTCTTCTCTTTTGCCACTACAAGCTCCTGCTCAGCTATTTCCAATCTTTTTCTTTAGTCGGCGATCTCACCGTCTCTGGCCACATTTTCTTTAAAAGCTTCTTCCTTATGATCTTCCAGATTTTTTTCTGCGTTGGTGACTCTGGTGTCCACACTTTTTAGGCCGACCTCTGTTTTGTCAGCTTTGGTTTTCACCGCTTTTATCTCCTTCATGGCGGCAAAGATTTTTTGGAACTTTTCCTGATCTTCCCTATGCCTTTGTTCTTCCTCTCGGTGTTTTCTTTCCCTATCACGAGCCATATTGTTCAGCAAATCAAACATTGGACCCTCAGACTCTTCAGGTTCCTGACTTATCCCAGAATCAGTTGTTTCTTCTTCTGATATTTCATACTCTTTAGACGTTGACGATTTTACCCCGTCATCCGAAGCCTCTGGCTGAGCCATGGTTCTCCTCTGACTCTGCGCTCTTAGTGTACGAACAATTTTTGCCTGTTTCTGTTTACCTCCTTGTTCCTGACTAGGAGATATTTGTCTCTTTCTTTTATTTTCAGCTTTATCGTTTTTAAGTTGAGCCGATGCTTCTGGTGTGCAATCCTCTACGTCTGACATATGTTACACACGCGAAACCAGCGATGCAATGGTTCATGCACGCCACTTCCTATAGAACAGTGTGGAGTTTTGCCTTTTATTCAAAATGGCCGACCGTTCTTCCGGTATTTACTTTTTGTCGGATCTGCATTTGTGATAAATGCTTAAAACCAATCTACAGTGCCTGTTGGTCATATACTCCAGAGTTATACGACCCAAATATACGCTCTTCCTTCCTTAGCTGTGCTCACCCTTAGTTCAGTTCATTGACACTAGGTTATAGTTTTTACAATACATGTTAGCACCTTGTTGGCGCTGTCCATCTTCCCGCATAGGTTAATTTATCGATCAACATTTGTTCCTAGCATTGGTTCATGAATTCACTTTTATAAACCTTACCAGCTTGATTAATGTTTTGAGTTCGCCTCTTATTTATTCCTATTGGGTCCTCAATATTACTCCTTCAGTGTTTATTCCAATTGACAACCGTTGGTGGTTCCCACCATTGGCAGATCAAACTGCCAGGGTGAGCGATAACACCCTATCTTTCAGAGGACAACTGACTATCTCTCCTTGGAGCCGTCCACAATTGTAGCTCCGATTTATTAGTTTGTCACTAATGTCCTTTGAATATCCTTTGTATGAGCACCTCACAGCTAACTCTGAAGAGTAGTTCCGTAGAGATTATGACAGCTTGATTAGACGGTTTGGGTGTTTGTAATGGCCGACAGCCTCGTGCGAACACGGTCCATATTTCTTTTCTTCTATAATTCTTTCCCAAGATTAGGACAGTCATTATAAACTATACCTCCTTTTTCTAGAATTGTTCATGAATCTGTACCAAGCTGGCTACAGATGTAGAGGGGTCCAATCTGAAATAAAAGGGGGTTAAAGGGTGGAGAAATCTCCTGCCAGTCTTTCACCTTCAATTCGAACTGGAAGTCTCCTTCATATCTATACTTCATGATATCCATTGTTCGCTTTGATGTCCGATGGATTTTAACCTTGATACTCTATTTCATATCTACCACCTAGCCAACTCAGACGACCTAGCTTGTATATTACTAGGTCGTCAATAGGAATCGCTGGAATCATAGTCCAGTAGAAATAGGGTTCAACCTAGAACAAATTGCAATAGAAGGTTTTTCAATGGTTTTGGGTACTGTGAGTCCTCCTTATTAACATACTAAAAGTCTACAAAAATCAAGATGGGGGAACATTCCAAAATCGAAGGTCAAAGGTCAAGGTCACCAAATCATTTTTTTAAAACCTTTTGAGCCATAAGTTTTGATTCATTGAAGATAGAATTTTCATTTTTTGCACACATATAACCTTTAATGGACCCTTCATTCTAAAACAGTCATTTGACCTCTGACCCCAAGGTCAAGGTCATTTAAGGTCATCAAAAGATGAAAAATTGGGCTTTTTCAGGGAATTGGACTCATGAAAGTTTCCACTTTTGACAGGATATGACTCAAACTCATTCACAACATAATGTATATGAAAGCCAGTGAAATTATGAGCCCTGCAGTCAATTTTAAGTGTCCTGCTCCAAGTATTGACCTAACAACAGCCTAACGAATGTGGTAACAATAAAACAACAATAGTTGGGATTTTGACCTTATTAGGCATTGAGCTCCAGATGAGCACCACACTATTTTGTATGTTTTGATCCATATCTCGGGATTTATTATGAATACTATTTCCATTTTTGGCACAAATAAGACCTATGATAGGAGCTTCATTTTAAAATAGTCATTCAACCTCTGACCCAAAGGTCAAGGTCATCCAAGGTCACCAAATTATGAAAAATGAGGTTTTTTAGGGGGTATATTTATGAAAGTTTCCTCTGTAGTCAATACAGTTGTTCTTGTATGATTGGTATAGTATGAAGCTGTTTGCGATTCATAGGTACATGGGGCATTGCCACCAGTGTGTATTTTGAGAAATTCAAAAGATGGCTGCCAAGATGGCTGCCACAACCAATTGATATTCAAAACTTGACTTTTGCTTATTCAAATCTTTGATGTTATACCAATTTTTTATGGTTTGAGGGGTCAAGGAATCCACTGAAGCTATTTCCAATAGTCTGAGACCAGTTGCCATAGAGATAAGGTTACCATGGTAACCAAACATTTTTCAGGAATCTTTTTATTAATCAAGATCATATCGTATTGTTGTATGCCATGCTTGTCATGGAGTACCAAAGAGGGGGTAATGGGGGTCATTCAGCAACATAGAGGGTATAATGGAGGTCATGGAGTACCAGAGAGGGTGTACTGGGGGGGCCATTCAGCAAAATAGAGGAAATGGTGTGGGTCATGGGGTACAAAAGAGGGTGTAATGGGGGGTCATTCAGCAACATAGAGGGTATAATTGGGTCATTCAGCAACAAAGAGGGTATAATGGGAGTCATTCAGCAACATAGAGGGAATAATGGGTGGTCATTCAGCAACATAGAGGGTAAAATGGAGGTCATTCAGCAACATAGAGGGTATAATGTGGGTCATGGAGTACCAGAGAGGGTGTAATGGGGGTCACTCAGCAACATAGACAGTATAATGGGGGTCATTCAGCAACATAGACAGTATAATGGAGGTCATTCAGCAACATAGAGGGTATAATGGGGGTCATTCAGCAACGCAACATAGAGGGTATAATGGGGGTCATTCAGCAACATAGAGGGTATAATTGGGGTCATTCAGCAAAATAGAGGGAATGATGTGGGTCATGGGGTACCAAAGAGGGTGTAATGGGGTCATTCAGCAACATAGAGGGTATAATGGGGTTCATTCAGCAACATAGAGGGTATAATGGGGGTCATTCAGCAACATAGAGGGTATAATGTGGGTCATGGAGTACCAGAGAGGGTGTAATGGGGGGCCATTCAGCAAAATATAGGGAATAATGTGGGTCATGGAGTACCAAAGAGGGTGTAATGGGGGTCATTCAGCAACATAGAGGGTATAATTGGGGTCATTCAGCAATATAGAGGGTATAATGGGGGTCATTGAGTACCAGAGAGGGTGTAATGGGGGGCCATTCAGCAAAATAGAGGGAATGGTGTGGGTCATGGGGTACCAAAGAGGGTCTAATGGGGGTCATTCACCAACATAGAGGGTATAATGGGGTCATTCAGCAACGTAGAGGGAATAATGGGGGTCATTCAGCAACATAGAGGGTATAATGTGGGTCATTCAGCAACATAGAGGGTATAATGGGGGTCATGGAGTACCAGAGAGGGTGTAATGGGGGTCATTCAGCAACATAGAGGGTATAATGGGGGTCATTCAGCAACATAGAGGGTATAATGTGGGTTATGGAGTACCAAAGAGGCTATAATGGGGGTCATTCAGCAACATAGAGGGAATAATGTGGGTTATGGAGTACCAAAGAGGCTATAATGGGGGGGTCATTCAGCAACATAGAGGGAAAGAATGTGAGTTATAGAGTACCAAAGAGGCTATAATGGGGGTCATTCAGCAACATAGAGGGAATGATGTGGGTTATGGAGTACCAAAGAGGCTATAATGGGGGGTCATTCAGCAACATAGAGGGAATAATGTGGGTTATGGAGTAACAAAGAGGGTATAATGGGGGGCCATTCAGCAACATAGAGGGTATAATGTGGGTTATGGAGTAACAAAGAGGGTATAATGGGCGGGTCATTCAGCAACATTGAGGAAATAATGTGGGTCATGGAGTAACAAAGAGGCTATAATGGGGGGTCATTCAGCAACATAGAGGGTATAATGTGGGTTATGGAGTAACAAAGAGGGTATAATGGGGGGGTCATTCAGCAACATTGAGGGTATAATGGGGTTATGGAGTACCAAAGAGGCTATAATGGGGATCATTCAGCAACATAGAGGGAATAATGTGGGTTATGGAGTAACAAAGAGGCTATAATGGGGGTCATTCAGCAACATAGAGGGAATAATGTGGGTTATGGAGTACCAAAGAGTCTATAATGGGGGTCATTCAGCAACATAGAGGGAATAATGTGAGTCAGAGGATATAACAGAGATACTTAAGCAATTCAGAGGGTATAATGGAGATAGAGACAGAGGGTATAAGACAGAGGGTATAACAGAGATACTTCAGCAAGTCAAAGGATATAACAGAGATAATTCAGCAAGACAGAGGGTATGACAGAGATACTTCAGCAAGACAGAGGGTATAAGAGAGGTACTTCAGCAACCCAACCCTATACCCTCTGACTTGCTTAAGTATCACCATTATACCCTCTGTCTTGCTGAGGTATCACAATTATACCCTCTGACTTCCTGAAGTTTCACCGTTATACCCTCCTGTCTTGCTCAAGTATCCCCATTATACCCTCTTGTCTTGCTGAAGTATCCCCATTATACCCTCCTGTCTTGCTAACCCATTCGCGGCGGGCTAATGCCTCGGGGCATCATAATTAAAATGGCGTTCGCGGCGGGCTAATGCCTCGAGGCATTATCATTAAAATGGCGTTCGCGGCGGGCTAATGCCTCGGGGCATTATCATGTCGGTAATGACAAAAGATGTTATATCTAGGGTAAAAATCGATAGATTACTACAGGATTTGGTATATAAGAAGAAAAATATATGAAATAAAAAATAGTTGACATGTTTCCATGGAAAGTTTGATGATTTCGTCACGATTTACGTAATGAAACGCTGAAATATTCACGCCAGCCTCACAGACTCTAATGGCCGCCAAGGACGGTGAGTGGTCGGACTGGTCGGAGGAATTACCCTCCGACTGGGAAGACGATGTGCCCCTAAGACCTAGAAAACGACCTAGAAAACGACCAAGGAAAGCAAGTTCATCATCCTCAGCATCCTCAGAAAGTATTGTTTCTTCAGAGGATGAAGATGACCAACCTCTCATCAATCTTAAATCTGAAACGACTGACGAAAACAGAACTTGGACCAGACAGAGCAGAAACGTCCCCCGACCACCCCTCGATGAATTTACAGAAGACATTGGACCAAAAACGGAAGAAACAACGATATTGGGTATCTTTAACCTGTTCCTGAACATTGAGATTATGACCACAATCTGTGAAAATACCAACAGATATGCCGAAACAAAGAACAACGACTGGAAGAAGTCAAGAAAATGGGCACCGATAGACCTGCCATCTCTCCGAGGGTTTTTGGGAATCAGCTTTTTGATGGGTTTGCTCAGGAAACCTCAATTAAAAGATTACTGGACGTCCAGAGCTTCTTTAAAGACCGACTACATCGCCCAAACAATGACTCGAGACCACTTCCACCAGATTTTGAGGTAATTATATTAATAATATGGAATAAATATAAAAATTAAAGACTATACATAGATTTCCCGCTATACCGAAGGGAGCTTTTCTGCTCAGCTGACGCCAGTAATGATAGAATCTAAGAAAAACAACTGAAAATTTAAATAAATACTTTGAACTCATATCATATGTTATAGCAGCATTGTATCGATGAGTTATTTTCATTATATTAGATGTCTAAGCTTCGGAGAAGGCACCTCCGAAGACGGCGAAGGAGCAGACGACAATCCACGGGCGCCGACGACCGAGCGGGTCAACTGGTTGTTGACGGCGTTCAACACGATTGCCTCCCGGGTTTACCGACCACGCCGCGAGCTAGCAGTAGACGAGTCAATGATCAAGGTATTTTGAAAAGTTAAATGCCAGCAATTTAAAATGTCTGAATATAAATATGTCCGTTTACCTAAAATCATTGCTTTGATATTGTCTGTTAAAATATGAATCATATTTTTCCTAGCATAAGGGAAGGTGCCTCCATCGACAGTACAATCCTGCGAAACCTACAAAATGGGGGTGTCAAGATCTGGATGCTCACCGAGAGCATCACTGGTAAGTTCCTGTTTAAAATTATTTCAAAACAACTCAACTCCACCACCCTTCCCCTCTTTCACCCTTCACCCTTCCCCTCTCTCGCCCACCCTTCCCCTCTTTCACCCTTCACCTCTCTCGTCACCCCCCCCCCCCCCTCCACCATATTAGTATTTCATAAAGTACACGGTTTTGAACGATTCACAATATTTGCTGTTCCAGCAGTATCTAGCTAAATCTATACTTCATGCGAGCAGACAAGTCAACGAGACTTCATATTTCATTTCACTTTTTTCCTATGGCTATGCTTGTCTAGTATTTGGGATATTATTGAATATTATTTTTATTATATTTTTATAGGCTATGTCATGCAGGTCTCACCATACTTCACTGGTCGAGGCAAGCAGAACCTGTACTTGGATGTCGTGAAACCGCTACTGACTGCTGCTAATGTTTTAGGGAAGGGCTTCTGTGTATTCTTTGATAATTTTTACACCACCGTATTTATGTTTGAAGATTTATGTACTAAGTTCAAAACATTTTGTTGTGGAACCGTCAGAAAGAACAGACGTGAATTGCCTAAGTCAATTATGGTAAAGAAACACCCTTGTTTAAAAGAAAAAGGCCAATCGATCTTCTCTCGATGTGGACAGTTATTGCTAACGGCATGGAAGGACAATAGAATCGTACACGTACTTAGTGCCATCCACGGATCCCAGATAGAAACAACGACGAGAAGAATCAAGGATGATTCAGGATTTTGTAGAAAAGTCATCGAATGCCCCACTTCAATAGTTAGTTATAATAAGTTTATGGGAGGTGTTGATTTATGTGATCAATTAATTAAATATTATTGTTTCGAGCGCAAAAGTATCAAGTGGACCATGAAGGTCTTCTGGTATACATTGGAACTTATGAAGGTTAATAGCCATATTATTTATAATTCTGTAAATGAAAAGAAAATTACTTTATATGATTTCTGTACATCCCTTGCTGAAGAACTATGTTGTGACCTAAGGAAACATGATACTCTACCACCTGCCATCCCTCCTATCACCACCCCTGAACGACTGAACAAAAAATGTCTTCCTGTAGATTTGAGAAACAAAACATACTGTAGACTATGTTTTAAACGAAATCAGAAAAATAAGGAGGTAAAGAGAAGTCAAACCAAGTATGGATGCTCCAAATGTAAGGTTCATTTATGTCTTCCCCATTGTTTTACTGATTTTCATTCTAAAAGAAAGCCTGTTGAAGAATAATTTGAAAGATTCACTTACCTGTACATATATTTCTCTGAACTGATCCTGATCGATGGTCCTGTATATCTGTTAGTATTTTCCTTAATCATAATGATGGAGACATTATAAATAAATATGTCCTTTGAAGTTCTGAATGTTATTCCCTGTTGTCTCGTTGTCTTTTCACTGTTTCCTGATGAAAATCCAATGGCACTGCTTGAATAAATTAATCCAATCTGCGACGATGTAGAAACAGATACACAATGAGCTGGGTACGACCACCCACCACTGCCCATATCTCAATATGAAACATCATGTGAGATTAAATTGCATTGAGGCTCCTTTTCGTATAATAATAAATATTCCAATGTGCCCAATATTAGAGGGGAAGGGTGATAGAGGGGAAAGGTGGATGAGGGGAAGGGTGGATGAGGGGAAGGGTGGACGAGGGGAAGGGTGGACGAGGGGAAGGGTGGATGAGGGGAAGGGTAATGGAGGGGAAGGGTGGATGAGGGGAAGGGTGGAAGGGTGGATGAGGGGAAGGGTGGATGAGGGGAAGGGTGGATGAGGGGAAGGGTAATGGAGGGGAAGGGTGGAAGAGGGGAAGGGTGGATGAGGGGAAGGGTGGATGAGGGGAAGGGTAAAAGAGGGGAAGAGGGGAAGGGTGGAAGAGGGGAAGGGTGGAAGAGGGGAAGGGTGGATGAGGGGAAGGGTAATGGAGGGGAAGGGTGGATGAGGGTGGATGAGGGGAAGGGTGGATGAGGGGAAGGGTGGAAGAGGGGAAGGGTGGATGAGGGGAAGGGTAGAAGAGGGGAAGGGTGGATGAGGGGAAGGGTGGAAGAGGGGAAGGGTGGAAGAGGGGAAGGGTGGAAGAGGGGAAGGGTGGATGAGGGGAAGGGTGGAAGAGGGGAAGGGTGGATGAGGGGAAGGGTGGATGAGGGGAAGGGTGGATGAGGGGAAGGGTGGATGAGGGGAAGGGTGGATGAGGGGAAGGGTAGAAGAGGGGAAGGGTGGAAGAGGGGAAGGGTGGAAGAGGGGAAGGATGGAAGAGGGGAAGGGTGGATGAGGGGAAGGGTGGAAGAGGGGAAGGGTGGACGAGGGGAAGGGTGGAAGAGGGGAAGGGTAATGGAGGGGAAGGGTGGACGAGGGGAAGGGTGGAAGAGGGGAAGGGTAATGGAGGGGAAGGGTGGATGAGGGGAAGGGTAATGGAGGGGAAGGGTGGACGAGGGGAAGGGTGGACGAGGGGAAGGGTGGAAGAGGGGAAGGGTAATGGAGGGGAAGGGTGGATGAGGGGAAGGGTGGACGAGGGGAAGGGTGGAAGAGGGGAAGGGTAATGGAGGGGAAGGGTGGATGAGGGGAAGGCTGGACGAGGGGAAGGGTGGAAGAGGGGAAGGGTAATGGAGGGGAAGGGTGGATGAGGGGAAGGGTGGACGAGGGGAAGGGTGGAAGAGGGGAAGGGTAATGGAGGGGAAGGGTGGATGAGGGGAAGGGTGGATGAGGGGAAGGGTGATGGAGGGGAAGGGTGGATGAGGGGAAGGGTAATGGAGGAAGGGTGGAAGAGGGGAAGGGTGGATGAGGGGAAGGGTGGATGAGCGGCTGATGCCTCAAGGCATCACCCGCCCATGATGCCAACTATGCCAACTATGCGATGGGAAGATGGGGAGGGGAAGGGTGGATGGGGAGGGGAAGGGTGGATGGGGAGGGGAAGGGTGGATGGGGGGAACAAATAAATAAGAATAAATATTCCAATGTGTCCAAGATCCAGTGCTTCAATATAATCCAATCTGCGATGATAATATCCAACGCAATATAATAATCCAATGGTAAATTCCATGAATAAAAATCCAATTGCACTGCTTGAATAAAATCCAATCTGCGACGATGTAGAAACACACACTATGAGCTGAGTTCGACGACTCAACACTGCCCATATCTCAATATGAAACATATCATAAGAGATTAAATTCCAGTGAAGATCCTTTTTGTATTAATATAAAGAAATAAGAAGAAATATTCCAATCTGCGACGATGTAGAAAACTTTCGCATTCACCGAGTGACCCGATCAGGAGAACAGCTGATCGATCTAGGACAGATCTAGGTCTCTCGAAGGCCTAAAGCTGTGATGACCTATGTATAGTTGTCGGTGGATATTTCCATAATATCCAATGAAACTGCTAAAAACAGATGTGTGAGGCCATTCTAGGTGTTATTTCCAGTTGTTTTGCCGCTTTGTCACCGTTTCCTGATGAATACTTCAATGGGGATGTCGGTGAAAAAAATATCAAATCTCCGACAACAACTGCGCAGTTGGCCATGATGGAATCTCGTGCACTGAGATTTGGGCGCAGCCACAGTAACATCCAACTAGATCGATCTAGTTCAGAATAATGAACCATGTCGACTTCTAAGACTATCACAAACAATAGTTCATGACATGGTTTAAGTCCAGTGAGGTTCCTTTTCATATCAATTCCAAGAAATATATCGATAATGATGAATAATATTCCATGCATATAGCGAGTGGCCGATCAGCTGATCAAAGGAATGGCTTCCTTTGTTCTTCGTGACCTACATTTAGTTTGGCAATGTTTGGCAATGTTTTTCGGTCCAGATTTCCATAATATCCAATGGAACTGCTAAAAACAGATGTGTGAGGCCATTCTATATCTTGTTTCCAGTTGTTTTGCCGCTTTGTCAATGTTTCCTGATGAATACTTCAAGGGGGATCTCGGTGAATAAATATCCAACTGCGGAGATGAAGGTGCCGGGTCGCCATCTTGGAAAATCTTGAAAGATGACGCTTGAGCAGGAAGACGGCAAATATCGAAATAATCACTCAAATAAACCATGTCAGCTTCCAAAATGGCCACGAAGAATAGTCTATACACTGATTTAACTCCAGCAAGGTTCCTTTTCTTGGAAATCTTCCGTAATATATCGAAAATGGCGAATTATCTTCCACGCGCCTGACTCGAAAAGACCGGTTTTGCCGCCAGGCCGGTTCAATCTGGTTCGATCCCGTCCCCACGCGAGATTAACGCCTGCGCAGTGCCCGTATGCTGTGCGCGTTACGCGCCGCGGCTTGCCGCGCGGTTCCCGCCGCGAATGGGTTGCTAAAGTATCACCGTTATACCCTCTGACTTGCTGAAGTATCCCCATTGTACCCTCTTGTCTTCCTGAAGTATCCCCATTATACCCTCTGTCTTCCTGAAGTATCACCGTTATACCCTCCTGTCTTGCTGAAGTATCCCCATTATAGCCTCTCACTTGCTGAAGTATCTCCATCTGGACCCTAACGTCTGAGGACAGGTGGGCCCTAACATCTGAAATAATTGCGGAAAACATGCAAAAGTGGGACCTAGCGTCCAAGGTTTGGGCCATAACATCTGAAGGTGGGTGGGAAATCTGAAAATAAGTGAAAGGGGGCCCTATTGTTGTTTGGCCCTACCGTTGTTGGGCCCGAATGTCCATACACCTTGTGCAGTACTTACAATCAGGGGTTTATGGCAACAAATTAAATATCATATTTATTTATTTTCAGAATGGGATTATAGTTTTTATTTTGACTATTTTCAGCCTATTTCGCCCTATCTACGCAAATTATGTGAAATCTGATTGGATGAAAGGGAATCAGATTGACTTAGGGATGATGCTCTTTAAAATTGCAATGGTAACCATGGGAATATCTCGTTGCTAAGCAACCAAGGCAGATAGAATATTTTCAATGACCTCATTGGATCCCTTGGGGTCGATTTAGGGGGGGTAGGGGTTATCAAATCAAATGTATCTATAAGACCTATGGATATATAGGCTGATTTCCTGTCAGCCAATCAGATTTCACCTTATTTGCATAAATAGGGGGAAAAAGGCAATAATAGGAACACCCATAAGAATTAAGAAATTTGAATAAATGTTGAGATCAAAAAAGGTTGCCAGACAGTTCTGCACTATCATATGCTTTTGAGTTAATAAAATTGCCAATGAGGCCAAAATCCTACTCTATATTTTCTTAGATACCACATTTTTTTAGGCTGTTGTAATGTCAGTTTTTCAAGTAGGCCTCTGTAAATTGGCTTTTGGGTTCAGAATTTCACTGGCTTTCATATGTACATTTTATTTTGAATGAATTTAAGTAAAATCCTTTCAATGGGGGAAACTTTCATGAGTCATATTCCCTCAAAGGCTTCATTTTTAACGGTTTGGTGACCATCAATGACCTTGACCTTGGGGTCAGAGGTCAAATAACTGTTTCAAAAGTAAGGGTCCATCAAAGGTGGTATGTGTGCAAAAAATGAAAATTCTATTTTCAATAAATCAAAATATATGGACCAAAAGGCAAAATATTTTTTATGCTTCATTTTTTGGTGACCTTGACCTTTGACCTTTGATTTTGGCATGTTCCGCCATCTTGATTTTTGTAGACTTTTAGTATGTGACCAAGGGGGATCTTAAGTACCCAAAACTGTTGAAAAACCTTCTATTGCAATTTGTTCTAGGTTAGGCCATTTTTTACCCTAGATCTACTGGACTATCAGGGCAGTTGAAAGTTCAAGGTCAAGTGCGGGAGCATCAATAGTTTTACTCAGTTCGGTGGTTGTTGGGAGCTCGGGAGGTGTTGGTAGATCATTGAGAGAGCCCTGAGTGCCTTAATTGAGTGATACTGAGTTTTCATTGACATATAGCTCAAGATACTGCTCGTTCCATCTGGCCATCTGTTTGCTTTGGTCAGATACAATCTCTCCAGTTTTGGATTTTAGGGGGCAATTTTCTTGATTTGTACCTGCCTCTTACGCAGCAGCTGGCTGTTTGTGAGCTCTAGCAATATTAAAACATCTCTCTAAAAATTTCCAATAATCTGTCCGGGCACAAGGTTTTCAGTAATTCTAGTGAATGGGGACACAATTTGCATCATAACCGACAGATTTTTCTTCATTGATCGAAAACAGATGGATCATCATTAGTGAGCCTTTGGACTTAGAGTGATATAAAATATTGGCTTCTAGCCGGGGTACAAGAGTATTTACTTTTTGTCGGATCTGCATTTGTGATAAATGCTTAAAAGGGGAATGGAATCAGAGAAAAAGTAAAAAGTAAATCATTACAATATGGTTGCTAATTACTGAAGAAAAAATTAGCTTAAACCGTGAAATTTAGAATGATGCTAATCCATCCTCACATTGATGGACGAGCTTTAGCGTCCACTTATTTTATGCCATATATTCTTTATTGTAAATGGGATATCTGTCATTTCTGCGTTCAAGTATCCCATGGAGAATGCCATGAAACGTGAATGCAAAAATCACCCCAGACCATCACCCTCTTTGGAGGCGGCGCCAAATGCAATTTTAATTTCATCCATGCAAGCATGGATCAGTCATGTGATATCAAACGACCTGGGAACAAAGAAGCCAAGGGGATATTTTCCCAATGCTTTGGCTTCACTAGAATTCATCACCATTCAAGTTTAGTTTTAAATGGTTAACCAGATTATGTTCAATGTTTTGAAACTCAATAGGAAAAACAAAATTCAATGTAAAGTTTGAACATTATAGTATGGCGGTTGCTGGTACGTTGTTCTTGTGCCATCAACGTCATCCCAATTAAAATTGACCATTATATGTGGCCCACTCTGCGAAAACAGGTCTTATGATTCGATGAAATTATTTATTTCATTTTGCTATTAGCTGATACACAGGGTGAGATATATAGGAGAGCTAGATGAAATGAAGCACCAAATCAATCCAATGTGGAATACATCTGCTGGAATGCCAGAATATGTGCATGGAAATGACTACGAAGGTACATGCTTAGGTAGATGCAACTTAAGCCATATTCTGACCTTTAAATAATGTGTCCTACAAAGCAACTCAAAATGGGAACATTATCATTTCTTTCCGCTTTCACACTTTTAAAACCTGACAGCGTATCATTATGTACTGTTAGCGTGTGAGTTTCCCTCATTAGCATTATCGTCAAGTCTCTGATTGAAAATTAAGCCATTATCATTCCATTGACCGAATACATCTTGGATCTCCCAGGTAGTGGTAGCGTCTGAAATTGGAGAAGCCATGATGCCAAGTCGATCCTGCTTAATTACCCCAATTCCCTTGATTATCTGAGGAGTATGGTGAAAGCCCAGCTAGGGGTGGACAAGTACAACAGGTACAAGCAACTAAATTGGCAAGTAGAGGTTTATTCCAGTAGTCTTGTACATGGTAAGGTAAAGAGTATCAGCAGTACAGTCACAAAGCGAACGTCAAGGTATGACGGTAGGGTGAAGAATGAAGCAGCAAGCATACAGACAAGAGATTACAGTGCCTTTTATAGGACCAGAGCCACGATCGTAGTTCATCACACATGCAATTTCCCGCTTGGACAGGTCACCTAAGCAGCTCTGATCGGAGCAGGTCATCCAGCTAACTCCAATCCGGATCCCTTACCTGCCCGCAGCATCCATGCCTATATATATATAAAACTTTTATTCAATATAAAGTTATTACAGTTTACATAGTATTGAAGCATTATCTGAATAGGTATTAGCCCTCTGCTCAATTGCAGGTTTTCCTGGCAGGCCGATTGATAACACTTCATTTTGAAGTTTTCACATATTACATGAACAGTAATCTATATTTAACATGTTTACATTAGTTTAATCTATTGATTTTTTGGGTTCACAATTATTATTACAGCACGTAATGTGCTTTCTTTTGACATTCAAAATGTTCTATGTTGGATGATAAAGTTTCATATTACATGGAATAGCAATCGCTAAACAGACTTTATAAAATACAATACTTCTCGACAGTGTTCCCTCCCCTCCCCCCACCTACCCCTCCCCTTTTTCTCTGATTCCATTCCCCCCTATCGATATATCAATCTTAATTTCATCCTGGTAGTACATAACCAGTTAAGCCCCCCTAATTTATATAATATTCCCTTTTCAATGACAAATATGTAACAATCATTTTACTAGAGCATCGTTTGACTTTAAATATGGATCATAGTCTAGGTGATACTTGTTTTTTAAATACCCTCGAAACTCCTTTCTTGACGGTATATTTTGTACACTATGGTCAAGGTTATTCCATAAGATGGGCAGCGTATATACAGAAGACCTTTTGAACATTTCGTTTTTTTGGGTGTGGAACTACAAGTTTCTTAGCTTTAGATAATCTTCTTAAGCAAATTTTTCTACAATCTATATTTTCATCCTTTCTTGACCGAATGAAAGCCCTCTCCAATATATGTTTTTCGCTCCTTCTTTGTAGAGTTGGCATTTTTGTTTTAATATGGATATCATTAGTATTGTGGAGTTTTGGTAGGTATAAAGCCATCTTAAAAGCAGAATTTTGTAGTGTTTGTAATTTATTTAAATGTGTTTGGGCCGCTGAGCTGTAGAATATGTCCCCGTATTCAATTATGAGGAGTATCATTGTTTTATAAATTTGTAGTAGAGTTTCTTTGTTACAAATATTATATAGCTTGGAGAGGGCCCTTATTTTGGTTCTTACAGTATTAATTATTTTGACCAAGAATTTGGTAAAATTCAGTTGTTCAATACCTGGATATTTATAGGCCAAGACATTATCCAACTTCTGCTCCTTTATTTGGTAATTTGTGGTATTTCCCAGGTCCTCTCTGGATCTGATGGTCATACTTTTACATTTTCTTGTGTTTAGTGAAATTTTATTGTTCACACACCATTCTACTATTCTGTTCAAATCTGTCTTTTATAACTTTGTCTAAATCATTTATATATATACAAAACAATGAAGGGCCCAGGGCCGTGCCCTGTGGTACCCCACAAGTCACTGGTTTTAGAGAGGAACAAGACCCGTTCGCCACAACATTCTGATACCTTCCTGCCAAATAATCCTGTTTTTAAACCAGCCTATTGAGTTTGTATCAAGGCTGTAGTTTTTAAGTTTCTGTAGTAGTAATTCATGGTTAACCGTATCAAAGGCTTTTTTAAAGTCTAAAAAGATGAGACCTGTAGCTTTCTTGTTGTTAATGCTTTGGTAGATTTTTTCTAATAATTTGTGATGAGCTTCAACAATCGATTTTTCTTTCCTATATCCATATTGATTTTCCGTTAATAGATTATTTGCTTCAAAGAAGTGCGCAAGTTGTGTTTGCACACAGCTTTCTAGTATTTTTGCTGGCAGGTTTATGCCCGAGTAACACGGCACCTGCCGTCGGATGCGGGAAAACTACAAAAATATTACGGTCTGCTGCCCAGCTGTACGGGCGTCGCACCAGGACGGTAGTCCTCAGCTTGACCACCTACCGCTGGTCTAGTGTGACCGGTGGCTGCGCTAGCTTTTTGTACAGCCGCACTACATGTTCCCGCGCGAGGGGGCTGTACCAACTATCCTCCATACAAGGATGGCCAACTGTGATTGCTCCTGCCAAAGTGATTGCTCCTGTCATGTTTTTGGCGACGCCTTGCATTATACTATAAGACGAATCTGTCGACGTTGATAGCCTACTACACACAGGATACTTATTTTGACTAGTATATATTTCTCCGATATTTGGATATATACATTTTGGTACATATTATCGGTAGAAAATAAATCATGAGAGAACCCTTAAATAACATCAGTAAGGCTTATACATGAAGGACTGAAAATCGTTGTCTTTCGTACACATTATGTAAAATATAAATAGGCCTACAGAATTGTTCCATGCATTTGTATAGGTAGGAATATGTGATACCGGTGAAGATGTGATTAATTCCCAGCCTCTAGTAATTCTATAAATCTTATTTAGGCCTACATACAATCCATTATATTTAGAATATATATATAGCCTAGAATATATAATAATATTCATTCCCTCCCCTCCCCGCCCCCCCCCCCCCCCCCGTTTTACCTTTAAGTAGATTTGAATACTTGTAATGGTTGTTAATGAAGGTAAATATGAATTCTGTTTTAAGTATTTAACAGCAAAATTATTAGGGAAAAGGTTCCCCTTATGTCCCAACAACACATGCCAGTGCAAATGTAGTACCGATATGTTGGATATCTCATCTATATGGATGTTAATAATTATTAATTCCTGATATCTATTAAATGCGGTGAGTAATAGGCCTAATACTCATGTGACGCTGACATGGAAAACCCTGCTGAGTTAGCTGTATGTTTATATATTTAGATGTGGTATTTATATTTTATTTTTAAGTTGCATACAAGACCTAATATTATGCAAATTAAATGAAGATAACCTAGTGTTGTAATCATTAGATTTGGCACTGCATTTCTTCCTAAACTAAAAGCATTGCTTCGAAAAACCCCAATATGTACGCATAAATAAGTTTTTTTAACACATTTTCCTATGTGTGATGGGAATCAAATTATAAGAAGTTTATGTTGTTATCTAGACAATATTTAACCCCCCAAAATGCTTAAAATGCACCAGAGAGCAAGGAAACCCTCTGGCTTCTGGGGCCTGCCTAGGGCCCCAGACTCCACGCCTTATATATGGGCTGGGATAGTGTCCCGCAGCCTTTAATGAACAAATTTGCCATCTTTGCCAGGAGCCAATTATTCTCAACATGTTGGAAATGATCAGGGACAACACGGGCCCATTTGAGGGGTTTAGGGGAGTGGGGCAGTAACCGCTGGTACCCCTATTGGTACCCCAAGTGTACAGCCGTACTGTATGTAGCTGGTGCAGCCAGCCGTACGGCCCCCCATGCGCGACCGCTATTCTTACCTTGAACACCTCCCCACCCCCTATACAGCCGCCTACAGTGGAGGCGTCCGTAGTGTCTTCAATTGGCACTTATAATAGCCAGGCCATGTACATTTTGCTATTTATACATTGCAAGAATACACATACCCCTAATGTAGAGTCAATAGGTTTGTAGCGCTGATGTAATGAAGCCATAAGGCTATATACATGGAAAATGGTTAAATCATCGTAGAAGAGTCATGAAGTCTGGATCGGATGCTGGGGAGTCCCGAATCCCTTTTCAAAATTAATTTTTGTCCCCAAACTTATCATCACATAACTATGAGAAATATGCGTAACGATTACGCGCGGCGGTAACGCATGCCTGCTAAGAATGAGATCAAAATGATGCATGTGGTTGAATTCCTTATTTCCTCAGCTTTCTGTATATATAAAGTGTGTGTATGTTAAAGAATATTTAATAATATGATAATAGTATATACCAAAGATAATCATTTATTTCTTTTGCTGGAGAATAATAAGGAATAGCATGGCCAAACATGCTCCTGGCGAGGTTACACAGAATTATGGTACTATATGGTACAATACATGGTACTTCTTTCATAGGCTCCTTATTGTGCGACTTGTTCTCACCAGGTGGCTGCACCAGGTCACTGCATTGCATTTATAATTTCTTTAACAGTAAGACTACCGTTAATACACTAATGTGGCATTCATACACTATTGATATTGTCCAACAAATACTTATGAATATTATAAGTGATACTCTTCTAGAGTTTATATGTATAACATATATGTATGATGTTGGGAATCAACCTGATCAAACCACCCATTTAACTGTACATATGATTGTGGCTAGTCAGCTGGGAGTGTCCAATCTCATCAACCATCAAAATGATTCATTCACAGGTCTGTGAACAAGCAGGGCCAATGCTGATGATAAATGATGAATAAAAGGATGCAAACTATGCTGGTGTACCTGTAAAAGCTGTCTGGGCTATAGATGTTCAATCTAAAGTTGCCTTTAGTTACTCTGACTGAATATATCTGGCAAACAGTACTTCATGGGAATGGTAGAGGAGTAAATTTATACTAACAAATTTTCATTATAACAACTAGCAAATTTTAAGTTGATCACAAGTAATCTGAGCCCCTACCCGCAATACCCTACCTGCATTCTAAAATGTGCAACCAAAGTGCAGCCAGATGTGCAACCAAAGTGCAGCCGAATGTGCAACCAAAATGCAACCAAAGTGCAGCCGAGCCAAAGTGCAGCCAAAGTGCAGCCGGATGTGCAAGGCTGGCTTACACTGGCTGCACTTTTCCCTGAATCCGGATGTAGTCCGTGGCCGTGCAAGGGCTGCGCATCCTAAGTGCATCCGCGCAACCTGGGTGCAGGATATTGGACGATAGTTACCCGGGTCGTATTTGTTCCCCTCTTTATACAATGGTGTAACTTTTGCTTTCTTGAAATCATCAGGTATTACTTGATTTTTTATACTCAGGTTAAACGCAAATTGGGTGCGTAAGGCTTTCATGCTTTGTTGGCAGAAAGTCAATCCCCAAAGCCTTGAAGTTGCCCACCTTAATCAGGGCTACCTCTACCTAAGTCTTGTTGATTTTAGTGATACTGAATGGCTTTTGTGGTTGTGTAAAGTTTTTTAAAGGGAAGTTCATTCTGTCTCCCTCATTTACTATTTTCCCCACGAGTTTGGGACCTATATTGACGAAAAAGTTATTTAGTACTTCACTCGCTTCCTTACCTTTCTGTTTTACACCGTTATGTTCCATGACAATTTCGTTCACATTTTTTTCTTTCCCTTCTGAGACTAATGGCTTCATTATATCCCAAAATTTGTGTGGATCTTTTCTGTTTTCATTTATTTGTCCCTTTAGAAATTTCTCTTTGGCCATCTTAATTTTTGTGTTGACTTTGGTTCTAAGACCTAGAGCCCTCTGCCAATCTAAATCTAACCTTGACTTTTTTGCCACTTTGGACGCCCTGTCCCTCTCTTTACCACTTTGAATGATTGATTTGTCATACCATGCTGGAGTGACCCTTACTTTTTTTAACTTTTTGATTGGGCACATTCTGTCCAGAATAGTGTGAATATTTGTGTTAATTATTTGCCATCCGATATTGATATCTCTGGTTTCATATAGTTTTGTTCAGTCCTAGTCAGCTAAAATTTCTTGCCGAAAAAGTTTCCGTTTTATATCTAGTTTTTTCTTTCCTTATTTGTAGATATACTGGGAGGTGATCACTAATATTGATATTGTCCCTGTCCTATTGGTATTTTTTGCATTAGTGTAAATATGGTCAATAGTCGTTGCTGACTTCTTACTAATCCTAGTTTTATCTTTTACTAGTTGTTGTAAGTTAACCAGTACTTAACCAGTAGACTTTTGAAAAGTTCAGCTCCGGTAGACTTTCCTTCTTCTATGTTTTTCGCATCATAATTTAGATCCCCCATGATCAGTACTTCTTTCGAGGTATTGATTTTCACTAATATTTTTTCTAATGTTTCGAGGGCTAGTGGCAAACTCCCTTGTGGAGGTCTATAGACGTTCAGAATGACCTTTTGTCTCATATATTTCTTATTTAATTCAAAGACTTGAATTTCTATATCTTTGTTTGACTCCCACAATTCCTCGTAACCTGTAGTATTTATTTTGATCGAGGAGTGTACACATATGTAAGTAATCCCCCTCCTTTTCTTTTTGATTTTCTGTCATATCTACATGTGTTATATCCGTTACATGCAATACTGTCGTCAGATGAGTTTTTATTTAACCATGTCTCCTGGATAACTACTAGATGTGGTTCATTCCCGATCATAAATTGTTTAATTTGGTTAATCTTTGGTACTATGCTTCTGACATTCCAGGTTATAAATTTCAGTCCCTTAAGTGCTCTAAACATTACTGTATTGTTACAATCATTGTTCACCCTTATTTCTTCATCCATTGTCAATGGACCTGGTATATTGTACCTTCAGGCTCGCTCCTAGTTAGTGAAGTCTGCGAACCCCCCAGATTATCCTTATTAGCTTCCCTTTTGATTCAGTCCCCATTCCCTTAGCCCCTATTTCTCGCCCACCCACACTTCTCAATTTTGGCATGGAAGTTTTTTGATATTCAGCAGTGCCCTAGGGCTATTGTTATGAGGAGTCAAACCACCACATTTTTAAGACAGGACTGTGAGTTGATTTCATTTCGGGAATCCTTATGGTTTGACTCCTTATGCGTACAGGGTTCTGTTGAGCGCCTGATTGCATTTGCAGTGATTTCCACTTGTCCCTTCATTTCATCATTTCACAGTTGCTGTCTGACTACTCATAAGTATTTCTCAATGTTCAACAATGACAAAACTGTTCCTAATACTGATATCTCGCTACTCAAGGTTTGCAATGTGCTTTGCTTTGTAATGTGATTGACTAGTAGGACATAGCTTATGTTTACAAAATAAGCACCATTATATATGCACACAATAATTTCTTTTGTAAGACATAGATATAAAAATGTATCGAAGTAAGGTGGGTCGCTGGTATATCTTTCGCCCGGGTTGTTAAATAAAAAATGTGGTAAAGGATTGGAAAAAGCCCTTACTATTAGTTTGGTTATTTTTATTAATCACTAGCTTTTGGGCTATGGTGTGCCTTTCATCAGGTGACAATTTATGATTTGGACAATGCTTAAGTGGAAAAAGATGTAGTCATCGTTCAGTGGTTATGACCGCACTAAATATAAACATGCATGTAGTGGCCGCAGCAAAAATTTCTTGATTCATATAAAATATGATAGAATTAAATTAGCTATACAGTGGTATAATGGTGTTGGAAATGGCATAGAACTTATAACTTTTTTTTTATTTTGATTTTTAGATGATATAGACAGGTTAAGTGGTCAATTTTATTAGGAAGAAGGGTTGTAAAAATATATAGATATAAAAATGTTACCATTTAGGTATACACACAATAGGTTCTTTTGTATGGTAACTGACTAGTAAGGTACATTCAACTATAATATTCTATTGGACGGCTTATAGCACTCTTTCGTTTTAATATACAAGTTGCATTTAAACCTGAAATATATCTATTGTCTCTTTCTTATAGAAAAGTCTCTTCTCTCTTTCTTCTCTTAGTAATTGTTCAATAGTAAACAGCTGGTGAGTTGATTAATATTAAGTTCTCCTACCAGTTCATTTTTGGCTTGATTTGTCCATCCTGTAGTCCAACTTTTTTTGATACATTGCATTTGTCTCTTAGGTTTATTATCATTTGTTAATTAATTTAAATTGCTGATTTACTTGGAAATTTTCATGAAATTTTGTACTTTTATCTATGATTAATGTCCATAGCTTGCCCGGTCGAGTAAGGGTTCTGTTGAGCGCCTTTCCTTGATGGGTTAGCTTGATGGCTATATACTCGTCACTTATTAATTTGCTATTACTTTCCTGTATGCCGTTATAATTCTCTCGGTAACACTTTCCTTTAGTATGGGAGTGAGATGGCATCTGTCTTCGGCAAGCTTCTGGTAAAGGGCATCATGGATTGGCCTCAATGTGGTTTTTGCCCTCCTACCTGCTCTGTGCACATGTATGAGGGACCCTACGTGAACGGAGGGCAGACCTCTGGATCCATTGAATCTTTGGACACTTGTGTTGAAAGCTTTTACCATGCGATTTAGTAACTCCTGGTCTTCTGAGATGGCATTGATTTTGGAGTCATTTAAGAGCCTTCTTAATCTCCAGTTATGTTTTGCTGTGTGGCAGTTATAGGTGACTAAGTCCATCCCAAAGGTGGTTCCAAACACTATGGTTGGGGGTGGTATGTTTTTAGGTGAGTATCCTTCTATTAATTTAATCGCATGGTGCATGTTGTATTTGTGTCTACCTCAGTCTCTGATTCATGGCAAAGTCCAACCTCCTTGGTCTCTCTATCCTTTAGTGTGAGATTACAAATCCCTGACAGGACAAAGACAGTACTAGGTCTGCTGATCATGATGGTACCTTTTGCCTTTGGGACCAGTGAGATAGTGTCCGCACTTGGCGCGGTGAAGACTTGCGTATCCAATTCAGCCGCCATGTTATGAAGGATGTTACTCAGACCGGCTCCCCTCGAGTCACATATAATAAGCAGTTGCCTCCTTGGCACGTTCATATTTCCTAATTGAGTTGGACTATGGTATATTAGACTTTTATCTACCGTTGTTGTGTTCCCAAATTTAGTTCACTTCTGATTTCAGCTAACATGCGTCCAAACCTGTTTTCTCCGGTGAACGTGTTTACCTTCAGCCCAACACGTCCACCATTTGCAACTAGCACACCCCTCACTTGACGACCTCTGTCCCATTTTTTGGAGGTAGTAGTTTCGTAGAACCTTGTTATTGATAGGTCAAGTAGCATTTTTTTGCAGAATTTATTTCTTCGGAATTTTTGTGACACGATTTTCTTCAGAATTCCCTCCTCATTCCTTTTCCACTCCGCCTTTTGCTGCAGGGTGGCTGCAATGTCCAGTTTGTTGCCCATGGATTTGATATGGGCGGGGCTTCGTACTTGCGTGATTTTCTAGGCCACATCCGGCCTTTTGAAGTGGGCTGCCTTTTGCGCCTGTTAGGCGTGTTTGACGGTAGGGTATGTTATTCTATTTATTTTCACTGTGCTAGGGTAGAAGTTGGAGAATGGACTGTTTTCCCCATTAAATCCTACTCCCCCATCATCTGTATGGATGTGGGAGACGTCCATAGGTTGACAGCCCTGAGGTAAACTATGAACATCTTTTCTCAAATAAACAGTGTTGTTTATTTTTACATGGCTGAGAATCATTTCTGCGTCGATGTTTTTCAATCTAAGTAGCTTGTGGCAGTCGGCAAGTAGTCTGTGCCCACTCTCATTGCTGTCAGGTTGATATTTGTTGAACCACACGTTAACTTTTGATTTTCGCCTCAGATCCTTTGATTTATTTAGAACTATCTTTTTTGTATCCGGATGGTCTAGATCTATGTATATTGCCCTTGTTAAGCCCTTTCTGGGAAGGCCTACTCTGTATGATTCTGTAATCTGATCCTCTTTTATTGACATTACTGAAGATAGGAAGGAAAGCATAAATCGTGGCGTATTTTCCTGAGTCTGTTTTGTTTCCCCATTTCTGATAGGATACTTGTCCCAATGTTCTGGTAAGCCTTCAATGATTAGATGGGTTGTGCCATCCACTTTTTGGTCGGATGCTGGCCCTAATTTGACACTCTGTATGTTGCCAACATTATTGGTTAGGCCCGTAATTTTTTTTTCCATTTGTTGGTGCAGATCATTTGATTTTTGTATTTCCTCGCCTAGTGTTTTCATCTGGGCTCTAATATCTAATACTGCTGCATTAATGTTGTTGTTCATTCTTCCCAAATCGGCCCTAGCCTTGCTGTCAGTGGTCCCTCCATGTTTCTTCGACAGTTCCGTCCATTTAGTAAACATACTTCCATCTTTCTCGATCCCATTAGTTGCTTCCAGAACCTGGGCATAGGATTGTCCAATTACTTTGATTCTCTCATGGAGTCCCTTGTATCTTACCTCCGTCCATCTGAATGTGTTGTCAAGTTTTCTGGACAAATGATCTATCCTTCTTTGGGCTGTTTCTGCCTCTCGTTTAACCAAACCTTGTATGATTTTGATATGATTTACTTTCAATTTTTGTTCCCAAATTTGATTGGCTGCTCTATCTGTTATTTGTTGCATTAATTTGTTATTTACTCTGTTAGTTATTTGTTCGATCAAATCAGCACTCAAATTAAAATCAAATTTTTCACCCCCACTTTCCTCTTGGCATTTTACTTGAAGTGAAATTTTAGTGGGTCGTGATGATGATGTTTGTTTTTGTTGTGGCCTTGCTGTCACTTTTTTCGGCAGCTTTTCAATTTTTGTGTGTTTTGCTTGTTCATCCTTTTGCTCTGAACGCAATGATTGGTCTGTTGGACCTTTAAATGTTACTGATTTGCTTTTGGCTTTCTCTGCAAATTTATCAAAATGACAATTCGATGTTGAAGGTAAGCTTTTCTCCTTTCTGTGACTGTCTCTCCCACTACTGTCACCACTCCTACTGTCAGCACTAATACTGTCACCTCCAGTAGTCATCGTCGTAGCATTGCTATGTATTGTACTATACTCCTTTTTGTTTTCCTTCCCACTTGGTGTCTTCATCTTAGGCTCCTCTCTCATTTTATTTCCCATGCTGGTATTGTTTATATCCTCTCCTACCTTCAATTTGTCTTTAAAGTCGATTTCCGAGTAGATGTCCATGTCTATGTTTATGTCTATGTTTATGTCTATGTTTCTGTCTGTGACTCGAGCGGCGGTACCTTTCTCCATTGGCGTGCACGCTATGTATTTCTTCTTCCAATATCTCAATAGCACAAGTAGTATCAGTGTTGATAATCCTCCTAGGATTTCTTAAGCATTTATGGTGGTTTCTACCGATTTATATAGTTATGATTGTTCTTCTCTCATTTAACTGCCCTATTGGACAAGCACTGTTTCTAGTGTAGTGGACTTCCGGCCATCTTGACCACTAGCGACTATCCCGTCCTCTGAGAAGAGGTGGACTGCCACTGAACTAAAAATCAAAGCTGTCGCAGGATATCTCGGTCCTTCCCAGTACTGTCCAGGTCAAATGGATCGTCCAGTCAAGCAACTTTAACAACCCGTAAGGCAAACTCGTTGGTGTCAATCGAAAGTTATAATTGTATAATACATTTTTTACTGGAGGAATACATACTTTTATGGTACACGAACATCAGGATCAGCACTTCTTTTGGTCCTATGGCTATTCCATTCAAACTTTTGCACACGGCACCACTGGCCACTACCACCACTACCACTATACTAGCCACTGCCACCATTACATAACACCCACGCTCACAGCGACAACATGTAGGCTATTTATAGGGTGGGTGGGGTAGCATACTCACCACGTTGGTGGTGTGTAGGCTACGGAATTTAACACAAATCAAATGGATATTGTAGGTAGGAGGGGTAGAGACAGGGTGGGTGGATGGGTTGCAGGCCATCATTATTTCCTGCGGAATAACAAACTTAATCTTACTAAACTAACCATCCAAAACCTAAAACAGAGATCCTATTCTTGTGCGGTCATTTTCTGGATGGCAGCCTCATAAATCACACAGCCAGTTTTCTCTCTCTCTCCTTTCCTCCTCCCGACTCTATCCCAGTCACCCCAGCCCACTCTCCAGAGGGCACGGGGGAGGGGTTATTCGAGGAGGGGGAGCAAAGGTCATACCAGTCATACAGTACGTTCAAACTATTATTTCACCTTTGGCTGTGGTCAATACGTGCGGCCCATTGAGTTAACACTGTGAGGACAACTCAGTCCTGAGGTCGATACGACGGCCGTATTGAGCCTCAGGACGGATATGGAATGAATATAGTTCCCTAACTATTATAGTATTATCGCATATAAATGAGTTGCAAAATTAAAAAAAATAATTGAATACATTTATTTAAGTAGTTTTACTGCAAAACGGTGAGCAAAATCAATGACATGACAGTGCAGAATGAAATAATTTTGTGTTCTAAAATATAACGTTAGGCCTATCTGACCCTCGCGGGTTGGAAAAAACAGCGCGTAGAAATATAAGTGCGTCATGACGGGGAGCCATGACGGGCGTCACAATGTAAACAAAGACGTCGACATCCACCACGACGAACATTAATTCACCCCTATCAATGTTTCTGTCATTTTCGGGTTCATGTTGATAAGTACAGGCGAAATAAATACAAAAAAAACCGCGGGACATAGCGGGAAATCCGTATCGTCCCTTGGCTTTGGTATCCGACCGCGGGTGCTACGCACCCTTGGTCGGATACCTCCGCCGCGGGACGATACGGCTTACCGCTATGTCCCTTGGTCATTTTTGTCTTAATACAATCAAGTAAATAAGAATAACATGAAAGGGTCAATTAATGAGAGGTCAAAAGGGGTCAAGGGAGCCAAGACCCCTGGCCTGCTCCTACCACAGTACATACGTTCGATTTCCCTTTCAATCCCATATATAGTTAGATATAAATGCCAATACGCATTTGTTTGCGCCATTCACAGAGAATACAGAAAAAAATCGACATACATATTGCTTCGAATATCGCAGAAGCGTTGCAGTGTTACAATAGTTAAAAAGAATCAAGCTCACAGTCGAGTCTTTGGATGAGAAACGGCGTCTAATACATGGTGACCCTACTTCAAGGGGCGTGATAACCCCATAGTCCCTTGGGACGGGGTCCGGGATGATTTGACTCGACAGGTCCATCGCGGCCAACTGTATTTATGTTCATTTCTCCCTCATGTTTGGGCCAAAAGAAGATATAATTATCTCCCTGCACTTGACATATCGAGCCTTGGAGCCCAGCGTATCTATAGGCTGTCTTGGTGGGAATCTCAAACCCTTGAAGTTGCCTTCCATCCATCCATCTCATCCACTTCATCATTAATTCATCTTTCAGTTTCAGTTGTATTACTTATTGTTCGCCATGTCTTATATGTACGCACAATGCTCTATGTCCAATTTCAACAGACCAGTAAAGGCACTTTATCAGTAGACCAGCAAAAGGTTCGCCCTTGAGCTGAGATATTATGCCTCTTGTGAGTATTTTTACATCCATGTGCACAGTTACTTGTCAAAGATCATCCTCCAAGGAACGAGGGATCTATTTCGTATCAGTTAATTATATGGTCATATGTATACTCATAATAAACCTTTATAAAAAAAAGATGGGCGAGCAGCTCCCAAATGCATGTGTCAGCTGGACGGCCTGCCCCTGTTTGAACTGTTCCTTTTGAATGGCGTCGGACGGACCATGTAAAAGAGATTTCTCCGAGTCAAACCTTCAATTAATGCGTTTCATTTTCCTGCAATGCTTTGGTCTAAGTCTCCTAAATAGAAACTGTTAATGACAGTAATAATTGATTGAAGACACTAGGTTAATTAGTGTGCGACTTGTATTTAAATATGGCTGACACTATAATTAGTATTAGCCTTATCTAAATACAACCTTTACTATCACATCATTCTATAGATGTTGTTAAAATGCAGTTATATGAAAAATCACTGTTGCTGTAATATTTTAATCCCTTAATGATAGCCATCGGGTATGATAATGTATCAAGTTTTCTAAACCGATCTTATTGTCTCATATTATAAATACAAGGTTGTCTACAGAACTATAGCTCCGTCGTAAACATTCCTTTTTGGAAACCAATGTACGTGTATGGACCTAGATATCGGATATGCTCAACCCCAGATACTATCCCTATTTTCTAATGACATTCACTGAAGTATTCATGAAGGTAATTACGGTAATTTGTCCATACCTAATAGAGTGGGCCTCTCTGATGGGAAATTGCCGTGTATCTCCTGAGAATGTGCATGCAGTTGGATGTACCTATGATGCCTTTGTACAGATTAACTATGAAGGTGAACTTCTTAGTTCCCGAAAATCAATGTTGATGCATATACAATTTATTTATATAAGTATATGTACAATAAAGATTTTGCAAATATTGCATCTGCCGGCTATAGGCCTGAACTTGGTTCAAATGTAAACAAATCCCATTATGGGTATTAATAATTATGGCATCAGCAATTACCAAATTTGAAAAAAGGAATAATAAGATTAAAAGTAACGATCACTTATTGTACGGTCTTTATATTTCTGGCAACACCAATATGCCCGCACAGATGTATGGGACGGTGCCCATGCAAGGCGGCAACTTCCTTTACCCTCGATCCCTGCATTTGCAACTCGTTTCTGTTTAGGTCGACAATAACATTTTCTCTGTTGAGACTTGGTCAGTCGAAATCACTCGTCTGAGCAGTTTAGTGCCGTGTCCATGACATTTACTAGCACATCTCGAAAATTGTGTCGCATTTTCAGCTGCAAATAGCATTACCTGCGCTAGCTTTTGATTGGGCGGCCCTCGGTGGGATGAATCGTGGAATTTGCAATGTCACTTTTAGGGTGAGGATATGTATCTTAAATGTATCTTAAATGTAGCCCCCCTTGGATTTATTTGGTGTGTAAAACCACACAGGTGGCTGGAAATACAACTTACAGTCACCAAGTAGATTGTTATAGATTTCTCTCGACTGGTCTATGTGGCGTCTCCCTGGAAGGATTTGATGCGTCACAAATGGTTTAAGACTTGCAGTCTCAAAGTAAAGGGTCAGTCCTTTGGAAAAGGAACTCTGAGTGATGTCAGATACGTCACCCACATGCACTCATATGATTTTCAGGTATTGTTATCCCACCTTTTGATAACGTAATGATAATACAACCTAATTAAAGAGAAAAACATAAACTGCTTGTACTATGTTGTCAAATTCAGTATATAGAATGACCAAACAAAATGAAACAATAAAAACAGAAGGCAGTGTGTGCTGAGCAAGAGTAGTACATTGTGGTACACATAGTATAATGTAATTTACTACTATCAGGTAGGGGTAATGGGTAATCAAAAGGACAAAGTTCTGCCTTTAGTCTTTAAGAATTGAGTCAAAAGACTTTCAGATGGAGAGCAATAGAATAAAATAAAAGGCTAAGAATGTACCTTACAGAGGCAGAGGAATTATACTGTTTTAGAATACAATAGTCTTATAGTGAGGTATATTTTACATAGTACACGGGTACACATATTCTCAGTAACCTGATTGTGTACCCTCAGCGGGGCAATGTTCAGGAGGCTCAAACCCCTGTACAACTAGCTGCTGACCCCGAGGAGTACATGTATGTCCATGTATAATGGCTTGACCTTATTGAATTAAAGCAGTGGGAATATAAGTATAGGTAAGAGGTCGAAGCTGAGTATTCGTAGTGAAGAGGGAGTGAATGCGGACATGTTGGTTATGTTTTAGAATGCAAGGAACATCAAGACTGTACATTAAGTGATTGTTGCTTTTAATCCTGTTATTCTTGTTATTCTTAATCTTGTTATTCTTTCTGGCACAACAACTAAGCTGATGCACACGAGTAAAAATCAATTTCCCCTCATCAAAACAGACATGTCATAGAAAGCATAGCCCCTGGATATGGACCAGTACCCAAAATTCCCCTAGCCAGGGCTACAGTAATGTGTAGAAACCCCTCTGCCTTCCATCACTACTACTAAAAAAAAACTGCAAAAAACAGTCAGCATTGAGATGACTGGGATTTATCGGTCACTGACCGTTTTTCGTTATTCGGTCACCAAATTTCTGACCGTTTTTTTTCTCGGTCACCAAAAGTGATGACCGTTTTTTTTTTCGGTCACCAAAATCTGACCGTTTTTATTTGGTCAGTGCCTGGCAATTGTCTCACTACCGGAATTTTTTTGTTTACCTGGATTGTGTCTGCAATCGGCTGAGAGAGTTCGATCCAGGTAAATGGGCACGTTATATATATATGTAGTGGGTCCGCCACCCGGAATACAGCGAGGCTGTCGACTATCGCCGAACACCAACCAGGCTACGACAGCGGGGGCACTTCTACCAGCGCCGGAGACAACTACCACCAGTTCCGGCCAGTTCCGTCAGGGGGCGACATACGACCACCGTGCAGACGACACTGCAGACACCCTCCGACGGACGGTAGGCGGAGGATACTACTACCTCCGCAAGGGGATCCAGGCTTCGCTTAACACTACGGACTCGAGCCGCACCGCGGACCGAGATACTTCTGTTGTTCAAATTAAGCACCCTTGCTTCAGTGACAATACCTTTGTAACTGTAAACCTTCGGGAAATAAACCAGGTTCAAACGAATCTCCTCGTATTCGTGATTCTTTCCGGAATTTCGTAAACTCGTGCCCACGAATCTGTGGTTCACTACATTGGTGCCGTGAGCCTACGGCCGAGTAGGGAAGTTCCCGAAAGGATCCCCGATGCTAAGAGTCAGACGATGACTCCTGGCGACGAGGAGGCAGCCAAGGCCGCGGCCAAGGCTGAAGCCGAGCAGCAAGCATGCGAGGCTCTCGCTCAGATGTTAACGAGACGTCAGGGCGATGCGCAAAATTTTGCGAATGACTCATTTGCTCAACTAGAGCAAGTAGTTGCACACATAGACAGTATGCGTGCCGACGGATTGATCGTAAATCCGGACACACAAAGCTTGGTTGAGAAACTAGTAGCTATTGTGTTAGGGTTGCGCTCGTGTTACAACGAGAACGATCTTCGCAAGCTCGTAGAGCGGGCGGGTTTCAACGTCGAGACAGGCGAGGCGGATGGATCGGAGCTTTCCGACATTAAGCCGCCGGAAACCGTCAAAACCGCAGTCCCGCTCGGACAGAGCGACGACGCGAAGGTCATGATGGACCAGTTGACTACCGTTCTTTGTTCTTACGACAAGACGGGAAAACCACCAGGCGAAATCGCTGAAGGTGAAATTCGAGGAACACTCGACTGAAGCATGTACAGCGGCTTTATCGTGGTCTACACGAACATGCGGCTTGCCCCCAATATCTGATCGATATGTTGGATCGGAGATATCCTGCGATGCTGCCTCAAGGTAGCCCGGATCCGCAAGTGCAATTGCCTTCGCAAGATACGGACAGCACGGAAATGCGAGCCCCGCGCTTGCCTAGTACTCCGGCAGGATTCAAGACTGCAGGAAGAAGAGTCGACTTTGAAGATTCGTCTCCTTCGGACAATGATCTCAACTACTCGTTGACTAATGTTTCGATTCCATTGTTGGATAACGACTTACAGCCCAAACGGGGTTTGTCAGCTGGTCGCGAACCAGACTACCGTTCGACGGGACCAACGAGCACTACTAAGTGTAGGCGTTCGATGATGCCCGAAATGGAAGCTAGTGTTGTGTATAACGAGGACCGCCCTGCGGAAGTTCGTTTATACGGATCAACGGGCAAGGGTGAAAATCCTAAACCTAAAAATCTCAAACCTTTTCGCAATGGGGAGGATTGGGAAGAGTTTCTCGCATCCGCGATAAACTATGCCGAACTTTGCGGTTGGCCGGAGGTAACGCTGATGCGCGAACTCATTATGGCGACTTCACGACATGTGAACCAGTCTACTTGGGGAAATTCTAGGTCCCTAACGTTAAGTGATGTTGTGACGAGGCTTCGTGTCATCTTAGACACAAAGACCGAAGAGCAACGCCAGGAGGAATACCGCAGCCGTGTTCAACAGCCTGGCGAATCACTTCAACACTATGGTGAGGCTCTACTGACCTTTTGCAAACGTGCGTATGAGGGACAATACCTCGAACATATGAAGAAGGAGTCTATCCGAATCTTCTGCACGGGCTTAGAAGACAAATTTCTGGGCATGTGGGTGCAAACAAATCGCCCAAAGTCTATGCAAGATTGCGTAGATCTCGCAACAGATTTCGTGCGAGCAGGTGGCCCAGAAGCATATCAGCGCGTCTTGGGTTCCACGCCGGGACAGTCCTCTAAATTTAAAACTAGAGGATATAAGTTCTACGGACAGAGGAAGGACAAGGAGCGGAAAGCTTCTTACGCGGCTGCGGAAGCAGAGGTGCAGTCCGACTCTGACTCGTCAGCGGACGAGACTTCGGGGGCATCTACTGCGACCAAAGTCCCGGATTCTGATTCGGAATCGGAGTTAATAGCCGATTTCGCGGCCTTCCAGGCTATGCGGAAGGACGTGCGAAAGGAAGACAGTACAAAGTCTGACCGTAGCACGAAAAAGGCTTGGGATAAAACCAAGACTTTGTCCAAATCTTCCAAGAAGACAGTCACGAAAACTGACTATCGGAAGCCGCCATGTGCGTAGAGGTGACCTTTCTGCACTGCCGGTGGTTTCGGTTGCTGATTTTCCTGTCGCCAGGTGGGGCGTATCTAGTTCAGTTTCGTGTTTTCGTACGGGCTCCGGCTATATCGTTAATAAAGATGCCGGGCACGGATGGATACATGAATGCTACCGGATAATGCTTTTCACGAGTAGTGTCAGTCCCTATCGCGCCGGCGGCTCGTATGGCTGCAATACCACGCGAACTTTCGCGAGTGGTGTCAACTATGCAACCGGAACGGTTGGACACGGCTCCTGGGAGTGATTGAGTTGTTTCATTCGGATGGCCACCTATATAAGAGCCCCGAGACTAAGAGAGAGGTAATTAACTTCGGCAAACACTCGTGGTTTGCCGTACTCCTCTATCTCGGCGGACTACTGGTTAGGCCGTTTGTGTGTGAGATTTCATTGTGACCCGTGAATTGAGTGTTTCACTTTGTATTACAGGGTACGGACTTCGAGTTCTGGGACGAGACGAGTCGGACGAGAAAAACGGATTGGGGACTGTCTCCGAGACGAGCCCCCTTCTACCGTCGGGTAGCCTTTCGCAGTCACGCTCCTCATGAGCGATGACAGCGAACACTCGGCCGCAGACTCCTTCGAGGAGACTGCAGCCAATCGCAAACGGCGTGTTCGTCGTGAGCGCGACCGCCGTCTCAAACGTGAGGTGGACGGTCCGTCAAGTCACTCGGATGACTCGGACGCGAGCCCGTCGGATGGCCTAAAAGACCCCGATGCAGCTGCCGGCAAGTACCGCCGGCACAAAGCTCTCAACGCCGCGGCGAAGAAGCTCAAGTGGGGAGATGGAAAGAAGCCGGTTCTTTCTCTACTCCCCGCAAATGAGCGAGAGCGAAAGGAGGCGGTCCGTGACCCATCGGAGGTCGATCGTTTCCCCGACTACCAGGAGTACCACAAAGCGGTCTCCGTGGAAGAGTACAAACGGTTCTTTGAGCGTACTGGTTTGAAGCCGACCGTAAGCTTCAAATGGCTATGCTCCTCTACGAAGAGGGTTCGCGGTGCCCGTTCCTGCTCTGCAGAATGGAGGCGCTCGTCGGTAAGCCGCAGATATTTAAATCTCGGCTTCTCTTCACCAGACATCTGTGTGAGGTGCATACCCCCGTGACACCGGTTTGGCGGTGTCCGATTGGGTATTGTCCCGTAGCCGGGGACCGTCGCTCCGACATCGTGGCCCACGGGTCGAAGGAGCCGCATAAGATGGCCCGTAAAAAGGCTGTCGACAAAATTATGCCGGCTCTTGAGCGCGCGGGCGTCTCGTATCTCCCACAGTGGGGATATAAAAGCACGCTCCACCTTGCCTCTGCAACCTCGGAAGCCATTCTGAGGAACGCGAAGGAGCAAGGCTTCACCTCCAAGTACCCGTTGGAAAAGGATATCACTAAGCCTAAACGAACGGGGAAGACGAAGAGGAAGAAGAAGGGTTCCGATAAGTCGTACAAATCGGACCATTCCGATACGGAAAAGCGGCCCGAGAAACGTCCGAAACTCGTGCCCGCACCGATTCCCGACAGGAACGCCTGGCTAGACGGGTATAAAATTCCGTCCTCTAAGGAGAAGGAATTTTACCGCCTTGCCCGCGCCTACAGGACTTATGGTCCTGCAGAAGTCGCGTTGCCCCGCACCCGCAGCCGCGGAAGGTAGAGCACCTAGTGCCACCTCACTCGTGCCGGACCCTCAGCCGGGTCCGTCACGGCCTACGGCTGCCGCAAGGGCACCCCCACCCGAAGTCGATCAGGCGGGCATCGCCCGTACCCGAAAGGTCGTGGCTGATCGCGCAGCGGTCCTCCGGCTGGCTCTACAAGAGTCGTTGGAAGGCTTCTGTGTGGATATCGAAGAGACCTACAGGCCTCTCGATAACGTGGACCGTTTGGTTGATAAGCGGAAATCGGAAGCGGAAATCGCGCAGCTTATGGAGGACCTTAACCCATTCCAGACGGAGAATGCATTAATGCATTCCCGTGGGTATGACGGAGAATGCATTAATGCATTACCATGGACTGGACGAATAATGCAATAATGCATTAAAAATATGTGACATTGAATAAACCATTGTATTTTAAAAACTAATTCATATTCTTTTGATTTTTTGGAGGGGAATGGAAGTAAAGTTGTTTCTTTTTAGAAAAAATGATGAACTGAATAAAAATGGCAGTTGTGACATCATAATTAACGTCATAATTAACGTCATGTCACCTTAACTTAGCATTTTGCACTGGAAAATTAGCAGACGTCATTTGCCTCAAATTTATTCATAAAACAAGCCTTACGAAAATTCACATAGCTCCAGTTATTAAATATATTTAGTTATAAACTTTTGAATATCAACAGGCAACATATTCAACTAAATATATCTCTAATATGAAGTCTGTGTGATGAAATTAAAGGCAATCCGAAAAAGGGTGTATTAATTCAAAATATTTAAAATATCATTGAGGTTGGTACAAATTCATGCATAAACCACCCTTACAAAATCCACCTAACTCTGTTAAATTAAGTCTATGCGGCCTATGTATATCAATGGGAATCCATATAATGGTGCAATAATCCTTTTCCAACAGTTATGCAAAGTTTCAGGTTCATAAGTTAAAGACAATGGATTCTATGCAATGTTTCCTGCAACCACTGCATCAATATCTGTGTATATATGATGCTGACGTAATTATGTCCTGTCCTATAATGACGTGACGTTTGTGGTGACGTCGTCACATGTGACGTCGCATGGTGACGTAATTTCGTCGCTAGAAACATAGTGCTTTAGTAACGTTAGTCTGGAATGGGTTAACAGGTCTCTCAATGAGCAGGAACTCCTGGTGGAGAGGGTAAACCTTCTCGACACGCAAGTCAACGGACTTCGCCGGGAGAACCAGGAGCTGCATGCGGAGGTCACTCTGCTGCGGGCTCAGGCCGCGCAACGGGCTATGCGACCCGTGTCTCCCCTGCCACCAAGGGTAGAGACGGCTCCTCCAGTGCAGAATCCGATTCTGCGACTGGAACAGAGGAAAATGGAGGTCCGCGAGAAGTTCAATCGAGCTTTGCGCATAGAACCGGCCATTCCTCCGGGTTTCGCTCCGGGTGATCGTCAGCCCGCCAAACCTCTTTTCGGAGGTATAGGTCGTGGCACTCCCACCCACACTCCAGCCCGCGCGCCCACACGCGTCGCGACTACGAAGGTGCCCCCGACTGCTGGGGCATCAGCGCTCGCTAACGCGACTCCTCTCTGTAGTACGGAAACAGAGATGGAGGTAGACCCCCACGAGGGGTCACCTGCTCGAAAGGAGGAGGAAAAGGCGGCGGCACAGCGTCGTTTCGAGCAGGGTCGGGCCGAGGCAGAGCGGCTCCGTATCAAACGTGAGACGGCCCTAGCCGAGACGCGCCTGATCAAAGAGGCCTTGGAGAGGAAACTCCGTGAAGAGTAAACTCTGCGACAGGCGGAAGACCTACGACTCCAACAGGAGGAGGCTGCTCTACGGCAAGCCGAAGAGCAACGACCCCGACAGGAGGAGGCTGCTCTGCGGCAAGCGGAACAGCAACGACTCCAACAGGAGGAAGCCGCTCGTCAGCAACTAGCTGAGACGAGATTGTCGTCCGTGCCTACCCCCTCCCCCACGAGACTTGCTACAGCAGCCTCGTGGCCCTTGCTACAGTGTTCGTCGGTACCGTCGTATGGCTATCTGGTTCGCGACCAGCTGACAGACCCGGTTTGGGCTGTAGGTCATTGTCCAATAATGGAATCGAAACATTAGTCAACGAGTAGTTGAGACCATTGTCCGAAGGAGACGAATCCACAAAGTCGACTCTTCTTCCTGCAGTCTTGAATCCCGCCGGAGTACTAGGCAAGCGCGGGGCTTGCAGTTCCGTGCTATCGGTATCCTACGCTGGCATCTGCACACGCGGATCCGGGCTACCTGGAGGCAGCAGCGCAGGATATCTTCGATCCAACATGTCGATCAGAAATTGGGGGCAAGCTGCATATTCGTGTAGACCACGATATAGCTGATGTACACGCTTCAATGGAAGTTGTTCGTGCAGCACCCATAGTAGGTCAAGTGTTCCTCGAATTTCACCTTCAGCGATTTCGCTTGGTGGTTTTCCCGTTTTGTCATAAGAACAAAGCACGGTAGTCAGATGGTCCATCATGACTTTCGCATCATCATGCTGCCCCAGCGGGACTGCAGTTTCCTCGGTTTTCGGCGGCTTAATGTCGGAATCATCCGATCCATCCGCCTCGCCTGTCTTGACGTTGTAGCCCGCCTGCTCTATGAGCTTGCGAAGATCGTCCTCGTTGTAACACGGGCGCAATCCTAACACTACAGCTACTAGTTTCTCAACTAAGCTTTGTGTTTCCGGATTGACGACCAATCCATTGGCACGCATATCGTCTATGTGTGCAACTACTTGCTCTAGTTGAGCAAATGAGTCATTCGCAAAGGTTTGCGCATCGCCCTGATGTTTCGTCAACATCTGAGCGAGAGCCTCGCATGCTTGCTGCTCAGCTTCAGCCTTGGCTGCCGCCTTGGCTGCTTCCTCGTCGCCAAGAGTCATCGTCTGACTCTTAACATCGGGGATCCTTTCGGGAACCTCCCTACTCGGCCCTAGGCTCATGGCACCAATGTAGTGAACCGCAGATTCGTGGGCACGAGTTTACGAAATTCCGGAAAGAATCACGAATACGAGGAGATTTGTTTGAACCTGGTTTATTTCCCAAAGGTATACAGTTACAAAGGTATTGTCACTGAAGCAAGGGTGCTTAATTTGAACAACAGAAGTATCTCAGTCCGCGGCGTGGCTCGAGTCCGTAGTGTTAAGCGAAGCCTGGATCCCCTTGCGGAGGTAGTAGTATCCTCCGCCTACCATCCGTCAGAGGGTGTCTGCAGTGTCGTCTACACGGTGGTGAATGTCGCCCCCTGACGGAACTGGCCGGAACTGGTGGTAGTCGTCTCCGGCTCCGGTAGAAGTGCCCCCGCTGTCGTAGCCTGGTTGGTGTTCGGCGATAGTCGACAGCCTCGCTGTATTCTGGGTGGCGGACTCACTACACATTCATCACATACACATTTATTACTTTATTTACAATTGTGTGTGCTTGGCACAGCCAGGCAATGGGGAGGACTAGCCTCTCATTGCAGATTATTATCGGGCTTAAAATTGTAGTTGACTGAAGCCTCAAAATGAATCAAAATCAATATGAAACTACCATAATTTATGAACTGAGACATCAAGACAGTACGTATTTTCATATTTTAACCAATGCACCTGACGATAGACTTTCCTGACCTGATGATAGACTTTCCTGACCTGACGATAGACTTTCCTAGACATCACAACAGGGGTTTGAAATCGGGGCCGTAGACTAGAGATTTCCACTTGCCCACTCGATTCACTTTTCTGACCTGATGATTCTGACCTGACGATAGACTTTTCTGACCTGACGATAGACTTTTCTGACCTGATGATAGACTTTTCTGACCTGACGATACTTTTCTGACCTGACGATAGACTTTTCTGCCTTTTTGATGGACTTTTCAGACTTTTCGATGGACTTTTGGTTCAAAATGTAGTAACTAAGGCAAAATCCAATATAGCAACTCCTGGATACTGATGAAAACACATTATAGAGAACAAAACATGGCCTGCATTTATAAAAAGTTTCTGGGAACACAGAATTTTTACTTCAAGGTAATTCTTCTGTATTGGTATCACATCTCTGGAAGAATCATGCCACATTGTTGTGAGTATTAGGGGTCCCTTTCTTCGGCTTAGACTTGTATCCTTTCTTTTGATTGACTTCAATTCACATCCTGAAATGAAAAATAGTTAATTAATTCACATAAAATTTATGTAAAATCAGATTTTGAGTGTGACACTTGCATTATTATTCTGCAAAGGCCCAGAGTAGTTTTTGTTATAGCAGGGATCTGTAACATTACTAAAAGGTACAAAGAGGATCCAGGCGAACAAATCAAGCTTAGGCACTCCAGCAATGCTATCTTTGAAGATGAAATTAGATCCAAGCTCAACAATGCCGTTTTTACTATGAAAAATGCCGTAAACATACCAGGTTATAATCCCATGATAGCCTTTGGGACAATGACCGGGATCGACATAAGGCGCTACAATGGCAACTTAGCAAGAAACAAGGGAATCTTACACCCTAGGCAGAACCATTATGCAGAAATTCAAAGGATGGTAAATGAACGGGTGGTAATTTTCAGCAACATTGCCAGGAAGATGAATGCTACTGAGGGACTCCCAACCCCGTTTGTATCACAGAAGATACACCGATGTAAGGCAGGAAATAAAAGAAGAAAAGAAGGGGGCACTAAATACACTGCTTTCTACTCACACCTGGAAGACGGATGTCACCTAACAAACGAGATAAAACAAGAATATGCCACTCAAATCTCAAAAGCATATCATAAGATTAATTAGCACCTGGATAGTTTTATATAATTATTCCCACTGCCCAAAGTTTTAAACAAACAGTGCATGACTCACCTCCTCCACCTCACTGGGTTTCTGGAGCAACAACGTTTCTATAGAATGTTGGTGTGAAGGAATCTCGGTGGGGAGGGAGGGGGAGAGGTTCTTTAAACATCAATTACGTACCGTGAATAACTTGCGGCAATAAAACACTCGATCACTCAAGTCTACCAAATACTCAAGGACTAACCAAGTAAGACTATTTCATTATAGACCACAGAATAACAATCAAGGATCCTAATTGGACTGAACTATATGAAAGTATTTAACTGCAAATACAAGGTCACGTTAAATTGTCTTAGTTGTATAAACTTATGGAAAGAGAAATGGTCCTGAGGTAAACATGAAGCAATATAATAACTGTTGTTGGAGTGGTAAGATTGTTCAACGAATAATGTATAATATAGGAATCCAGGAGAATGATTATTATTATTACTGTCTTTTATTATTGTCTTTTATTATTGTCCTATATGATATTGCCATACTGAAAATCTATTTGGTAATCACTGAAAATGTACGACACTGTCCATAAAAGGTCTAAACAAATAGGAAGATGATCCATGTTGAACTGAATGCAAGAAAAAAATCATATTATTACCTTAATGAGAGTAAGTCCATGTTACTAATTAAACAGGTATACCTAAACGAAAGCCTGAGAGGGGATCAAGAGGGCTGAGCATTTCTTGGAACGCTCAGTAACCTATGAGAACCGTCAAAACGGAATAAGAAAATTAGAGAGGTTAACACATAATGGACTTAGTTAAACTAAGGTACACATAGATAATGAGATGTAATGAGGATGACAAGAGATATTAGCTTATTTTAAGGGTTAATAGAAAACTGCATTACAAATCAATAATGAGAACTTCAGTTGGAAGGAGAATGAAAATCACACTGAATTACTCAGCTAGTATAATGTTAATATTAGTAAAAAATATATATATATTTTTATGTTAAGGTACAATCATTTCAGATGCTAAATGCACCTGGGAAGGTTATTCAATATACGGGTATTGATAGGAATGAAGTGTAAAGGAACAAACTCCTAATATCTTATATTGCAATCAGAATTAGAATGTGTCAAAAGTTATTAATAATACAAATGTATCCATAGTCAAATGAGTTGATGCTTCTGTCGATAATAAGACTTTCATCAACCTCATCTGATCCCCAATAGGGTAGTTTAATTCATATAGTTATTATACTGCTATATAATAACAACAAATTTTTCACGCTGTATAGAATATATCCAAAATGAAAAATCCGATCAAATTAGAAGATGTAGGGAATTTTCGGGGGGTGTCCATGATCTCCTGGAATGTCAGGAGTCTGAGACCTAAAATTATGGGTGTCTCGTCCTTCTCTTGTAGTCTTAAACCTAGTATTCTCTCACTCCAAGAAACCTGGCTAAATGATAGCACCACTGATGCACAAATCCAGATACAGGGTTATCAGATCTATAGACAAGACAGACAAGAGAGAAAAAAGGGGGGAGGCTTGATTATGTATGTACAAAATGACATTAAAGTAGATGAAAATGTCTTTCAGGACTTAAATATCTCAAATAGAGATATTGAGATACAAGTGCTTGCTATTTCCAAAGGAGGGTCCAAAAGAATAATAGCAGTAAATGCCTATAGGCCCCCAAATGGAAGCCTTGAACAATGCACAGCTCAACTGAAAAAAGTCCTCGATTATGTTGATAAAAGAAAGGAGATCTTGATTATGGGTGATCTGAATTGTGATTATGGTGAACTAATAAAAGCCAGCAGGGCCACTCAACTGGGTGACTTTTATCATATGATGTCTCAACACAATCTCACTCAAGTTATTAAATGTAACACAAGAATCACAAATAGGTCATCCACTCTCATTGATCTCATATTCAGCAACAGCACAAAAATTGACAGTGCTGGAGTGATAGAATATAATCTTAGTGATCATATGCCAGTTTTTATTGATTTAAAGAGGGCTAGGACGAGACAACAAAGAGCCACTTTTAGTGCTAGAGACACAAGGTTTTATGATGAAGGAATATTGAAAGAGATTCTTGAAAATGAGGATTGGACCAAGTTTTACCAAGCCAGAGAGGTAGATGAGTGCTGGGAGATGATGCACGAAAGAGTAACACACTTCCTAGATAGGATGTGCCCCATCAAAAACTTTGAAAATGTGAAATCAAAGCCCCTATGGTATGATAAAGAGTTATTATCAATGTCAAAGGAGAGGGACAAATTATTCACTAAAGCAAAAAATTCTAAAAAAAAGGAAGATTGGGATAAAGCAAAAATAAAAAGGAATAAAATTAACTCGTGTATTATCAAAATGAAGAATGAGTACCTCAAGACTCAAATTAGTACAAATCGAAATGACCCCAAAAAGTTCTGGGAAACAATTAACCCGATAATTGCCCCAGACAAGGTAAAAAAACATTCCAAAATTCAAACCAAATTAGAAGATGGCACTCTGGCTGCGGAAAATGAGGTTCCTGGTATTTTCAATAGTTTCTTTGCATCCATTGGTAACAATCTAGCGGAAAAAATTGTACCTCTAAAAGAGGAAGAGAAGGTAAACGAAATTAAGGAGCTAGTAAACTTAAACAGAATAGGAGCTGAGAGACAGAGAGGGGATATTGTACAATTTAAGTTGGAACCAGTAAACGAGGGGAAAATTATGGAGTTGGTCAAAAAAACCAATGTCCATAAAGCCTCGGGGATACCACACCTACCAACAAAGATACTAAAACCCCTCCTTTTCTCCCTCGGTGCGCAGTTGACGTATCTTTTCAACCTTTCTATTACAACAAATAAGATACCAAAATTCTTTAAAAAGGCTATAGTCACGCCGATATACAAAGATGGTTCTAAAATGGACCCCAGTAACTATAGACCCATTTCTGTGATAACTCTTCCTGGAAAGTTGTTAGAGAAATGTATCCAAGAACAACTATATGACTATTTGGAGAATAATGAATTACTATACCAAAACCAGTTTGGATTTAGAAAAGGAGTATCTCTTAATGATGCACACTATACTCTGTTCTCTGATGTCTATCAAAGCCTTAACAATAATCTAAGTACAACATTAACATATATTGACCTAAAAAAGGCGTTTGATACGGTTGATCATGAGAGACTTATAAATAAACTCAAACAAATTGGAGTTGGCGAAGAGTCTCTGGGGTGGTTCCTTAATTACTTAACAGACAGAGAACAGTCAGTGACTGTCAATAATATCTGCTCAGATCGGCAAAAGGTAGTGTGTGGTGTCCCCCAGGGGACTGCTCTGGGGCCACTACTGTTCCAGATATACATTAATGACTTATATAAATGGGTAAAGCACTCAGAAGTTATACTATTTGCGGATGACACAGTTATTTATAACTCAGGTCAAAACACTACCTTAGTTAATATTGAAATGCAGGAAGATTTGAACAGGGTGAATTTGTGGTGTAGAGAAAATAAAATATCACTGAATATAAAGAAAACAAAAGCTATGATAATTAGTAGGAGGGTGAAAAATCTTGAACCGATACCTAAATTATACATAGGGATAAATGAAATAGAATTCGCAGATACATATAAGTACTTGGGTGTGATTATAGACAAAAAGCTTACTTTTAAACAGCATATTGAGGCTAGGGTAAGGTCAGCTAGAGACAAAGTTCGCAAATTAGCTCATTTGAGGCAATCAGCAACCAATAATACGTTGCTAACTATATATACAGTAGCCATACGACCCCTTCTAGAGTTCGGTGATACACTTTATAATGGTGGGAACAAGGCAGAACTTAGGAAGCTGCAAACAGTTCAGAATGGTGCAGTCAGGTTAATTAAAGGATGGGGCAGATTGGTTAACACTGACCAAGCCCACATAGACCTAAAACTGCCAAAACTCGAAATTAGAAGGAATATGCACTTACTAGAATGGGGATTTAAAATGGCAAAGGAAGACATAAATCTAGACAAAAGAGGAGTCAATTTACGATTTCTAGCTGAGGGAAAAAAGCTAAAGACAATCACCCCAAAAACAGAAGTTATTAGGCGATCATTCCTGAGTGCTATACCATTTTTATGGAACATGCTGGCCCCAGAGCGGCAGAATACTATTGAGTTTAAGGCATTCAAGAAGTACTTAAAATATACATATGTTACTGAAAATGTTATGGAAAATGACTAAGAAATTGATTGGTAGCAATTAGCTACGGTATAAATAATATTAGTGCCAAAACAAATGTACTGTGCACAAAATTAAGAAGCGATGTATATATAATTAACATAATCCTAATGACTGGATATATGTAAGACTAAAGAAGTATGAGTAGACTAATACTACATTATAAGTAAATGTATAAGTAAAAGTAAAACTACATTCGCAAGGTGCTACATAGAGTGGGATTCAGAAGTTGTATTAACATTACTTCTCATACCAACCACTTAGATATATCATATTCCTTTTATATAGATGGAAAATTTAATAGTTATCAAAAGATATGATGATGTAAATGCGATATTAAAATATCGCATAAGGCATTCTGCCTAGTACAAGGTAGAAATTACTTTATTATGTAATAATGGAGCCTAAAAGAGTAGGACATTCAGTTTAGTAGAAAACTGGCTTGATTACATCCAGTACAGGATGCTATATAAATACTTCGAGCATTTGTTACTTCTCTAATACTCAATCTAAACACTTATTGGTAAGAATGCTGAAAAGTATTCTACTTAAGTTTTAAACAAAAAAACAAAAACATGTAATATACTCTAACAATGACCTTCGATCATTGAATGTAATAAGAGATTAATGTTAAGGTTAACCTCCATAAGTGAGGAAAATGTCACTGTTTTCTGTTATTGTTGTAATGATATTAAGAAATGTAATTTTTTAATCAATCTAAATTTAGTTATATCACATGGCCTTCTGGGAAGAACAACTGTGTTGAGAGTTGGACCATTTTCTCTATTTGTAAAAAATTGTAATTGTATGGATGAAGAGAAATAAAAATACTTATATATATATATCACCAAACTGTATTAGTCAGTGACATAGTCCTACGAATACAAGTTTCTGACAAATACACAGTAAAATACCTGATTCACCCAGGTATAGGTACACCTTTCAGAGCTCGATGTTTACTTGCCTGGGGCAGGTAAAAAATGGCTCTGGGCAAGTAAAGTTTAATGTTACTTGCCCGAGTGGGCAAGTGGAAATCTCTAGTCTACGGCCCCGATTTCAAACCCCTGTTGTGATGTGATGAAACAGATACATACAGACATACGTACCCAACTTGGACAGCAGTGGCCCACTTTTTTCCCCGGTAGTTTGCCATTGATCGGGTCGCTCACAGGTTATTGGAGATGCATGTGTGGAAATACTTCTTAACTTATTAGAATTATAATTTTGCTTTCACAATCATTAATCTTGCCACTCATATTACATTATATGTTACATTACATCTAACATCATACATTACATTACATACAGGAGGAGGTACAGGGGGACGTACAGGGGGACATACAGGAGGGGGTACAGGGGGGTGTACAGGAGGAGGTACAGGGGTGATACAGGAGGGGGTACAGGGGACATACAGGACGGGGTACAGGGGGGAATACAGGAGGTGGTACAAGGGGGAATACAGGAGGTACAGGGGACATACAAGAGGAGGCACAGGGGGATACAGGAGGGGGTACAAGAGGGAATACAGGAGGAAGTACAGGGGACATACAGGAGGAGGTACAGGGGTGATACAGGAGGGGGTACAGGGGGACGTACAGGAGGAAATACAGGGGGATGTACAGGAGGAGGTACAGGGGGGATACAGGAGGAGGTACAGGGGGACATACAAGAGGAGGTACAGGGAGACGTACAGGACTGGGTACAGTCAGATACAGGGGGTACAGGGGGACACAGGAGGTGGTAGAGTGGGGATACAGGAGGTACAGGGGGACGTACAGGGGGACATACAGGAGGGGGTACAGGGGGATGTACAGGAGGAGGTACAGGGGTGATACAGGAGGGGGTACAGGGGACATACAGGACGAGGTACAGGGGGGAATACAGGAGGTGGTACAAGGGGGAATACAGGAGGTACAGGGGACGTACAAGAGGAGATACAGGGGGATACAGGAGGGGGTTACAAGAGGGAATACAGGAGGAAGTACAGGGGGACATACAGGAGGGGGTACAGGGGGATGTACAGGAGGAGGTACAGGGGTGATACAGGAGGGGGTACAGGGGACATACAGGACGAGGTACAGGGGGGAATACAGGAGGTGGTACAAGGGGGAATACAGGAGGTACAGGGGACGTACAAGAGGAGGTACAGGGGGATACAGGAGGGGGTTACAAGAGGGAATACAGGAGGAAGTACAGGGGACATACAGGAGGAGGTACAGGGGGGATACAGGAGGAGGTACAGGGGAATATACAGGAGGAGGTACAGGGAGACGTACAGGACTGGGTACAGGGAGACGTACAGGACTGGGTACAGGGGGACACAGGAGGCGGTAGAGGGGGGATACAGGAGGTACAGGGGGACGTACAGGAGGTACAGGGGGGACGTAAAGGATGCAGTACAGGGGGATACAGGAGGAGGTACAGGGGACATACAGGAGGGGGATACAGGAGGTACAGGGGGATACAGGAAGAGGTACACGGGGATGCAGGAGGTACAGGGGGATGTACAGGGAGATGCAGGAGGAGGTACATGAGGTACAGACGTACAGGAGGGGGTACAGGGGGACGTACAAGAGGAGGTAAGGGGGATACAGGTGGAGGTACAGTGGATGTACAGGAGTGATACAGGAGGTGATACAAGAGGAGGTACAGGGGGGCGTACAGGAGGAGGTAAGGGGGATACAGGAGGGGGTACAGGGGGATACAGGAGGAGGTACAGGGAGACGTACAGGAGGGGGTACAGGGGGAAGTACAAGAGGAGGTACAGGGGGATACAGGAGGAGGTACAGGGGTGATACAGGAGGAGGCACAGGGGGATGTACAGGAGGAGGTACAGGGGGATGTACAGGAGGAGGTACAGGGGGATGTACAGGAGGAGGTACAGGGGGATACAGGAGGAGGTACAGGGGGATACAGGAGGAGGTACAGGGGGATACAGGAGGGGGTACAGGGGGAAGTACAAGAGGAGGTACAGGGGCGATACAGGAGGAGATACAGGGGGACGTACAGGGGGATGTAATCATCACCAATAAACATACCTGTCAATTTCTCTTCATGGGCCCCTGGCGATGAAACTATGGTTACCTTTGCCAGTCTCCAGCTAATCCTATGCATTTGAACCTTCAAACAGTTAGAATTTTAAAAACTTATTATAGTTTAAATATCCAACACTAGTTGGCCTAAATAATGTTATGTTCCTTTAATTACTATCACGTTACTGAATTATTGAGCTGACATGTCTTATAATTATATCTACTTTACCTTGTTTGGGGTGGGGTGTGTGAGTGAGGGATGTGGTGTTTGAGTGAGGGGTGTGGTGGGTGTGTGAGTGAGGGGTGTGTGAGCGAGGGGTGGCTGTATGGCTGAGGGGTGGGGTGTATGAGTGGGGGGTAGGGTGTATAAGCGAGGGGTGGGGTGTGTGAGCGAAATTAAAATCCCTGGAAATTCCCTCAGGTAAGGGAATCAAATACATGACAAAATGACATAGTCAAACTCAAAAATCAACATTTTACTGTCTATATTTATATATGAGTATTATTGTGAACACCAACCTTCATTCTGTATAGTCTGGGTGAATTGTCTCTTTTAGTGGTGGTAGCTTATTGACTTGGGCCAGAACGGGGACTGGGAGCTGTACATGTCCACGCCACTGCAAAACAATTTAATCCCTTACTTAAATAAGTCATGCTGGCGAGGACTGGAGACCAGGCAATATTAAAACTAGTTATTTTTTAAAATTCAGACACACAATGAAACAACTCAGTAATATATTTGTAGTAATATTCAGTATGGTAGTACTAAATACAATACATTTCCTTACCAATGCCTCAATAGCTCAATTCCACTTGTTCTTCTTTTGCTCATTCAAGTTTGAGGAAATTAAAAGGGTGAAAAATAGATGGTGTAAGGAAAAGGATACATGGATGATTGGCGATAATGGAAACAATGAGAGACAAGAAAGAGGGGAAAAAGAAAGGGATAATTAAATAGGTGAAGGGAAGAGGAGTCATAAGGGATGAGCGAGAGATGAAGAACAAAGAGCAGGGTACGGCAGGGTTCATTAGAGGTGGGGAATAGTGGGTCAGTAAGCAAATAAAGATAAAATACCTCCGTACTGAGTAAGGAAACCTTCATCTACATTCAGATCTACTTAGAAAAATGATTAACCAAAGGGCGTGGGCGGTGTAGTTCCTAAATTAAAGAAAGTAACATATATAAGGACTCGTCTCAACTATTTCTTATATAAGATAATTCACAAAGGGGAAAAAGGGGAAAAAGAAAGGGACCTCCACAGAGTTATCACACAGTCACAGATACAACTCTTTGCTGACGACACAGTACTATTCCACTCGCGTCCAAAGGGAGAAACTTTGTACGAAGAACTCCAACAAGACCTGGACGCTGTGGGAAAATGGTGCACAATGAACAAAATCTCAGTAAATGTACAAAAAAGCAAAGCCATGAGCATAGCCCTACGTACACCAAAGTCAAATACAAATGCATTAAGCCTTAACAACGCCGAATTAGAGCATGTCACACAATACAAATACCTTGGCCTTGAAATTGATAGCAGCCTAACATTCAACCCACACCTAACCTCAAAAATCAAACAGGGAATACAGAGACTTAGAGCCACTGCCAAAATCAATCAAGCCCTCTCTAGTAAAAACACAATCCTCATCTATAAGACCATGGTTCGCCCTGTGTTTGACTTTTGTGATATGTTCTATGCCCCGGCACAGAAAAAACACCTAGACAGGCTACAATCCATACAAAACTCATTTCTAAGACTAGCATACAACAAGAAAAAAACTGATAGTGTCAAGGAAATCCACGCAGAGATAAATATGGAATATCTGAATGAAAGGAGAGACTCACACCTTCTCCACCTAGCATATGAGATGAGTAGTGACAAAAGATACCTTGACAACAGAAAAATCAATCTGCGAAGTCTGGCAAAGAGTAAAGTCCTAAAAATACCAATGACAAAAACAGAGAGGATCAGAAAATCATTTATTGTACAAGCCCCAACCCTTTTCAATAAAATTCCACCAGTTGGGAGAAACTGCCCAACACTGGTTGAATTCAAAATATACCTTGAAGAAAACTTCTTCTCCCACATGGGATAATGGAGAGACCCCAACATCGATCTCTATCGGGCAGGCCGTACAAAACATTACTAAGCTAGTCGAAAATACTTATACAAATTGTGAAGGATGTGGATGCAAATTGGGGCCAGTGTTCGCCAGAATGTTACCCCACATGCATCTAGACCCTCTAGTCATCATAACATTTTAAAGAATGTAAAAATATATAAACAGCAGTCAACGCAGTGTTCGTAAGAATGCCAGGACATAGCTGATTTTGAAAATGGGATACACTACCTGTACAAACACACAACCCATTTTCTCTCATTTTATCCATCAAACTTAAATTAACCCAAATTTAACAAAAGGACGGCGTCCACAAAATTATACACAAGGAAACCCAATACCATGGGTCACACCTTGATACAGATATAGCTAGTGCATCCCATTGCAGTAGTGTAGGTAACTAGTCACTTTATACCTCTATATACCGTAACTTGTAATTTAAAAGTCTAGTCTAAGGGACCCTCTGGAAGAGCTGTGGCTGCCACAGAAGAGGACTGACCCATTTCCGATGTATATTATCGTATATTTTTATCATGTACTGTTTTCGGAAATAAACAATATACATACATACATACAAATGATAATTATGCGGTGATTGTATGAATGAAATGAAATGACTGAAAGGAAGATGAAGGCTTCGTCGGTCGTTCGTTCGTTCTACATAGCAAATTGGAGTTAGGGAGAGGTTGAGCAAGAGCATCTACACGTTTTCAGGAAAATAGAGAAAAGAGTGATTATCCATTATTTTTCAGTCACGTTCCTTATTCAGAATGAATTTATTAATGAATTTTTAAACATTATTTCATCTTTAATATACCTTACGTATATACCTTATACGTTTTTCTTTATCTGTTCTTGGATTATAAATTTCTAACAATGGGGCAGCAGCCAACCTAGTTCCCCTAGCTCTAGGTAATTGTTGATTTTTTACATGAATTTTTATAAAGGCTATCTTGCATAAGTTAAACTCCATACGGTTTTTTCCATTCATAATCCTCAATCTTCTCCTCTGGTCATTGTCTTGCTGTCTTTGTGCCATATTAGGGCTGACCTTAATTAGTATCTTATTTTATAAGCGCTGTAGCTTCAATAACTTATTTTCAGTTAGTGAAAGAGACGATAGTTAAATAATGATAGCAACTTTGATCTTGCAATTTGTATTGCTGAATTAATTTTGTTGTTAGGTTAGGTTGTATTGTTCTAAACAGAAACAATTTATGTTGTATTACCTTATTAATTCCCGATACTGATCGTTCATAGATAGCAAGTCATCAACCCTTATTCCTAAGTACTGATAAACTTTCACCTGTTCAATAGGTTTGTCATTGATGGTTATATTTATACTTTTGTTTCTAACCAGGTTTTTGGATCCGATAAGCATTGACTTGGTCTTGCCTGTATTCAACAATAATTTGTTACCTGCTGACCAACGAAAAGAATGTTTTAAATCATTATTCATAATATCTACACATTCGTCCAGATTTGCTCTAGAGCTGTATCATCAGCATACTGGATATAACTAGATCTCAAGGGTATATGTATTAAATCATTACAGTATGTTAGGAATAATATCGGGCTCAAGATGATTGATCCTTGTGGTACCCCATATTTCATTTCTCTTTTATCAGAGTTAGTATTATTTATCACAACAACTTGTCATTACTTATCATTAACAACTTGTGATCTCCCAGTTAAATAGGATTAAAACATTTAATATTGCTATTTGGAATATGTAACAAGGTCAGTTTTTTAATTAAGATGTCATGTACAACTGAATCAAATGCTTTGCTAAAATCGATATAACAGGCTATAGTATAATGTTTTAAATAGATAGCCTTATTTATATAGCTAACCAATATCTCAAGGGCCTCGGTGGTTGAGTGTCCTTTCTGAAATCCTAGCTGAGTTTTGTTCATTATATTATCATTTACTAAGTGAGTCATAAGATGAACTATATTCTCGGATGTTCTAACATAAATATACAATGATTCCAGAATGGCGACACAAACCAGACATCCCTCGCATGTCAGTTTGCTATACCTTATATTCCTTATTAAGGTCCCCATTTTCATGTGAGGACAGCCACAATGCCAAATGAAATACGGGAGTAGTGTGCCATAAGTCATATAGCGGGTGTATGTTTCTGACATTCCAATACCTATGACTAATATCTATTTATAGAATATAACAAGGGTTTTTATCGATTACGTCATATAAATAATGATTCAGCATGATTTAGCATTAATTCTTTAGTGATGAGTCATATTGATGATGAGATAGCATGACATAGCAATTTATGCTTTGCTAAATTGGTGTGAGCTTGATGCATTCAATGAATGGAATGACAAAGCATATTGGATAGAAGGTATGTCATTTCTTTATTAACCAATCAGGGATGAGGTTGAGGTTAATGTAGGTATGACGTATGTGAATATAGATACGTGATTGAGCCAAGTCATTAGTCACATGTTTACCGATATCCAAATCAAATCAAAGAACAATAGAATCGATTTCACAACAATGTTGTCCTAGTGGAAATAGTCCTTTTCAGGGTATAAAAAGGGTGTGAGATGAATTCACATGTCATACGCACGCATTACAGAGAGACGTCATAATGACTGGACACGAAATTAGTGAGAACCTTACGGTTGAATTTAGAACAAGAGGGAATTTTACCCTTACAAGGCACAAGGGAGAAAATGTTGCTCGTTATATAAAAGCAAATAATAAGATTATTGAGACAGCATGTGCTAATCGAGAAGGATTAAGGTCAGGATCAGTCATTGACTTTGATGATGAGTGGAAGCTGGAGCTCACAGAGTATGGCGAGAAGGAATATGTTGCCTTCAAACATATTGATGAGTACGGCGATAGAATCCCGTAAGTATATTGATATGTATATATTATATTATATATGATATGCATTGTGAGTATTAAAATCTGCAAACTATTATTTATATTTAATATTTGATACTTGTTTGCTTAATAGGAAAGACTGCTATAATCTCACATGGGAGGAGCTCGCAACTCTTGAATGCCTAATTCTGAATAAGGGCTTGAAAAGAAAAACTACTGGATCCGATCAACCAGAGGTCAAAAGAATCAAAACCTTTGGAACTGAAAGATATCACTGGTCGTTCCTAAAAGATGGAGGAGTCCTCGCATCATCAAGTACATCATTTCTTTGCTTCCAGTCCTGCAAAAATGATGCCAAGGAAAAGCTGCTGGCTCGAGAGGATAAAGATTCCTTGCAGATTGACATTGATTCACACAAGGGGGAGCCAATGTCGGATATCGCGGTCAAATCATATCTGTTCCTTCTCAGGATGGAGGTGATGAATATGGTCAGTCGCACATCGAATCAGTTTGTGGACGGCCCCGGGACATCGCATCAGATTGTGGATGAACCCAACAAGGGTCCATTTGCAATGTCAGATCAAATGAAGTATAAAGCTCATTTAAAGATATCTTTTCAAAGACTTCACGAGGCCACGCTACAGATGATGAATGTGTACAAGATTGTAGACCCTTTACCAAAGTTTGTTTCTACAGATACGATCAGAAAGATGAACATTTCAGAAATTGACATAGAAAGTTTGGAGATTGAGGCAGAGTTTCAGGAATTACACAATGCTTAGGTGAAGTCTAATGCGCGGCCAAATAATAATTCCTTAATAATAGAAACAAATGATATATAAACTTCGTTTTCTAAGTGTTTATTCAGTATTGACTTTAATGCAATATTTAAATCCAGGAATGAACTCTTATGATATCATCTTATACTATAATATAATCCATGCACGAATATATAGGAATTGAGTGATATTTAACGATAATGTTATAATATAATGATTTCTCCGGTTTCCAGATTTTTCATTCTGAAATAAATAAAAGGAACATCCTTAGAGAATGTGATATGTATTGATGGTCTATAGTAATATGATATGATTGTTATATATCATCGATGAGAAAATGTAGTTATTGCATATTCCGATAGAGGGATGCAGATGAAATGAGAATTTATTTACAATTCCGCTAGAGGGCGTGTTATCAGAACTTTTATTCAATAATGTGCTGACTAGATAATCCAGAACTAATCAATAAGCTGACGAGTTGATAATTATTTATGTTACATATAGCATACTGCAATTCTGATAGATGAATGTAAATGTATTTATTTCAATTCCACTAGAGGAGTCTATGCTTACACAATAATGGGGATGTTGCATATAAGATACAGACAGTAATTTCAATTCCGCTAGGGGGAGTCTGTGCTGACTCAATAATTGGGATGATACATATAGGATGGAGGCATATTAGATAATTGTATGTATCTACGGATGAACAGACATTAATAAATCTATAAACAAATGTATGTGTTATTGTGTAATTACCTTATCAGAATTGGAGGAACGTTCACTTCGTTCTCCTCCTTGTCCTCCTCCTCCTCTTCCTCCTTCTCCTCCTCCTCCTCTTTCTGCTCCTCCTCCTCCTCCTTCCCCTCCACCTCTTCCTTTTCGTCATCCTCCTCTTCCTCGCTGGATATCCATACCGTGGATAATAGTCGGGGGGAGGGGGATTTCGATTCAAAAGTGTTACTCTCATCACTGATTTGGACGACCCTCGCTCTCTTTCTGGGAATAACCACATCATCCTCGGAATCTGATTGAATACCCTCCCTTTTCCGATATTCAACGTCACACTTCCTTGTGAAGAAGATGCTGGTCTGAATAATAAATTAGAATACGTAAATATGAGAAAATATACATTTCTCAATATGACAACAATATATAGAACGTCGCTCAATATGACATCAATATATAGACTCTTACTGAAGAATATATACTTGTCTAAATTAGAATACGTAAATATGAGAACAATATGCACATCCTAATATGAGATCAATATCTTTCAGAGGGAATATGTGATAAATATGAATAAATAAACATACCATTTTATTTATATTCCACATGGGAAGCTCGTACTTTTTTGCAAGTATATACAGCTCTTGGTGGATCGTTTCCAAAGCTCCACACATATTCACAAAACATTCTTCGATTTCTACACTTTTCCTAATAATTAGATGAATATAATTAGGTTAATATTGCGCATCAAATTGATTATAATTACAATATAACATATAACAAAGCATGGTATTAAACATGTTGATTATAAATATTGCATTTAAGATTCATATTAATATTATTCCATTGCAACAGATTCCTAATATAATAGGTAGATCCTAAATAATTACAATTATATTCAATAATATCAGTCTAACAACGTATATACATATAAACATGTTGATTATAATAATAGGAACAACTTACTGAGCCATGATGAAGGAAAGGAAAGTCCGAAAGATGATCTGATGTGTATGCTTCTGTGACTTATCAAATAGATGGGAAATGTAAAGAATATGATGGGTATATATACCCTCACGAACAATGACCCATACTCAAGTCAAAAATCATACAAATCCTTGACCATCTGTCTAGCAAAGGTATTTACATCTATCATTATCTCTACACTTGATCCTTGGGAACTGATGATAATGGTGAAGGTGAACTGATGTTTATGATACCTTTTGGAGCCAAGTCGCACGTATACACCTGCTCAACTAACTAATGAACATGTATACGTTTTTAACATTCATTTCCGAATATAACTCTTACAAAGTCCCTAACATGAACCCCTATGAGTGTAACTAAAGAGAGAGAGAGAGAGCAAATAATTACGCGATAAAACAACAAAGCTTCTATACTTCAGGATTCACTCGAGATCAAAGCCTAATTATACACAAGAACGAGTCAGTGTAGACCCAGAGATGTCAGTTCCGTGACCACTTTTTCATAATATAAGATAAGATAAAATAATTATAAGAACTACTTTATTCATGAGATAGGACAGATACATAAGACAAATATGTAATGAGGCTTCTAGAGGTACCCTCCAGTTCTCCCTGGCGTTACATCGGCATAAAAGTCTAATAATTAAGTTCAACTTCGTATTATAAAATGTGTTAGTATTGTATAAGCCCGCCTGGTAGGGATCCTGAATAATATGTTGCAAAACCAAATAATTAAGTTCATGTTCATAAAGATATAAGGCGAGATATGAAATAGTGTAATATAAAATAAGAGTGGTACATGTCGAGAACAACACTGTGTCCTAGGAATTTTCTTGAACGAAGTAAAAGAATTAAGTCTCATACATTGAAAGAAATACTCAGATATTATTCGAGCATGAGTCATTAAATACATAAATTCTGTACCATTATTAAACAAGACTCGTTCTATAGTTCACGTTTCATACACATAAATTCTGTACGATTATTAAAACAAGACTCGTTCTATAGTTCACGTTTCATACCACTCACTTCACTTGTTCTTCTTAAGCCAATACATCTGAAATGAGAGATGGAAAGATTTAGCTTACAATAGAATCAAGTGTAGCCTTAATTAAGATCTGGATGAATGCAATATCATTATTGTTTATTAATTATAATTCGATCTAAGCTAATAAATATATCCATCATTAATATTAAAGAAGATTATTCATAGTGCAGATTTATACTACTCAATACACATACACATTCTATTAAGATTAAAGAATATACACACCGAAGGATTGTAGAAGTCTGTAAACTTCTTTGCTCTTCCTGATCGACGAGGTTCTTTTTTATCCGATGGGGTGCTGGGGTGGGTGCTAGGCTTGGGTGATGAGAGGGGGGTTTCCACACTTTCCATCGAGTGGGTGGAATCATCTTGCTGCCGGACAGATCTATCCCCTGTAGAGTTGGAGAGGGCTAGGGTTTCTGTGGAGGTGCAGCCACTGTTGGACTGCTCTTGAGCCAAGTGGTTGGGGGTTTGGGTAGAAGTAGACGGAGTGATTGGAACAGAGGTCAGGGAAGCACCATTCTCACTCTCATTACACGCCTCTTTCTCCCCGTTATCCGGAAGGGAGGAGGAGGGTGTGATCGAATCCTTATGATGAGGAGGGGGAGGGTGTTTAGAATCGCTTCTTGACTCCTCCTTTAGGAGGGGTTGAGTCGCTGGGGAGGCACTGGAGGGGCGGTTTATACCTTGGCGAGGGGGTGGGGTAGGTTTGATGCTTTTAACCTTCTCCTTTACGAGTGTAGCTTCGCTGCAGGGGGAATCTAAGGAAAGGGGAGAGATGAGATGCTTTTTAGCTTCCTCACCCCCTCTTGCAGTAGGATGGGTGCATGATGATACTGGAGTGAGAGCTTCGTTCACAGCTTTGGGTGGAGAGGAAGAGACAGAGTTAGAATCAATTTCTTTCTCTAAGACGGGTGGTTCATTCATACCTTGGACTTCGACATCATTATCATTGCGTACTGGGGAAACACGTTGAAGAGTTGGCATTTCAGGTTCATTTTCTTCCATGCGTTTTCTTATGAATTGCGTAAATGCAGAAACATCCAGCTTGACGAAGGATGTGTCTTTCTTTGTCTCACTCATGTTCAGAGCTGTTGTCATTTCTTCATCATCAGATTCGTCAAGAGAGTCGTCTGTGAAATCATCCGTGACTGCCCCCTCATCATCTTCATTAGTATCGTTAATTAGGGTTGTTTCAGTCATGTTGCCTGAGGCGATAGGAGGAATTCCTGCTATGTTACGTCGATTACATGGGGGTATATTGTGAGGGGTTGACGTGGATACTGGAACCATCTCAATGTCGTGGTCTCTATGTCGGGAAAGGAAATAGTATCGTGCGTAGATAGCCATAGCGGCAATGCATAGGAATATGAATACAGCACACCCAGCTGTAATGCCAGTTATTTTGAGATTCATCCCAGCAATTTCTATTGAAACATCACTTCTCGTTTCTGATATTCTAGGTGTGATGGAGGAGGGACTTGATCCTGTTGTAGTAGGCGAAAACGATGGTGAGAATTTAACAACTGGTGGAGTTAGGTCGATATTCTCAGAAGGAGACGTATAGAAATTGTCAGATGTAGAGGTAAAAAATGAATTACCATCATTGGAGACCTTCGAGGCAGTGGGGGAGCGCGTTAATCCAAATGTAGTTTCTGAGAATATATCGTAGGGGGAACTGATGTCGACATTCATTTTATTCACATTGTCAGAAGTATAAAATGAATCAGGATCATTGGAAGCTGAGGTAGATGAAGAAAATATATCCGTATCTGACATGAGTGGGTTTGATTCGGTTACCTTATCAACAGTCTCCATTTTCTGGGAATGTGCTGGCATTGAGGAATATTCAAGAGAGGGGGTTATACCGAGATCTTTTTCAAGTTTTACGTTTCCCTTATGATCGAGATGTTCATCTTTTACCTTTGCGATTTCATCCTCTTGGTCGGTGCTTGAGTCATCTTTAGCTGGGGTGATTATGAAAGGGGGTACATGTTTCCTATCGATGATGACAGGTGTTTCTTCTGACTTAGCTAATGCATCAATAGAGTTTTCAGGTTGAGAACGTGAATCAATCATGATAGTCTCATCTTCACCAGGGGTGATTATGAAAGGGGTTACATGTTTGCTATCGGTGACGAGGTCGGTTTCTTCATTTGTACCACCGTCCACTATCTCTTCTCTCACGAGGTCATGTCCTGAAGATATGATGACACGAGGACGCTCTCCATTTCTGTCCTCATCAAGTACCACGTTTACATGAGCACAATCCGTTGATAGATTAATATCTGCATTAGCGAATATCTCTTCAATTTGGCAAGCACTCACCCCTTTAGTTTTATGCATTGTCAGATGCTTGAGTCGAGGGAAGGTTCGCATGAGGTCGGCCGGGTCAGATGAGATCTCAACGATTCTAATGTCCACTGTCCATATTCTATAGATAGGATCCTCTTGTGTTATCCTCCTAAGGTCAACATTTCGGCATGAAATTGAGCGTAATGTGCATGAACACTCCGATTCGTCACAGATGGAACGACCTAGAATGACCCGGAGCAGCATGATGAGGAGGATAAGCGAAATCTTTACTTCCATTGTGACGTTCCGATACGATTCAACAGGTTCTGATAAGCACAAGTTTCGAATTGAACGGTTGATTCACCTGATATGTAAATCTCATTGAAATGCAAATTTCCCAAGCCACTTCCTCTAATCCCTCCAGTAAAATAGAATCTTCCAATATCCTTGATCTGAAGTCTTGACCGACGTCTTGACCAGATGTTTTATTACCCTAATAGAGGTAATACCTCAATAGACTCGTCCATCTCCAGGCGACCCAAGATATACCCGAGCAATATTTAGGGCAAGTGGGGTTGTGTTTACCTCATTTACTGGAGATTCAATTAGCTTGGGAATACCCGCATACCAGACTATCCCTAGAGTTGCACCGAACCAATCTTTATAAGGATTTACTATAAATAAGCTAATTTATCATGAAGATATTTTTGATTATTTTTCTTTCTTTTTCACGAACAATATCTCAATGGGATATGTGCATATTCTGCTTGTGTGATGAGAATATAATGATGTGTCGAGGGGTAAATCCCTTTGAATATTCAATCGGAACATCTTCAAGGTTTAAAATATTGGACTGGAGAAATTGCAAGATTCAGTATTTTAATGGTGATTTCATCAAGGAATCATTCCTCGAATTGAAAGAAGTGGATATTAGAGATCAAACAGTTGAGATTTTCTGCCAATCGATTCCAGGAAATACAGAATTCTTAATTAGATCAGACTGTCGATATCCTACAACCTCATCAGGGAAATTAGAGACATCAGAACGGATAACTACAAGCGAATCTTCTCCATTCACTAACATTGTGACAACAGAAATATCACAGGAGTTATCTTCCAATGGAATTATAACAACAGATTCGATAATTGACTCGACTTTTAGATCAACAAATGAAGATATTGTAACAGGATATGATACTTCATTATCTTCATTAATTTCCAAATCATCTATAACCTCAGAAAAGAGTAAAGAAACTACTTCAGCTATAGTTGAAACAGTTGAAAACGATTGTGAATTTGGAGAAATGCACATTCTTATTGCATTAATTTCAATTTCTACTTTTCTATTTATTTATTTCATTGCCACGATAATTTTTATATTAGTTATAAAGTATAAACAGTATAAAAGAAAAAAGGAATGTGAAAGACAAACAAAATTCTTTAATATCATATATGGAGATACTACACTCAATATTGATGATTATAATGTGTTCGAAACGAGTAATGTCTAATACTAATATTAATCTTCATTCTAATTTTCAATTGGGATATGTCGAGAGTGTGCATACTATTAAATAAGCATAGATAAGACACAAAGCAATTCATTGTTTTAATGTTTATTCAGACTATAATTATGTTGCAATATTCCCTGTACAGAATAGTGTTCATGAATAATCATAATGCGATCCCTTTAAAGAATGTATAGGATTAGTTGAAATAGAGACGGTAGGTGTCACTAGTGCTCCATACGTCGCACCGATCCCTCTACCACATATCTGCATATGCACTACAGATATGCCCTCTAGCGTATACCACTTCAACTTCTGTCTGTGATGTATCTTTCGCTCATATAGGTATCAGCTTTGTTGTTATCGTATACACAAGGGTTCATTCAATATATACAGTCAGGTTAATGTTATACTTTATTGCATTGTAGCTCTTTTGAAAGAGAAAGAGTTATTTAAGATCGTTATTGTAGCAGTTCTCTCTGATGCGCGGGAAAGCCTCAGGTGTGCGGGAATAGCAGCGTTGCATCTGGGTGTTGATACGGGAGATATCTTTTACCAATCTTTCGTTCTCTTCCGCTCGCTCCGATGGAGAATAAATGGAAGGCCCATCAAAAGAGTTCACACATGAGAGCATAAAGGATATGATAGAATATTGAAAGATAATCTGCAAGCATTCAATTCATAATAAGAATCATTGATTGAACTCGGTTGATTACTCAATCAGACGTTGCTCTTACACAGCGGGAGATTGAGAATCGATCAGTTTGTGAACGGCATCATTTATGTATCGGTGTATCTCATTTGGTGCAGCTAGTTCCTTTTCCGGTATGAACATTGCAGAAACAATCATTCGATAAAGATTGAGCACGGAGATAGATCATAGGCATACATTCGAAACAAAGAGCAGAAGGAATCATTCATTATGAACATCTACGAATCATCATTCATTTCAACCGTGGATAGATAATGAGGTTTGAGAATGATAAGGAGCAAACATAGAGCAAGTATTGATCTGTAATGAGAGTGGGCGTAGCCCTGAATAACATATCAACTTATATAATTCATAAACATTAAGAATCATATTCAATAGAAGGTGCACGATCTATTATTATATTCCAGCATTCATAATCAGTGTATCATATATAATAATCAGTACCTAACAATGTATTCTATATTGAAGGAGCAAACATAGAGCAAGTATTGATCCGTAATGAGAGTGGGCGTAGCCCTGAATAATATATCAACTTATATAATTCATAAGTTAAGAAACATATTCAATAGAAAGGTGTACGATCTATTATCATATTCGAGCATACATAGACAGTGTATCATAAATAATAATCAGTAAGACAACAATGTATACTATAATGATTTATATTATTCATGATAGATATTGTATTAGAGAGCATACATCTTTACAATTTCATCATTGGCATATGTATTATTTGAGAATAGATTGATAATTTCATTAAATGTATATCCCTTGCTTCGTAGATATGTGTAAATTAAACAATAATCACCACACACTGGCTTTTCACCTTGTATTTTCTTCGAGGAATATATATAATTTCCATTCCCATTTGCTCTAAGAAAGCTATCAAATACTGAATTATAATTTGATGGTTTTTTTCATAGTGAATCAAAGAATTCACTTGTTATGTCTTTCTGTACTCTTATCCCAACCCAATGCTCTCCTTTTGATACAAGTTTCCCTGTATTAAGTATGTATATGATCGGTTTATTATTTCTTAATGGGAAGTTTGGTAATAATTCATATGACATTACACCACCATATTCTGGAATATTCTTTAAATATAGATTTATTGTGTCACTATCCATATTAGAAGTTAATCATAACGTTTTTAGCCTTATCAATATTCAGCATAGCTTCGAAAGATGCATACGCAATTATTGTTACAGGTTTTAATAATGCAGAGTTAAATCTTACTGTTAACCTTGTGCTTCCCTTTCTTATAGGGTTTGTAAAAGATGCCCCCTTACTCTTTTCCAAGTCTATAATGAATAAGCAGTATCCACCAGAATATTCTTCAAAAGAAATTGAGGGAGTCTCAGATTGCCATGGAGGTACAGATTCATATATACTCGAGTATGCTCGTGTATAATGTTTATCATTAAAGTTAGGAGTGAATGGTTGAATAGGGAATTGTCCATCAATCTGAAAACTTAAATAATTAATGTTAAAGTGCTGGAAATTAAAGGGATTAAGGTCTGGAGATCCTTTTAATGCCTCAGCTAAAACAAATCCGAGAACAAGTCTTTTTGGAATATGATCTTGAAAAAGGTTTTCTCCAACATAATCAAAACTGTTTACTGGGATATTGAATCTTTTAATTTCATTTCTTGTGTATGGGTAAATAGCAGGTGAGGAGTTTATTATTTCTGAGTGACTAATGATCAATCCTGGGTGAATTTTCACAAATGGAATTGAAATATATGCATCCCTGATACAAACTGAATACCATCTAGAGTCTGGTTCAGAAGTAGGAGGTGGGGATATAGGAGGTGACGGACTATTTGAGCCATCAAGTGAGCCATCAAGATTTACATTAAATGCTTTATTATCATTGTCATACATAAGACGAAATTCATCATCTGATTGAAACAGTTTAATATTTATAGGCACTCCGTTAATAATTAACCTTTCTTGTTCTGCAATATCTGCAAAAGGTTTTGTACTAACACTCAATGTTTTTCCGGAGCTAGTTAGTTGTGCCCTATTATACAATCCTGAATTATCTCTAGAGGAAACAGACGAATCCATAACTCCGGCAATATCTTTTTTAAAACCTGTTACAGACATCCAACTTGTCAAATCATTAATTCCATATCTCAATAAAATGTCCATCATTCCCTTATATGCATAATTTGAGGCAACTCCGGTCATTGTCTGCTTTTGTTGCAATGATAATTCTACTTGGTTAAATATAGATATTGCTGGAATATTTATAAGACCAACAGAATCTTTTGTTAGATCTCCTACTGGTTTTTCTTTATCATTTAGTATCTGAAGACTTAAATGAATCCTAGCTTTGTTAAGCATAATATAATCAGCAGAATTATTCGCTATCTCAAATTCAATAATGCTTCTCCTTGAGATTGTTCCAACAGGTCTGAATGTTTTATAATATAAATCTTGCACGCCTGTTTGTACAGGAGGAAGAGCAAAAATCGCTAACTTATCTTCATGTCCTTCAGGTGCTCCTTGAGGTACAAATGCCATATCTATTTAGCGTATTTTCGTGCTTTTTTCGCAGGTACTTTTCGGGGAGGTGCTCTCTTCCTCTTTGTAGCTAGTTGAATATCAGACTGATTATTATCAATAAGATGATTCTTAAGTTGAAGCTTTGCTCTTTCTACAGCTTCCTCATTTCCAGATACACTCTTTATATCCCCACGTCCTTTTTGACTTGAATAAAATCGTTTTAAAGAATGTTTTGTTGGATCAAGATTTTTGTAAACCTCTGCAATATTAACTTAAAATGGCTGGTTATATTATGGACTTTCTCATCAGGTAGGGACATTGACATTTCAGCAGTATTGAAAGTGATTCCCAAATAGCGGCAAGACTTGGACGGTGAAGAACACTTGGACCAAGAAACTTCGAAGCCTAGCTGGCCCAGTAGAGAGACCAGTTGTGATTGTGTATCCTGACAAGAGGCAAACGAATCACCCCAACAAAAGAAATCGTCGAGGTAGTTAATGATATTTGGAAAGCCTCTCCTGCACATGCAACTGACGACAAAGTCACTAATAACAGTAAAAATAAAGGGAGCGCACTTTAACCTGAAGCATAAGCGCGTGTCCATCAAGGTGCGAGGAACTCCATCTACAATCCAACGCAGACCTTGAAACTGCCAATCATTAGGGTGCACTGAGATAGATCTGTAAGCCGCCTTAATGTCTACACACGACATATAATCACCAGGTGAAAGAACGGAAGAGACAAGATCCACATGTTTATAGGTGAATGGTTGGGCAGTAACATTCATGAAGTTGTTAATCGAGTAGGAAGTAGGCCTACTGCAATCAGTGATTGGACGGTATTTTCCTCCCTGTTTGGGAACTGCGCCGATGGCGTGTACACATCTCGGAGTATTCCATGAAGTAAACACAAACTTGTCTTCCTTTAGCTCTTGACAAATCAGATCGGATATAAATGAAAAAGCTGGGCCAGATGTAGCGGAAGCATAGTTGTCACAAGCATAGTGAGGTACATTAGCATCGGTATCCACGATGCGAAAACCATTGCTAATACCATCAAACAGGAATGATGATAGCACCTTGTCCTCCTCAAACTGCAGTTCATGCAGCCATCCGGCCAAATTCATTTGTGAAAAGGCCGAACCGATTTTGTGTCTGGGCGAAGCACGGGAGAGCAGAGGTAAACAATAGTAGGCTGGAGCCAAACCCGGCGACACAAGATCGGGTGATACAGCTGTAGATGAAGAACTATCCTGAATAACGTCACCAGAATGTGAGTCAAACAAGACAAACTCATTAGTAGAAGAATCCGGGGTTATATGAGAAACAGAAGCATCTGAAACTGTAGTAGTAGGCACAAATTCATTGTCGAGGGACGGTAAAACGGGTCGATGACCACCATCTTGGTTTAGACCGGAAGTATCATGACGTGTTATTGCTTGTCTGCAGAGTCCGCTTTCCTGCAAAACCCCACCTTGTGCGATTTGGATTTACATGTACCGCAAACATGGGAACGGGAACAAGCTCCCGTGCAGACTCCATGATTGAACTTGAAACAAACATCATCAGGCCAGTCCGAAGGAATCACTAATTTACCATCAGATGAGCGTTTAACCCATTAAATACTAATAATGCCTTCAGGCATTCCCTGGGAAAAAACGGATAATGCCTTCAGGCATTACCTGCAATACATGGGAAAAAACGGATAATGCCTTCAGGCATTACCTGCAATACATGGGAAAAAACGGATAATGCCTCCAGGCATTATGAGCATGTTATATTCTAAAAACAGTTATATTTTTTTTACTATTTTACATATTCAAAATCTGCTTTCAGGATTATCTTCTATGTTGACTACATTTTTCATAAAAGATATTGTTTTAAAATAATACCATTGCCATGGCAACACAAAATAGCATGTATTCATTAGATTACACATCGTGGGAAAACATGGTGGGAAAACATTACGTCACAATGCAGACGACTTCAGTTCATAATGGTAACCCATTCAGGTGTCATAATTAAAGATATTGCGTTGATATTCACAAAATAAGCTGTCAAAGTTAGATATCCAATGCCTCTTAGTATCCTGTGGTATCACATCAATGTAATCATTGTATTTTAAATTGAATAAATAGGATTTTCCTTCTGATACCCATGTGCGTGCTGTCACCCATTTATGACGACGTCTGATATTGTTTCCCTGCAGCGAGATGCAGCAAGATTTGCCATTTATTTCTGGCTATATGTAATCGTTTGAAATGATTTTTCCAGTGTCTGCCTTCAGTCCTATATGTCCTCTAAGCAAGCCTGTAGTTTGAACACTATATACGCATTAATAAATCCAGGAGATGAGAAACAAAAATTAATGTTATTTTTATGTGAGGCCTATGTCACCACCTCCCGTTTTTATAGGACGTGACGTCGTCCTATGACGTCGTCCTATGACGTCAATCATAGCGATGCAATACCGTTTTTTAGACACACACACTTTGTGACGTTCAGCTGTGAATGGGTTAAGCGTAGATCCGGACTTTGTTTTGTTCACATTTCTTGCTTTCGACTCGTTTGCAGACGTGAAATGTGTAGCTATTGACAAGGCACTTCGGGGAGTGAAACCGACTGCAGGATTTCGTAAATAGCAGTCCACCACTTCCCTATCATAGCTGGTGTAAGCAGAATTTATATATGACTTGCCAATAGAAAGGTTGAGCATGTTCTGAAAGTGACACAAATAACTACGCCAGTCCCCACCAGAGCTGATAAGGTGTTCTAGGACCAGCGACATGCCGTAAAGATACTCCTGCAGGGACATCTTGGACGGTTCCGCAGATTTGAGGGGCATACCCTTCACAAGCACTAAGTATTGATACTCTGGACGAAGGGGAATACCTTGTTGTCTGGTGACTGATGGATCGATGCTAACCGATAGTTGGCTCATTGAAGTAGCCATGGCGAGCATGGCGGCAGCAGCTGGATCAGCAGAAGAAGCCGTAGTAGGTGTGACAGTCGTCGAGACGGGAGCCGGGCTGACAAAGCCGGCAGGAGCCAACCCTGGCGGGTTGACAGTAGATGATGACAGCATCGGCTGGATAGCTGTCAGGGGCCCTGGTACACCGTGTAGGGCAGGTAGACTCTGACTCAGGGCCGGTGGTTGTTGCTGACCAAAGGACGCAGCGATCCGAGGGGACTTAGGTTGTAGAGGAGTAACAGGTAACTTCCCACGTTCCATAGAAGAGACTCTATCCATCAGAGATGTAATAGTGACTTTGTCGGCCGCCTGACTGGACAAGACCGAAGAGAGCTGTTGTTGTGTAGTAGACGCCATTGCCAATAGCTTTGACAAGACATCGGTGGTACCTGCGGAGATATCTACAGAGGCCGAAATGTCAAGATCATCGACATCGTCCTCGATTTTACCGTCCAGGTAAGTCTTCCAATTAGATTCATCATCACCTTGAGTAACACATCGCTGAATAGCTTCTTTTTTGAATCGACAAGAAGAAGATCCAGGATGCTTGTGGGATAAACCACAGGCGTTGCAGAGACCCATTGCAAAAAAAAAATCTCAGGCAGAAACACAACTGTCCACTGCGTAGGTCAGCATTAGAGTGAGCGTCTGTAGCACTGGCGGGAGTCGCCCTAGCAACCAGTCCATTCAGGTGTCCAGCAACAGTATATAGTCCATCATAATATAATCATATATACAAGTATATATTAACCATATATATGCGAATTTCTCTCACCCTATGGTTGGAACCTCACCCTCTATAGATTTACAATAATAAGGATTTAATATTGTTTTAGGTTCATTAACAATTCGTAAAAGGGGTAGAAAGTGATTATTAGTAAATGAATTATGAGCTATTATATCTGAAAAAATGTATAAATCCCTTTTTTCGTTTTCAAAACTTTCATTCCAACTTATTTCAGTTAATCCTATTTCATGAGAATGAAGATTGATGGGGGAAGGAAGTACTATTATGAAATCAAATGATGGATTAGATGTATATGCTGATGATTGACAATCAGACCTAAAAAATAAGTACATTTTACGTCTTCTTAATATCGTTAATCATATATTCAGGCAGCCAACTATTGAACTGACTTGACCAACCTTTCCACTTAATAATGTATCCTGGTGTGTTGTTTTGTCGACGGAACATAACCAACTCCTCTATTTTATAGACAGTCTCATCATTAATATCAACCTTTTGTATCTCATTTCTATAAAACCTTCCATCTATGATTTCATTATTCCATGATTTAATTTCATACTGTTCTATTTCCTCAACTATATTAACATTTATAATAATATATAATTCGTCAGTCCAGTTTTGTTCATAAATTTTTTTAAAAGCTCTTTCATACTTTAATATTCGAACAATATCATTTTCATTTAGATGTTGTGAAACGTTTCTACTTTCTGAAACGATTTTATTTGGTTTTAAAAACTGTTTTCTCCAAAGCGAAGCATCATTCATTAATAAAGCTTCATTAGGAGTCATTCCAATCGAACTATGAAATGAATTATTATAAGATTCTAAGAAATCATCTAGTATATCAATCCAATTATGAGATTCAATATTAGATAGGTGTTTCATGAACTTTGTTTTCAATGTACGAATAACACGCTCTGCATAGTTTGATTTTGTTTTATTTCTAGTTATTACATGCTTAACATTCCAGTCAATAAATGTTTTTTTAACCCACTTATTTACAAATTCTGTTCCAGCATCTGTTCGAGCAACTTTACATTTCTGAATTGATAATAATATATTTATCACCTTTGACGTGGGTTCTCCTTGTAATGTTTTCATCGGAAAACACCATAAAAACCTTGTGAGGATATCAATCGCAACTAAAATATATGCATATGATCTATTTTCATCTTTCCAATTACGCATATTAATTGTATCCAAATCGAATTGAAAATATTTTGTAGGAACAACAACAGATCGTCTTTTGAATGACTTATTGGGTGATTTAAAGAGAGTGTATGTTTCCTGTGATTCCACCCATTTCTTAATATCATTTCTTGTGTATTCTTTTTCATCCTTTTTAGCTTGATGATATAACCTATTCACACTACTATATGATGAGTTTCCGTTAGGTGTGTAATATATTTTTGATAGATACTTATCCATTTAGACCTGCCAAAAATGTTTCCACTTTGATATAGACTCACTTATTTGCTTCCCAGTGTATGGATTATATCCTGATGTTCCTCCACCAATTTGTTTTTCCTCGAGTAATGTTTTCTTTCTTTCTTGAGGAATTCCTGGAGGAGGAGGTCCTGAATATGGTTGGAATTTCCTCTTCTTTGCACCACTTCCTTTTATTTTTCTTTGCCTTGTAGACCTTCTTAGTGGAGCATTATCACTTATAGATCCATCACTTTCCTCATCTTCACTTTCTCCTGATTCTGTTTCATCTAAATGTGCACCTTCTTCATTTTCTTCTTTGTCAGATGAATGTTGGGGAATGTGTTTTGAGGTTTTGATAGAAGGTATTTCATGTTCCTTTTTAATTGCATTTTCGTTTGGATGAGTGATTGGAACATCGTTTTTAGTTTGATGTTTTTCGTTTTTATTTTGATTGCTTTCTTTTTTAATATCAATATCTGAATGTGTTGATGATGTTTGTTTATCATGTTCAAGAGCTGTAAATTGATCAAATGGAATCATCACCATTTTCCTCATGTTCGAATGTGTATATGAAGTCTAACAACTCTTTTTTAACAGAATATAAAATATCAAGAAATATTCTGTAATGTTTACTTATTAGTTTCGCTTTTCCAGATAATGACAAACGCGGATTAATAAGCTTTTCTATAATGTTTTTTCTACTTCCTTTAAAATTAGGTATACTTTTAAAAATCCGAGGAAAATTGATAACGTTTTTAAATATTTCGTCCAATGCTTTTGTTTGCCCTTTAGTTGCTGTGTCTAGAAGAGCTGTGGCTTGTGTTTTGCTTGGAGTGTTTAGTAGGAGTAATATATAGCTGATATTCTGTTTAAGATGACCTGACATTTTGAACATTTATCCAACTTCATCATATCCACAATCATCATCAGATGAATCCGCATCACGAACTGAAGCTTCGTCCGAACGTTTTAGCTTTTTTATCAATCCTTTCATCATCTTTGGAGCGCTTTTTACAACTTGAAGAGCGTCATTGCAGTTTTCCAATAAATGTAGAACAGTTTTCTTGTCTTCCATCAGGTTATGTTCACATCTCGATATCCTTTTATTCATTTCAATTTCAACACCAGTAATCCCTTCCATTTTTTTAATTTGACGAAACGCAATATCACAATCTGGTGAGTGTAAAAAATGTTCAAATGCAACATTATCTTCTTTTTTCCATGAATGAAGAATCATCCCACATTGATAGCATCGAACTCTATCCATTTGCCCTGTATAGAAAAACCCGTTTTCAACAAGATCCATTGGAGAAATAAATCTATTAGTCCAAAACTTGAATGTTTCTTCCCTTGTAAGGATGTCAGCATATGATGGAATGTTCGAAGTCATGTCTCTCTGATGTAGATATCGTAATGAATCAATGAATTCCAAGCATCCCTTTATATGCACCATATTAAAGATAAACAGTTAGGAACTCGTTGGGGAATATATTCGTTTTCAATTTGATATTACTATGATTATGAGGGCATATATCGATAATGAGGTATGAATACGGTTTTGATGTTGAATCGTTATATGCCGCAACAACCTTTTCCCCCATTCCTAATTGCCTTCCGAGTGTGACAATTTGTTGCACATCTCTCGGGTTTTTAAAAAGAATGAGATACATGCTATTCAAATTGATACAACGACTATACTTCCCTTGACAAAACATATTTTGATTTATGTATACAACTGTTATATTTCGATGGTGAGATTCTCTTGTAAACAGATGTTGCATTTTTTCATCTTTTACAACCTGATCCATTAAATCATCCAATATTAAAAGCGTGTGTCCTTGAGGTAGTTCCATATTTTCGATGTCAGGTAAACCTTTTATGAATTCAACATCCGCCATTCCTTCAAAAGCATTCTGCCAAGCTCCATAACAATATATTACTTTTATTGGTGGTGTTTTAAAAACTATATCTTTATGATCAATTACCTTTTTTAGGAAGGCTGTCTTTCCACTCGATGTTGACCCACTTATTGAAATAGTGGATGGAGAATGAAAAGTATAATTCTCAATTTCAATTTCCATTTTATATTAGAATTGCTGATAAGGATATGTATGGTGTTGAATGTTCTGCCTCACACTCGAATGGATATCGATCATAAGCAACACGAGAATATATACTTTTATTCAGATATTTATTGACATTCTCATTAATGAAGAAAAGAACACATTTCAATTTTAAACATTTATTTACACATCATCTGTTTAAATCTATAAATAGTACAAAACGCTCCTATCTATTTGAACATTCAAAACAAACTGCCATTTTAACAGTTGCGTTCCTTTTACTACAAATCGAGCACATGGGTGTGTTCTCCCCCTGAATTTCTATTTCTGAAGAATATTCATTTCTTATTTCTTCCCACAATAATCCTATCATGTTTCTTCCTTGATATTCCTCTTCTGTTAGAAGAGCAGCAACCTTAGGGGAAATACCAACACCCCAATGATTTTCATTTTTATCAGCATATACAATATGTTTAATTCCTGTTTTTAAAAGAGTTCGCCTAACTTGGTTGACAACTCGCATTTTCAGCGTCAATATCTCCATCATTACGTCATTCATTACCTGCATCCATTTAGTGGAAATATTCTGTTTCAAAACTATCCTTTTTATTTGATGCATTGTGTTGCATGACTGAACTTCGATACTGAGCTTTAGATTATTATGAAAAAGAGCAAACCTATAATAAAATAATTGCTCAGAACAAAAGAATTCCTTTTCATCATTAATTAGTAAACTTTTATATCTAGGGTTAAGAGGATCCCACTCATTAGAAATAATATAACAATTGTTTTCTTTCCAGGGAGATAATGTAATTTTAAGAGGAGACGTAGTAACTCCATCTAAATGAACAGTTCTTTTACAATAAAAATATGAAAATCCTGTCTTTTTTTGCGAGTATGTAAACATTGTGTTCTGATGCGATCTAATTCCCATATTCTCACACGGAACCTGTGTTTGATTAGATAGTACATTCATATATATATCAAATGGAGAACATAACTTGTTCTTATTTACTCCTTTACAACTGAACTTATATTCATCCCCTTCCTTCAAAACGTAAGTCTTACTACTAAGTGCAATAATTTCGCTTCCAGTTGCTTCCTCCTTCATGACTCCAGGCAAGTGAGAATCAAATTTATTATGTTTTATACAACAATTTCGTAGAAACCATACAGGGTTTTTAGCATCGTCACATCTTCTAAATATGTTTGCTAAGAACTCTTCTCTTTTTTCAGGATGAACACACTCAAGTAAAGATTGTTCACATATGCTTAAATATGCGCTATCAGTATCCATCGTTACATAGCAAAATTTACTACGATCCACAAAGTAGTCCACACAATCATAATAAAATGATAACATTTTTAACTTTGCATACTGGAGAATTGTAAACCCGATATAAATAGGCATATCAAGGACAATTTTCTTCTTTGAAGATTCTATTTCATAAAATGAGTTCCCTAACTCTGTAATCTTTTTAAACTGTGGAGCATTAACCATGAATAACGCTTTTTTCTTATCAGATGTGTAAGAAACATTTGCATGTCTTTCTTTTTGCATTATTACCCCGCCATATGCTGAATTCCCAATTAATTTCATAGTGTCAGCAATTACCTTTTTATTGTTATCAAGATCTCCTTCTCTACGAGCATTTGTTACATCGATTTCAAACGATTTAAAACAAGTGGATGGAATAAACTCGATAACTTGATAAACCTTCGTAACAACTATACCATGTTGGATATACCATTGAACTAGAGGTGTTGCTAATAAAATCTTTTTTGCTTTTGTTCCGCTTACTAATAGCTTTCTTGGTTTCATCGAGAATGAATTTTCAGCAATATGTGAAAGCATATGTTCCCCAATATCTTCCATTTTTACATCTACTGTAGAGAAAAATGGACACATCTCTCCAAAATATTCCTCAGGAGAAAGCGATTTCTCTTTTCCCTTAGGCCATTTCTCTGGAATTTGAATATCGACCTCAATAGCTCCAAAAAGTTCTCCATTTTCAACGGAATTTAGAATATGTGTTTGCTTTACTGTTTTTCTGTTCTTTTTATAAAAGTTGGGATAAAAACGTTCCGCAAAGGAATTTAATTCGTCATTAGTATTTAGTTCATTTCTAAATTCACACTCTTTCTGAACTCGAAGCGTATATCCCTCTTTTTTAAGATATTCATTTCGTCGAGTCGTTCTTAAATTTGCTTGGATTCTCCTCTTTTCATCAACTTTCCCTTGAAGGCATAGACATCCATGAAAAAAACACCCTTCAAACTCAAGAAGTAAATTTCCCTTTGATTCAAATCCGTCGCAAAAATAAGGTCCAACACGCTTTTCCTTACCAGAATTAGCAAAATGCACTATTTCCTTTTGCTCTTTTTCCCCAACCCATTCCAACCAAATCGTAGCAATAAAGTATTTTGAATGCTTTTCAGGAGTAAAAAAGTTTTTTGATTCTCTACGAATAAACATGCCTGTTGGCATGTTTTGACTAATGCACCACAAATATAATGCATTAGCGTCAAGTCCAATTACACGTTTGCAAACATCTGAGGAACTTGGTCTAATCTTAGTTTCATTAGCTTTTTGATACCTACAAAACACAATTGCGGGACCACCAACTAGGTTTCTCTTATATGTTAGATATAAATCCTCTTGGTCAGCTCCTAATAATGGGAATATTACTCTGTTCTTACTAGCTGATTTAAATAGCATTTGTCTAGCTATTCCCGGAGCTGAAAATGAGCACTTAAACAAATCTAAGCCTCTTTTATGATAAAAAATCTGAAGCTTAGATACTGCCTCAACAAATGGGGTAACATCCATTTTATTATAGTAAGCTAAAAGGTCTGATAATTTTGTCATTCTCTCCTTTTCCCATAATAATTTTAGTTCCTCATATGCCTGTTGTGAAATATTTTCCCTTTTTAATGAAGAGTAAAATGATTCATATGCCGGGAGAAAAGGATCATTTAACCCAGCAGGGGAATCAAGGTAATCATAGCAAAAATAACTTTTGGATTGTTGACAATCATATGCTGTCAAAAACTTTGAATATGAAAATCCAGGTGCGATATACTGACATATATCTAAAAATCTAAACTTCCCTGTTGAAATTGCCATATAGGCATTGGCTTTCTTGATAACAAATGAACCATTTTCACTTCTCTTAAATGAAGTGTTTTGATTAATTTGTTTCAATAGTTCCACCTTTAAAACATTTATGTCATACCTTGCAGAATTAAACCCAAGGACAGGTAGTTCCTCAATATAAACATCAAATTCATCATGCACTCTATCCAAATATTTTCTTATTTTGTGAAAGGGATTTATTTTCTTGGGATGTTTAGCCTCTTGTAATGCATTCTGACCTTTGGAACATCTGTCTTGGTTCATACTCCCATTTGATATCACATCCTCATTAGAATCCTCCTGATAAAAATCATATTGATTATTATCATCATGATCTTCCTCCTCCTCCTCATCTCCTCCCTCCCCCTCTGACATAATATCCACATCTTCATTTACATTATCAAATGAGTTAGGAAACCATGAAGCATTTGACTCCTCTATTAAATACTTTTCTTTTAAAGCTTCGAGTTGCGTAATATATGGAGCAAATAGAGCTTTTTTCATTTGAAAAAGTTTGTTTTGAATCTGGTCTATTCCTATTGGATAAAAATAGTCACATGAGCAAATTGCTTTACTCCCATTGGATAAAATAAAGCACATGATCAGATTGTTTGATGCAATCAATACATTCAATATATGCCTTCTCATTCCAGTCATGGTAAGCATGAAGGTGACACCCTATCACCATCATATCATTATACTCTCTTTATTGCAATATCATGCTGAGTCATGCTGACTCATGCAACATCATGCTATGTCATTCTCACCTGATACATATAGTTATACGTCATGCCTAATAAAGTAATAAAAGTGTGAGTCATTGGTATTGGAATGTCAAAAAAAAATACCCGCTATATTGCTTACGGCACACTACTTACGGGTCTGGTTTCACATTCACCAGGTGCACCAGGGAATGTCTGTCGTTGAAAGCATAAATTTGAACATTTTAGATCCAAAATAGTTTTGCATTAATAACTTCATGTATATTCTACTGGGACTACTTCAGCCTATACCTATATATATTACTACTTCTCTCTTTCTAACCCCGCCCCCAACCCCCCGGCCCCCAAACCCACACCACCACCAACAAGTTATTATTTTATTATGTCGGGCTCGAAAAAGACGCCTGTTACAGAGTACTTCTATCTCTAGAACCGAGGTGAAGCAGGTGAAACTGCGCCCGAGTTCGAACCCATAACATGCCACTCATGTCACTGAGCCACCCCACATATATATATATACTGTAAACGTATTAATGTTCGCGCAGTATTTATTTTCGCTATTTTCGCGCACCCACCTTTGTGCGCGAAAATAAATCCTGCGCGAAAAGTATAATTATTGCATAAACAATGTGTGAGAAATCCTTGCTGCGCGAATTTAAATCCGCGCGATAAATGTCTCACAGCACTTAGTGCGCGAAAATTTATCTGCGCGAAAATAAATACGTTTACAGTAAGTGTTTTTATTTCCAAATTGTCATACAATTACATAGAAAAGGGTCATTTCTCATTCAGTGAAAACATTGTTCTTCCTAGAGCGCCCATATGTTCTTTCATTTAAATATTACAATACTTCTGTTAATAGAAGCTGTCATTCAGGTCTTTAGTTTTATGTCTGATCTTTTCTATTCTGAAAATTACACTTTAATTATTAAAACATGGTATAATCATCACCAACAATCTTATTTAACTATTAGCAAAGTACCCGTCCTCCGGACGGTCCCCCTCTCTCCCCACACTTCCCCCTCTCCCTCTTTTCCCTCTGCTTCTTCTCTATACCTGTTTTTCTCTCCTAACCCCATCTCCGATTTCCCCCCCCCCACACCCTGTTCCTCATGCTCCCCCTCCTTGCTTTCTCTCCGTTCCCTCTGTCCCTTCCCCTACATTCTCTCCCTCCCGTCCCCCTCTCTTCAACTCCCCTGCATGTACAGTGGCGGTACCAGGAGGGGGCCTGGGGGCACCGTCCCCCCTAGACTCCTTAAAATGTCCCCTGTGGCCCCCCTAACTCAGAGGGGTAGTGGGCCCCTAAAGTCCTGGTAAGGGCCCCTGTAGTAGGGGCCAGATACACTGTCAATATGTGCACTTTCCTTCAAATTACCTGACTCTACATGTACAACACTCCCAATAACCCAATTTAATGTGGAAAATCATTCAGTAGATTGAGGGTGTCTGACAAAAAACAATAATTAAACTGAAAACTATGTAACATGATGTTTTTTTAAAACTTAATAATTCTTTTAACATTAAACTGTATATCTTACTTGCTTCACATACATTTTGTGTTTGATGTAAAATATGTTTATGGGTGAAAGCACCCTTTTCCAGTAGGGCCTGTATTCAAAAAGCAATTTGAGCCCCTGTTTAGACCGTCAGGAGGTCTTGACAGGGAGCTCAAATTTGAGATCGTTTCGAAATTGGCATTCCAACAATATTGTTCACAATTTGTACAATTCAAGATTTTCCAGTTAATCGAGTTTCCCAAGAGAAATAATGGCATGGTCCAGTAAAATCAATTTTTTTTTACATTTTTTGTGGCTAATGACGTAGTATCTCACAGGGGCTTTCCCAGGCTATAAATAGAGTGTGGATATCCCGATTTAAAAAAGGCTTCAAAATCACATTTCCAAACTAAATACCTTCACAAACAACATACAACGACATCCAGAGAGGGGGGACAGACCTCTACAGATGAGTAAAGTGGTTTGTAATACAACAAATTCCCAGAACATTCGGGACAAAGAAACTCCTCTTTCTACCTTTTCTTTTCTACCTCTTTTCGTAGAAATCGCTCTACTCTTATATTATATTATATGGATGTATGTACATTCATTCACTACTGCTATGTAAATATTCATTTTTTAGTCTTCTTTGTTTTAGCAACTTAATAGTTCCTTCTATAGACAAATACCTCGTGATATTAGTATATAGCAGATTATTCCCACTTTTCAAAAATACATGCATACAAGTCTTACAAGCTTGAAAAGATTGAAAACTATTATTGCCAATTTAATATTTAAAATCCACAATAATGTACAAGATATATATACGGTATGATATTACCTAGTTTTACATTACATTTATATTATTTTTATTTAATCGCTTTGTACCATAATATTGATTTTTCAGATATAATCTGAAATTAACCAGGTCTTCAACCTGGTGACCCTCAAAAAATGTGTTTTTCTCTGAGTTCCATAAATAAGGTGCCATGTACAAGAAGGACCTTTTTATTCTCTCCGAATGAGGAGTTAAAATCTTAAGCATCTTCTTTTTGTTACCTTTATTCGACCTTAATTCTCTTTTATTCGACTCAATATTATCAGATATTAATGATTTCTTAAAAGCTACTTCTAACAGATGTGCCTCTCTCCTTTTTTCAAGGGGAGGAATACGAAGTTCCTTGGACAATTCAACCACATTTGTTCTTCTGTCCAAGTATCTAGCTCTCCTTACAATATTATTTTGAATCACTTGCAATTTATTTAACAACGCCTTATTACTAGTTCCATTATAAATAGTATCACCAAAATCAATACGTGGAATCACCATCACTTTATGGAGGTTCAAAAACATTTTTTCAGTGAAAATATGTCTTGATTTGGATAGAAGCCTACTCTGATTCTGTATAACTGTTATTTTCTTTTTAAAATGAGATTGAAAGTTAAGTTTGGAATCAATTTTTAATCCTAAGTATGTATACTCATCCGTGTGGCAAATTTCTTGATCTCCAAATTGATATTTATTCATTTCTCAATATTTAGAGAAATGTTATTTATCTTGCACCACAAATGTATTGTTCTTGAGATCTGATTGTAAATCATCCCCTAGAGTATTATATGAACGATTGACATTGTAAAAAAACCGTATCGTCGGCGAATAACTGAATTTTGGATTTAATTGCACATTTATATATATCGTTAACATAAATACTGAACAGTGAGGTTCCCTGAGGAACCCCACATTTTACCTCCTTCTCATCTGATATAACATTATTCACTAATTACTCTCTGTTTTCTCATATATAAGTAATTCTCGAACCACTTTAAAGAATCATTTTTTATACCATACTTCTTAAGTTTTTGTAAAAGAATACTGTGATTTACCGTATCAAATGCCTTTTTAAAATCTAAAAAGGCCATTTCTATATGATCATTATTATTTATTGCATTATAAATATCATTGAACATATTATGGTGTGCGTCAGCTATAGAGATCCCTGCACGAAATCCATTTGTCTATCATAAAGTAGGTTATTATCTTCAAAATATTTATATATCTGAAGGTGAATATATTTTTCTAATATCTTGGCAGGCAGAACTCTATTACAGATATAGGCCTATAATTAGATGCAGAATATTTTGGACCACATTTGTAAAGAGGGGTTATAATTGCCTCTTTAAACAAATCTGGTATTATTCCACTATCCAAGGATTTGTTAAATAAATAGGCCACTTCTGAGGATAGTGTTATCAAACAATGTTTCAATATTGATGTAGGCATATAAGGTATACCCGATGATTTAGAATCACTAGATTTCATAAGGAAATGAACTATTGTAGAAGGACAAATCTTCTCACATTTAGATTCTACATTTCCTGGTACATCTATAGCTTTGTCAACATTATATTTACATTTTTCATCAATATGGTTCCCCAATTTTAGAGGCTAACGAATCGCCCACCGAGGCAAAGAAGTCATTAAGTAAATTAGGGCTTTTATCTTCTTCAGATCTATCAATATTATCGTCCCTTCTATCTCCTTCACTCCTTATTCTGATAACATTATTAGATTTTGATTTTGATGGATGTATAAGAGGTTGAAGAATTTCCCATAATTTCTTGGGCTCTTTATAATGTTCTTATTTGATTTTTGGTATACTCATTTTTTGCTAAATAAGAGTAGAATTCATTTTATTTCTTATTTTCTTCCCTTCCTCCCAGTCCTCACTCCTACCTGACTTCTTTGCCTTTACAAATGCTTTATCTCTTATCTTAGAAAGTTTTATCATCTCAGTACTATACCACGGAGGTTTGGATTTGACTCCCTTAAATTCTTGTATAGGGCACAAATTTGGCATGAAATATGCTTACATGTGTCTGTGAGATTGTTAGGTTCAATTCCCCTGGGGAATGGAGGTTGTAAGGTCACGTTGACTGTAAGAGAAAATGGAGAAGCAGAATGTAAATGCATGACCCTCAGTGAATGGGAAGAGACGAGGAAGGATGTACTACTAATATTGGCTGGGAGGAATCGATTAATTTTAGACCAGATACATAAAATGTACAATCAGGGCATATATTGATCTTCTGTCATGGTTAAAGAAAGACGGCAGAGAGATAAGCTGGTAAAGATAAGACGTACACTGCTTTACCAGTAGTAGTCTGTCGTGGAACGACGCTCAAACCTTGACCAGTTTTTCTTACGATTTTGGTTTGTTTCTAATATCATAAAGGAGTCCCAAACACGGTAACATATGTGATGTGTCACAGGAAAATGAGTCACATGTCGCAAATGTTTCCCACATGAATTCTTGCTCAGGATGTGTTCATATTATATATGGGGCTGTCTTGCGCGGTTAGTAGCATGAATACCAAATCTTCAGACTATTGAATATCTCTAGATGCATATATATCTGATGTTATCCTATAACGAGTATATTTCACTACTTTACCAGTGACTGACCATTAAGAAACATTGCAAACATGTGTTCATGCATAAGAAAATATAGAAGTACTTATTAGATTTCCTAATGTCTTAATGTTTACCATCATTGGAACGGCTTGATCTCATCCCCCCAAATATGAACTCGAAAAAAATTGACTTATTTTCCTGAAACACATCACATATATATATAATAATATATTATATTAATTAATAGTTATTGTTTTAAATGGATTACTCATTAAAATGGTGTGTATTGTGTATTTGATATAGTGTATAGAGGTCAATAACTGTTCTAACATAATTTCGTGATTAATCCCTGGTAAGGCACTAGATATTATGGAAACACAATTTCTTTTCACAAAATCTTCATTTCTTTTACGTGAGCCTTTTGCTGTACTTTTTTTTCAGAACGGGACGAATGCGTTAAGCGACTTAAAATCAAGATTAAATTTAGCCTTGAATGCTAACAAGATTACTTCCTAACCTTAATAAGTGTTCGAACGCATCTCCTAGACGCCTCTTTACTGCTGCTGTACGAAGTAGAATGAATATTGTGCAAGGCAGGAGACTTAAATAAAATTATGTCGCATGTACATCATAAGGGCAAAGCTCCATCCCATTAATGTATCCAGAAGCGTTTGTCTGTGAGAACAATATAGAAGGAAATACTTTTTTCCGGGAGGGGTTTTGTTATGTCAAAATGTTTCTAGGAACCATGCTATGATATCAGGTTCTTCTGATCTTTTGAAATATTTTAGCACCATCTTCAGCACCTATTGTTCATTTCAACCATGTTTACAAGAATCCACTGAAGCGATCGAAGTTAAAAAGGGTTTACAAGTCTGGTAGTCCTTCAATATTTGACTTCATCTTTTCTTTGAAAGGAAAGCTCCTGCATAAGACATCATATTTCATCTTCAAGAGTGATGAGCTTGTCTGGTGTTTAATGTCCCACTCGATGTGTGTATGAATCAATTTTATTTCCAATTTACATCATTCGGAAAAAGGGAAGAAGCATTACAAAATCACTCCTTTATAAATCCTTCTGTGAAAGCTATGTTCTCAGGTCTACCAGGCATCCCTGTTTAGTTTGTCGACCGTGAGCATGAATATGATATAGTAAAGCAGTTTGATGTTTTGCGAACCTTCGTTAACTGTAAGAGAACTGTGCCCCGATTGTTTAGTTCTTGATTTTTGTTAAACTGAACAGTGTTCCGCTGTCAGTAGTTAGTTCATCTGGGATCCCATATTTTGCTATGTGAGATTTTATCTTCGAAATGACCTCCTTGCTCGTGTTATTTAGTCAGTATATTAACCAGTTGTTTGAGAGTCTACTGTCACTAGATTGTCTTTTCTCTCCACAGAGGATGTTCTGTCTCAAATGTCAGATTGGCAGATGGCAACATAGAGGAAAAAAAGCTGACCCTGCTTGGGTTCGATCTAAGAACCTTTGGGTTCCCAAGCGAGCATCCTAACCACTACACCACCGAAGCTGTTGTATGTATGTCTGTGCAACTTATAGATCAAATGCTGGACGATAACATTTTTTGAACTGAATTATTCAGGCTTATAATTACATTGATGACGCTCTCACCTCAGGGGTGATTTTCGTAGCACCCTGATTTTCTTTCCAGCTTCATTGAGGGGTATTGAATTAAACTATATTACATAACATCAGATTTTCTTAGTATTTAGTTTCCTCGTGCCATTTCTTGTTTAATATACATTATTAAGCCAATATAACACTACTATTTAATAGAACATTTAAACGAAAAACATGAGAGAAAAGTATGAAGTTGTGTGAGATGAGGCGAGAAACGAAATAATGGAATGAAAAAGGTTACCTGTCAAAATACATTCAATACTATAAAGTCGAGGTGAGATGGGTGGTACATTGTTACTAGTACCTGCCATTTGTGAGTAATTATTAACACTGATAGACAAGTTAACAATCGAATATGGAATATTCCACGAGATTGCTTTCTAAACCAGGGGTTTTCATATTATCCTAACAAGTATATAAAGTAGATTACTATACACATTTCTCATTCAATTTGGGAGCATAAATAATAAGAAGCAGATGACGGAGGGCAGCCGAAGGGGGGGGGGGGAGGAGGGAGAGCTCAGGAGGGAGCTCATTCAAAGTACAATAGTCCTTTATACATTTTTTCAGTGTGTTAAATTTCAAAATAATGTCTTAAATTATGTCTGAATACTTATGATCGTTACTCAAAAACTATTTAAGCCTTTTACACAATTTAAATTGTATTAAATACCGCAACATATCTATTTGACTTTCCTAATTTTATATGATTATTGCACAATTATTTGTACCTCTATTTCCAATCGTTGGTAAAGTAGGCCTAGCTATAAAATATACTCTATAGGATAAGCTATTCGCCTACAACGAAATGTGTATTCATTTCCACACCTTCATGCTACACTAGCTTTCTCAGGTGGGCGCTAATCCTACGGCGCTGCACTGTATATCTACCCAACGTGAGGGTTGCCCAAAGCAAAGGCCAATTACACTAATTTTTAAGGCCATAGTTCTACGCTTTTTCAGGACAGTGTATATATGCAGGAGCAAGAGGGTTGATCTGTCCCAAATGCCCTATAGCAAGAGCCAAAGGGCCGATCTTTCCCAAATGCCTTATAGTAGGAGCCTGAGGGAGGGCTGATCTGTGCCAACTGCCATATATCAGGGGTCACAGGGCTGATCTGTCTCAACTGCCCTATATCAGAAGCCAGAGGGCTGATCTGTCCCAGATGCTCATAGCAGGAGCCAGAGGGCTGATCTGTTCCAGATGCTCATAGCAGGAGCCAGAGGGTTGATTGTCCCAAATGCTATAGCAGGAGCCAGAGGGTTGATTTGCCCCAAATGCCTCATATCAGGAGCCGCATGAGCCGCACGGCAAAAAACACAATGTTAAAGTATTACAGCCGGCAAGTATCGGCCAGCTGTATGTCTCCTAGTAATAATAGCTTGTGGTAAGGCAGCAAGTCTTTCGACTGAACATTTCATCCTGTCAAATAGGGCAGGTTTTTCTGCATTGTATGTATCATATATAAACATGTTCATCCTGACAAATTGAGCCAGGTTGTCCACCAGTGTTAAGTAACAATGAGGCACTTGTGATATCATGTGGATCAATCACTCCACTGACTTTTATTGTGGGGTACTATAGCAAATTAGTTAGCATAGTTAGCGATTTTGGAAATATGATATAATGATAAAGGGTGATTATTGCTAATTTATATAAATATAATGTTACATAACAATATCGTACATAAGCATGTATGAGAACGTGCATGAGTATGAGGCTTGAGAACGAGCAGATGTATGGAAAGTTAGGAGCTGTCCTTGTGCAATTGGGCATACTCTGCTCTTGGCCATTATTATTCAAAGATCAATCACGATTGTAATCCTTGGCTGCACGTTCGTCGACATTTATTGTGCAAAAAAGCTCAGATAAAATAGGGATTTATTGTGACATTCATTTATAAGGTAATGTTAGAACGTAAAACACAAGCAAACATTTTTTCGTTGATATTGTTCAGCCAATTTGAGCAGCAGCTAAATAGAGACGTTCTTGAGATGTTCTTCTCTCTCCTCGCAAAAAAGGTCAGGTGTATGGTTCAATCCATTGGAGCCTAATCAGAAAGTAAATTGGCTGCTATTGTCCATATAATCAAAGACGGTCTACGGATAAGATGCTTTACTTGGCTCCCGTGGATGCGGCTGGTTGAAATACTGCAGATAGCAGCGCCACCACACAACAGGGAGTATAAGTGGTGTGTTGGCTCTATGGATGTATAAGGGAACAAGATTAGGTCTCCTCTGAAATCATATATCTCTCAGCACCAAATTAAAACAACAGCTGTGTTGGTCATTAATGGCCACAGACAACATGGTTTTAGTTTACCCATGGGTATAGTGTGACAAGATAAAATGAACGTAAGTGTTTTGACAGACCAAACAGTCATGCTTTAAGTATTTTCTCCCTGTCATTCTTTGAAATGGTTTTTCCTGTGCCACTGTGTTGACATCAGTTTAAGGCCAAATAAAAGAAAGTGTGTTTCTTATTTATATACCAGGAAACTAGGGGGATGGTAACTTTTTACAAGATTTTATGAGTTTAAAATAAATCCCCAGAAAAAATTAGGAATGGTCAAAATCATTTTAGGTGGGGTAGTTTTTTTTAGGTAGGGTGTGTATAAATCTTCAACACTTTAACTAATTTGAACAAGGTTTATTCAGGATCTTGCAGCACATAATTATTGTTGATGAGTTGATGCGATCACAAAGTCTCTTGGTACTTGTTCAGGAACAGTTCATAACATGAATTATAACAGAAGGATCACAACGATCCACACAACCAATGTAATATAAATGCAAGGTTAGAACATGGTAGATCTGTGAGATAATATAATATCGATTTGGAGATATAAGTGAGTGGCTGACTTATTTTAGTAGAAGGAAGGCTTGCGCCCCTATGAGAAAAGAAAGGAAAACAAATTTTTTTCTCTTTCAAGTCCGAAAGTCCTCCGTTATCAATGGCGGATTCCTGGCAGTGAAGGGACGCTGACGTCCGTACGTCCCACGTCACGTTCGTCCCTCGGTTCCTAGGCAAAGTCTCTATGGTTACCGCTGCTCTGATTTATACCTGCATTCAACTGAATACAAGCTATAAATCTTCAACACTTTAACTAATTTGAACAAGGTTTATTCAGGATCTTGCAGCACATATTGTTGATGAGTTGATGCGATCACAAAGTCTCTTGGTACTTGTTCAGGAACAGTTCATAACATGAATTATAACAGAAGGATCACAACGATCCACACAACCAATGTAATATAAATGCAAGGTTAGAACATGGTAGATCTGTGAGATAATATAATATCGATTTGGAGATATAAGTGAGTGGCTGACTTATTTTAGTAGAAGGAAGGCTTGCGCCCAGCCCATATATTAAGAATTATTTTAAGATGGAGGAGAAGTGGAGATGAGTCAAATCAAGGATAGCATTTCCGCCACCCTGGACTCAACGGACCGACGATAGTCTGATGGACAAGACAAGTAACTGAGGACTGCCATACTTTGCTAGTCCCCCAGCATGCGGATGTCTTGTAACTGGACGCCACAGGTATGTAGAAATGTTGCACTTCCACGACGTAGACTATGCAGGCCCAGGTCTTTAAGTATGCCCGCTTTCCTGGCCCAGGACTTCAGCAGGGAAAGGGCGAGGGCATATTCCACTGCCACCCCACCAGAAGTAGAAATCAGGGGAGAGAGAGGAGGAGCCTGGCAACGTTGGAATAAATTTTTCAGGACCGAATATAGGCACAGGTCTGAACAACACTTTTTAACAAAGGCAGTGTATGGCCTGGCTCCACCCTGGTCTGTCTTGGATGAACATACACGGATACAGACAAATTCCCCCTCGAAGGTGACATCCTGACGGCGAAGCAGGTGTGGATCATCAGTTGATGGGAACACATGACCTTTCCTTAGAAGGGTCCTGAAGCACAGAACAATGCCCGCCCAAGCTGCAAATTCTGTATCAATGTTTAAATTTACTTGTTGAAACATGTTGAATAAGTCCCGTGGAAGAAGAGGATCTTTGGGCTTGGAAGTGTCACGTTTCAAGCCCCTAATTATCAGGGAGAGGCCGAAATCTTGACGTAGGTCTTCACCCTTGAGCCTTGACAGATGGTTAATTGCAGATAGCATGTTGTTTATGGTCGTAAAGGATAGTTTCTGCACAGAGGCCAAGAAGGCGAGAAAACGCCCTACTGTTGATATATTTACTGGGACCGCCGTCAGACCTCTAGACGCACAAAACTGGAAATACTTGTTCCATTGACTATTTCTGGTCCTCCTGGTCGAGGATGCTAGGGCCTCCATCTGAAGACGGGAGACTTCCTTATCCAAGAACCCTACAAGGAGGACAGAAGAGAAGGAACCAGAGTAAACACATGTCGGTTGCTGCAGGCGTATATAAACTTTAGAAGATCACACACATGGTTACACATTGCTCGACCTTTCTTTATAATATTCACAGCTTGTTTAGTTATCAAAATGCACAGAATGCCCGCAGAATTTAGGGACCTAGTCGGGCACACAGTCCATATTGCACAGGCTAAGGTTGCTACCTCTCTAGAAGAAGCACTCTGGAAGCAACATGGGGGCATAGCAATGATGAAATATTTGTTGTCCCTATTGGTGAACCCAATGAAGTCAGCTTCAGGAACCAGGCAAAAATAACCCACCGTGGGTATTTGAGCTAGGCTAGAAGCGAACCGATCCTGGGTGATATGATGCACATAGTCCAAGGTTGTATTTTCTGGGACTGCCATAAAGGATACCCCATTATTTGATATTATGCACAAAGTCCACCATAGCAGTTCCTCTGAGAAGAGGGGCGATAGTCTCACAGATTTGCCCTCCTCCAGGCCCTTGAGCATGTCAAACAGCCCATTTATGTAGATTCTGCCTCCTGGGACCACTTTCCCACAGTGAGAGAGCAAGCCTCCAAGCCTCTGAAGCTGTAATTTAGTAGCCCTCTTTTTGTCCGCAAAGAACTCAATTTCCCTTTGCAATTTTATCACCTTGTCCTGGGGGAGGCTGAGACACATGTTATCCGAGTCTATGATAATTCCCAAGAACCTACACACAGTCGCTGGGGTGGAGATTTTAGACCACGACAGATGAAACCCCAGACGACGTAGGTACTGCATTAAGGCCATCTGGGTTGAGAGGGCAGCGTGCAATGTTGAGCCCCAGTAAATGTAGTCATCCAAGTAGCTGAACACATTATGACCCCTCCTATTCAGGCCCCTAGTTACGGCAGATGCCACTCGTTCAAACACAAAAGGAGCAGCACAGGCACCGAAACATATTGAGTTGTCGATAATATACTGATGTTCATCATCAATTTCCCAAGATAGGCCGAAGAACTGGCGTTGAGAGGGCAAAATCCGCAAGGACCTGTATGCACTGGCGAGGTCGATGACCCCCATATAAGCCTCTTGCGGTAATTCTGCCACAACCTCGTCGATTGATAATAACGAGAATGACGACATGACTTTGTTGGTATAATTATTCACAGATGTTTTGTCAGGACGACTGCAGTCGACGATGGGTCTGATGCCCCCGTCGGGTTTTGCTATCACTCCCATAGCGTGTATGCATGTAGGTTTCTCTGGAGCAAGTGATATCTTCCCCTCACATAGTTCTTTCATAAGCAAGGACGTAAGTTTTTCCTTGTGTAGGTCTGCCCAGCACGACCTATAGTTCAACATCTCATAACTAGCGATATCCGCGTCAGTGTTCAATAGAGCAAACCCATGCGTGATGCCGTCCAAAATAAAGTGGCTATCGTAGTCCCACTCACCGTCATAATATAAGAAGTCCAGCCAGCATTTTGGCCTGAGCTGTGATCTGACGGCACCAATATGATGTATTTCAGGCAAAGAACAGATGTAGGCAGTTAAAAGTTCAAAATTAGGTTCAGAAATTGCCAAATCGTCAGAGTCTGAAGGCTCCGAGGATGGTAAACACGACGATAGGCGGCCATCTTGGGGAAACGATAGCTATTTACTGTCTCCACCAGTGGAGAGCTCTCCCCAGGAAAAGGTAGAGGTGCGTGATTCGCAAACCTCCGCCCCATGCCCAGGATCCATACATAGCCCGCATATGTGTTGGTGCTTACAGCCGAAGCATTTCTAAGAGTGAGAGGGCTTATTAAAAAGCCAGCAGATATCTTTGGGCCAGCGGCCGAAATCAAACAATGGGTCATAATTTGCGTCCTGTACCATTTTCCTGAAGGAAGATGGACGTCCACGGGCCTGGCCTCGCGTGGTCATGGTAGCGAACTTCAGATTTTGCATGGTTTTGAAAGCTTTCATATTTTCGGGAGAAAAATGCTGGCTTGAAAGATTTGGTTCCACTTGCACCCAATCCCCAATCTTTCCTTCGACTACTAAGTCGGTGACAGCCCGTTCATAACGTATTAAAGCTGACTTCACATATACTTTGCCCTTAGCCTTTGAGGCGATATACGACAGATGAAGGCCGTAGCCGTACGGGTCTACATTACAGGATACCAGGTGATTAAGTACACACACACAGCCATATAATAATTCCCTGATTGAAAGATCGTCAAACTTTCATTCTGGCACAATATAATGTTCGGGGCGAAGCTTACCGAGATCTGCTATTTTGCTGACGTCGATGCCTGACTCTGACGGAGATTCTCCCGGGCCCCCGAGGCTCGGAACAAACATGGCTGACTTGCGGCGATTCGGAGATGGACGTTCAGAAAATGAATTCTCCAGTTGAAGAATTTCCGCCTCCGTGGCTGTAGCCTTGGATTCAAGGGTGAGAACCTCGAGTTTCTCCTTTTGCTTCGTCAGAAGGGTTTCGAGCCATTCCTGGTAAGCCTTTGTGCCTTTCGTTGGAGGGGCTGTCAGACCGTGCTCTTGCCCCAGCTCGACCATAGTCGCTGGAGATTTCTTCGCTGACGCCGAATCACCTGAACAAGCTGGTCGTTTATGCATTCTGCCGCAGCCTGAGCAGTTTATCTCTGCCATGGTGAACTTTCTGCTTGAAAAACTTTTCTGTATACAAATTTATTTCTCTTTCAAGTCCGAAAGTCCTCCGTTATCAATGGCGGATTCCTGGCAGTGAAGGGACGCTGACGTCCGTACGTCCCACGTCACGTTCGTCCCTCGGTTCCTAGGCAAAGTCTCTATGGTTACCGCTGCTCTGATTTATACCTGCATTCAACTGATTACAAGCTGTGTATATATATGCTGGCAGGGGGGGGGGTGGTAGGGCTACATAGGAAAATATTTGTTAAGGCCTAATATGATCTGCCCAGAAAAGATGTTTCTACCCCATTCTTGGGGCAGCTGGCCTTGGACAGTCATTCAGCATGGCCTGGGGATTCTCTCATTATTGCTTTGCTTTAAGATAGTCAATGCATTGAGCAAATTATCTGTTTTAGCTCTTTCTTGCAGAAACAATATGGACAAGAAGTGCTCACATTATTTGCAACCATCAGATTACACTTTCCCCTCAAATTGACAAACAGATCGCTATCTGTTGGGGGCCAAAGAAGAAATAGGAAAACGCTGAAATTCAGTCATCAGTAATATTTCTTTTCTTCAGATCTTCATGATAATTATTATGTATCTACTATTATATCTAAGCATATACTGTATCTTTGTGCCATTTTCCCAAAACTCATATGTGATCCGTTTTAGTAAAACCAGCCAGAGATTGTTTTCTGGCATTACTATTGCAAGTTACTATTGCTGTTTCATTGCACTGCACACTACAGCAATATGTGCTGTAATAAATCTATTCATGGCGCTATTGATTGAACATGATTGCCACCCCTGTTGGCCACTCAATGCACCTCCCAGTCGCTGCTGGATTACTCATTTCAACTTCAGCCAGCACACAACTCAGACTTAGCTCTACACATGTTTGATTTGGTTTTGCTTTTTTGTAAAGTCTACAATGGTTGGCACAGTTATCCGCAACAGTAGGGGTTGCAAGAAAAACATGTTCACCCCTGGGGCACAAAGTGTGTATATGTGCTGGCTGGCAAGGCCAAGGCTTTGGAAATGGGAGAAGCTGAAGACATGTATCTCGACTTCTTACCTGCCATACTGGCTCCCAGTCCTTCGGATCAGGAGGTTGCGGGGGAGGCGGATGAGCATACTGTGGTCCTTCTACACCTCTTTTAATCCCTAAGGCGGAGGCTTTGGATGAGATTCTGTCATGAAGAACACTATGTCGGCACAGCAAAGGTCCATTGACTCTCTAACTGGTGATTTGCAGAGTCTTAAGTCTCTTGGATCCTTGAGGGGGGGCGGCTTCGGGCGGCCGTGGCGGCGCCAGGCCTAAGACCAGTCAAGCAGGTCTGAATCAGCCGGCTGGACCCTCGAGCACTGCTGTCACAGCTGCTTCTATAGCAACACCCTCTACAGTGACTTCCTCTATGCCTGTCATGCCTGTCAACACAACTGCTGTCAACTCTACACAGGCGGCGGGCTATTATGGTCCTCTCACCCCAGTTTACCAACCAGTGGCTGGCTTTCAACATGCCCAACAGAGCTCCTTCTCTGTGGGCACTCCTGCCAACACTTTCCCTCCTACTTCACTGCCTCTCAACTCAGCAGCTGGTGCTTCTCTGGCTCTTCATGGCAATATTGCTACGTCATTAGATCGTCTATCCCTTGCTGTTGACCCCTCCGCCGTGGCTGTTAATAAAGGTATGTTGTTTAGACCTGAGTTCCATGTTCAACATATTATCGGAGGGGTCCCGCTAAAGAATCTGGATTACAAGAAGCTTAATATTGGTCAGCCATTGCGCTATTCGCAGACTCATGTCTGCTTTGGGGAGGAGGTCATACTAAGGAGTGCTACTCCATCACATATTCAGAGGCAGTCAAGTCATGACACCACACTCAGCTTGAGGCCCTCAAATGCATCCTGGCTCTGAGAACCATGTGCAAAGAGGTTCCTCAATGCTCACACATAGAAACATGCTCTGTCAATATGTTTAGTATCCTCCTCTTCACATTCAACAAAGGACGAGACTTCATCATGAACGCAGTTGCTTGAGGCCTCTGGTTCTATGACATTATGCCATGATAGGTGTTTGTATCCACAAAAAATATGGCCAGATTAGCCCATGGTATATTTCCTTAGCGCAGGCTGCATTTCGAATGCAACCAATTGGTTAGGTAAATTTAGTTGCGCCAATCAATGACGCTCATTTCATGACGCAAGGCTGTAGGCGCTTGCTTTTGCCGAGTCGGAGGGTTGCGAGACATGAAATGAAGACACATCAGAGTTAGAGATGCCCTCACAGTTATCTCTACCAATCTCAGGCACATTCCTAAACAGGTGCCACCTCTCCACTTTGATGACCTTGTAAAGGTCATCAGATAACTACTTAAGGATGCGGAAGGCCCCACCCTTGTGTTTGCCATTCTCAAGGCCCCACCCTTGTGTTTGCCATTCTCACAATGTTCTATACCATGATGTGCCAGTTGAATGTTCTCATTCGTCTGAATGATACATTTGACAACTCAAGCAGCAAAAGCCAAGGATGGCTGTAACATCCCAGCTCTCCAGGGCTCCCCTGCAGGCCTACTGAGAGATGCTTGCTCATCGCCCAGTATCCTCTTACTCCCCATTGTTCGCCACAGCAAGTTGGGGCCTGCTGACCTTGCACTACACTCCGGCGGTTTGGAGCGCCACTCTCCGGGCAGCTGGCTTACATGACTGGCAAATAAAATATGTTATTCTATGAGCATGCAAGTCTTACAAACTTTTTCCTAGGTAAACGTGGGAAGTTGACTTATCTCAGATGGTTACCATGGCAACCAAAGAAAAAAAGAATAAAACAAACCAATGAAAACTAGAAATATGGCATTGATGGCTACCCGACGGGCACTGAGTGCAATTGAGTGTGATAGCAATGCGATCATTTTGTGATTGACTGTAAACTAGTGCAGTGTGATACCATGGCTATGAATCACAGTGAAATGGATATGCCATTAGCAACCATTATGTGAAATCCATTGCGTCTATTTCCTCCCATGTTGTTGGTGGTCTCACACTTGTGTTGGATCAAGTTCCCATTCATATTCATTTATTTTTGTATTAAACATATGTTACTCAACCAATTGTATCTGCAAATACATGTTTTCTTCAAATGTCAATAATATGGGTGTGATCTCAATTGCGCACATAATGCGCATTCAAAATCGCGTCTAAATACTCATCATAATGCATACCTCACCTAACATTCACACTTACTGTCGCGCATCTGTCACTCCATTTTCTGACACTCATACTCACTCTCTGATACATATCAAGTCAAAGAAACCCCTACACACAAAGCTAAATGATGTAAACCTAGCTCCATATTACTAAAGAAAATACTTGATTTACTTACTGATTTAATTCCTCCTTTTATGAATAATTCCCATCCTTTTTTTCATATCGTCGGGTTTGCATCAAAACTATTTTCTTCTACGGCAGGGCTTTAAATCCTCCCTATGCAGGGAGATCAGTACCCGCCGATAGTGTCAATTATTTCATAAGACAAATTAAAGTATCAACAACAACAACAATATGAAATTAAATGATGTTACTTACTATAGAACTTTATAGCTCACGTTAATCTATATCTTATAGAGCGGAGCGGTGTTTTTCTTGATAACCCAATTTATTTATAATTCCGATATAAATATGTGGAGTTTAATACCTTTTCTTGCAAATATATGTCCAAAACATAAGCACTATTATATAAAATCCCATAAGCGTTTCCAACGAATACACCATTCCATACGAATATATCAGTTCAATGATGTATTTGTATGGAATTGTGTAGTTGCTGATACATCCTTTCTGAATAAAATACGTAAATATTAATGAAATGAATAGTAAATCCTTTTGTTAGGAGACTATTGTTGACAATAAGAATACAAAATTTATATTCTCCAGCCATTTTTTAATGTGTATTCGTCAGAATTGTGTATTCATATGGATTCTTTTCATAATATTATAATTTACTGATCGAGGAATGATGTTGGAATCATGAGATTTGCTCTTAATCAGACTGTAAAACTTGAAAAAATAGTATTATTCTATATGTTTTGGTACGACTTTGCTTGGATTCCCATGAGATTATCATTTATGAAAATGGCTCCAATAAAATTTAGTTTTTAAAAAAAAATAATGTATGTGATGTGTCAGAGAAAAATTAGTCACATAATCATTGGAATCGGCTTTTATCACTGTCTGTATACCAAAATGGAAATAAAGTTTCTTATATATGTATGAATATGAAAACAATTTTATTATATATGTTCAAAATAATGGGAATAGCCCATTACCCTAAGCCGATAGCCCTTACCATTGTGCAACTTGTTCCCACCAGGTGGCGGTACTATTTTTTTACCAGGTGGCGCAACTGGGAACTGGAGTTCATTTACAAATTCTTTTATAATGAAAGTTCCGCTAATACACTTATGTCGCATTTATATATTATATATGTTCCTAATTATTTGATTAGAAACACTACAAGTAATATCTTAAAATAGTTCATTAGTGCAATTTATTTTTTTGATTCTAAAAAAAGGTAATACTCAAAACACCCCAAATAAGACTATACAGAAATGGTATGGGCGCCATGAGTGTTCTGTAGATGTTGTACAAGTGCACACACACTAACATCACTTGTAGCTAGCTACTGCTGTCATGGTGGATTGGTAAGAGATGACCAAAATGATGTTAAACTATTATGAGTAAAAAAAATAATATGAGGATAAAAAACATTATGAGGATAAAAAATAAATATTAAATAATCGATGTATTACCATGGAGAATTAATTATGATTAATTCCGAATGATATTATTCTGCAATTAAAAGCAATAAAATAAGGTGAATATTGTGCATAAAATATCCTGCTCAAATGCCATGAGATTTTGCTGATTTTTGCACCAATATTGCGTTATACCCTTAGCGTGACCATCACGCGATCTTTGCGCAATAATTATTGCGTGAAAAGCGTCCACTCTCATCACAGAACTATGGCAAGATGATTGCACATTAAAAATCGTGTAGAATCGCGTTCATTTGCCCATCGGGTATGCATCAAAACTAATGACATGTCACCAATCAAATGTTGCAAATAAACCAGTAATGTTGGTACCAGTTGGGCATAACGCTAGTTGGCTCATTCCATGTCATCAGCTGTGCCGGTGTAACAGTTCTAAATTACCCCCCTCATCTAATATACCCCCCGGTAATTTAGACCTTAGGTTTAAATGACCCCCTCTAGGTTCAAATTACCCCCCTTTGTTTCATTTATAATCTTACACCAACAATTCTAAAAGAACATATTGGGAGAGAAGGTCATATCTAATGCTTATGGGAAATAAATTAAAGATCACTTTGAGGGTCTAATAATGACATTTATTGTAATTCTGTATAATAATCCTTTTTTCTTTCTATTTATTTAAACTTAAAATATCATTGTAACTCAATGACTATGGGAGCATATTGCAAATAAAAAAAACAAACAACTAAAATCTATTCAGTTCTGTCTATCAGGCCTGTACTGTATCCAGTTTTCACTTCATTCATTATCACTTTTATTGTCATAATTAAAAGAATAAATGTTTCAATGGGGTACATCAGTACTAGATTGGTTACACATACTGGGGGTATATCAGACCTAGGTTTAGTTTCCCCTCTAGGGGTACTTTGAACCTGGTGGGGGTACATTTGACCTAGGTCTAATATACCCCCGGGGGTACATTGAAACTGGAGGGGGTATATCCAACCTAGGTCTAAAGTACCCCCGGGGTATATTGGACCTAGGTCAAATGTACCCCCGGTACATTAGACCTAGGTTAGTTATACCGGGGGGTACACCTGATGGGGGGTACATTAGACCTGCTACACCGGCATTAATAATTGGGTTACCATGGCAACAACGGTCTCAAAATGATGAGACACATTTAGGCTATAGTTCTGGCACAAAAAATGTATCATTTGATGCACATGAAGTACTGCAAAGTCCTCATTTACCCAGGTAAACATGAAATATTGAATTATCTCAGTGGTTACCATCGGAACCAAAGAAAAAAAGAGTAAAGCATACCAATAAAAACGAGAAATTATGCATTGATAGATGTGCAAACAAATTATTGACACATCACAGATCAAATGTTGCAAATAAGCCAGTAATATTAGTATCAGTTGAACATATGTCTATCTGGTTGACGGCCAGTCCCGTTGGCATTAACGTCAATAGCCAATGTGACTCTCTCCATGTAATCAGCTCCACAGTCATTAATAATTGAGTTACCATGGCAAGAATGGTCTCTAAATGATGAGACACATTTAGGCTATAGTTCTGGCACAAAGAATATTTCATTAGATGGGTTTAAAGTACTAGTAGGGTTTGCAATGTAGCAAAATTAACTCCCGTGGGAATTCAATGCTGAAATTGATTTTATTGCATAAATATTTCCGTCAGGGTCCAAGGGTTTAAGAAATCATGGGTGCCATTTTTTGATACATATTTGAAAAGGTCTTTTTATGTACTTTAATTAATCTAATATACACAAATCTGTATTTCAAATAATAAATATGTCAGGGTGCATAATGTGAAAAAATGGGTACAAAGTGCCCCCTGGTGGCATGTAAAAGTTTGAACAAAAAATGGCAGCACTAGAAATTATGCATGGATGGATGGGCAAACAAATTATTGACACATCACAGATCAAATGTTGCAAATAAGCCAGTAATATTAGTAATAGTTGAACATAAGTTTAAGTGGTTTAGTCTAGGCCCATAGAAAATCAAACTATAAAAAGGCGTTTTTTAGTAGAAGCATTACAACACTTGTTCTAAGACAATTAATATGTGCTAAATCCAAATCTGGCAGATGACAGAGTGAATTTTCAATATTTTCAAAATGGCGACCATTTTAAAAAATGGCAGCTACTTTTAAGCTGTGTTACCTGTTTCTTCTTTATAGCTTAAACAATATTTGACCTAGACCCTTTAAAGTTTGTGTAGGGGTGAAGGCAATATTTATTAACTATCTGATACAAAATTGGTGACCTTTGTCCAGGTTAAGGTTATTTGTAGTGAGGTCAAATATCAGATATCATCATTTCTACTGTATAATCAAACAGACAGAAGAAAACATTGCAAAGAGATCATTGGAAAAAGATACAGTGTTGCCATAGCAACCATCTAATTGATCAGTGCATCACAATTATAATCATTATAAAGATGAATTATATTTGAAGAACTGATTTGTATTCTAGAAAACACATATGGCTTATGACTTCCACTTCCAGGGAAACAAGGTACATTTACAATAGACCAATTATAGATACAGCCACCTGAACTATGCAAATTGGGGAACAACACCACATCACATTTCAGAACTTCATATCTCGGCTTCTGTTTTTCGTATCAACATAATTTTTGTAGCATTTCATGGAAATGCTACCAGAGGCTATACTGAATTTAGAGGGAAGTTTGTAATGAATTTGTCATGAAAGAAGTAATTCGATTAAGTTGACCCCAATAAAAGCCAGTAAATAGTTTGTCTAACCAAAAGGCCAAGTTCCCTCATATGATGGGTCTCAAGCATATATATAGGTCTCAGATATCCCAAGATACCAGAGAGATATTTGGAGCAACCACTAATGAAGCTGTCCATGGGAAAGTTGATGGAGGAAATAGAATTAACCTTGCCTGTCAAAGGACAACAAAGCAGAGAAAATGTTGACTGAGAACCATGAGGATCTAGTAGATTTCTCAAATGGAACTGCACATGAGCTGCTTAATTTGCAAAAGAACAAACAAAACCAAAGATAACAGACTCTCTTAGGAGCTTCAAAGTATGGACAAGAGACTTGAACGATTCTTACCAGAAGACTAAGAAAGCAAATGAATGAAAGGTTTTATGATCCTATACAGGGGCAATATTCTGCCACCTTGAAAAACTATTTGAGATTAAGCAAAGCATCACTCACAAAACTACCCTCCCTGTGGACCATTCCATTCTTCAAAAATCAGAAAGCTCATGTGAGGCAGGGAGATAGATCAATCTCTCTGATGTTTTAAAGCATGAATTTGCTTTTAATTCTGTTATATTATAGCTATTTTGTAGAGCTTAACATAAATGAGATGCACGCCAGTCAGAGCCTTAGTTCAGAATGTCTTTATTAAAGCTATGTGTGGTCAAGCTTGGCTTGACCACATGACCATCCCATGCTACCAAGGTTACATCATAGGGTAGTGGGGGTCACTGTATGAGGGGGGTTACTATCCAAATCCAGGTTACATACCAATATATGACATCACTCCCTCCCCTCTTTCTAAATCAAACACAGGTTTGATTTCCTAAAACCAACAATTACCTATTGTGCTGTAAATATTTTAGAGTACAATCATATCTTTAAATAAACAACCATCTGTTCAAATCAAACATATACATGCTTAAATCATGACCTAAACTGAATTAAAGATATACTATTTAATCTGGTGAGTTCTCCCCCTGATTATATACTCTGAGAGGAACTCTGATAGAGTAGATAATTAAACCAGATTAAAACAATATTACCACATCAAGATAATAAAGCGAATAATAAAGGGTAAGCTATAGATAATAGAACTATACTGAATATCAGATACTGGCAACAATTTAGGGATGTATAAAAAATGAAAGTCTCCCTAAAATTACCAAGAGCATGGAATACTCAGAAATACTCAACCTAACCATTCAAGCAATATAGCCAAGAGGGGGAATACATGGGAATACTCAACCTCACCCCTAAAACAATACAGCCAAATGGGGGAATACCTCAAAATATAAACATATCCCATCAATAATAATATATTGACACACATATCTACCAAACCAACTTAGTACACCTGTTTCAAATAATTCAGTACATTAAATCACCAGTAGCAAAGAATAGAACAAAATATCAGTAGTTTGGTCAGATCACTTTGTCTGTGAGCTATCCTGGCAGTAAACATAAGCACAGGTAATGAAATTAAGGCTAACATGATAATGAACCTTGCCAATTAAAGGAATTGGTCTCATACATAAGGAAATTCAGTAACTAATATATATAATATTAGCAATACAGGAATACTAGTTCATGACAATAGTGCCATGTTGAGTTTGTGGGCAAAAGTCCTACCCCAGTTTGCTTAAATGGTCAGAACATTATTTGGTGCACAAGGGATAGCGATGACACCTAGGGGTTGTCGGCTAAGATGGAAGTGCTGTACTTAGGGTTAGCGTCACCCCAGGCCTGAGGTGACCTACGTAGGGGTGTGGCTTGACCAAGTGGGGCGACCAATGGCTATGGTTCGCGCCTCTTTAAGCGTTAGTCCTAGGTGTAAAGGCCTAGCTAACTTATGGTGACACCACCCCCTCCCAAGTGTAAGTACCCACGCAACCTCCCTAACCTCCAAGCCCTAGGGCCAACCTATATATATATACCTAGTATTGGGACATGTAGAGAGGCACATAGGCTAGAAGATACTCCCCCTATTTTATCAGTCCTGGCTTAATTATCCAGCTGATCATGCCCCTACTAGCTACTACCTTATGTTATGCATAGAAACACCCCTCCCAAACTCACTGGCATAGACTTGCAGTGGGCCCCGCCCTCCTAGATATACTGCTTCACTTAATATGGGAAGTCCAGGTCATCCTGCATTTCGAGGACTGAAAGTATCTGCATGGGTAAATTGACATGTACCACCTGTGGGCTTAGCCATTAGCCATAGACTACACAATAACTCTGTAAATCATAGCAAACATAATACCCTATTCAATTATGCATAATGGAAAATTTGTACATCAGGAACAGCAGCCCAGATAATATAAACAGTTAAGATTCAAGTGCAATGTAAAGTGAATTACTAATCATTACAGGTCCTCTACGGCGACTGTATACCATCTTGGAGGTGATGCACCAAATAAAACATATTTCACACCTATAACAGAGTAAATCGGTTATAACATTTGAAATCGCTGGTATGTTGTGTGGTAGGATCTAGATGTACACAATCCATTTTATAATTATAGAAAAATAACTTCAGTAGGTTGTCCGATATCAACAAGTAAAATATGAAATAAAACATGGTTGCATTCATCCACAAATCGATTTAAAAAATGATTAAGTAAACAGATATCCTTAATTGACTGATCACCGATCATCAATTATTTGTAGAATAAAACTATCAAATACATGTCTCGAAAGCAGAGTCAAATCAAATCATATGCGACATGACAGTAGAGAAAAACTCCTTTAAAATGAAGTATAATATGTATGGGTTTTCACTGTGCTTCTGGGAGAATTGTCCGATTTAAACTGGTTTAAATGTTCGGTAAATGTACATGTGGCGTTAGGTGTTCCTTGAAAGCATTTTGGTGTATTGCATAACAGTAGCTCATAACAGCAGGACGCCACGCCGGCCGTTGGCCCTTTGTTTCTACCTGTGGGGTGTGTGCATGTAGAGGCTTGCCTCCTATATGAACGGTAACAAAGAGAATCGCTCCGATGTCGCCAGGCTAATTGCCACCAACCTTTGTCCATGTCCATGGCGTGGGTGCATGCTGGGGCCGGTTTTGTGAATGAATGCATGCATCCTATATGCACCCCTATGCATGGAAAAGTATACACAAAACATATAAAGTAAAGTTGTAGAAGATTTCTTCTTATAAGTTGTAGAATTTCCGAATTTATGTCAGTAAAATGAGCGCCGATATACGTGTAACACATACAATATGAGTGCATGGAACTTCCTACCCTTTGTATAGACCTTCTATACAACACTCAAGCAAATCCGAAATAATCTTGGTTAACTATTGTATATTGTCCATGGAATAGGCTGTTTTTCACTGTCCAGAAATAGATGTAAGATATAGGTTCTGTTTCCAGTCCTTCTCTGTAGTCCGGCTTGTGTTCCATCCTAAGGCATTAGGCTACATTCATAGCCTCCTCCACACGATTATGTTGGGGTGGATTCGAATTTCTTAATGAAGTATTGAATTGAAATACGTGACTCTAACGGATTACCATTTACCCATTATTCCTGATATATAGGTATGTCATATAAACGGCGGAAAAGTGCTTTAAAATGAGGTATAACATGTATATTTTTGTAGTGTTCTTCCAGGGGAATTATCCGATTTAACTTGCCTCAAATGTTCAGTAAAAGTAGCATATGAATGGCGGTATTAGGCACTTGTTGGAAGAGACGCTGGTTGCGTAATAGGACGCCACGCTGGCCGTCGGCCTTTGTTTCTAGCCGTGCGGTGTGTGTATACATGCTGAGGCTTGTGTTTATGGGTGCTCGCATCCTAGCTATGCATGCCTCGACGATCCCCGGTTTCCATAGGGAAAGGTTTATACACAATACAATTATAGTAGACTTGTAGAATCTGTTTAGCAGTAAAATGAGCGCTGATATATAGTATGTATTATAGTGTCTGTGAAATCTGCTATTGTTCAATTCTATCCTTGGTTATTGCGTTGGATATATAGGGTAGGTAGAAGATGTAGATGTTTCAAGTCCAAAGATGAATGTATGGTCCTTTTTCAGTCCAGCTTGTGGTCTATCCTTAGGTTACAATTATAGCCTCCTACACACGATTATTTACATCTTCCTCCATGACTAGCTCTTTCTGTCTATAGACGTTGCATCCTTAGTATATTATCCAATCCTTTGGAATCGTTTAGGGTCTCCACCAGATGTTATGTTATAGGGAGCGATGGAATAAGAAGGTCCGTTCACAGCAATGACTATTATAAGAATGTTTATTAGACTGCGTTGGTGGGTGACGCGGGGGTCACCCACGTGACTGGGCACGCAGGCCTGTCACTAGGTGAGAGGGGGGTTACTACCCAATACGTACATACATGTCAGTATACAAGAGTAATATATAATAAAGGCATAAAATAAAGTAGTAGTAAACCTATACATAGCAATTCCTCCTTCTTCAGCAGCACCAGATGGCAGCCCTAGAAGAGGACAGTCAGCTATCCTGATGGATACACTTATGATAGTGATTATTTATACAAAGACCCTCAACATACCAGATGATTCAGCTTTTAGTGTTGATGGTCAAGGCCTTGTTGCTTTGTGTAAGACAGACAACTAGACAGACATTTGGAGATATGTCATAAATCTTCACATGGCCATCACGTTCATTGTATTGATGTTTTTGATTGACACAATTCACTGTCCATTAAGGCACAAGATGGAAAAGGAAGGAAGGACATCCCATCAGAGAAATGATAGGTACAGGGATGCAAGTTGGGGTATTCAAAATTGGCAGTAAGTGCCCTAATAGCATTGTACATACTGCCCTCCTACATAGAATTCCATGAGCAATTTGGTGATATCACTCCACTGAGTTGCTGGCAGAACCTTGGCTGATTAATGAACAACATTTGAGATAGATATGAGAAATGAATTACACATTTTGGTAATGATGGGATTGAAGGAAATCCATAAACAGAAGGACAACTTGCATCCCTGTAGATAGTACTGCTTCTACACAAATTACTGGATTTTCTCACTATGAAAACAAGGCAGCTTTGGAAAGGTTTTCATCCCAGGTACTGAAAGTGGGCAGTCTCAATCTAAGTGATCAAGTTCTTTGCAGTACATCAAAATTGACTGTTTATCCCTCTTATGTTTGCATGGGAAGGGTGATATAATGTTAGCATTGAGCTGTGCTAACACCAGAAATATATCTTACATCTGCTCACTGCACATGGCAAAGCTATCAACAAAGAAGTGTACCTAGCTGAAAGCTGGCACATATCAGAAACCTAAGTTTATCAATATAAACTGTGTCAGATTAGGGTCCTTGGATTCTCAATACCAGTTATACCCCATGTCTACTATCCCTGCATGAATACCTGCATTACTGGATTGGATTCTGACCACAATACAGTGTATGTATAGCTTATGGCAGGGTAATTATAATGCAGTGATTTCTCTCTGATGTGTGTAAGACGGAGTTCCATTGGTCCCTGTTAGGCTGCCTTTCCATTGACGCGGTTTTTCATGCCGCGCGCGGCACGCGGCACGCGGCACGCGGCACGCGGCAAATAATCGCTCACATGCATTTCTATTGAGCCCTTTCCATGGGCGCGGCTACCCGCGCGGGTCGTTGCCGCACGGTAAAACGAATCGCTCACTGCTCGATTTTTTTTCTCTTGCCGCGCGGTAGCCAATGGTCTCTGGGTTGAGAATCAAATCCGCTCGCAGTTTCCTCATGTCTTAAAAATAGTTTAGCCGCGCGGTAAAAATCCTCGTCAATGGAAACCCAGCCTTAATCAGTTAACATCCTCATAAAAAGAACAGCTGGGTCATGGCCTCCGCTAGCCCCTCTCGGCTCAATTGGGGTCACAATTCCTGCTGTCTTAGCTTAGCCATCATAGGTAGACAGTGCTTCATGACACTTTAAGCTACTTTAATGACCAAAGCACCTGGCCATTTGCGCCAAACTATATAGCATTAGTCTGGAAGTATTGCTTGTTAATGAATTTGTTTTAAAAGCTTCATTTATCTTTATAATGAATACAGCTATGATGCATTGATCAATATATTGGGTGCTATGGCAACACTATCTTTTAAATATTCTATCCAAAGTTGTTTCAGACATGTTCAATGAATTCTGCACCCCGGAAAACCTATAGTAGGCTACACTTCAAAATCCGATGATTATTAATGAAGCTACTATTTGGCCAGACAAAGCTACTATTTGGCAGCCATCTTGGAAATACGTACATACATGTCAGTATACAAGAGTAATATATAATAAAGGCATAAAATAAAGTAGTAGTAAACCTATACATAGCAATTCCTCCTTCTTCAGCAGCACCAGATGGCAGCCCTAGAAGAGGACAGTCAGCTATCCTGATGGATACACTTATGATAGTGATTATTTATACAAAGACCCTCAACATACCAGATGATTCAGCTTTTAGTGTTGATGGTCAAGGCCTTGTTGCTTTGTGTAAGACAGACAACTAGACAGACATTTGGAGATATGTCATAAATCTTCACATGGCCATCACGTTCATTGTATTGATGTTTTTGATTGACACAATTCACTGTCCATTAAGGCACAAGATGGAAAAGGAAGGAAGGACATCCCATCAGAGAAATGATAGGTACAGGGATGCAAGTTGGGGTATTCAAAATTGGCAGTAAGTGCCCTAATAGCATTGTACATACTGCCCTCCTACATAGAATTCCATGAGCAATTTGGTGATATCACTCCACTGAGTTGCTGGCAGAACCTTGGCTGATTAATGAACAACATTTGAGATAGATATGAGAAATGAATTACACATTTTGGTAATGATGGGATTGAAGGAAATCCATAAACAGAAGGACAACTTGCAACCCTGTAGATAGTACTGCTTCTACACAAATTACTGGATTTTCTCACTATGAAAACAAGGCAGCTTTGGAAAGGTTTTCATCCCAGGTACTGAAAGTGGGCAGTCTCAATCTAAGTGATCAAGTTCTTTGCAGTACATCAAAATTGACTGTTTATCCCTCTTATGTTTGCATGGGAAGGGTGATATAATGTTAGCATTGAGCTGTGCTAACACCAGAAATATATCTTACATCTGCTCACTGCACATGGCAAAGCTATCAACAAAGAAGTGTACCTAGCTGAAAGCTGGCACATATCAGAAACCTAAGTTTATCAATATAAACTGTGTCAGATTAGGGTCCTTGGATTCTCAATACCAGTTATACCCCATGTCTACTATCCCTGCATGAATACCTGCATTACTGGATTGGATTCTGACCACAATACAGTGTATGTATAGCTTATGGCAGGTTAATTATAATGCAGTGATTTCTCTCGGATGTGTGTAAGACGGAGTTCCATTGGTCCCTGTTAGGCTGCCTTTCCATTGACGCGGTTTTTCATGCCGCGCGCGGCGCGCGGCACGCGGCACGCGGCAAATAATCGCTCACATGCATTTCTATTGAGCCCTTTCCATGGGCGCGGCTACCCGCGCGGGTCGTTGCCGCACGGTAAAACGAATCGCTCACTGCTCGATTTTTTTTCTCTTGCCGCGCGGTAGCCAATGGTCTCTGGGTTGAGAATCAAATCCGCTCGCAGTTTCCTCATGTCTTAAAAATAGTTTAGCCGCGCGGTAAAAATCCTCGTCAATGGAAACCCAGCCTTAATCAGTTAACATCCTCATAAAAAGAACAGCTGGTTCATGGCCTCCGCTAGCCCCTCTCGGCTCAATTGGGGTCACAATTCCTGCTGTCTTAGCTTAGCCATCATAGGTAGACAGTGCTTCATGACACTTTAAGCTACTTTAATGACCAAAGCACCTGGCCATTTGCGCCAAACTATATAGCATTAGTCTGGAAGTATTGCTTGTTAATGAATTTGTTTTAAAAGCTTCATTTATCTTTATAATGAATACAGCTATGATGCATTGATCAATATATTGGGTGCTATGGCAACACTATCTTTTAAATATTCTATCCAAAGTTGTTTCAGACATGTTCAATGAATTCTGCACCCCGGAAAACCTATAGTAGGCTACACTTCAAAATCCGATGATTATTAATGAAGCTACTATTTGGCCAGACAAAGCTACTATTTGGCAGCCATCTTGGAAATCTAAAAATGCTGAAATATGTCAGATTGACATTATTCAGACTACTTCCTGGACAAAAATCACCCATAGCCTTACCTAGGGAGAGGCAAGGTTATCTCAAATATATATTGCATTTTTATTCAGAAACAAATAACATTCCGAAATTGGATACTACTCTCTGCCTGAGCAGGTCTTCCTGAAGATTTTCTCTATGGTGGTGGTGCTTAAGTAACTTTCACTGCAAAATATAGTGCTTCTGACCTTTTCGCAGCCATAATGGAGGCCATCTTGGATTGCTTAAATTAGTCACTAACACTAGATTGATATCATTGAGACAGATTCCTTGGCCAGAATCAGTCTAAACCTTTTTCAGCAAGTTAAGCCCTATCGTCTAAGCTGTTTGACAGTAGTCCATTTACGGTTACAGAAAAAATCCAATTCCTGAACTAATCTAATAACCTTCTGTTCTGGAAGTCTGAGTTGACAATTCGCTGCATCAATATCAATACCCAAATAAGTACAGATCTGAGAAGGGCTAGACAATTTTTGCCAACAAATATAGAAACCCAGGTCCCTTAGAAGAGTTATAACCGCCTGTTGACTTTCAATACAACCTTCATATGTAGGGGCCCATATCAAGATATCTAAATATATCTAAATATGAGACCACCTTGTGACCCCTGGCATTTAGTATCCTACAGACTGAATCAGTGATTCTGCTAAAACAGAATGGGGCCGTTCTAGATCCAAAAAACATAAAATTATCACACAAAAACTCAGTACCCTGGCCAAAAGACCAGGACAAACCAAATAATTGACGTTGTGTAGGATGTATTGCTACTGAGCGATAGGCTGCCTTAATATCTACAGAACACATAAACGAATCTGTTTCAATATTCTGTACAATATCGTCGATCTTAACATACTGGAAATGAGAAAAAACCTCTTTAGTATAGTTATTGACCGACTATTTGTCCGGTCTCCTGCAGTCAGTTATCATTCGAATGTCACCTGAAGCCTTGTTAATTACACCCACCGCTTGAATACAACTGGGATAATCTTCAACGATCGACATTTTTCCGGAAGCAAGTTCTGATAATAATGACTTTTCCAACTTAGATTTGTTTTCAGCTGGATGGAAGCACGAATTGTAGTTCTTACAATAATAGGGAGGAATAATGATGTCTGGGTCGACTAGCTTGAACCCATTTACCACCCCGTCAAGTAAATAATGACTGTCTGGGTCCACATAGTCAGGGGAGAAAAGTGCACAAGCCCAATTGCAAGGCTTAAACTGCCGTCTCACACCTTCAAAGGAACCCCAGTCACGAATAGAAGTTGCACAATCAAACAACAAACGAAGGTCTTTACTTTGAATGACATTACTGACCGTCTCCAATTTTGGGTTTGGCAAATAATCCACATCGTTTAGCTGCGAAGACAACAAAACTTGACAAGGTCCGCCATCTTGTCACTTTTGGGGGGAACCGGAAGCCGTAGCTGGGTTCTTGGTTGTCGTGGAAGTCATAGCGTGTGCCTTCTCCCAATCGAGCTGAATCTTGCACACTTTGGCCATATGATCCTCACCACATAGCCCACAGAAGTGAGACTAATAGCAATTATCACAGGTTCTGCAGTCATTCCACCTCCAGCAGACTCCTTTTGGCCAACTGTCAATGTCGAAGCACGGAGACTTGACGACCTTCTCATCTGTGGACTTCCGGTAATGGCGGGTGTTGTTGTTGAAACGAGAAACCTTTCTTTCCTTGCCAACAAATCCCTCATGACCGTGGTCTTATCCGCACTTAAATGCTTGGATTCAGACATTGTGTCGACCCCGTTCCAGCGAGGCACCCAGCCTTCCAGAACACAAGTAGTGGTTTCATGTTCATAGGATACTAAGGCTTCATCAACGAAAGACTTGCGATGGGCCTTGTACGCTATAAACTGAAGGTGACTCACATAACCACGAACTATGTCAGTATTGGCGCCAGAATCCATAAGGGCACCCAATACACCCAGACCACCATACATCAGGTCCCTGTAAGACATTTGATTCCACTGTTTCTTGTCATCTACATAAGTTTCTGGACGAAACCTACCCATATCCGGAAGCTTGCTTGATCTTTGAGGTGGCTGTGCCTGGGCTTGTGACGGCTGCTGAGGACTCCAACTGTCACTAGAGTCACCTTGAAGAGGGCGGCCGAACGCGGCATTGCTGTCAACCTCATCCATTGACAAGCGACGTAATCGCTCCTCAGCATCAGCGATTTTCAAAGACAATTTAGATTTAGATTTCTTCTGGTCATCTAGAATCGTAATAGCCTTCTCTACAGCCGCCAGGTAATCAGAAGAACCTTTCACAGGTAAGTCCTCAACTTGCTCACCTAAAATGGTAGCCAATCTCGCTTCGTTCATGACTGTAGCTGGCCCACACGGTTTCTAGACGAAAGTTTCTTTTTGCGATCTTGCTGAATCCAACAGCTAGGTTCACTATGAACGTTGAGGCAAAAAGAACAATTGATCAACGACATATGTAGACACAATCAGGATTATTCACCAAGAAAATATTTTCTTCCTTTCGCCAATATGGCTACCATGCGAATGACCAACTGACGCGACAGCCTTACAAAGCGGGAGAACTGTCGCCCAGCAACGAACAAACAACCCAGTACGGTGGCCCAAAAGTTGTGGCCTGACCAATATAATTATACATACATTTACACAAATATATCACATTGACAAAATATTTCTATATCCAGCTGGTAGTTTCAGTGAACATGGTCATAAGTTAGGGCGGTAACTTGGACGTGGAAAATCCCGTCAACTTTTAGGTGTTGAGGAGAGGCAATCACACCTTTCCATCCAAGGCCTGACTCACCCTAATACTCCCAATTCTAGGCTATCACAGGTGTAGGGGGTGCTGTTATGTAAATGCCAATTTGGAATGCATGTTCTAGGCCAAGAGTGGTCAAAAAAAGGTTATCAAATAATAGGTTTATGAAGAAACATTTTGCCTATAATATCAGATCGATCATCCCAAGGGTGAACAAATAAATTGATGTCCAGGTGGAGAGAAAAGACTTTATCCAGTTTTGAGTTTAAGACTTTTGCCCTCTCTGATTAGCCCTAAGCAAGGAGGAAGCGAGTGCTGCCATTGATCAACATATCAAAGCCTCAACCCGGAAAAGTGGTGAACGGAACATGGCGGAGAACGAGGCGAAAAGGATCAGAATAGAAAATGGAGATGAGCAGATGGAGGAGGGTTATGAAGGAGTCAAAGGGGATAAGATTGACCTCCTCACTGCTATGGTGACAGCTATGAATAACAGGATGAAAGCATGGGAAGAAGGTGTAGACAGAACAGTGGTAGAGTGCGGATCTGTTATTGAAAAGGTCGAGAAAGTGGAGAAAGAGGTCCATGAACTAGGTGACATTAAGGCTAGATTTGAGCAGATGGAAAGGAAGCAGGCCCTAAGGAGATCAATGCCCTAAGAAAATGCCCTAAGAAAATCAGTGAACCGAAAGGATGACCCCGTCATGAGGAAGATGGCGGAAGAAATAGATGATGGAAGAGAAGAGAGGCTCCAGAAAGAAAAGAAGGAGTTGCTCAATAACCTAATATTTGAGAGCATTCCGTGACGCCCAGGTGACGAAGAGAAAGACAAAGTGTATATCGCCAAAGCTATTGTTGAAATTCTGGATAAAGGAGTGAGAATTCCTACACCAAACGTCTACAAGGTGTCAAGAGCTGGTCCGCATGTAAAGGTCGCCTTCATGCTAATTGCAGAAGCGGTATGGATGAGCAAGAAAAATCTAAAAGACTATAGGTTATCTCTGACACATGAAAAGATCTATACTAAGAGAGACTTACCCAAGGAGCTTCGAGAAAGGGTAGCGAGGGCAGAATATCTAGTTTGGCGTGCAAGGCGCCTGGGTACACTCGGAGAGGTAACGCAGGATGGTGGAAACATCTTTGTGGGAGGTGGGGTGATAGCCCACAATGAACCGGATCTTACTATCCAAAATGGCGGTCCACAACACTGAGCCAGTTCTACGACAGCTTTGACAAGCAAACATTTGAACACTCAGGCGGAGGAAATGGACATGGGATACAAAATGACTTTTATTTCTTTGAATTGTAATGGAATGTCTAGCATAAAAAAGAGAAAAGCGCTTTTTAACCGGTATGGCAGGTAAGAAAAATGTATTATAGCCTTGCAAGAGACGCACTCATGTGTCAAGGCAACAGTGGAAGGGTAATATGCTGCTTAGTCATGGCAGGTCGAATGCAAGAGGTGTTGCGATTCTGATTACGAAAGACATCAATTGTAAAGTAATACTTAAAGGTAAAGAGACCTATGGTAGAATTGTTAATGTGGTTGTAGAAATTGAAGGTGTGAGATGGTGTTTCATGTCTGTATATTTTCCGACATCGACGCGTAGACCACAACAATACCTCACGCTAGAAGCCTTTGATTTTTATTTTTTTTTAAGATTTTATTTCAACTGGGTACCTCACCTCCAATGGTGGTAGGATGTTCTGGTGTAACCCAGCCTTGTATAACATATGTATACATATTTACATTTAGTGATAGGACAATGGGATAACCACTAAAAAGTGTGACCTCATTTGTCTATTACTCAGTTGTTTCACAATAGTAGAAAACTAAACTAGAATATAAGATCTGCATCTACAAGGAGTAACCTCTGTCACATGAGAGTGATCCGAGATAGTGCAGTGGACAATGACTAGGGTAGAAAAACTTAATACAAACAGGCTTACACATTTTGTTCCAGAGTATTTCTTAACCATTTTTTCTGTAGGGACTTGAAGGCCTCCATATCTCCAATATTTCTTTCTTTTGGGGAAAGTTTGTTCCAAGAATTGGCAGTTTTGATGTATACAGAATTTTTGCCAGTTTGTGATTTGTAAGGAAAAGTTTTCAGTAATGGGGCAGCATTAGCTCTTGTGTTTTTATTCTCATTATGGTTTGAAGCATAAAAGTTCATTCTGGACCTTGAGAAACCATTTACTCTAAGATGAAATTCACGTCTGTTATGTAGATATGGGACCTTCAAGTCTCTGTGTAAATCAAGTGTGGGGTACAGAGGATCAGTTCTTGCAATAGCTCTCAGTGCTTTGTTTTGAAGTCTTTGTAATTTTTGCAGATTTCCACTATTTGAATCATGATACAGGATATCCCCATAATCAAAAAAGGGAAGCAGTTTGCTTTTATATACTGTGAGTGCCGATTTAGCCGTGAGGAGGTGTCTGATACGAAGGAAGAGGAATAACTTATGTGAAATAATTTTGATAATATTTTTAAGGTGAGGTTGAAAATTAATCTTGTCATCTAAGAGGACTCCAAGATATTTGTAGGAGTGTACAGTTTCCAGAGGTTTGTTATCTAGGGTTATTAATTTTGGGGGAGGTGCTTTTTTGATAGAAGGTTTGGCAATCAGCATAAGCTTGGTTTTAGTGGCATTGATCAGGAATTTATTAATTTTACACCAATTTGCAAGCGAGTTGAGGTCATTTTGCATATCAAGGTATAATTTGGTGGTGGAGATATTAGATAAATAGAGGACAGTGTCGTCTGCATATAGTAAGTAATTTGTGTGCTTAAGGTAATGTCCAATATCATTGATAAAAACCAGAAAGAGAAGAGGTCCAAGGATAGAGCCTTGGGGGACCCCTGATTTGAGTTGGGCTTCCATAGAGAGTAGGTTGTTGACTATTGTTTTTTGGGAACGTTTGGATAAGTAAGATTCAAGCCATTCATGTAAGTTGCCTCTTATTCCAATGTTAAATAATTTCTGAAGTAAAATGCTATGATCCACCATATCAAAAGCCTTTCTAAAATCAATAAAGGTAAGTAATGAGGCTATTTTTTTGTCGGCTGCTAAGGCTATGTCATCAGTGAGACGACTAATTGAGTCTATTGTTGATTTGCCAGGGAGAAATCCTGATTGATTTTCATCTAAGATATTGTTGTTATTGAGATAGGTAAGAATCCTATTATGAACAATCTTTTCAATCAGTTTACTTGGGGTAGGAAGCAAAGAAATAGGACGAAAATTATTGACTTGGGAAGAAGAACCTCCTTTAAAAAGGGGGACCACTGTAGCAGTTTTCCAAAGTTTGGGGAAGATGCAGCTAGACAGGGATAAATTGATACAAGCAGTAATTTCAGGAAGTAGTATGGTAAAAGCATCTTTTACAACCGAGTTTGAGATGTTGTCAATGGCAGATGATTTGGAGGGGTTAATTTTGGAGATTAGACTAAGCATCTCAATTTCATTAGTTGCAATATCAGTTAGTTCAGTTTGAAGGTTGGGCAACGGGGGAATCCATGGCTCATTATTCATATCAGTAAGAAGATTAGCTGTGATATTTGCAAAGTAATTGTTTATGTAGTCTGCTAGGTTGCAATTTGATATTAAAGTTCCATCCTCATTTGTTAGGCTAATTTCTGAGGTAGTAGTTTTGGAGGGAAGAAGCATGTTTATGGTTTTCCAGTATTTCTTAGGATCGTTAACATTAGAGAGAGTTTGATGCATATAATTTTTTTTAGCATTATTTAGTTGTTTATTGGTGATTTTTCTTAATCTTTTAGCTTCATTAAGATCGGATAGTAAGCCAGTGCGTTTTGCTTTTTTCCTAGCAAGGTTTTTTTGTTTAATTGAGATCAGGATCTCTTTAGTAATCCATGGGTCATTATTATCTCTGACAAGGATGTTTTTAATCGGACACATAGTGTCTAATGTATCCGAGATAGCTTTAGAGATGAACTCCCAAGACTCACTAGGGTCTTCCAGATTTCTAAAAAAGTTCCATTCGAAGTTGTTTCTGAGGTTGGTTCTAAAAAGATTAAGGTTAACATTTTTGTAGTTCCTGCCCTTTTTAAGGGTAAAAGTCTTCTGCGTTTTAGGTTTTTTCCTGATGAAATATATGGCTTCATGATCACTTAGATTATGATTTAGAGTGCCACTGTCTGTTATATTCTCTGAGTTGGTTAAAATTAGAATTGATGAAATGTTAAGTAAGATTGAATGTGAAAATAAGGTGATTATGGGTGATTTCAATACTGACCTGATATATAAACCTGGAGATAATATGTCTAGGAGGTTGAGAACGCTAATTGATAAGTATGAATTGAGTGACTCAATGAGTTGTCTGAACATTGAGGAGCATACTTGGTTAACCCATTCAAGGCGGGGGCAGTTTACACATATTTTGCCTGGCTGACGGGGCCCTTTCCCCCCTTTTTGGGCTTCAGGACGGGTGTCTAACATGAGGATTAGGGTTTAAAAACACTTTAAGAATATTTTCTTCAGATAATATGTATCGTATGTACATCGTGTAATAGATATTGATAATATTTTTCCATAATTTCTAGAATTTGGTCTTCAATAATTGAAATAATGGGTCCAATTGGGTGCAATATGGCGGCAACCTAGCTCAAAATTCACTTTCCAGCATTTACATATGTTAGTTATGTTGTCATAATTAATGTCTCCATGACAACATACCTATAAAAATATTTCTATATTTTGTATACATTAAATTTCAGCAAAATCTGTTCATTTTTCATTAACTTATTATTTTATTATATAAAAAATGAATGCCTTGAGGCATTCACCCGCCCCCAAGGCCAACTTGCATTGAATGCCCTGAGGCATTCACCCGCCCCCTAGGCCAACTTGCAATGAATGCCTTGAGGCATTCTCCCGCCCTGAATGGGTTAAGGGGAGCTCAGAGGTCGAGAATAGATTACATCTTTGTTAGTGGGAGTGTCCAATGTAAGGTATCAAAAGGAATGAATGTAATAAGAGCCTTGTCAGATCACAAAGAAACCAGCATAGAGGTAATCACTGAAATCATAGGTCGTGGAAGAGGCACCTGGAAGTTTAATGCCATGATATTACAAAATGAGCAGGCGGTATAGGAAATCAATAGAGTTATTAGAGATACAATAGATGACTATAGGGGTGTATGCCCGATCCTGACATGGGAAATGATTAAGGAAAAATGTAGGAAGAAACTAATCAAAATAGGCAAAGATACAGCTGGGAGGAGAAGGAACAAAAAAGGTTTGATGAGAAATAGGTTGGAAGAGTTAGACAAACAGGAGAGCCTTAGTAGGGAAGAAATAAATGAGATTAAAGCTATAAATGAAGAGATGCTAGCGATTGAAAATATAAAGGCAGAAGGAGCTCTGATGAGATCGAGAGCGGAGTGGATGAGGGGGGGGGGGAAACCGTCGAAATATTTTCTAAATTTGGAAAAGCAAAATTGAGGGAAGAAGAATATTTCTAGTTTGATAACTGCAGATGGAATTAAGTCCGATTCGAAGGGGATTCTGGAAGAAGGCAGGAAGTTTTATTCTGAATTATATGAGGAGAAGGCGACGAATGAAGAAGAGGTAGAATACTTTTGTTATGTAACATTACGTAACATTGTGTAACCTCATTATCTATCTAATTATCACCTATTAATTATAATATTTCATTATTAAAATCACTAATTATACTTAGCTATCCAGTACTGTGCAAGTCTACTTATTCATGCTAAGCCATAGGTATTACGTAAGGGCTCCACCCCCTACTCTTTCCCACATCCTGTAGGAACATGTGTACAGATTCTAGTTCATTAAATCAGTTGCTTAGTTCTTCTCACGAAGACCACACGTTCGTTTGCTATTCTTCCATTCATACCTTAACACTGGCGGACAACCCGCTCGATCTTGGACTTATAAAATCTCACATGAACAAGCGAGTTCTTTCCTGGAATATGGAGAGATTATTTGAACATTTCATCAGATAATAAGCATGGAAGATGCTCCGAATCCATAGAACGTTTGGCGGCCATTCCTCAAGCGATTGTGACGAGAAGACAATTGAGAGAAAATCGTGGTAAAATCCTGAACCAACAGCCTAAACAACTTGTTTTCGAGGAACATCCCTATGAAGTGCCTCAGGCTATGGAAGATGAGCAGGAAAGACAAGTAGAAGCAGGACCACAAGCAATTCCGCTACCCCCTCCTCCAGCACGTGAACAGATAGAAGAGCCAGAACAAGTTCAACAGGAAAGGGTAGTGAATAATCATTGGTTAGACGATATTACGAACAGAAATGTGCAGCAACTAGGTGGGAATAATATTGGTCAGGAACAGCTGGTTGAAGAAAATCCAGTCGACGAGGAAAGAGTCGGCGACCAAGCGCTAGAGGAACATTTAGCGCCCAACCCCGACGACACAGTGAACGATCCAGCAATAGATCACCAAGGTCAGGCTGTCGACGATGAACAGCAGCCACAGGTTGGTTTAAATGTTGAGAACAATATCGTTGAAAACGTGGTAAATGAAGGGGAAGTTCTGGAGGAAAATGTCCAGAATCAACGTGAAAGAGTGTTAACACCCCAAGCTGTCGCAGCACAGACTCCTATGGTTAATCAGGGACCTTATTACCCATTTGAAACCCCAGGATTGAATGATAAGTTTGTGACACCTCTACAGACTCCAGCAAAACCAGTGGTTAATCAGTTCATTCCATTACAAGTACAGAGGCCTATTCTCAGGAACTTTCCCCAGGCTCCAGTGTTCAATGTGAATGGACCCAGACCTCCTGTGTTTACTAACACCACCCCTCAACACGTACATCAACAGCCGCCTCAGTTGCCTAGGCAACCGCCTCAGTCGCCTAGATGAGACCCCTATCAACACCAGTGGGATATGAATAATCAACAGGGACAGATAGGAGAAATGCAGGCAAATCAGTACGGTTTGCCTCCCCAGAATCACCAATATTTTCCTCAAAATGGTGAGAATATTGGAGGAAATAACCAGTATTTTGTTCCTTTGCAAAATGCTATTCCACAGCAGCAGGCCCAGAATATCGTTAATCACCAGCAGCAAAATGATATTCAGCAACAGCCACAGAACATTATTCAGCAACAGCCTCGACAGAATAATGTTCCTGTTCAGCAACAAGTTGGTTACCAAGCTCCCCAGCAACCAAATGTTAACCAGCAAAGCCCTAGAGGATATCAGAATCAGGGGAGAGGAAGTCAGACCCCTCCTCGTCAACAACAGCAGCCAAGGCAACAAAATTACCAACCTAGGCCACAACAACAGAGGCAACAGTACAGACCTAATGTGCAGCAACAACAGCAACAGCAAGGGTTTGTACAACTGCCAAATGTGCAACAGGGAATGTATAGGCCCCCACCCCCTGCCTATAACCAACCCTTGTATGATTTGGTAGGTGAAATCAAGCAGATGAGGCTTGATCAAACAGCCTTTTTGGATGTGTCACTATGACGACAGGTAGAAGCGACAGGATCCACCACTTCTGCTGCTTTGTCTAAACAATATCGCAGAGCCCCTGTGATTTTTGAGAAACCAACAGCAAAAAGGCCTGTTTAAGAATTTTTTGAGGAATTCGAAAATTTCACTACCCCGATTAAAGAAGATAACCACCTGATGGTGACCACGTTGGTTCAATATTTATCGGGTAGGGCGAAAACTTATCCTTTTATAGAATCAAATCAGATTTTATCACGAAATTCAGCGAATTATCACTTTCTGAGGTGTTAAAAGATTATTTGCATAGAAAACAAGGGCGACACGAGTCAGTAGAAGACTATGACAATGACATGTTGCTGCTGTTATCCAAGGCAAATTTGCCTACACATGTTCAGATACGATTCTATGTGACCAATTTGCGTTCAGAATTGGCTGGAAGGTTTGCTGCAGAGTACCCATCTTCCCTTGATCAAGCCTCTAAGCTAGCAGCTTAGCACGAGTGTATGATGGCGACAGCCCCTAGAAATACACCAATGGAAGAGGCCATCAACATGATGTATTCTAAGAAAGATAAGCAATATTCCAAACACAATGATGACAAGCATAAGGGCGATAGTTATCGTAAATCGAGATCTGATAAATATCACGAATCTCAAAGCAAGAATGAGCGTGATAGGTCTCAGAGCAGACATAGATCGAAGAGCTATAATAATAGCAGCAAGGAACGATCTAGTAGTCGACATAAGAGCTATGAGAGAAGTTCCAGCAAGGAAAAAGGTGATAACAGCAAGTATCAACGCTCTAATAGCAAGGATAAATCTGTTGGCTTCGAGAAAAAGGAGAAGTACAGAGAAAAATCAAAATCGCCAAATTCCAGTCAGAGAAATCTGACGCCTTATAGGCAAAAATCATCTTCTCGTGAGAGAGAGGGTGGAAAAAACGAATAGGCGGTGTCTTGGTGGGCGACCGACACAGCTACGACGATAGGAACGACCATGGACTATTCTAGTGAACAAGTGTGTGATATACCTGACATTGAAGCTTCAATTCCTAAAATGAACGGTGTATTCGGATTCAGAATAGGCAGATGGGCGGGAAGCAAAAAGAACATTATATCTTCTACCGATTCTGAGAGAAAAGCTGATTGTCAAGCAACTTTAAAGCTGAGGAAACCAAAGGACAAAGGTAAGAAACTTTTGGTTACTGCTCCAATTGAAAAGGGTTGCATAGACATCGAGGTAAAAGATTTAAATATGCCAGTTCTCGTCGATACAGGTGCCACTGTCTCTTGTATAAGCTCTGCCTTCTTTAGGAAAATGAGAAGCAAGGTTCCAAACGATAAGATTTTGCGTTGCAATATCAAAATATTTGTAGCCGATGGAGGTGCACATCACTGTTATAAGAAAATTGAAATCGTGTTTAGGATAGGCGACCAAAAATTCAGACACAGGTTTATCGTATTGCCAGCTTTGCATAGAAGTAAGATCCTAGGTGTTGATTTCTTGAGAAAATTCCGAGCAAAGATTAAGTTTAATTCGGGTGAAAAACAGCAGATGTTCCCTATCAGAGCAACACATACGTTCATGATAGCTCCTGGAACAGAATACACAACTGTGGCTGAAATTACTTCACATACAGATATGTTAAAATCTATCGGTGTCACTGAAAATCTGCAAAGGCAGAGACCTGTATCGTTTTTAGTCAAGCATGCTTTGGTAAAACCTTTTAGTGAAAACAAGGTACCAATTACATTATTTAAAATTCAAAAGCCTCCTCCACTATAGAGAAGCACGGTATTAGGTATGTACACTCTGGCTTCTGAAGAAGATTTTCTTTCTCCTAAAGAAATTGAACAAGTGAATAATTTAAAGGCTGGGACAGCTGAAACGAGCGATAAAATTGTTGATTTCCAAAATTAATAGGTGAGGAGTTAACTGTTGAACAGAAATCCCAATTGCTAGGTTTGTTGCAGGAAAATGAAAGTGCTTTTGTTGGCAAGGATAAAAAGCTTGGTTTAACAACAGAATATGAACATAAGATCGAATTGAAGCCTGATTTTAAGCCTGTCATGAGACAACCATATCGCATGAATCCTGTAATGTCTAAGGTAATGGAGGGAATTTTAAGGGAACAAGTCGAGCAAAATTTAATAGAGAAGTGTGTCGACCCAGTTGAATTTAGTTCCCCATATTTTCTTGTTCAAAAACCTACTACAGCCGATGGGAAAAGGGCCTGGCATCTTGTTATTGACTATCGTCAAGTCAATAGATCAATAAAGGACGAAATTAGGGCTTTCCCACATGCTGACAACACTATAGAAGCAGTTGGACAAACCCAAGGAAGATATTTTTCTCGCTTAGATGCCTTTGCTGGTTTCCATCAGGTCGGTTTAAAGGATGAGAATAGATATATCACAGCTTTTAACTCTCCCCTAGGTGTCTACAGGTATAAGGTTATGCCCATGGGATTAAAGACTTGAACATGTTTTACAAGCAGTTCCAAATGCTTTTTATTACGTCGACAATGTGGTAATAGCATCTCCAACTTGGGATATGCATGTAAGGGACATTAAAAATGTATTTGCTGCCTTTGCCAAGGCAAATATTAAATTCAAGAAGGAGAAATGCTCATTTGGTTTGACGAGGGTCCCATTTTTAGGCTTTATAGTAGACAAGGATGGAATTCACCCAGATCCAGCTAAACTGGACGCTTTACGATCCTTCCCCCGACCAAAATCGGTGAAGCAGGTACGGTCATTTGCTGGGCTTGCTAATTACTACAGGGTGTTTATACCAAATTTCAGTCAGATTATGAAACCTTTATATGTTCTTACAAAGGCAAAAGTGAAGTTTGTATGGTCAACTGAGGCTGAAAATGCATTTAATAAAATCAGAAATGCCATTCTTGAAGATGCTGTCTTGGTATATCCAGACTATTCAAAAGAATTCATCTTGGCCTCGGATGCAAGCAACCAAAGTTTAGGGACCTGTATTAGTCAAGCCGATATTAATGGTAATTTACGTCCCATAGCCTTTGCAGGAAGAGGCTTGACCCCTGCTGAGCAAAAGTACAGTGCGACTGAAAAAGAATTGGCTGGATTACGTTTTGCTCGGAGCAAGTTCAGACATTATGTCATGTCTAAACATTTTACCATTTTGACTGACCATGCAGCTCTTACTGCGATTAATACAAAGAAAGATTTAACAGGGAGAATGTTCAGATGGCTCGATTTTTTTGGCCAGTTTGATTTTTCTGTGAAATATATCAGGGGAAAATTGAACATAATCCCAGATGTTTTATCTCGAAGGGAATACGATCCTAATATTCCCACTGTCCCTCACATTGAGATGAGGAAATCTGTGTCATTTAATCCCATTCATGCAACAAAATTATTCGACCAGGATGAGAAATGTGAGAATAATCCAATCATGTTGTATAAGACCAGAACCATCCTCAAGAAGGATGTGGCTGTACACAAATTAGATAATAGTGTATCACAGGAGCAAGTCTCCTCTCTCTCAGATATACAGTTACAGGATTCTATACCGATGACAGACAGTAGCACGGATATCTTGATAGCCCCAGTACAAACAAGGGCTCAGACACATGCTAATGGTACTGTAAGTGATGACAAAGATAAACAGGATGGAGTCCCTCCCCCAGATAATGGTAATCAAGCTGTTAAGCCCCCTAGGAAGACCAGATGTGGTAATATCCCTAAAGCTAGAAAGACTAAGGCAAGGCCTGTAATTCGGCCAGGGAAAAATAACACGAAAACCAGGATAGGGGAGGAGGGTCTTGTATGTAACGAAAACATTGATAATCAGCTTAGAGTTCCATTCGATAAAGCTAAGTTGAAACATGACCAGGAAAACGATTTGTTTTGCACTCTGATGACTGATTATCTCGAAGGTAAACAATTGCCAAAGAATCACGAGTTGACTCGATTAATCTTAACAACTCATGATATGTTTTTCATTCAAGATGAGATTTAATGTAGGCTTCCTAAAAGGACCAAGATCACACAATTGGCTAATTGTTTCCAAATAGTAATTCCTGAGGTATTACAGAAGCCTTTGATTCGATTCGTGCATGCTAAATCATTAGCTGCACATGTGGGATATGCTAAGACCCTTTCTCTACTTCAAGCGAGGTTTTATTGGACATCGATGGCTAAGGATACTAAATTGCACGTAACTTCTTGTCACGAATGTTTGATGTCTAAAAGTGTTAAGCATCCAACCAGATTGCCCTTGAAGATCAGAGAAATGGCGCCTGCACCCTTTAGCACGCTAATGATAGACGCGATGGGACCTTTGCCTAGAACGCAAAGGAACAATTGTTATATACAGGTGGTAACAGACCAATACTCGAAGTTTTGTTTTATCTGGCCGACTCCTGCGATTACAGCAGAGAGGGTCGCTGCCGAATTCCACAAGTATGTAATCGCTTATGTGGGTGTTCCTAAGATTCTTAGAAGCGATAATGGTGCCTGTTATATAGGCGACAAATGCAAAGCTTGGGGAATTAAGCAGGTACACGGTTCGCCGTATTTAAAGTGTAACACAATGGGTTATGTACCATGGAGGCTAAAATCGTCCTGTATTATATTACAACTGCAAATCAAAAAGAATTTGTATTTTTTTCTGAATTCTTCTATGAATAAAACAGCTTTTAAAACGCTACTAGCCAGTGCGCTAGAAAACGGGTGGATTGTCCGTCAGACTGCGCCACAATCTGTCATGACGTCACAGGTGGATAGCGGTGGGTGGGCCACTACCGAGGCTCTCAGAGAGACTCATAATGGCGTCCCTAGATAGTGCCAGCCCTAGTGCCGACGATTCTTTTGCTCAAAGTCCGCCGGAAAAACGCAGAAAACGGCCGCATTCGGGTAAACAATGTGTTGTTATGTTCTGTAACAATATCCACAAAGATAAATGCATAAGTATGCATGGTTTCCCGACTGATATAGTTAGGAAAAAACAGTGGATAAAATTTGTAAACAAGACTCGTGACCCACGCTACTGGACTGAGGGTAAAGGGGAGATCTGCTCCAAGCATTTTCGAAACCCTGATGACTTCCAAAACTGGATGCAGTTTGAGTTGGGTTTGTCTAGTAGGGCACTGCTGACTAAATGTGCTGTTCCAACTATACACCCAACGCCAACAGCAGATCAAGTCGAGCAAGCAAGGATATCTAAATCTAAAGTTACAGGGACAAAAAATACAACTAATGAAAGAACTGTAGCCACCATAACAACACCTAAAACCCCACGGCCAAGTGGTGCCCGGCGAAAAAGATTTGTGAATGAGGTAAGAGTTGTCAATAGAACAGAATAAAAATAGAATAAGAAATATGCCTGAGATTCCCATACAAATTACTGTTATTCTGATTCCTTTTAAAAGTATTTTTTTAATTACAATATTTCCGTTTCTCATATTAAAGCTCATTACTGAAGCCCAAGAGAGGAATGTTGAGGAGCTGCCTGTTGATGAGTCGGCAGATACTTCAGAAAATGATATACCTACATCAAAGGTGAGTGATTCAACTTATTTATGTGTGTATGTGTGTGTTGGTTGGGGGGGGGGAGTAATAATTATTATTTCGTGAATTAATGCATTATTCATATTAGAAATGCAGTAAGTGTATTCATATACTAATGACATTGCCAATATGGCGGATCTAATTAATTAATTTACACACAAACTTTACTCATGCAGGTACAGTGGGTTTATATTTAATGTTTTTATATCGTAGGAAATCTCAGTTCAGGCATCGATCCCACTAGCAGTTTCTGATAAGGCAACCCAGAAAAAGCTTCCCAGGCCATCTTGTAGAAGCAAAGGTAAGTTGCATATTGGATCGATCATGTACAATTATAGATTGCTTGAATTGGTCTATAATTAAGTATGAACGACATGCTCTGATTTATTTATTTATTTTCTCATTAAATTATTGATTTCTTCTAGGCACTCAACATACAACAATGGGATCCGAAGCAGGAGTGCAATGTAATTTGGCGCAGTTACCACTCCTCAGAAAGCTGACTGTTCCAGCTGTCCAATATGTTTCAGAAGAGGAAGAGGAGAAGGATGTAGCCAAGGGGGACGGAATCTATACTGATTCTTCAGATGAAGACTATGTCCCAAACAGCACAGCATCAGAGGACGATTCAGAAAGTGAATCTGATGAAAACAGAACTTTTGGGTGAGCTATACGAAAATGATTAATTATCCCATATTTTGGCATACTCTATCACTACCTAATGTTGAATTACTTGTGATTCATATGTACAGATAATACAGGGGTAAAATAAATACCATAATAATCAATATATGCTTTCGTTTCAGTGTACCACGCATGTGCCATGAAGAACCAAAGTACATCATATGTAAAACTCAAATGCTTGAGCTGTTCACTAGTTGTCCCTTGTGTGCCCAGCCAACCAACGCAGAAATTAACACTAGTCGGGGCGGGACCTTGGTTCTGGTTGACCAGAAATGTACATCTTGTGGCTATTCAAGAACCTGGAAAAATCAACCACACATTGGTTCAATGCCAGTTCTGAATTTGCAACTTTCTGCTGCGGTTATACTTACAGGTAATCTATACTGTATATTGATACATTTGATAAGAATGCAATCGTACAATTATGTATTATAACAAATACTGATGAATATTTACATGTTAGCCCATGTTCTGGTGTAATATTTTTAGACTATTGGCTAATAATAAACTCAATGTTACTCATGTACAATACATATTGTTTTTCATCTATTTGTAATTACAGGTAGCTCAGTATCGAAAGTCTCACAAATTTTCAAGCTACTCAATATAAAAGTCCCTTCATCCACAACTTTTTATAAGCATATCACCAGATATGTTGAGCCTGCCATCATCACCCACTGGAGACTCAAACAACGTGAACTGATTGATACATTGAATGGAATGGAAGGGGGCCTTATTCTGGGGGGTGATGGCCGATGTGACAGCCCAGGCCACACAGCAAAATTTGGGTCCTATACTGTAATCGAACAAAGGGTGAATAAGGTGCTATGTGTAGAATTGGTCCAGAAAAACGAGGTGGCCAATTCCTACTGGATGGAGCATGAGGGTATGGTGCGTATCATCCGTTTCCTACAAGGACTAGGATTAGACATAGAGCAGATGATCACAGACCGCCACTGTACCAACAGAAAATGGATTCAACAAAATCTACCTGAGGTGAAGCATTTCTTCGACATCTGGCACGTTGATAAAGGTAACTTATTTATCTGGGTTATTAATGAGTTCTCAGTCATGTATAATAACTATAGATAGTATATTTAACACATGAATTCATCAATTAGGATATCATAAAAACCCCAATAATTATTTTCCCTGTGAATAAATTGATGTGATAAATTACGCACAAATATCATTATATCTTGTCAATTTGCAATGTCTGAGAGCAGTTCCTTGTATTGTTAACTGTGTCTCTGATTAAGAGTTTTTAAATACGTTTCATATTCACAATCTTAGGATTAGGAAAGAAAGTTGATGGAATAGCTCGACGAAAAGATTGTCAGGACATTGGAAAATGGCGCAAGACCATATCCCATCACATGTACTATGTGGCAAGTTCAACTCCAGATGGGAATGGCGACACAATGGTGGCAAAGTGGCAGATGCTACCTCTGCATGTGCAGAATATCCACAGGGATAAGTCGAACAAAATTCAACCAAGGTGCACACATGGCCCCCTGAGAGGAGCAGCACGTAAACGCCTATGGCTGCAGCCAGGTAAACCATGTTAAATGTTCTATAAATAATATGGGATATGTTGTTAATGCTTATAACATCTTAGTATTTGGTCTTTGTAATTCGGTAAAAAAATGAACCAAAATGCACATAATTTCACTTTTGTCATTGACCAACAGTAATTTTGTCCGTATAATGCAGGCCCAATTCAACCAGAGTAATATACATAGCACATTAAAACATTGTATAAACCTTTGTAAATATTTTATTTTCCCTCACAAAATTCTATCATACAACAATTATTTAAATTGATTTTTTTAGGATCAGAGGCTGCTGTACAACTAGAAAACTTGCTGACATCAAAGAGACTCTTAGGTGACATTAGACAGCTCTCCCCGAAATACCAGACATCAACCTTGGAAGCAAAGCACAGCTTGGACAATAACTTTGTCCCCAAATCAAGAGCCTTCTCTTACATCGGAATGAAAGCTAGGTGTGTATGAATAGTTTAAACAACTGTCGAATTACACAGGATATATTATGTACATAGAAGGAACATTACTGTAGTCCTAACGCCAATGATATTACTGTTTTTATACAAGCTACTTCTTTGATTAAAGGTTGTTCCTCAGTGCTCTCCACTATAATGAGAACTCGAGCAGGCTGCAGGCTGTCACCAAACGAGGACGGTTAAGATATGCTATGATCAAACCAAAGGGACGGAAGGATGGCAAATACACCATAAGACCCTTGAAAACAAAACCCACCTATGGTAAACAGTTTTCCAATGATCATAATTCCCTTTAATAGCTAAATAATACCTTACATCCACTTCAGTTTAGGAAAGAACTATTTCGATTTGAACAAACATGTATATCTTTATAAAATATGTTGACCATGCTTACATTCAATTATCTACATTATGCTTCCCTTTTTTCAGATTATGCTGTTGAGATCCTTTTTGAGCTTTTTAAAGCCTATGCTTCCTGCCCCGCCGATCTACGTGTAGTGACAGATGAGATGAGGGCCACCCAACCTCCTCCTCTAACAAATGACACTGATAAACCAGACTACAATGAGGCTGTAGAAAGTCATTTAGCTCGATTAGAAAATAACCTTCTAGAGGGTTAAAATAGGAAATTGACTAACAATGTTAATAAGATTTTACCTTCTAAAAGATGTTTGATATGCAATAGTATTCTAAAAGATTTGGTATTACGCATTGAATTATACCATGATACAGGTATTACCTTTTAAATAATAGCATATGGGGTCGTTAACAAATGTATTAAATAAATATCATTCATCAGTGGCCTGCAACCATTCTACATTGAATATCCTGAAGCCTGTGTTCTTCATCTTTGTATTATACATTGAATTATACCATGGTAGAGGTATTACCTTTTAAATAATAGCATATGGGGTCGTTAACAAATGTATTAAATAAATATTATTCATCAGTGGCCTGCAACCATTCTACATCGGATATCCTGAAGCCTGTGTGTTCTTCATTTCTGTCTTGGAGGGGATACCTTGTCCTAATGCAGGAAACAACACATGATGGTATAGGCACTCGAATGTCCTTCCCAAGAAAACCATGTATCCACCTTGTGTACTGCCTGTATGCAAGATACCTGGATTTTCTGTTCCCATTTGCCACTGCCCTATTGTGTGCCCACTGTCTGTCCCGCCGCTCCTGGTCGAATTGATGTGCAGCAATCTCCAGAGTCAACCTGTCTAATATCCCACTATTAAAGTTTGGAATTAAAGTGACACACTCAGGCTTTCCATAATCCTCAATTTTCTTCCTGGTTTTTGGACATTCCTGGCAGCATTTTGATTCCACTTGTGTGTGCATGGGTACACACAGACCGCACAGGCACCTGTGGAAGATGACAAATAACTTAGCTATCTCTTCATTTCTGACCCACATTCATATGTAATCGAATTTACTATTAAGTGTCTTTATAGAAAATAACTGTAATATATAGCCGGGTCTACAAATAATGTGCTCTACTATATATACCCCCTTCATTGATTAAATGTCTTATCGAAAATAACTAAAATATATAGCCTATAGGGCCCCTATATAAACGTTATGCCTGATCGAAAATAACTGAAATATATATGGTCTCCTAATACTGTAGCCTATACTCCCTTCCTAAACGTCTTATTGAAAATAATTGAAATATATAGGGTCTACTAATACTGTGGCCTATACCCCCCTTTATAAACGTCACAAGTACTTACCATTCATTGTGTCCAACTCGGACATTCTCATCTGGGTTTGAACTGACTGAGGAGTCATTTGATTCGTCCTCATCTCCTGTGGTCTCTCTCATAGGTTCATACCTATAACCAGGATGGCTTCCAGGTTCATTATTTTCATCTGATAGTGATAAAGACCCGCCACTACCGTACAGATCTTCAAAATCACTAGAAGAAACATCGCTAACCATGCTATCGCTTCCCGAGTCGGCCATTTTCTTTGTTTTGAACGTGCCACCCTTCTGCATCCACCAGTGACGTCACACCTCGCAGCGCCCCTAGTATGGGGCGTTTTGCGGCGGAACTAATTTCGCCCGTCTTTTAGCGTCTATAACTTCGCAAATATTAAGTAATATGTCAATGCACCAAATGAAATTGACCCTGGGTGCTATTAACATATGTTTCGAATGAAAATATAACAGGGTTTTGTTACACTTTAAGGCGATCACAGGGAGAGGTAGAGCGTCAAAATCAATTGATAATTGGTTGTCTAAGGACAATGGTCTCTAGAAGTCAAAAAGATTGGGATTTATTTTTACCCAATATTCAATTTGCATTAAACGCTTCAGATCATTACACAACCGGCATATCTCCATATCTCCTGGCCTTCGGGAAAAATCCAATAATTCCTGCAGAAGCCCCACTGCAAAATGATATCTCCCATACCCAACCGATCATCGACCAAATGTTACAAATAATGAAAACAAAAGCTGAGGCTGCTGCTATTGCAGAAAAAAACAGAAACGACAGGGAGAAAAAGATGAAAGACCGACACGATGAAAAGAGTAGGCCCCATATGTTGGATATCGGTTTAATTGTTTATGCTAAGGTCCACCGATTGTTGGTTCCAAATACAGCAATGAAACTGCAAAATCGATACATTGGCCCATTTATCGTGTGCGGATTTCCCTCTCCTTATACAGTAAAAATAAGAAACCTTGAAACAGGAGCAGAGGTAAAAAGGCCTGTTCATGTTCAATTCATAAAGAAGTCAAGTGCTGCAGATAACAAGTTAGTTGATCTGTTGAAACGCAATATTCAGACATAAAAGAATTCCAGATTAAGTGATACATCCGCATGTAATTTATTTGGCTTGTGAAATTCTATAAGCGGAATTAGCAGAGTTTGCTTCAAGTAAGATAGATGGTACTATTATGTCAGTTCAGTAGGATGAAACGATCTATTGTATTATGCAAGAAGAGAAGGGATATAGGTGGTGCAATGGTTCCTGGTAGACGCCCCTTTTTCTATATATGGTTAGGATTGATATTCTTCAATGAAGTCAGTCCTCAGCCTCAAGCTGCGATTGGTCAAGATTATTCAGTGCCTGAGTTGGTCATCTTATATATGTCCAGCTAATTCAGGCCCTTCCATCCAGTGACTGTGTACCATTGGGGACACCCAGACCGATTGTTTTATTTTTCACGTTTCGTGAGCTGCCTTTATTACAATCTCAACGATAGTTCATCAAGTTTCTTTCAATAATCTGGTAGGTGTCATTCGTATCTTGATTTATTTCACTTGTTATTTCACTGTTTATACGAACTGCCCTGAACGCCTGGAATTTACACATGGATATCACGGATTATTTCTTTATATGTTGAAACGTTTATATCATGCATGACTTCGATATTTGGTGGTGGTACTTAACGTAAATACTAACGTCAACCACTAAAGTATTATTTTTAGAAGATAGCCCTATCCACGTATAGGATATGGGTTATCTGATTACTTCACTTATGTTAGTCATATATATTTTTTTTTAAGAAAGTCTACAACGACTTCTGTTTTCTCTTTTTCTCGTATTATTCAGGGTAGCCTGTCTACTCTCTTGGACGAATGCAGAATATCTGATCAAACAGAATTATGGAGTGGCATTTGGAGAAATGCACAAGCCAGTTCTGATCGATGTAAAGGAAATATATGTACATGTATCAGTGCCGACAGTAATTTTGCCCCCTAACAATACGATTTTGAAACTGGAAAATCAGTCCAATTTAACCTCAGAAATGAGAACAATTCGGACCAAAATTGAATCTTTATTAACTTGTGTCTTTGACACGGCCCTAACATTATTTAACAAGATAGAAAGCATGGCTAGTTCACATGGTGGTAGGTCTAGACGAAAGGCATTATTGCAACCAGTAGGCGATTTGGTTTCTGTTGGCCTGGGTCTGGCTACTGATCCACACTTGTCAAAAGTGGAAAATAAATTGGATGCTATGATTAAAGGGTTGTCATTTGGCGACATATCAGATGTTAACAGGGATAGGATAATTTTGAGTCTGACTAAGCAGTTAAAATTATTATTTAGGCACGCCACTAAACACAACAGAGAAGTGGGAGTTTTGTTTATTAATTCGTCAAAAGAAATAACAAATCTGACAGAGCAGATAGATAACTTTGCCATGTTACATGAAACCACTCTGAATCTGTTGGTGTTAATAGAGTATATCGATACGGCTAGATCACTGATCAGAGGATTAGACAGATTAAATCAGGGTGATTTACCCGATATTTTCTTGCCTATGGGTGGTCTGAGAGCTTTGTTGAAACCATTGTCTAAAGAGATTGCATCAAAATTTCCTTTGGCCACAATTTTGGACGATTCGTTGGACCCCTCCTACACTAAGGTGGTGGAATATCATTTCTGGAACAATTCTCTCTTAATAACAGTGCCTATTATTCTTAAATATAACGACAACTTGTGTGTGGCTTACAGACCTGTGTTCCGATCCACACTAGTTCTACTGACTCAACGGGGTATACCTTGCTAGACAATGAGATGCCTTATCTATTGGGTAAATGCTCACGACTAGGGATACATTTTGAGTTAAAATCGCATGCTTATGAGCAATGTACTCAGCTGAGTCGCTCTGTGGTGTGTTTTACTCCCCCAGCGAGAATTTTAGCAAATCGCAACACCTGCTATTCGGCAATTTTCAGAGATTTGGCTTCAGAAATAGGAAGATTATGTACCTTCAATACCTTGTTAACCCACAAGACACCATTTTTTCACCTGGCGATTAATAAAATCCAACATTTGGTAGTGGGCAGAGAAACAAGATCAACTCTCTCTTGCCTTCAGCGACCCAGAACGAAAGTTGCTATGAGTTTATTGGCTATTATCAAAATTCCTTGTGATTGTTCCTTAATCTCTGAATCGGTGGTAATATCTGCTCCAAGAGATGGGTGTATTCCTTGGAACGACACAAATATTTTTGTAGAATCAGGGTTTAACTTGGCTATCGCTGTAATATTTAAAATTCCATTCAAGAATTTAACTGGTGAAACGAAACATGGTTCCAGAATACACATTAACCTTCCCTCTCCTCAAGACATGCATGCAGCCTTGTCACATTTACCAGCTTCCTTGATAACATCAGGAATTAAAGTAGAAAGGCTAGCGAATGAGTTACTGGTGGCGGATATGATTGCTAATGACAGATGGGAGACTTTGAAGAAATCTATAAATACAATGTCTACTCATCCAGCCTCCATAAACTTGGCCTTAATCTTTAGCATATTGGTGACAATTTTCTCTGTTTATTTGTTCTATACTCTATATTCTATGCACATTTGTGAGGCCCATGCAGGCGTTTAAACTGAATCTCTCAGCACCAGTTTTTGAGGATATAAATCTGGGCTTCGACATACCCACCCCACAGCCAATCACAGAAGATTTGAAACCTTACTTTCCACCAAACCCTATCCATGCTATATTGAAAATTTGTGCAATAATCATTGCCTTCAAAATTGTATTATTCCTCTGGAAGCACCGGCGATGCATATGTAATTACTTCCCTCGATGCCTAGTCTGTAGACGATGCACTAGAAACCAGAAAGACGAAACTGCCTCTTGGATTATGCTCAGATTGCACTCTGATGACCATTTGGTCACGATCAAATTAATGCAAATTCCCTTCGAAGTAAGTGCAATTGTGGGATCTTCACCTGCCCCGCCTCTAAGATTAGGCAAACTACATGTTGGATGGTGTTGTTGTTGCTCACTTGATATTGATCTGCGATGGAGAGCAGCTCTATCATTAAAAGTGCACAGAACAACAAAGCAGATCTTGCTCCCTAGCAAGGTCAAAGTCGATCGACGATACCATCACGACCTGGCAGAGATAATGGACCCAGCGTCAGATGCAATGTATGTTCTGTTGGTATCCTCCAGCACTGGCTCCTACCAGATACCATGGATAACGATAATACACATGTAATGACTGTACCGACAGAGGTATTTTGTAATTCTATACGCCTATAACGAGGCATCCCAGACACGTGTGTCAGTTGCTGCCCTAGGCCATATTTACTCACGTTAATTGAACGTAGGTTTCCTTTAAGAAACGATTATTGTTGATCTAAGAAAACAAATGTATTTGAAAAATTTTTCTATATATTTTTTAGAAAAGAAAAATAAGGCTATGATATGTTAAGAATCTAGCGTTACTTAGCGTAACCTCAGTGGTCTAGATGTATAGTGGACCTATATACTACCCCTAGCTATTATTATGTAACCCAGTACAGGGTATAGCTCAGCCGACGTTGATAATCTAATCTGGCTAGTAGCTTACTAGGGACCTTTCTCGTGTAGTATAGACGGTGAGGGATTATCAACTGATTACTGTTGATTTTAGTTCTCATTCACTCTTTAGGAGATGTATTCTTAGTAGGTTTGTTAAAACAACAGTAAGGAGTGTTAAGCTTGGGAAATTGCTTTTTTTAGGGTAAGGGTATTGAATATACGGATACTCTTGCTCAAAGCAATAGGACATTGCCTGTTTAGAGAAGAATGGTAAGGAATATAACAAGGCTCTTCTCAAAGTCGTAGATAGCCGCTGTGCGCGATGTGTCCAGCAGCCCGGCGACGATCCGAATGGTTAATGCGCAATTTATCCGCTACTTATACTTGGCGACGTGTACGGTCCAAAACAGACTTGACGGTGGCGCCATCTGCATTTGCTGTTTGGACTGCCCTATTGGGAATTTAACATAGAAATATTTTGCGAAGGGAAAATGTCTTTTGTTTGCACCGTACCACTGGCGTTTTAACCTTGAGATTTTTACCTAGCGTTTATATACATTCAGTTTGTCATTACGAGATTATTGTAATATTAAGCATTATGCTTCCTCGTTTAACCCGAACATAAGGCATTTACCATTGATTTGTTTTTATTATTAGCATAATATATGTTAATCATTTATGTTTTTGCGAATTGGACTTCTGCTTGAGTATTTGTCTTCTACTTAATATTACCCAACAGAAGTAAGAAACACTTGTGTTCGTATAATCATTTAAAAGTGTCGGTACAGACAAGATAATTCTTTACTAGAAGACTATTTGTACCTTAGTTAATGTATGTTACTTGTTCATAACGACGTTGATTTTAAGGAATTGTTGAACATGTTTTCAAAATATTAATTTGTGCATTCTTTATTTTTTTTTTATTATTTTTTGTTTTTAAGAATACCTATATGTGCACATGTAACCGCGCATATGACTTGGCTTGGATAACTAGGTAACAGCACAGCTATTCAAAAATTATTATTTTTTATTCTTTCAAAAATTCCTAAAAATTATTTTTTAGGGTACACCCTCATTCGATACTTCGTATCTGATTGAGGGCGGGGGGGGGGGCAGTGTTATGTAACATTACGTAACATTGTGTAACCTCATTATCTATCTAATTATCACCTATTAATTATAATATCTCATTATTAAAATCGCTAATTATACTTAGCTATCCAGAACTGTGCAAGTCTACTTATTCATGCTAAGCCATAGGTATTACATAAGGACTCCGCCCCCTACTTTTTCCCACATCCTGTAGGAACATGTGTACAGATTCTAGTTCATTAAATCAGTTGCTTAGTTCTTCTCACGAAGACCACACGTTCATTTGCTATTCTTCCATTCATACCTTAACACTTTATGAACACTAAAGTGAAGGAAATAAACAAGAGAGATAGGAAATGGCTGGAAAGACCGATAAACAATCAAGAGTTTGGTTTGGCCTTGGCCAGCATGAAGAATGGAAAGTCGCCAGGATCGGATGGATTCAGTGTGGAATTTTACAAATTTTTCTGGGGACAGCTAAAGGAAGTGTTCTTTGACATGGTAAAGACTGTAGAAGGGGAAGGGAAAATGACCATGGATCAGAGGAAGGGGATTATTTCTGTTATTCCTAAGAAGAACTCTGACCTTAGATATATAGGCAATGATTTGGTGGACTGGATGTTTATTTCTAAAAGCTTAGAGAAATTTGGATTTCCGGCTCTAGTGATATCGTGGGTTCAGACCTTGCTTTTGTTAGGTAGCCTTTTCCAATAATGTGTCAGAATTTTTCAGGGTTAGGAGGGGAGTTAAGCAGGGAGATCCTGCATCGCCTGCCATCTACACAGTGGTGGCGGAACTATTAGCAGTGAAGGTAAGCGAATAGCAAAGCGCCAACCAACTATTTATAGATCTGGGTCACCGAGGGCCCGCCCCTCGTGCAGACAAACAAAACCAGCTGGTCTCAGATGCTCACTGTTAATGCTATAAGATGAGAGGAGCACACAGTACTGTTTTGTAAATATTTCTTAGTTTTAAACGTTTTAAAAGGAGAATCAGTGTTGCTATGGGACCTGCAGCAGTGATGGCATGTGACTTTAACATTCTAGCATTTGTCGATTGGAATAAAATAACACCAAAAGAAGAGCTC